>CM046943.1:118222962-119422962 GCA_025698515.1 Gossypium sturtianum | reverse complement strand
GTTTCATGACACAAGGAAACGCCTGGCCCAGTGGCAAGGGCGTTAGGAGTAGTAGGGGAACAAGGTTCTAGTCGCGTTGTCTTGCGCGAAATGTTGGGTTTTTAAGTAAACTGGAGCACGAAATAAAGGTTGATAATTAATTGGGAAGGAATTATGACTCAAATGAAACGGGTGGCGCAGTGGCAAGGGACGTGCCTCATAGTGAAAAGGGTGGAGGTTCGAATCTGGGTGTCGGTTAAAATTTTTGGATTTCTTAGGATGATTCGGTCGCTGGAAAGTATACTTTAAAAGAAGTTGACAATGGAATATATCACAAGAATGGTTCTAGTGCAGTGGTGGTAGCGTGTGGTTGTGCTTGGAGGTCTCGGGTTCGAGTTGCCTTGTGCGCAATAGCTTGAAATTTTCTTCTTTGGCGTGGGAAGGTATTTGAATTGGACCAAAATGCCAAAAGATGGGTCACATTGGGAAGCTATTTGAATGAAATTCAAATTGAATTTTTAGGCTAAATAAAAGGACTTTTGATGAGGATAAATTTTTAAGATAATAAATGAATTTAATTAGTGATAAGTTTGAGTTGATTAGGAGTGTAGGTTTATTCTATTTATTTATTTATTTATTTATTTTAGTATATATGGGTACCGAATTTTCCTTTTTCTTTTAGCTTGACTTTTAGTTATCGGGAAGGGCGTTTTGGGTTTGAATAATAGGTGCAAATTTCTATAAATAGGGAGGATATCTCATTGATTCGACATTTAAACCCTAATTTATTCTCCTTCCATTGTGCTTTGAAATTCTTAGTCTCTCCTCTCCAATTTCTTTTCTTCAATTTCTTCAAAAGCCGAAACCTCTTCTCCATTCTTTTTCCCTTTGAGCCGATTTCTCTAAAAAGCCGAAATCTCCATAGTTTTTCTTTATTCATCCTAGTTGAGAATTAGTTCTTAGGCATTTAAATCTTTTTCTTTGACATTCTTTGAATCTTCTCTCCAAGTGCTAGCTGAATTCCCTATCTGAAGGTAAGTGTCGACTTCTGTTAGATCTCATATTCTATTTCGGTTCTTGAAAGGCAAAAGTAAAAAAACTAATAGTTTAATGGTGCTATGTTGGGCGGCATTAGGGATTTGAAGGAGACTGATCGTCTAGATCTAAAAGCCAAAAATCGTCGATCTCTAAGTATCATACCTCTTTTCGGATTTTAAGGTAAGGTAGTTTTCTCTAGATTTTTCGTTACGTTAGATTATCGTATTCGTAATCTTAACCCTATGTTATGGATCAACAACCACATGTTACGATGGTAGCAACTAATAAGGTCCTCGATGGAATCAAATATGGTTCGAGCAAAAAGGAGGGATTGGATCTGTAAAACCAATCCCTAAGTTTAAAAAGCGAGCAATTTCATTGATTCGGGATTGGCGATAGGTTGTGGACCGGCATCCAGAACAAAATCTTAGACAGATAGTAGTTTTAGCGACTTACGATAGTGTCGACATAGAGAGTGTCGTCCTATCGGTAACCAGTGTGTAACTTCTCACACCATTAGATTGTTTATATATATATATATGTATATGTGTAATAAATCTGCTATACTCATTAAATCTTGAAATCCCGGCATAACGTTTGAAAACCCGAGAAGGGTAAAGGCTAAATATCGGTTAGTGCTTTACGCCATTCTTGATGAATGTTTTCATTAAAAGATATGTTTTGCATGTAAATTTCTATGTATGCTCGGGGTAGGGTAATTGATGAAAAGGGGAAGTGTTCATTACGGTGGCTTATGCCATTTTGTGGTGACTTATGCCATTTTAGTGGCTTGGTGACTGGTGACTCTGTCACAACTCTGTTTTCTGGTGGCTTATGCCATTTTCACTGGTGACTCTGTCACAATTTGACGATAAGCGACTAAGCTGCAGCATGGCGCCATCGATGGTGTGTAGCGGTGTGGGTTGATTGTAGAAATCCCTAATGGTGTGATTGGCGGTAAGGGTGGTGTGTAGCGGTTGGAAACCTAGGAGTTGGGTTGGGCTTTGCATAATTTCTGTTATAATATATTTCGATATATGTTACGTGGGGCTAAGGCCCAAATCTAATGGTGCATGTGGGTTGCACTGCTGAGTCTCGCGACTCACCCTATTATTTTAACAATTTGGGTAGCACTTAGTGCATCAGGCCATTTGGAGAGGAGAGCAAGGTGGCCATGCGATAGAAGTCTCTGAGGATTAGAAAAAAAGACTTTATTTTATTTATTTTTAAGAAATTTGTCTTAAGTGGGTTTTATATTTCGTTGTAATAAGGCCTTGGGCCACTAGACTATTATTTATGTTTTTGGGTTTAAGTTGGGTTTAATTATTAGACATTTTTATTTTTATGATTAAAATTAAGCTAAGACATGTACAATGTTTCTTTTTTTTGGATTTTAATTAAAATTCATCAAGGCAATTTATAACTTTATATCTTATATGACTTAATAAATTATTAAGTTTTCGGTATTAATGATTAAACCCAGAGATCGTTTTCCAAAATGCAACATGTTTTGCAAAATCACTCAAGTGACATACCAGATCCGGTTGTAGTGTTTGGGCCGGGTTTAGGGTGTTTCAAATTGGTATCAGAGCCCGATTCAAAACTCGGCATTGGGGTTTTTGGGCTCAAAACGTTTTCTAAAGATGGGTTTTTGAAACATGCATAACAGGTTTGTTAGCTCGGCATGGCACCTGCGTCTCCGCCCAAGTCGCGAGTAAGTATTACGAACTCATTGTGTGTGTTATATATATATATATGTGGGCTTGATGGGTTTTAAGGGACGTAGATTATTTTAACTATAGCTTGATGGACCTTAGGCCTAGTTAAACAACTCTCAATTGCATAAGACTTAATCCAACCAAACAAACCTGTGAACAAGTCGCAAGGCTAGGGTGTGGCAACAGCATGCGCATGTCTCAGGATTGGATCAGGAAGAGCTTGGTACTTAAGCGGTCCCTAGTGACTCACCTCCTCTTATTTGGAATCCTACAGTGCGTAGTATTTATTCACCCTAGCCACGAGGATTTGTTGTGGGCCAAAATTAATAATTTAAAACCCGAAGGGACCAACCATTCTATTTTGTAAAATTACTAAATTACCCCTAATTTATAAGTGACCAAAATATCCCTGATTTGTACAATTACCAATATACCCCCGAATTTCCAAATTTCACAAAATCACCAAGGAACTCTATTTCAGAAAATTACGAAAATACCCCTATAGGATAAATTACGGAAATACCCCTGGGTAGTGAAATGACGAAAATACCCTTAGGTGATGAATGTAAGTTCGTGGATGCTATTTGTATGTGGATATTAAATGATTGAATGTACGTGTTTCCTAGAACTAGGAGACAAACTTGAGACTGAAACTTGTAGATAGGTTCGAATTCGAAAGAATCACTCTTAAAATTACTTTTCATAAGATTGTTCGTGGATAATCAGTGGAAGAAAACCAATAATTCATAAAATTTTTAATCAGATAAACGCGGACCGGTAGCATGAGTACAAGGGGACGAGGACGCTCTAGATGTGAATACCGATGCGTACTCTACCATAGAATACTAAGTGTTTATTTTGGGTTTAGTATTGGAGTGCGCAGCGAAAGCATGGTAGTGAGACTTAGGTAGTATGATTACTAGTTAGTTTGAAATTTCGAGGACGAAATTTCTTTAAGGAGGGTAGAATTGTAACACCCTGAATTTGGGCCTAGAATAAGTGGGTTCGTGTGTCGAGAGAATGGATTTTTGTCGTTAAAAAAAACATGTAATTATTGTTTACTAATTTTTTCTCCTTTTTAAATATATTAACTGAATTATAATAAAATTTAATGTGGCATAATATTAAACTCTATGTAGTCAATTTATGCATCAATTTATCAAATATTTTCCATAACTTTGTCCTTGTCATATAATTAATTATTTTATTTATGTTATCAGTGTGATGAACGAAGTTATAATTTAGAAATATTAATTTTTCTATTATTCTCGATTTAATTTTTATATTTTAATATAATTTAGTTCTTATATTTTTTTTATAATATCAATTTCTATCGTTAAATTTTCGTTAATATACAATATAAGTATATATAATTTGGATGTACTAAAAAAATTAAAATGTGGTTTATACTAAAATAAGATAATGGTCAATTTTTAATTGACCCCTAGATTATGCTAAAATTTGGGGATTTGATTTATATGCTTTACTTTTACAGTTTGTCCCTCTACTTTTATAATGTCACTAATGCATTTAAAATGATTAATTTTTCTTAAAAATATTATTCAAACAGAAATAAATTATTTTATCATGAAAAGTTTGAATGGACATTGTCTTTTAAAAAAAAAAAATTATTATTGCATGTTTAGTTTAATTTTTAGGAGGTTTAAGAAGGGTTGGTAGTGTTGGAAAAGTCCTAGGCTCGATCTAGGGCTTTAGCAAAAATGTTGTTTTTTTAGGGAGGTTGGTGGTAGTCATAAGGCTTTTAAAATATTGTTGGGTTAAAAGATATCACAAAGAAGTAGGTGGTGCGGTGGCACAGGGCGTTGTGAATAAGTTGGAGGTCAAAGGTTCAAGTCTTGGGTATGGCAAAAATTTTTATTGCGCATATGATAGTATGAAGGCGAGTTTAGGCCATATAATTAGTTGGGGCTGTTTCATGACATAAGGAAACGCCTGGCCCAGTGGCAAAGGCGTTAGGAGTAATAGGGGGAACAAGGTTCTAGTCACGTTGTGCGCAAAATGTTGGGTTTTTTTTAAGTAAACCTGGAGCAAGGAATAAAGGTTGATAATTAATTGGGAAGGAATTATGACTCAAATGAAACGGGTGGCGCAGTGGCAAGGGACGTGCCTCATAGTGAAAAGGGCGGAGGTTCGAATCTGGATGTCGGTTAAAATTTTTGGATTTCTTAGGATGATTCGGTCGCTGGAAAGTATACTTTAAAAGAAGTTGACAACGGAATATATCACAAGAATGGTTCAGTGCGAAGTGGTGGTAGCGTGTGGTTGTGCTTGGAGGTCTCGGGTTCAAGTTGCCTTGTGCCCAATAGCTTGAAATTTTCTTCTTTGGCGTGGGAAGGTATTTGAATTGGACCAAAATGCCAAAAGATGGTCATTGTTCGGGAAGCTATTTGAATGAAATTCAAATTGAATTTTGAGGCTAAATAAAAGGACTTTTTGATGAGGATAAATTTTTAAGATAATAAATGAATTTAATTAGTGATAAGTTTGAGTTGATTAGGAGTGTAGGTTTATTCTATTTATTTATTTATTTATTTATTTTAGTATATATGGGTACCGAATTTTCCCTTTTCTTTTAGCTTGACTTTTAGTTATCAGGAAGGGCATTTTCGGGTTTGAACAATAGGTGTCGAAATTTCTATAAATAGGGGAGGATATCTCATTGATTCTGACATTTAAACCCTAATTTCTTCTCCTTCCATTGTGCCGAAATTCTTAGTCTCTCCCTCTCCAATTTCTTTTCTTCAATTTCTTCAAAAGCGAAACCTCTTCTCCATTCTTTTTTCCTTTGAGCCGATTTCTCTAAAAAGCCAAAATCTCCATAGTTTTTCTTTATTCATCCTAGTTGAGAATTAGTTCTTAGGCATTTAAATCTTTTTCTTTGACATTCTTGAATCTTCTCTCCAAGTGCTATTTGAATTCCCTATACTAAGGTAAGTGTCGACTTACATTTAGATCTCATATTCTATTTCGGTTCTTGAAAGGCAAAAGTCGAAAAACTAATAGTTTAGTGGTGCTATGTTGGGCGAGATTAGGGATTTGAAGGAGACACGATCGTCTAGATCTAAAAGCCAAAAATCGTTAGTCTCTAAGTATCATACCTCTTTTCGGGATTTTAAGGTAAGGTAGTTTTCTCTAGATTTTCGTTCACGTTAGATTATCGTATTTGTAATCTTAACCCTATGTTATGGATCAACAACCACATGTTACGATGGTAGCAAGCGATAAGGTCCTCGATGGAATCAAATATGGTTCAGCAAAGGAGGGATTGGATCCGTAAAACCAATCCCTAAGTTTAAAAAAGCAAGCGATGTCGTGATTCGGGATTGGCAAGTAGGTTGTGGACCGACATCAGAACAAAATCTTAGACAGATAGTAGTTTTAGCGACTTACGATAGTGTCGACATAGAGAGTGTCGTCCCTAACGGTAACAGTGTGTAACTTCTTACACCATTAGATTGTTTATATATATATATATATGTATATGTGTAATAAATCTGCTATAATCTGTTAAATGCGAAATCCCAAAGATAACGTTTGAAAACACGAGAAGGGTAAAGGCTAAATATCGAGTTAGTGCTTTACGCCATTCTTGATGAATGTTTCGTTAAAAGATATGTTTTGCATGTAAATTTCTATGTATGCTTGGGGTAGGGTAATTGATGAAAAGGGGAAGTGTTCTGCTCGTGGCTTATGCCATTTCGACTGGTGACTCTGTCACAACTCATTTTTCGTGGCTTATGCCATTTCGGCTGGTGACTCTGTCACAACTCGTTTTCGGTGGCTTATGCCATTTCAGGCTGGTGACTCTGTCACGATTTAACGATGACCAGCTAAATCGCAGCATGGCGCCATCGATGGTGTGTAGCGGTGTGGGTTGATTGTAGAAATCCCTAATGGTGTGATTGGCGGTAAGGGTGGTGTGTAGCGGTTGGAAACCTAGGAGTTGGGTTGGGCTTTGCATAATTTACGTTATAATATATTTCGATATATGTTACGTGGGGCTAAGGCCCAAATCTAATGGTGCATGTGGGTTGCACACTGAGTCTCGTGACTCACCCTATTATTTTAACAATTTCAGGTAGCACTTAGTGTAACACCCCAAACCTGGCCCATTCGTTACGACCGAATTTGAGATGCCACTGCGGAAAAACGTTTGAAGACTGATTTCACTTTTGGGAAAAACATTAAAAATTTTGTCATTTGAAAATCATGTCCAATTAAAAATTCTAAATAATATAAGCTTGACAAAAATATCCAAATTAAAAGCACTTCCAAATAATAATTTAATGGTCGTCTAGCTTAAACATAATAAAAATGCTCAAATAGAAATACTTAAATACTTTAAGCTGGGCCTTATTACAATAAATAATTAAACAAAAGTTCTTAGTAATAAAATGAATAAAATAAAGAAGATGTCTTCGCATGGGCCACCTCGTATCCACTCCAACCCGGTCCAATCACCATGAATCATCTGCGATGTTTAATAAAAATTGGGTGAGTCATACTGACTCGGTGTGTAATTAATCCACTTGAATTCCACCCACATGTTAACCACATATTAACTCATATATCGGATATCAACTATCAAATTCACATGTTATCACATTACGGGCTTGGCCCATATTCATATCACATTCATCTAATAGGGTAGTTAACCACATAATTTCCACATACCGGGCTTAGCCCATTTCCACACCGATTCACATTCATATACTGGCTTTGCCCATTTTTACATTAATCCACATATCATATTGGGCTTGGCCCATTTCCACATATGTTCACATACGAAAGCATGCAATTATGAAGCCCAACCCAAACCTAGGGTCCATCCGCTACACACCCCCTTATCCAAACCTACCACACACGGGGATTATCAAATCACCCTCTCATTTTTACTCCAAAGGCAATCACTGCCGTCCACGTGCAATTAAGCACAATAGTCCACAACGCGACCTCAGTCAGCGCCAATCCACGATGTAGCTGTAGCTAACACCAAAACCACGATGGGACACATAGTCACTCATCAACCACGATATGGCACATAGCCGATATCAACCACGATGGCAGCCATCAAGCCACGCGAGCGTGACCTATCAACCATGATGAGGCACATCAAAAGCCACGATGGGACACATCACTCAGCCACGATATGGAACTAAATATCAACCATGATAATAGCCACCATCAAGCCCACGTGAACTAAATCGCAATTAATCCGCCAATCCATCAATCCACGATGTAGCCGTAGCTAACACCAAAACCACGATGGGACACATAGTCACTCATCAACCACGATATGGCCCATAGCCGATATCAACCACGATGAGGCACATAGCCACTCATCAAGCCACGCGAACTAAATCGCAATTAATCCACAACGTGACCTCAGTCAACGTCAATCCACGATGTAGCTCAAGGCTAACATCAAACCACGCACTCGAAGTACACTGCATACCTTCTTTCATATCCCAACCCATGCACATGCCACATAAAATAATGATACAATGTAATGATGCATGAGCATGTTCATCAAGCATATTATCACATATTCATATTAATAATCACATATCATCGGGTTTGGTACTTACCGGATTATCGACATACCCTCGAGGGTATCCTTATCACAAATTTCCACTCGCACTAGTTAGCACATTCATAACACATACACATTTCACATACATATCATATACCCGGAAACGATGGGTTAATCACACACACGATCACTTGGAGAACTATGCTTTCGACATCGATGCTATCACTAGGCGATACTACGGCTATTTGCCTACTTTCTTGTTTCGACATTTGTTCCACACCGGTGGCCAATCCCTAACCGCCGAGACAAATCTCTTCTTAAACCGGGATAGGGACCTTCCTTTCCCTTATTGAATGGTATTCGCCTCCATCAACACACTTAATCGTAACAATCGATTTAATCATCAATATACGAATTCTTAACCAAATATGCACAACTTATCATACTTAGGAAGGGTCTTGAAATCGAAAAGCTTGATCTAATGCTTAGATCCTTAATCCCTACATTTGATTAATCACCTACTACTTTAATAAAAAGCCATTTGACCATAAATCCAAATCCTAGTAGGATTAGTATACTTAAACTTACCTTGTTGCCATTTGACTTAAGAATCAAGTCTTGAAATCTCTGCTATACTCTTCTTGCATTCGGCCAAGCATTGAATCAATTAACTTGGTTAGTTTTTGGCTTTTGAATAATTAATGAACACATATATTTACCAAACATGGCCTTGGCCGAATGCTATAGACACTTACCTTGTGGATTTTAAATCCCGAAACTCACCGAATAACTAGGGAACACGTGGCCTATGGTGTACCTTCGGGAAAAGAACTTCTCCTTCCTTGTAGTCGACACTTAATAAATCCCGAAAGATCTCTTCAAAGTTTCGGCAACAAGATATTAATGGGGTTAGTCCTAGATTTCGGCAAATCTTAAGAAAAAGGATGAAACCGAATGAGATCTTACCCTTACTTGAAGAAATCGATTGCACCTTCACTTCAAGCTTCATAGATTCGGCTATGGCTAGATGATGATCTCACAACTTTTGGCTTTTGGAGGGATTAGAAAGAAAAGAAAAGGAAGAATAAAGATGGAGGATTCGACTAGAACACAAGGTATTTCGGCTTGGCAAAAATAAAAGAAGAAGAAGATTTGGTGAAGAGAATTCGGTAGAGGCTTTCAAAGAACAGAAAAAATAATGAGAATGGCCTCTCTTTTCCTTTTATAGCCGATATTACTAACTTAGAATCCCTTACTTGGCCATCACTCTTCTATTTTAATAGCTTTATCTCTTTAATTATCACTTAAAATAAAAGATAATTCAGCAACTATCCTTACTTAGCTAAAATTATTAAACTCAAAGTCCCTTACTTGGCCATCACTTCTCCCTTATTTTCCTCTTTATCTCTTTATTCAAATTAAAAGAATTTAATCCAACAATTATCTCTTGAAAATAATGATAAATAAATCCCTTATTTATCCACTATTTATAAAATAATAAAAGCTCCTAATTTATAGCCATGTGCAGTCCACCTCTCTGCTCCTTGTAGCAAAATAAAATTTCTTTTATTTGCTTCCCATGTGACTCGAACTTAGGCCCATTCCTCTTGCATATGGAGCCATTTCCATAGGCCCTAAGTGGCATCTTTAGACCACTTTTCCAAGCCTATTTGTGTGTCAAATTTCACAAACTTTTTCTTTTAAGGCCACCTTGCCTTAATTTCCTTTTAAACCTTAAAACTCGTCATTTCTAGGTCATTTCTAAGTTTCCAAAAATTTTTGATCGGCTCAGTAAAATTGACATTTCCTTACATTTCCATGACATTTCCTTACAAGACATTTCCTTACATTTCCAAGACATTTCTTACATTTCCATGACATTTCCTTACAAGACATTTCCTTACATTCGTGTTTCCAAAAGTGTTCAAAATATATTCATAACACATAAGATATGTCATTTCGCACAATTAAACCAAAAATGCATAGGCCCTTTTCAGGATGTTACGCTTCTACCCTCCTTAAAAATAATTTTCGTCCTCGAAATTACTTATTTAACGAATAATCGTACATCTTAACTCACCGCACTACGCTTATGCTGCGCACTCTCGATCTTAATAGAACCATCATACTTTCTAGGCACGATCTCTAAGTTCACGTCCCTAGAACTCATTTCTAACGTCGCGATTTAATCGATTAAAAAGTTTTATGCATCGAAATTTTGTTCCAATGATTATTTGCGAACAGTTTTATGAAAAGAGATGTTGTAAGTAGTTCTTTCGATCAACCAAAGTTTCTAGTTCAAGTTCACTACTCTAACTCGTGGAGTCACTTTCACATTCATAAGCAGAGACACATTCATTTTTCCATGAAGTCACATTCATTCACAACATCATTCACTACACTTTTATGGCCATTCCATCCATTTCCCTACCCAGGATAATTTTGTCTTTTTCCTACTGTGGGTATTTTGGTAATAAATCGGGGTCAATTCGAAAATATTTTTCAAATTAAAGGTATTTCAGAATTTACAAAATCTCTCTGGGTTATTTTGTTTTCCAAATCAGAGGTGTTGCAAAAATTTGTAAATCGAGGTTATTTGGTAATTTTGGAAGTCGAGCGATTCCATAAATTTTCCAAATCAGTATCTTGTTATTTGTAAAATGTAGTTTTTGATATCTTTGTAAAGTAGAAATATTGTAGCAAACGTTGAGGTATTTTTGAAAATCTTAAAAACTAAGGGTATTTTAGTAATTTACAATACATGGGCATTTTTGTAATTTTGTAAATCGGAGATATTTTGGAAAAATTTTCACAATAATCTTTTACTACAATTAAAAGGGTAATTTAGGGATTTTAAAACTAGGAATTTTATAAAGCTGCATGGCTAGTCCCTTTCGGGTTTTAATGATTGGTTTAGCCCAGTGAATAAGTCCTCTTGGTTAGGGTGAGCAGTTACTACGCACTGTAGGATTCGAGTAAAGAGGAGGTGAGTCACTAGCACCGCTTAAATACCAAGCTCTTACTGAATCCACTCCTAGACATGCGCACAACAGTTGCCACACCCTAGCTCGGCGACTTACTTCTGAGGTTTGTTTAATAGTCCTTAAGTCTTATGCATGTGTTTGAGTGCACTAGCCCTAGGGTTCAAACAGATCCTAGTTCACTAATCTATGTTCCCTTCATACTTATAACATTCACATACACATTTCACTTCAAGAGTCAAGGGTACTTTACGGTGGATCATGGGTCGAGAGATACAGTGCCATGCGAATAACTGAAAAGTTTATGAAAGCCCATACTTTTGAAAAGCCCATCTTTGAAAAAAATTATTTTTGGACCCAAAACCCTCAAGGCCGAGTTTTGAACCAGGCTATGATACCAAATTGTAACACCCCAAACCCGGACCATTCGTTACGACCGAATTTGAGATGCCATCATGGAAAAACGTTTGAAGACCTGATTTCACTTTTGGGAAAAACATTAAAAATTTTGTCATTTGAAAACCATGTCCAATTAAAAATTCTAAATAATATAAGCTTGACAAAAATATCCAAATTAAAATCACTTCCAAATAATAATTTAATGGTCGTCTAGCTTAAACATAATAAAAATGCTCAAATAGAAATACTTAAATACTTTAATGGGCCTTATTACAATAAATAATTAAAAAAAAGTTCTTAGTAATAAATGAATAAAATAAAGAAGATGTCTTCGCATGGGCCACCTCGTATCCACTCCAACCCGGTCCAATCACCACGAACCATCTGCGATGTTTAATAAAAATTGGGTGAGTCATACAGGACTCAAAGTGTGTAATTAATCCACCGAATTCCACCCACATGTTTAACCACATATTAACTCATATATCGGATATCAATTATCAAATTCACATGTTATCACATTTAGGCTTGGCCCATATTCATATCACATTCATCTAATAGGGTAGTTAACCACATAATTTCCACATACCGGGCTTAGCCCATTTCCACTGTGATTCACATTCATATCTTTGGGCTTTGCCCATTTTTACATTAATCCACATATCATATTGGGCTTGGCCCATTTCCACATATGTTCACATACGAAATCATGCAATTATGAAGCCCAACCCAAACCTAGGGTCCATCCGCTACACACCCCCTTATCCAGCCTACACACACACGGGGATTATCAAATCACCCTCTCATTTTTACTCCAAAGGCAATCACTGCCGTCCACGTGCAATTAAGCACAATAGTCCACAACGCGACCTCGATCGCCGCGCCAATCCATGATGTAGCCGTAGCTAACACCAAAACCACGATGGGACACATAGTCACTCATCAACCACGATATGGCACATAGCCGATATCAACCACGATGAGGCACATAGCCACTCATTAAGCCACGCGAACTAAATCGCAATTAATCCACAACGCGTGACCTCGCCAACGTCAATCCACGATGTAGCTCAAGGCTAACATCAAAAACAACGATGGGACACATAGTCACTCATCAACCACGATATGGCACATAGCCGATATCAACCATGATGAGGCACATAGCCACTCATCAAGCCACGCGAACTAAATCGCAATTAATCCACAACGTGACCTCAGTCAACGTCAATCCACGATGTAGCCGTAGCTAACACCAAAACCACGATGGGACACATAGTCACTCATCAACCACGATATGGCGCATAGTCGATATCAACCACGATGAGGCACATAGCCACTCATCAAGCCACGCGAACTAAATCGCAATTAATCCACAACGTGACCTCGATCCAACGTCAATCCACGATGTAGCTCAAGGCTAACATCAAACCACGTACTCGAAGTACACCTGTACCTTCTTTCATATCCCAACCCATGCACATGCCACATAAAATAATGATACAATGTAATGATGCATGAGCATGTTCATCAAGCATATTATCACATATTCATATTAATAATCACATATCATCGGGTTTGGTACTTAGGATTATCGACATACCCCTTGAGGGTATCCTTATCACAATTTCCCTTTGCACTAGTTAGCACATTCATAACACATACACATTTCACATACATATCATATACCCAGAAAATCATGGGTTAATCACACACCTGATCACTTGGAGAACTATGCTTTCGATATTGATGCTATCACTAGGCGATACTACGGCTATTTGCCTACTTTCTTATTCGATCTTTGGTCCACACCCGGTGGCCAATCCCTAAGCGCGAGACAGATCTCTTCTTAAAATTTGGGATAGGGACCATCCCTTTCCCTTCTTGAATGGTATTCGCCTCCATCAACACACTTAATCAGAACAATCAATTTAATCATCAATATACGAATTCTTAACTAAATATCCACAACTTATCATACTTACCGGAAGGGTCTTGAAATCCCGAAAAGCTTGATCTAATGCTTAGATCCTTAATCCCTACATTTGATTAATCACCTACTACTTTAATAAAAAGCCATTCGGCCATAAATCCAAATTCTAGTAGGATTAGTATACTTAAACTTACCTTGTTGCCGTTTGACTTAAGAATCAAGTCTTGAAATCTCTGCTATACTCTTCTTGCATTCGGCCAAATATAGAATCAATTAACTTGGTTAGTTTTTGGCTTTTGAATAATTAATGAACACATATATTTACCAAACATGGCCTTGGCCGAATGCTATAGACACTTACCTTGTGGATTTTAAATCCCGAAACTCACCGAATAACTAGGGAACACGTGGCCTATGGTGTACCTTTGGGAAAAGAACTTCTCCTTCCTTGTAGTCGACACTTAGTAAATCCCGAAAGATCTCTTCAAAGTTTCGGCAACAAGATATTAATGGGGTTAGTCCTAGATTTCGGCAAATCTTAAGAAAAAAAGATGAAACCGAATGAGATCTTACCCTTACTTGAAGAAATCGATTGCACCTTCACTTCAACCTTCAGAGATTCGGCTATGGCTAGATGATGATCTCACAACTTTCGGCTTTTGGAGGGATTAGAAAGAAAAGAAAAGGAAGAATAAAGATGGAGGATTTGGCTAGAACACAAGGTATTTCGGCTTGGCAAAAATAAAAGAAGAAGAAGATTTGTTGAAGAGAATTCGGCAGAGGCTTTCAAAGAGCAGTAAAATAATGCGAGAATGGCCTCTCTTTTCCTTTTATAGTCGATATTACTAACTTAGAATCCCTTACTTGGCCATCACTCTTCTATTTTAATAGCTTTATCTCTTTAATTATCACTTAAAATAAAAGATAATTCAGCAACTATCCTTACTTAGCCGAAATTATTAAACTCAAAGTCCCTTACTTGGCCATCACTTCTCCCTTATTTTCCTCTTTATCTCTTTATTCAAATTAAAAGAATTTAATCCAACAATTATCTCTTGAAAATAATGATAAATAAATCCCTTATTTATCCACTATTTATAAAATAATAAAAGCTCCTAATTTATAGCCATGTGCCGTCCACCTCTCTGCTCCTTGTAGCAAAATAAAATTTCTTTTATTTGCTTCCCATGTGACTCGAACTTAGGCCCATTCCTCTTGCATATGGCGCCATTTCCATAGGCCCTAAGTGGCATCTTCTGACCACTTTTCCAAGCTGTTTGTGTGTCAAATTTCACAAACTTTTTCTTTTAAGGCCACCTTGCCTTTATTTCCCCTTTTAAACCTTAAAACTCGTCATTTCTAGGTCATTTCTAAGTTTCCAAAAATTTTCGATAGGCTCTGTAAACTTGACATTTCCTTACATTTCCATGACATTTCCTTACAATACATTTCCTTACATTTCCAAGACATTTCCTTACATTTCCATGACATTTCCTTACAAGACATTTCCTTACATTTCCAAGTTTCCAAAAGTGTTCAAAATATATTCATAACACATAAGATATGTCATTTCGTACAATTAAACCAAAAATGCATAGGCCCTTTTCAGGATGTTACACTTAGTGCATCAGACCGGTCTGGAGAGGAGAGCAAGGTGGCCATGCAATAGAGTACTGAGGATTCTGAAAAAAAAGACTTTATTTTATTTATTTTTAAGAAATTTGTCTTAAGTAGGTTTTATATTTTGTTGTAATAAGGCCTTGGGCCACTAGACTATTATTTTTGTTTTTGGGTTTAAGTTGGGTTTAATTATTAGACATTTTTATTTTTATGATTACAATAAGCTAAGACATGTACAAGGTTTCTTTTTTTTGGATTTTAATTAAAATTCATCAAGGTAATTTATAACTTTATATCTTATATGACTTAATAAATTATTAAGTTTTCGGTATTAATGATTAAACCCAGAGATCGTTTTCCAAAATGCAACATGTTTTGCAAAATCACTCAAGTGACATACCAGATCCGGTTGTAGTGTTTGGGCCGGGTTTGGGGTGTTACAAGACACGCCCGTGTCCTCACCCGCATGTGAAAACTTGGGTATTCTGTTTATGACGTCTGCAACCTCATAAGGGGCACACGGCCTAGGTAGATGCCCGTGTGTCTAGCCCGTGGTCGACACTGACTTGAAACACTAACATGCAGGGGACACACGGCCTGGTCACACGCCCATGAGATTGACCTTGTGTCACACACGGCCTAGACACACTCCCGTGTGCCTACCCGTGTGGGCAAGAACAAGGCTATTTGCCAAGCTCTTTTATCACCCTAATTCACATAACATAAAATCCCATTCAACCATTTACCAATCAACCCAATCAAGCATCTAACACATTCATGAATAACCTCTTCTTTTCATAAATTAGCATTAATGAGCCATCAACTATGGAAATATACAAAAGAGTTCATCTCTAAAAGAGCCAACACACTTGGCCAATATAACAAAACATTTCATTAAGCCTAGCCCCTATACATGCCATACTCAAAATGCTAAGTCTAAATATTCCGAGAGGAGTCGATAGTGTGGGTGATCTTCCGATTATCTTCAAATCCCGAACTAGCTCTTTGACACTATACAACAAGGGAAAAGAAATGGAGTAAGCTTTAAGCTTAGTAAGTTTACATGTAAACAATAAGCATCATAGCATATGCTAAATAATCAATAACATCATATACTAAGCAAGAACAATTCACAATTCCACAATCATGCTTACTCATTTCATTTCTTACCACAATCCAACCACATAACAATTAAATTGCTCACATTTACTTGTACACATTCCCTACACTCAACACCACAATGCAAAATGAAACATTCACTTATACAAAATCTCGATGAACCTCTCAGAACAATACTAAGTACCCAGTGGTTTCGCACACAGCCCACCATTAATCAATAATAGGGTGGTATCGCACTTAGCCCACCAACAATAATATATATATGGTGGTTTCGCATATAGCCCACCAAATGATAGTATAAACGATGGTATCGCACTTAGCCCATCGTGAATAAGTAATAAGGTGGTATCGCATACAGCCCACCAAAAGAATCATTACGGATATTTTTCCGCACTTACATATCTATTTCGAGGTTCATACGAAAATTACTCACTATCTATCAAATTCCATCATAAATGATCTCATTCATACAATGCACCAATAAATAGCAACATATGTATTAAATACGTATCGTTTACACATAAACTTACCTCAGTTCAAAATGTTTTAATCGACGACTTAATCCGTAACCTTGCCCTTTCCCCGGTCAAGGTTGTTTTCACGCTCTTCTTGATCTATAATAATGAAATTAACTCATTTAATCACTTTATAATGCATGATACACCAAAGTTTCTACTTAGGAAAAAATGACCATTTTGCCCTTACATTTTGGAAAAATTACGATTTTACCCCTAGGCTCGTAAATCGTTTTTCATCATATTTTCTCATTAAGCAAGCCTAGCTGAACATTTATTCCTCTTAAAATAACTCACAAAGTTAATTATTTCATGCATTTATTACACAATTAATACCTTTACAAATAAGTCCTATTTAGGTGTTTTCATGATAACACCCTTCACAAAAGTTGTTCCTTAACTCACTAGCATTCATTTACTTCCATAAAAACTCAGAAAACTTCACAAAAAATCTCATGGAAAGTCCCTAAACTTTCAACTATTTTGCAAAATAGTCCCCTCATTAGCTAGCTTAAGCTTTGGGGGCTCCAAAAGTACAAAAATTATCAAATAAAACCACCAAAATCACTTACTTGCAAGAGATTTGTTTTGATGAAAATTTTGAACTTCAAGAACCCTTATTTCCTCTAATTTTTTGGTGGTAGAAGAAGCATGAATAGTAAAACATGATATCTCTTCTATTCATCTTATTTTATTCATTTTCTTATCACCTAATTCCACCAAATTTGACCAAAATTTAATGCTCTTGTCTCCCTAGTCTATATGGCCGGCCAACACACCCTTAATGGCCTAATTGCACTTTAAATACCTCCAATTTAATATTCTATGGCTATTAGACACCTCTACCTTGCAAAATAGAACTTTCGCACTTTATGCGATTTAGTCCTTTTTCACAATTAAACATGCAATTGCTAAAATTAATGCACCAAAATTTTCATACATCCATATAATCATGCCATAATACATAAAATAATATCAAAATAATTTTCTTCAACCTCGGATTAGTGGTCCCAAAACCATCGTTCGACTAGCCCCAAAATCGAGGTCACATTACATAGTACTGTCGACTCGTGGATTTGATTGACAATTCTCAAAAGAATGACCTTCCCCAAGATGCGCACATGAAACTACTTCAAATGAACTTGGTGGCCGAGCTGTAAAATTATTAGCACTATTAGCGGTAAACTGTTTTAACATAGAGGAAATAGACGATACCTAAGCTGATAACGTAGTGAGGGCATCAACTTCATGAACTCCGGCTACACGTGTTCCTGAAGCTGTTTGATTTGTTGGCCATTGATAGTTATTACTTGCAATCCTCTCAATGATCTAATAAGCCTCATTATAAGACTTAAACAAAATTGCACCATTCGCGGAAGCTTCTACCATCATTCTTGTATATGCATTGAGACCATTATAGAATGTCTCCAACTGGATACAATAAGGAATCGCATGATGAGGACACTTACGAAGTAACTCCTTGAATCGCTCCTAAGCCTCATACAAAGACTCGTCATCCAATTGTTAGAAAGTTGTGATCTCGTTCCTCAACTTAGCATTTTTTCTAGGTGGGAAATACTTAACCAAAAATCTCTCTTCTAATTCTTGCCATGTAGATATGGAACTTGGTGGCAATGAATTGAGCCATGCTAGTGCTGGATCTCGCAACGAGTACGGAAATAACTTCAACCTCAGTGCGTCTTCAGTCACACCAGCTATCTTGAATGAATCACTCACCTCCATAAAAAATCTAAGGTGGAGATGTGGATCTTCCGTGGGCATACCACTAAATTGGCCCACCGTTTTTAGCATTTGAAACATCACTTGTTTCAATTCAAATTGGGTTGCCTCAATATCTGGCCTTCTAATTCCTGGATTTAACTCATTAAAAAGTGGCACATCATATTGTCTAATGCATCGATCCCTATTATCGGCAATGAGGATGGGATTTCCTACATGATCAGCTTCATTACCTTGGTCTTGATTCTGATTTCCAAGGTCCATCTCGACTTGTCTTTGAGCTATTCGTTCACATCTTCTTTGTTTGAAAGTTCGCTCAATTTTAGGGTCTACAGGGAGTAAATCGATAATTTGATCTATGCTCATAAACACCTGAAAAAAAATCACAGAAATTAAAAATAATAAGTTAGTAATGTAATGAATCAAATTGAAAATAAATAATTTCACGAAAAAAATGACTATGGCAACAGTTGACAATCCCCGGCAACGGCGCCAAAAACTTGTAACGTGTAGGTTTGTGCAAGTGTACACAGTCGTTATCAAGTAATAAGTAAGTATCGAGTTATCGTCTCCACATGGATTGTATTTGTGCTAAGTCACTTAATTTGTAAAATTATATTAACAATTTGGTAAATAAAAAAACAATATAGTTGAGAAGTGGTGATTAAAATATATTAAACTAAATGCAATGATCCCTAATGTAGATTATCCTAAGTATGCAAACTATATGAATGAAATATATTTTAGCAAAATTAAACACAATTTGCAACAATTATAACATAAATAAACTAGGACAATTACTTTAATTAATCTCAATTTATTATCAACATGCTTAATAACATTCGAAAAAACATTACATGGCAACTTGATCTTTCATGAGTTTGGAAACCACATTAGGTCCTTTCGGAATCCTTTACTTAGTAAATACGCATTTTATGATCCTTATTTACTAAGGGTTTCTTAGAATTCGTGTGAGGTAATGAGGACGTGTCGGGTTTGAAACAGTTTAATCATACAAATCTAAAAACTATGCGAGATAATGTGAGCTTGGTCAGAGTTGTTATGCAACCTACAATTTAATCGGGTCAGGATCTAAATTGAGCATGCACATTTCAATTATGTGTCCATTAGCCGTCGTCTGGTCAAGATCGCTCAGCTAATTCAGGTGCATTTCAATCACGTATGAACGAAATACAGACTTGATTTTAATTGAAAACATGATCGATTGAGGCACAAACATTATAAGCATGAATCAAATAAATATTATTTAATCAAAGTAATCATCCTAGCTTAAATAAAATTAAGCTAACATTGTTGTAAACAAGAACAAAGAACACATAGCAAACATCTTTAGATTAAATTAAAGAAAAGAAAGATTAAACCCAATTCAGAGTGGTTGTCACCCAAGACTCTGACTAACGAGGCTCCTTCGTTCCTTTGCTTTGCTCCTTTGCTGATGGCTCTCCAAGGTGGCCGACCAAGGGTTCTTTAAGAGGCTTAATTGCTAAAATCTCTATGAAGAGATGATGCTAGGCGTGGGAATGGAAAAGACTAAGAGAATTTGGAGAGAAGAGAGAATGATGAATGATGAGAATGAATGAGGAATGATTGAGGGATGATGAATGAGGGAATGAGAGGGTCTTATTTATAGGTGAGGAGAGGGGGATAGTTTGCTAAAAATAGTGGATGTTAACCTCTTTAAATCTCCTAAAATTGTGGCCGGCCATGCTTAGTGGCTTTTGACTTGATTTTTAAGCAATTTTGGATGCCACACAACTCAGGACTGAGACTCGGTCAATCGTAAATCTTCGGGCAAATCTCTAATTTCTTCAACACTACAAGGACCTTGTGTAATTAAACCAAAGAATGGTTTAAATGGACAGCCATGTGTAGACGAATATTGGGTTGACTTGGTTTCCAATTTGGACGGTTTTGTAATCCAGCAAAGCTATCAGACCTGTCCAGAATAAATCAACAAGTTAGAGGACCAAAGAATAAAATTTATCCAATTTAATTAATTAATTAAAACCCAAATTATTAATGAAATATTTTAAAATGAATTATTAAATATAATTTTATATTTTATTATTTAATTTAATCATGCATGGCCCACTTTATGTCTTAAAAAATATAATATATTCAAATTAATATAAAATAAGCCATTTATTGCATGAAAACTATATAATAAAGTATAAAATCACATTTTAATAATTTCTATGTCCTAATTTCATATTTTCACAGATTTCATTAATTTATTAAACAATTACTTAGTTTTAACAACGGATTTAAGTAAAAAGGTGATAAATTACATAGGAAAAATCCTATATATTTTTCTGTTTACAGTAGGCGCCATCCGGTCGAGTGTTGGAGAAGGATAAGGGCTTTTTTGAGGTGTGGTTCGTTGGAGCATCGTATTAGAGAGTGTCCACAGCGGGCAGATCAGATGCAAGCGTCAAGATGGGGTCTGTGCGACCTCGAGAGGCGATTCGGCCAGACCACCTAGGGGTCGTGGAGTGGCTAGGGGTGGTAATGGTATGGGTTGTGGGTAGAGAGTATCGGGCAGAGGTGCTGGTCAGACCGAGGCGAGACAGCCTGCACTAGTTTATGCTGCACGTCGTCAAGAAGATAGAGATGCTCCTGATGTCATCACTGGTACGTTCCTTATATTCGATGTGCCTTATACTGCTTTGATAGACATAGGTTCTACTCACTCCTATGAAGCTAGTACTGTACCTGAAACTTTGGGGATTTCTGTTGAGAGCACTACTAGTGAGGTTACTGTACTGTGTCTGTTGGTGCAGTCTGTTCGGAGTTAGTAAACTTTATAGAGACGTTCCGTTAGAGGTGCAAGGGGAGATATTTCTGGCGAATCTGATAGAGCTTCCGATTGGGGTGTTTGATTTAATTCTGGTCATGGACTGGTTGGTTGAGCTCCGAGTCAGCTTGGACTATGCAACTAAGAGGGTCGTTCTAAGAACTGAGGATGATAAGGAGGTGGTTTTGATCGGCGAGTGTCGAGATTATTTGTCTAACGTGATCTCCGCGCTTGTGGCTAAAAAACTCGTTCGGAAAGGGTGCGAGTGTACTTGGCTTACGTCAGTGTTTCTGATTCTGGGGGTTTTTCTGTTAGGGATATCAGAATGGTAAGGGACTTTTCGAATGTTTTCCATGAGGAGTTACCGGGTTTACCTTTGAATAGAGAAGTGGAGTTCGGTATTGAGCTTCTTCCGGGTACAGCTCATGTGTCTATCGCTCTATACTGGATGGCACCGAAGGAGCTTACAGAACTTAAGGCTCAACTTCAAGAACTTTTAAACCGTGGTTTCATTCGTCCTAGTGTGTCTCTGTGGGGGGCACCGATTCTGTTTGTGAAAAAAAAGGATGGGACCATGAGGATGTGTATTGACTATCGGTAGTTGAATAAGCTGACTATAAAGAACAAGTATCCACTTCCGAGGATCGACGACTTTTTTGATTAGTTCCGATGGGCTTCTGTGTTCTCCAAGATTGATCTTCGATCTGGGTATCATCAGCTAAGGGTTAAGGAGGCTGATGTTTATAAGACTGCATTTAGGACTCGTTATGGGCATTACGAGTTCCTAGTTATGCCTTTTGGATTGACGAACGCTCCGACCGCATTTATGGATCTGATGAACCGAGTGTTTCAGCCCTATCTGGATCAGTTCGTCGTGGTTTTCATTGACGACATTCTGGTATACTCTAAGACTGAGGATGAGCATGATGAGCATCTTAGAGTTGTGCTTCAAATTCTACGTGAGAAGCAGCTTTACGCTAAGTTAAGTAAGTGTGAGTTCTGGTTGCGTGAAGTAACCTTTCTGGGGCATGTGGTTTCTACTAAGGGGATTCGAGTTGATCCTCGGAAGATTGAGGCTGTGCTTGATTGGAAACAACCTAAAAATGTATCTGAGATCCGTAACTTTCTGGGTTTGGCGGGGTATTATCGATGTTTTGTGGAGGGGTTCTCTCTGATTGCAGCTCCTCTTACTAATTTCTTTGTGTAAGGGTGTCTATTTTTGGGTGATGCGCAATGAAGAGAGCTTTGAGAAGCTCAAGTGCATTACGACTCGGGCTCCTATTACGTCTGACTGAATCCGGTAAGGAGTTTGTGGTATAGAGTGATGCGTCGCACGTTGGTTTGGGTTGCGTTCTGATGCAGGATGGTAAGGTTGTGGCTTATGCGTCCCGTCAGCTTAAGACACACGAAGGGAACTATCCGACGCATGATCTCGAGTTGGCTGCTGTGGTCTTTGCATTGAAAATTTGGAGGCATTATCTATATGGTGAGAGGTGTATCATCTACACCGATCACAAGAGCCTCAAATATCTCATTACTCGGAAGGAGTTGAACCTTAGGCAGCAATGATGGATTGAGGTGCTTAAACATTATGACTGCACCATTGAGTATCATCCTGGTAAGGCTAATGTGGTGGCTGATGCTTTTAGTCGAAGAGCGATGTCTAATTTGAGGGTGATGTTTGCTCGCTTTAGTCTGTTTGATGATGGGAGTCTGTTGGCCGAGTTGCAAGTTAAGCCATCTTGGATTGATCAGATTCGAGATAGACAGTTAGTGGATGAGACTCTGGGTGTGCGGTTCCCTCAGGTTGAGAGTGGTACTACTTCTGGTTTTGGGTTTAATAATGATGGTGTGTTATGTTTTTGAGGTCGGATCTGTGTGCCGAATGATACTGACTTGAGGCAGTCTATTCTGAGGGAGGCACATAGTAGCCCTTATGCTATACATCCAGGCGGTAATAAGATGTATCGTGATCTCTGTGAACTGTACTGGTGGCCGGGTTTGAAGTGTGAGGTTACCGACTTTGTTGCTCGTTGTTTGACGTTTCAGCAGGTTAAGGCTGAGCACCAGTTGCTTCCGGGATTATTACAGCTAGTTAAGAATCCTTTATGGAAATAGGAACGAGTAACGATGGACTTTGTTAGTAGGTTGCCCTTAACACCCACTAAAAAAGATTCGGTTTGGGTCATCGTGGATCGATTGACCAAGTCTACTCACTTCATTCTTGTTCGGATAGACTACTCTCTACAGAATTTGGCAAAGCTCTACATCTCTGAAATTATAAGACTGCATGGGGTTCCGGTGTCGATTATTTTTGATAAAGATCCTCGCTTCACTTCTCGATTCTAGAAAAAATTGCATGAGGCTCTAGGTTCGAGGTTGGACTTCAGTACTGCGTTCCATCCTCAGACAGATGGTCAATCAGAGAGGGTGATTTAGATACTGGAGGACATGCTTCGGAGTTGTGTGATTGATTTTCGAGGTAGTTGAGAGGATTATCTGCCGCTAGTCGAGTTTGCCTACAACAACAACTTTCAGTCTAGCATCCAGATGGCCCCTTACGAGGCTTTGTATGGTCGTAAGTCTCGCACTCTGCTATGCTGGACTGCATTAGGTGAACGTCGGGTTTTGGGTCCTGAGTTGGTGTCTGAGACCGAGGATAAGGTTAGACTGATTCGGGATCGTCTGAAAGTGGCTTCTGATAGACAGAAATCGTATGCAGATCTGAAGAGGCATGATATTGAGTATTTTGTGGGGGACTTCGTCTTTCTTAAGGTTTCTCCATGGAAGAAAGTTCTGAGATTCGGTCGTAAGGGCAAGTTGAGCCCTAGGTTCATTGGGCCATATCGGATTCTGAAGCGTGTGGGACTGGTTACGTATCAGTTGGAGCTACCTCTAGAGTTGGACCGTATCCACGATGTCTTCCATGTTTCAATGTTGAGGCGATATCGGTCTGACCCTTCTCATATTGTTTCTGTTGAGGAGATTGAGGTTAGGCCGGATTTGACCTTTGAAGAGGAGCCGGTTCAAATTCTGGATCATGACATCAAGGTTCTGAGAAGGAAGTCCATCCCTCTAGTAAATTTTCTGTGGCGGAATCATGCTATTGAGAAGGCCACGTGGGAACATGAGGACTCGATGCATCAGCAGTATCCTCATCTATTCTGATCAGGTAAATTTCGAGGTCGAAATTTCTTTTAGGGGGTAGAGTTGTAACGCCCCAAAAATTTTATCTATGTTACTGTAAAAATTTGACACAATTGTGTATCTTCTTCAGTGGTTAAGTGTTCTGGGTGTGTGTGTGAGGTCCCAAGTTCAAGACTTAGCTTTAGCAAATTTTGGTTATTTTTGAACCCAAGCCTTATTTTTGGTCAGTGGGCTTATTTTGAATTGTCTATAATTTCATATCAGAATGAGGCTGCTGGTTCGAGTGGTAAGGGAGTTGGTGTGATGGAGGTCCTGTCTTCGAGTCCCAATGCTAGCATGAATGTTAATCTTTTTGTCTCAGTGAATCGAAAGAGTTCTGGTTGTACTTAAAGTCTGAGGAGGTTGAGATAGTGGGAGTAAATCAAGGGAGTAGTGTCATAGTTAGATTTAATTTAATTTTATTCTTTTTCCAAATTTTTCCTTTTTCCCAAAATCATTTGACGTTGGTTCTTGTTCCTACTCTACTGTTTCTTTTTCTTTTCCTCTCATTCGGTTTTGCTTCCTTTTTGCTCTACGTTCATACCATTGTTCTCTCATTCCTACTTTCGTCGCATGTTTTGGAAAGTGGGGTTTTCTATTCGGTGACTTGTGGTTTTTCCAAATGTTGATTGGGGGTTATACCTTTGTTTTGGGCAGCAGCAAGTAGAGAAGATCGTGATTCTACTCTTGTGGGATAGTAGTTAATCTTTCGGAGTGCTGGAGTAGCGGTAAGTGTTTGATTTATGTTGGAGTTGGTTTTGAGTTTTCAGTTTAATCGTACGTAGAGACTAAAATTAAGCATTGTTTTGTCATTTTTAGGTTCTGGAAGGCTCGGGATAGTTTTCGCATCAAATCGATACCAGGTGTGTACCTGAAATGCAGAAATCGAGGTTCGAAAAAAGCCAAAAATGGCCACTGTCGATGCCACATGGGCGTCTGGTTGCCCGTGTGGTAGGCCGTGTGTGAGGACACGGCTGTGTGGTCAACGAAGGCATGGCCGTGCGCAGCAAACGGTCATGTGGTGGCTCGAGTGTGGTCGTGTGGGCCACACGGGCCATGCCAAGTAGGGCGTGTAAGCCACACGGGCCACGCCAAGTAGGGCGTGTGGGCCCACACGGCCATATCACACGGGCGGGTGGATTTTGGGCCAGGCCGTGTGGGCCACACGGGCAAGGCCAATCTGGGCGTGTGGGCCCACACGGGCATGTGGGCCCATTATACTAAAATTTTTCGTAGGGTCGCATGGTCGTCCTAATCGATTGTGGACCTACCGTAAGGTCGGTAAAGGCTTACTAAACCCTATAACTATGTGATTTGTTAGATTGTAGTATTGTTCTGAGCATGTCTATGCCATGTATATCTGCTATCTTTTTATATAAGCATGTTAAGCTTGTTCTATCTGTTAATTCCATATGTATGTTCTGTATCTGTTTTGGGGTGGGACAAATATATGAGGAGGAAGTACTCTAACCGGCGTTAAAAGCCTTTATTTTGGCAGCTTGATTGCATATATTATCTGATATGTGTCTTAATGACACGACGTGGTGTGTAGGTATGGGTGGGCATTTTTAACCCCACA
The DNA here is from genome assembly GCA_025698515.1 of Gossypium sturtianum. NCBI lineage: Eukaryota > Viridiplantae > Streptophyta > Magnoliopsida > Malvales > Malvaceae > Gossypium > Gossypium sturtianum. Next base: position 119,396,789 of record CM046943.1, on the reverse strand, counting down.
TGGTGTGATGGGATGGTCGGAGATGGTGAGTAGAGGATGGGGGTAGGATTTTGCATATCTGTATCTGTATCTAATTCTGCTATTGTATCTGAAAAGGACATGAATCTGTGTCTGTATCTGTTTCTGGTTCTGTGTATGATGTTTGTATGCTTGCATGCCTAATTCTGATGGGTTATACACTCAGTTTTCCTAAACTCACATCTGTTTGTTTTTCTATCAGGTAATCCTCAGTCTTAGGCGGATCGGGGCAACGGGACTCAGCGGTGACCACATTTTCGTAAAACTGATTTAAGTCAATAATTTATGGTTTTCATTTATATTTTTGGTAATCTTTTGAGAGTTGTAATTTTTTTAGGACTCTCTGGACTGTTTGGTTTTAACTGGTTATTTTTGGATTATTTGACTATTTAATTACTTAGCGAAAACATTGTTATTTAAAACGACGGTTTTTGCGCAACAATGGTTTTCCTAAAAACACGACTGTGATTTCGAACCTAAACGAATATAGCTTCCGCTGTAAATAAGAATTTTGACAAATAAACCAGTTAATTAATGTCTTCTTGAATGGAGATAAAGCATATAAGTCAGTTAACTGAAACTACTTTGCGAGACAAACTTTGTTTTCGAACCATTCCATGTGACACCATCAGATTCGACCATAACGGCTAGGCCGAATTTGGGATGTTACATTCCATGTATTTTAGGTTGAAGATGACATGAAAATAAGATGATATCTTTTATCATATTTTCAATTAATTTAATTATTTCAATTTCCAATTTAGTCCTTGCCATTTTTCTAAATTTCCATGGATGAGTCACCAAAATATCTACATACTTTTCTTTAATGGTCTAATTACCATATAAGGAACTCAAGTTTTGAATTCCATAGCTATTTAATTCGTATAGCTACTAGAATTCAACTTTTGCATTTTATGCGATTTAGTCCTTCTCGTAATTAAGCACATAATCAGTAAAATTTTCTTATCAGAATTCTCACATGACATTTCTAACATATTACGGACCATGTAATAAAATGAAAATAAATTTTATTTTCAGTTCTGATTTGTGGTCCCGAAACCATTGTTCCAATTTCACTGAAAAATGGGTTGTTACATGGAACGACGGAAATGTGCAAGTGTACACAATCACAACAAGTAATAAAGTGACAAGTAAATGTCGAGTTATCGTACTGCATGGGATCATAAAAGAATTATTTATGAATGCTATTTAAAACACTTTGGTGAAGAAAAATATTTTGTTTGAAGAGGGTGATTAAAAACTAATATTTTAAACTAAGTAAACTAAATAAATAAATCTCAAATGCACGATTTCAAAATACGATTTTAATCAAGATGACATAATTGTGTTAGATTAATTACATTTCTTAACTTAGAATTATTAAACTCATGTTTATATTGTTACTAATAAATTCACTACAACTCGGTAATTTGCTAACTTATGAACATACTCACCTAATCCATTCATCTCTTGACTATATCCTGTAACACCCCAAACCCGGTCCAATACACCACGACCGAAATGTTGCTGAGAGGTTTAGGTTTTGTTTAAAGGCGTGGATGTAAACACTTCACTATCTAGTGTATTTGAGGAAAATTTGAGTAGGCTTGTTTGAAATCGTGTGGTGCATTGAGAAAGCCCAAATCAAAGCTTAACCAAAAGATGTAATTAAAGCGAGTTCATTCCATTTCATTATTCAAATAGTTTCTAATGCAAGTCATGGTGAGATACCCGATGGTATAGTTTAAAACACTTTTGCTATAGTTTTAAATCATTGTCTTTCCAAATTTTAATAAAATTCCAACCCACTTATTTTGTTAAGGCATATTAAAATCTATTTAAAGCATAAACATCATAAAACATAAATTAAAGGCCTTTTACAATCCAAAACCAAACCCAAATAATAAAAAAAACAAGCAAAGTACCCAAATTTATAAAGTCATAAAACTTTATTAAGCGTGGCATGAGCACCCGAGTCCATTAAGTGTCACCGAAATGTCAAAGGAGAGGGTGAGTCGAATGAAGTGCATAAATCCCGCCTCCCGATGAAACAACATGCTAACACACATCAGCAACATGATTAATGCACCCGATCCTAACCATCCATATCGCCTTTTCTACCCCGTGTGGTACAAAACCACCTGGTGGTCAAAACCACCGTGACCCAAAGTCACGAATAATCCAATGATGGGGCCAACCCATCGTGTGATACCAAATCACTAAGATCCCATATCTCAAAGTGGGGCCAACCCACGGTGGTGTTAACCAGACGAGTCGCAATGAGGTGAGGTCCCAAAGACAAAGATGATCCGTGTGATACCAAATCGCCTGGCGCCAATGTATAATCAATCGGGGTCAACCCACCGTGGTGCTAAGCCACCGGGACGACGCTATGAGGTGCCAAACCTCTCGTGTCTCAAAGACACACGAATGTGATAAATCAAATCACCGTGACCCAAAGTCACGAATCCAATGATGGGGCCAACCCATCGTGTGATACCAAATCACGGCGTCAATCCCGTGATAATCAATCGTGGGGCCAACCCACCGTGGTGCTAAGCCACTGGGGGACGAGAGCGCTATGAGGTGCCAAACCTCCGTGACCCAAAGTCACAATAATCAATCGTGGTACCAAACCACTTTGGTGGTGCCAAACCACCGGTGTCCCAAAGACACGGATATCATCTTCCCCCTCATCTCATCATACCCATGCAATATGACATAATAATTCGGTATGCAAGATGTCATGTATGCTAGACATATATCAAATATAAGTATAACATGAATTACCATCATAATCGGATAGACATAAAACAACATAATCACCCTAATCAACCTCTAAGGGTATAACTGTAATTTTACCTACCAAGGGCATTTTCGTAATTTACCCACCAAGGGTATATCGGTAATTTACCCACCAAGGGCATTTTCAGAATTTACCCTTCAGATGGTATTTCAAGAATTTACCCACTAAGGGTATTTTCGTAATTTACACTTCATGTGGTATTTCAAAGAATTTACCTACTAAGGGTATTTTCGTAATTTTGCACCTACAATGGCCTTTCCCAAAGGCCCAAATGTCACCCCGAAGCGACTCAAACTACCATTTCCGTCGTCTGGGATGATTGGGCCTAAAACTCGATTAAGAGCCCATTCGGGCCCACACGCCCGTGTGGCCCACCTAGCACAAATCTAGCCATGTATATAAGTTCCACCTAGTCTAGTTCACTATATACTACACAATCGCACAATTTACTCATAAGGGCCACGGCCCATTGGGCCCCACTTACCCATCGCGCCCGGGCGACCCAACCCACAAGAATACCACGATGGCCGCAACTATCGCCAGAGCCCCACACGCAGCGCCGCACGCGCTCGTGTGGCTACTATTGTCGTGACCGCACACTTCGGCATTTTCCGCTCTACAACTAGAGTAGAGAGAGTTACACACCGATAGGACTCGGTGTTAATCCACGCCTAACCACTCCCCGTGCCCAAACGCCCACCAAGGTATGTTAAGTCTCCTCCTGGAATGCTCTTTATATAGCTAGCTATCCACCTTCCTTCTTTGTATCTTTCCGATGTGGGATCCTTCACAAGAGAGTTTAAATTCAACTGAAACTCTTCCCGTCTGCATCGCATAAAATAAATACTCCCTTGCTTCTCATGAGATTCGAACCTGTGCTCCCTTGCAACATAATCCACGCTGCTAGCCACTTGCTACTTGGCCACAAGCTCCTCTTGTGTCTTAAACCATGCGCAACTAAATATAAATCTATAGCCAAATTTCGAGGTCCAAGTAAAAAAAACCAAAATGCAAAAGCCAAGACTTGAACCTTGACCTCCCTCCTTCCTTGTGGCGTCACTCCCTTGCCTCTTAAGTGGCGTCACTTTGCCACTACACCACACACTCCACTTGTGTCATTTTCCTCTACATTTTATTCTTAAGGCCTACTTGCCAACTTCCAGGGTTTTTTTTTCACCTAAAACCAAAATTTCCCCAAAGCTAATATTTGATCCGGGACTTCATAGAAGCCCTCTAACCTTCCAAAATAACTTACCTAATAAGTCTAACTTGCATTAATGTCGTTCTCAAAATTTTAAATCAAGGCCCATTGGGCCCAATCCTACTAGGCCCAATTTCGGGATGTTACAATCCTATGTCAATTCAACCGATTAAACAAATCTTAATAGGCAAATATGTTATTGCACATACATACTTATTAAATAAAAATAATCTCTTGTACATATTAATTTAACCTTGAAACTCACAATACCAAGTTATTAGATGATTAAACATGCTTAGATGATTAAACATGCAATGTTTTCCATTAATTACAATTTCAATCCATTTAAATAATTAATTCATTAGCTACCTCACAATATGCAAGAATAACTTAGTCATGATTTTACTTAATCAAACATTTTACCGAGGCCTATAACAACATAGACACAATTTTAATAATTTTAACAAACGAAATGCAATCAAACTAACACGAATTAAATTCAAGCTAAATTGATTAAATTAACCATTCCAAAAACATAAATATTCATAGATATGTTCATCATAACAACAACAAAAATTAAAGAGATAGGGCACAAGAATCAAATCCGGTGTTTTTTCGTGGCTTGACTAGTTTGCTCCGTTCTTCCTCCTCTGTTGTCCTCATCAACAAGGGCTGCTATGAACACTTAATTACTACTCCAAATGGCTAATGAATGCCCATTTTACAAGAGGAGAAATTGGCAAGAGAGCAAGGGAATTTGGAATCGAAAAGAAGAGAAAAAGTGGAGAGAAGAGAGAAAAGATGTGAATGCTTGAGATGTGTTTCAAATGACCAGCCTAAGGGGGTTTTTATAGCTGAAGAGGGATGCTAAAAATAGCAAAAATTATCAGCCAAAGATCCCTCCCTTGGCCGGCCACACATGTGGCAAGGTTGATAGTTTCAACTTTGCTAATTTAGGCTTGGGGCAAATCTATAAAGCCACCAATTGTGGAGGGGTTTGTTTGCAACTTGAACAAGTCTTCAAGGGCCTCTTTGCAAGCTAAATAATCAGCCAATAAGCTGATTTGGGTCAGCATATGGACGGTTTTGGGCTGTCCACTTCTTGGTCGGTTTTGTTCACTCGGTTCGGCTCAACTGGACCACTTTTTCATAATTAATTAATAATAATTTATTTAATCCGAATTAACTTGGATATAAATTAAATTAATTATATCATGAATTAATACACATAATTGGACAGACTTAGGCTGAAAATTAATTTGCCTTGATACTTCAAATTGCTTCTCGGTTTTGAACTTCTAGCAGTGTCTGCCGAGTCGTTATTTGCCCTTTGTGCAAATCTGTCGAAAAATGATCAAAATTAATCAAAATTAATTATAAAATTAATTAAAATTCAACACGTTCATAATTTAAGTGCAATTTAATTATTTTATAAAAATTAATTATTTTTCGACAATAATTTTGCCGAAAGTGCATGAATTTGATTTAAAAAGGGCATGAAAAAGTGTGTATATTTTTGTGTTTCCACACCCCCAAACTTAATTCATTGCTCGTCCCGAGTAATGCACAAATTGAAAAGAATTTCTTGGAAACACCTTTGAAAAATTCCTTCAGAACAACATTCTTCCCAAAATTATGAATTTGGTATACTTATGCTAAAAAACAAGAAATTTGATATTTATGCTACTTAAGTATACATATCGTTCAAATTAATCTCAACGACTATTATGATAGAAAAATTAGACTAAATGCTTCCTTAACAAAGACATGTTAACCCTTACCAATTTGATTTTATTTCCTTATTCAAGATTAAGCTGCAATCATTAAGCTTAACTTATGCCTTCATATGTTGAACATAGCAATTTCTCTTCACTAATGTAGGTAGCATTAAAAACTTGAATCAATAGTTCTTTAAAAATGTTGTAACGTGGCTAGGCTAGGGGTAGGTAAAAGATAGATAAATTTAGGCTAAAAACCCCTAGACTCAGCTTCAATCGGACCTTCGGAATAATTACCTTCAATACGCCAACTTACTTTGCTTTCACATGCTCTTTTTGTACATCTATTTTCTTTCAAGTACGTATGCTCTCTTTTTTTTTTGAGCATTTTGCTTATGTACTACAAAATTTTTGAGCATTTGATACTTCTTTTCAGCTCCCCTAAACTTATTTTCAAAGAATATTTTGAATAGTACTGAGTCTAGTGTTTGGGACAATTTAAAGATAATTAAGAGAGAAGTGATGGCTAAATATTACAAGGGTTTAAGTAAAATTAGGCCATATAGTCTCAAAGTTGGGTTTCAAAGGATAAAATTTCATCAAGGTTGGCTTGAAAGGCTCAAACGGTCCAAACAAGAGTTGCCTAAATCATTTTCAACATTCCATGCTTCCTAGGATTTCGCCTCAAGAAACTACTAAGTTAATTCTAGAGACTTAAACTTTCATGCATGCCTAACTTTCTTAAGGAACTAAAAATTTTATGGTACGATTTGCATGCTTTATTAAAAATACATTTATATAATTATTAAGCTAACATAACAGTTTATTGAAATAATAGAACTTTATTTATACTGAAGTTTAGCATACTTAACAAAATTTTCAATTTATTGAACAAAATATATCCTAATCATAATTAAAAGAACTATTTATTCTGAGTGGAAATAATTTCAATTTTTCGATCCCCTTTACTTAAAATAAACAATGTCCTCATTGTTTAAAGTGAATTGATACTATACACAAGGTAGGATTCTAGAAAAGAGGAGGTGAGTCAATTTGACTGCTTAAGTACCAAGCTCTTTCTAAATCCAATCCTAGACATGTATATATCTATTGCCACACTTTATATTTCGCGACTTGTTCAATTTTATTAATGATTTCCATCTCTTGTTTTATTATGCGAGAATAAAAATTCCTAATTAACTTAATCCTAAAATAACCTAAGAACATAAATAAAATAAAGTCGAGATCCCCCCTTTATTTATTTGCAGATCCTTCCGAATTCGACTCATCTTTTGCTCCATCATTATTGTCTTTGCATGAATCGCTTCGCTCCTTTTTTGATAATGGGATCCATGGTTCAAATATGTAATCTGGAAACTCAGTCACAAAAATAAATGATTCATTGTAAATTTTCGTAAGAGCACTTCTCATCGAGTCATCCCTTATTTTTGAGTATCTCCAATAAGCTTGTTGCTGCCACTGCATATGTTGTATTATGTCCATCAACTTTGATAGCTCATCTCGAAGATCTGGGCGAGGCGGTTAAGCTCTGAACATTGAAGTCTCGACATCAGGTTCAGCTTCTGGTTCCATTGGTTCCACCTTATCAGGGACTTCAGCTGATTGCACTGGCTCAATCTCTGTGGGATCTTCTTCTTCTTCTTCTTTGGGATCCTCACTTTCTTCAACTCGTTGCTGTAGAACAGAGTCTCCATCTATTCGATAGAGGTCCCAATCTGTGATTGTGCCTTGGCTATATTCTGTCTTCTTTACGTTCGCAAGAATTTTAGCTTTCAAGCACAGAATTGTTATTATAAACGGAAAGTAAGCTGGGCCAGAACGTCTAACGGCACAATTTTGCATTTCTCTCAGGATGATTTTTCCCACATCAATGGTCTTTCCAGTTAAAATCTAGTATAATAAGACCATTCGCTCTAATGAGATTGTAGTCCCATGCGAACTAGGCATAAGGCTGAAACGGATAAAATAGAACCATACCTTTGTGAGTGGTGTCAAATATTGTCTTCTACAAGTGTGGATTCCTTGCTTTGACACAGTCCACTTAGAACCTGGAACTGTAAGTTCCTCAAGTATTTCTTGCAAGTTTTCAGGCTCGATATTGCTCATTAAGGAAGAATATTCATCGTTTTCGAAATCAGGTAATTCAAAGAACTCATTAATAGCATTTGAAGCTATTGGTACCTTGATTCCACGAACTGGAACTTCCGTCAACTCACTTGAGGTTAAATTCAAATAGAATTCACGCACTAACTCTTCATCCACACTAGGTCTCTTCTCACAAAACAACTCCAAATTGAGAGTTTCAGCAACCTGACGAATACGCGCCATAAAATCAATATAGTTGCTTTCTTTCAATGTGAAGCCTTTCTCTGGATGCATCTATTGATTCTTGAAAATACTTTCGTATCTCGCTTTGGCTTCTTCACAGTGGAATTTTCTTTGTGATTCGTCAATTTGGGCAGAGGCACGAGTTCTTTCGCGAGGCATGATTAACCTGAACATAAGATGGAAAACAATTTCTCAAAAATTTAATTAATATAAAAAATTAATAATTCAATAAATTGAAAAACTAAATGATTAAATAAAATTTAAAATTTAAGAGAAAAATTTGTCTTACCACCTTTTTATAAAAATTAATAACTCCTAAAAAAATTAGAAAACAAAAGAGGTCGATTTAGGGTAGGTTGGAGGGTTGTCAGCTAAGGATGTTGGTGCGGGGCTGGTGTGCTGCACGGATGTGCGTGGGAGGAGGCAGCAGCATGGGAGCAAGCAGCACTAGGTGCGCGGATCCTTGCGGGCGTGTTGAGCAGGCCTGACGAGTGCTGGAGCTGGACGTGCGCAGGTGTGGCGCCAAGGAGCAGCTGCTGGGTGCGCACGGTGGGCGTGGGGCTGCTGGCCGATTGGGTGAGGGTGCTGAATAGCTAGACAGTGTTGGAAGCTTGCGGCACTAGATGATTCGGTATTTGGTGGGAATGGATTTTGAGTGATGAATGATGGAGAAGATTGGTGGTATTTATAATGAGAGAAGTAGGAATTAAAGTAGAATTCTTAGAGCAATTTAATAATTAAATTATTCTAAGTTCTAATCCTATACAAATTTAACAACATTTAATAATTAATATAAGGCATATTAAATTATTATTTGTTATTAATTTATTAAAGATAAAAACTTATTAAAATAAAATATGATTAAATTAAAACTAATCCTAACTCTATGTAAAGTTGATAATAATTAATATATATTATAATAGATATAATTATATATTAATAATTATCATCCTTTTTATTAAATTAAAAATATTTATTCTAGAAGCCTTTTCAAAATATTTACAAAAAGAGGCATCTAATTTTTAATATTTACAAAAAGAGCAACCAAATTTTAAAAAATAGTTCAATTAAGTCCCTAGACTTAATGAAAATTTAAATTTGAGTTGCAATTTTAAAACTTAGATCAAAATAAACCCTTTTATTTGAAAATTTAAAAATTTATTATCCCATTTAGGGAATAATTTCTCCGAAAGTTATGTCAAAATCAATTCCTAGGAAAGATTGAAGGGGTCACAAGCGGTCCCGCTTAAGTTCCAATCTCCTAGACAGAATTTATTTAAACATACTAATCCCGAAAATACATCCTAAATCATTTATTTAATAAGAAAACAAGAAAATTTAATCATTTGATAAAATGAACGAGATTTGATCCCGTTCAATTTTATCTCCCCAGTAATGTTTCAAGCGCTGAGCATTAACTCGAAAATTACCTCCCTTAACTTGAAGTTCAACAACTCCGTATGGATAGCCTCGATGAATCATAGATGGACCGGACCAACATGATTTTAACTTACTTGGAAAGAACCTTAATATGGAATTGAATAACAAGACTTGCTGACCTGCTTCAAATTCTCGAACTCGAATGTGCTTGTCATGCCATTTCTTGAGTCTCTCCTTAAGTAATTTGGCATTCTCATATGAAGAGATTCGTAATTCTTCTAACTCGTTAAGTTGAAGCATCCATTTCTCTTTAGCAATTTTAAGATCCAAGTTGAGTCATTGGAGAGCCCAGTAACCTTTGTGCTCTAACTCCAAAGGCATATGACAGGCTTTCCCAAAGACCAACCTATAGGGTCACATCCCTAAAGGTGTCTTGTATACTGTCCTGTAGGCCCATAAAGCATCATCCAGTCTTTTGGACCAATCTCGTCGGTTCGGGCAAACTACCTTCTCAAGTATGCCTTTGATCTCTTTGTTTGCCAGTTCAGCTTGACCATTCGTCTGCGGATGGTAAGCTGTGGCAACCTTATGCTTCACTCCATGTTTGTCAAGTAACCATTTAAACAACTTGTTAACAAAATGGGACCCTTCATCACTGATGATGGCTCGTGGGGTTCCAAACCTTGTGAACACATGCTTCTGTAAAAATTTCATCACAACCTTAGCATCATTTGTCAGATATGCTTCACCCTCAATCCACTTAGACACGTAGTCTACAGCAACCAAGATGTACTTGTGACCAAAAGACGGAGGGAAAGGACCGAGAAAGTCAATACCCCAAATATCAAACAATTCTACCTCAATGATGTTTGTTCGAGGCATCTCGTTTCTGTTGGTGACATTTCCGACCCTTTGACATCGATCACAACTCTTTACGTAATCATATGCATCTTTAAATAGTGCTGGCCAAAAGAATTCGGCTTGCAATACTTTGGCCGCAGTACGTGTTCCTCCGAAGTGTCCCCCACTCGGAGCTGAGTGACAGTGGTATAAAATCTTATGTACTTCATCTTCTGCCATGCATCTCCTGATCATTTGATCTGCACACTTTTTAAACAAATATGGTTCTTCCCAGAAATAGTACTTCACATCGTGAAGAAACTTTTTCTTTTGATGATATGTCTTATCAATTGGCATCAAACCACAAGCTAAATAGTTAGCAATATCAGCAAACCAAGGGGTATTATGGACATGATTTACCTTTAGCATGTGTTCATCTGGAAATGTCTCCTGAATTGGTATAAGTGGAGAATTCCCTTCTTGCGACTCCAATCTGGACAAGTGATCTGCTACTTGATTTTCTACTCCCTTTTGATCTTGAATTTCTAGATCGAACTCTTGAAGTAGAAGTACCCACCGGATTAGTCTCGGCTTAGCATCTTTCTTGGTAATTAAATACTTAATTGTTGAATGGTCCATATAGATAGTCACCTTGGTACCTGCAAGATATGATCGAAACTTGTCAAAAGAAAACACAATAGCAAGTAACTCTTTCTTTGTTACCGTATAATTTAGTTGAGCTCCTATCAGAGTCCGACTTGCGTAGTAGATGGGATGAAAAACTTTGTTCCTTCGCTGGCCCATGACAGCTCCTATCGCATAGTCACTTGCGTCACACATCAATTTAAATGGTAAATCCCAGTCTGGTGTGACGATTATGGGTGCCGAAACTAACCGACTCTTCAAATTGTTGAATGCTCTTAAGCACTCTTCATCAAATTTGAATATCGTGTCCTTCTCCAATAATTTGTATAAAGGTTTAGGAATGTTGGAGAAGTCCTTGATAAATCTTCGATAGAAACCGGCGTGGCCCAAAAAGCTCCTAACACCCTTTACAGATGTTGGAGGTGGGAGTTTCTCAATAACGTCTACCTTTGCTTTATCTACCTCGATTCCATGTCTCGTTATCCGATGCCCTAGAACAATACCTTCTCGTACCATGAAATGGCACTTTTCCCAGTTAAGTACAAGGTTTGTTTCTTCGCATCGCCTTAGTACCTTGGCTAGATTGGCTAGGCAATCATCATATGTATCCCCGAATACTGAAAAATCATCCATAAAAACTTTCAAATATTTCTCAACCATGTCAGTAAAAATATACATCATACGTCTTTGAAATGTAGCAGGTGCATTACATAAACCAAATGGCATGCGCCTAAATGCAAATGTACCGTACGGGCAGGTGAATGTTGTCTTGTGTTGATCTTCTGGTGCTACTATAATCTGATTATACCCCGAGTATCCATCAAGAAAATAGTAATAGTCTCACCCCGCAAGTCTATCCAGCATCTGGTCCAAGAACGGCAAAGGAAAGTGATCTTTCCTAGTCGCCTTGTTCAGCTTCCGGTAATTGATGCAAATTCTCCATCCTGTAACCGTTCTAGTCGGTATCAACTCGTTATTCTTATTTTTAATGACCGTAATAACTCCTTCCTTTGGCACGCACTGGACCGGACTTACCCACGAACTGTCTGAGATGGGGTAAATTATACCCGCATCTAACCACTTGATGATTTCTTTCTTGACTACGTCCTTCATGATGGGATTCAGTCTTCATTGTCCATCAATCGTCCCTTTCTCGCCATATTCTAGTATGATCTTGTGCATGCATACAGATGGACTAATACCGCGAATATCGGCTATGGTCCATCCAATAGCCTTCTTGAATTGTTTCAATACAAGGATGAGTTTCTCTTCTTGCTCATTGGTTAATTCTGCTGAAACAATCACAGGCAGAATAGAAGAGTTACCTAAATAAACATATTTCAAATGTGAGGGAAGTACCTTCAGTTCTAATTTAGGTTGCTCCTCGATTGACGGTTTTGGTTGGGCATAATCCCTTTTCTCTAACTCCAAAGATTCATAGCGGGATTGCGGATTAAATCCCTTTTGATTAGCTTCTAACAAAGCTAAGTATCCATCCTCCTCTTCATCATTTGGAGGGTCTGATGTTAAAATTTGTTCTAATGGATCCTCATTATAGTTGAGTTCCTTCTCCACGATTAAATCCTCTAGATCAGACACTGCAGAACAATCATCAATTGTGTCAGGAAATCGCATAGACTTAAAAACGTTAAATGTTACCTGATCATCCTGAATACGCATAGTAAGCTCGCCGTTCTGCACATCAATAAGGGTCCTTCCGGTTGCTAATAACGGTGTTCCTAGGATGATTGGCACCTCTTTGTCTGCTTCAAAGTCTAGAATCACAAAGTCAGCAGGAAAGATAAATTTGTCTACACGTACCAATACGTCCTCGGTTTTTCCTTCTAGATGTGCTAAGGATCGATTTGCTAATTGAAGTGTAACCGTAGTCGGTCTAACTTCACCTATCCCTAACTTCCTAAATATTGACATAGGCATCAAGTTGATACTCGCACCCAAGTCACATAGTGCCTTACCACAATATGTTGCTTCAATGTTGCAAGGTATGGTAAAACATCCAGGATCCTTCAACTTTTGGGGTTGTTTGTTTTGAAGATATGCACTGCATTCCTTTGTCAAGGCTCCCATCTCAAATTCTCCAAGTCTTTGGTTTTTAGACAGAATATCCTTCACGAATTTGACGTAGTTCGGCATTTGTTCAAGTGCTTCAACCAACGTGATGTTAATATGAAGTTGCTTGAGTACGTCTAGGAACTTCTTGAATTGAATTTCCTGCTTCTGCTTCTGAAGTCTTTGAGGGTAGGGTGGTGGAGGTTTCTTTACTAGAACTAGTTGATTCGTCTTCTGTGGTAATTTTGCATCTAACAGAGTTGTTAGTTGATCAGAAATAGCTAGTTCTGAAGTTACCTTGTCGGATTTTGCAGATTCTAGTTCTTGTGAAACTGGAATTTCAACACTCGGTTGAACTTCCTCTGAGTCTTGAGCGTCAGCTGGCTCCTTCTCAACTTCGACAGAATTGGTCTCTAAAGTCTTTCCGCTCTTCAATGTCAACACTTTATAATGCTCATTCCCTGGATTCCTCGGATTCTCCGTATCACTAGGTAAAGCACCTTATGGTCGGTTCCTGAGTTCAGTAGTAAGCTGGCCCATTTGGTTTTCCAGATTTTTCAATGTATCTGCTTGGCTTTGAATTAAGGCATCATTCTTCGCGATGTATACCTTTAAAAAATTTTCTAAGCCATTGGATGGTTTAGCTTGGGTTGGTTTCTGAACTTGTTGGTGAAAACTAGGTGGCTGGGTCGATCTAGGTTAGGCGTAAATGTTACTGGTTCCAGCCCCTTGGTTACTCCAGGAAAAATTTGGGTGGTTTCGCCATGATGGGTTATAGAAATTGGATTGCAGTCCTTGCCTTCCTCGATTTTGGTTCTGGTTACCCATGTAATACACGGATTCTGGGTTCGATGAACATTCTTCAAACAAATGTCCTTCCCCACAATAGATGTCGAAACCTTTTTTTTTGAAAACGGGGTCAACTTTTAAAACGAAAATGGAGTCGCCATCAATCTTTTTTCGAGGTGTGATTGGGTCACCTTGAGATTAATCATTTTAATAAAATATTTTGATTTATTAAAATAATGATTTTGGTCTACAAAATTTGAGAAAACGGGCTCGGGAGTTGGTTACGCAAGGAGGAAGGATTAGCACCCTCGTAACGCCCAAAAATTGGTACCTAATTGATTAATTAACGTCCTAATGTCAAAAATTTAAAAAGATTTTAAAATACGATCCTCTTTAATAACCCGAATAAATCGAATTTGATGTTAAGACTTCCTTGTCCCGAAGTAATAAGATGTCACATCCAGTAAGTTAGGATACGACATTTTAACCCTCGAAACTAAGCTTGTCTCATGCATTAAAGTTTAAAAAGGATATTCGGTTATTTGGATAAAAAAAATCAAAACCCAGTAAGTTAGGGCACGATTTTCTCAAAGCTCTAAAGTACCGAATATTGCCTTATTTTCAAAAGTTTTCTTTTTTAAAATTGGGGAAAATTGACGCAATATTAAAACGATGCGTAAAAACTTTGATAAAAAACGGCAATATGAAAATACAAATAAACAATTTATAAAACACATAATGGCAATTATTTAAATACTAGCATCAATAATCAAAGACCAATGAATTTAAAACAAAGAGTATAAAAAAAATATAAGGCAAAATAAAATGTAAACAAATTTAAAAATAATGAATTTGAAAATGAATAATAAGGGAAAAACAAATTTGAAATCAACAATATACAAATCAATAAATAAATTATATATATAAAAAAGTAGATAATATATGTATAAGTTTGGAATAAATAATATATAAAAAATGAAAATAGGTAATATATAAAGTAATAATATATAAATGAGTTTAAAAATAAATATTGTGTAATAAGGAATTTAGAACAAGTTATACACAAAACATCTTCAAAATAAATGGTATATAAAATAGATAGTATAAAAAAATTTGCAATTGATAATATATGGGAAAAAAATTTAAAGCAAATAATTAAACAATTTAAAATGGATGATTTATAACACGAGTTTTTTTAAAAATAAACAACATGTGTGACATAATATTAAAAACAAATAAAGTATATAATTAATGGAAGAAAATAAAAGAATGATAAGAATGGTTAAATGAATGAACAATATGTAAATAAGAAAGTTGATGGATAAATAAACGAATAAAAGTAAAAGAATAATTAATGATTAAACAATTAAATGGATAAATAAAAAAGGTTAAAAAAACGCTTAAGTCAGCCTAACTCTCACAATATGAAGATTCAACGAAATTCCTCCACCAAAATCCAACTCAAATGAAAGCAACTTAAAAAGAAACGAAGATGAATGAAGAACAAAATAAGAACAAGCCACAGAAAATAAGAACGCAAGAGAGGGAGAAATTTGAGTGAATGCTCTTAAGAATTATTATTGCTCCAAACTCCAGTCCTTTACAATGAAGGGAGAGGCCTCTATTTATAGTTGAGCCTCCCCAAATCCAACGGTACAGATCAATTACATCAATGGCTAAGATTAAAAGGTATCTACAAATTAAATCTCTAAGATTACAAAATCATATCTTCTAAGATTTCATATCATATCTTCTAGGATTGCATATCATATCTAAAATTTGCATATCATATCTAAGATTGCATATCCTTGAAGATTATGTTTCCATATACGTCAAGCTTGTAGATGGACCTTCAATCTTTTCAAGTAATGGGCCATTCCAATCGAGCCAAATGATATATTTTGGACTGGACTTGGACTTTGTAACACCCCAAACCCGGCCCAAACACCATGACCGGATCTGGCATGTCACTTAGGGAGATTTTAAAAGATGTCGCAATTTCGAAAAATTATTTTTCTTGAGTTTAACACTTTATTCGAGAAAACTAAATGGTTGGATAATTTGTAAAAGATATACATTTTATATTTATGCCTTAGTGGATTAAAAACCGAAATTTAATACATGCCTTAACTTAATTAAAACGTAAAATGTAAATGTCTAATAATAATAAAAGCCCAAAACAACCGAAAATATGAAGCTAGTGGCCCATGGCCTTATTACAATGAAATTTAAACCCACTAATTAAAAATATTAAAAATAAATAAACTAGTAAAGTCTTTTCTTTGAATCAAAATAATCCTCGCATGACCACCTTGTGCTCTTCTCCAACCCGGTCCGATGTACTAGGTGCTACGAAAGATGTTAAATAATGGGGTGAGTCGCGAGACTCGGTGTGCAACCCTTGTGCACCATCAAATTGGGCCTTAGCCCCACGAGCAGAATAACAGAGTATAATATATCGAAAATATGCAAAGCCCAACCCAATCCTAGGTTTCCATCCGCTACACACCACCCTACGCCAATCAAACCATTGGGGATTTCTACAATCAACCCACACCGCTACACACCATCGATGGCGGTCATGCTGCAGATAGTGCTCATCGTCGATCATGGCAATAGCCACTACAACGAGATCATGGCATTAGCCACTACAATGAGATCATGGCAAAAGCCACTACAATGAGATCATGGCAAAAGCCACTACAAGCAGAACATGGCAAAAGCCACTACAACGTAACACTTCCCTTTCATCAATCACCCAACCCCATGCAATCACGAAACCGGCATACATGTTCATCATACCAAATCGGCGAAACATTCACTTTAGAATGACAGAGATCACTAACACTGGTGATTCACCTTTACCCTCCTCGAAGTTTTCATGACCATGCCGGTATTTCGGCATTTAGCGAAATATAATGATTTATAAACATATACTAACAAGCAATCCAAATGTGTGAGAATGTTACACACACTGATTAGTACGTAGGACTACCCTTTATGTCGATACCCTCGCTAATCGGATCTACTGCCCTTTGTCTACAACTTTACTCAAAAGCCGGAAGAACGCGAAGATAAGGCCTCTCCTATATTCGGCCAAGGGTTAGTGTTTTACCCGAATTATATGCTTAAATAAACAGATCTCCTTACCTTGAAATCTCGAAAGTGATACGATCCAAGGGCTACTAAACTCTGACTTAGAAATCTAAGCGATTGAATCCTCTTCAAATCCCAGAATGCCGCAAACGATAGAAAACACCTGATTAGTTAACCATATAGCCATTCGGCTAAGATCTCTAAAAGACAAAAAAAATACACAAATCGACATTTACCTCTACAGATGATTTAGGCTACCCCTTACAGAAAGATTCGGCAAACACCAGAGAATATATCTAAGAATTTCGGCTAAAGGAGCAAATGGAAGTGTGGTTTCGGCTTTTAGTGGATGGAAAAAGATGAACAAATAGGTGTGTAACACCCCAAACCCGGTCTAACCACTACAACCGAGTCTGGCGTGCTACGGGAAAGAAAATGTTTGAAAATCGACTTGTCAATTTTGTTTAAGGAGAAAACTGTTGAATAATTTTAGAGAAAACAAATTTGAATCTTGTGGTGTTCAAAACGTGTTAAATCTTGCTTTAGAAAAACTTAGTTGCTCAATTGTTACTCCATACTTATTACTTAATCAGTGAACATTTCAGAAAACACATTATTATCGAGGTTTTAAAAACAACCAATTCACATTTACCAAGTATGCTTATCGAAAGTTATAAAAAAAAACAACCAAATAAAACATCCCAGAAATAAAAGTTAGGCGGCCTTATTACAACGAGGAAAACCCAAAATTTAAATAAAATAGCTAAGTCCAAACAGAAAACTTTGATATAAAACAAATGCTGAGCATGGCCACCTCGAGTCCACTCCGACTCCATATCCACGATCTAAGTCTGATCTGCAAAATGTAAAGGAAGGGGTGAGTCACCTAGACTCAGTGTATAAATCCCCATCCCAAGAGAAGTTATGCTCTTACACAAATTCATTTACACATATGCATGTCATGCAACCCGTCAACCTAAGTATCCATCCATGTCACCCAAATCTACCCTTGTGGTACCAAACCCTTTGTGGGTAACCGGTTACAGAAATAACATATGTGGTACCAAACCACTAGTAACCGAAGTTACAAAAATAACATATGTGGTACCAAACCACTGGTGGTGCCAAACCACTGAGACTTAGTCACAATTTTTATAATATGTGGGGCCAACCCACTGTTGTGATGCCAAATCACTGGTGACAGTCTGATAGATCATACTTCCCCCTCCTCTCATCACCCATAACACAGAGTTATGCTAACAATATCAGTATGATCATGCTTAACATACATAATTATGTATACAGAATATCATGCTCTCATAGATCACAATCAACGCGAGAAACATAACAACTTACGGCATCCTCTCGCTTTTACCCACAAGGGTAATTTGGTAACCATTGCCGTCATTCGCTTTTAACAACACATAACATTTAAAATAATAAGTAAAGAAAGTGTGTAAGAGTTACACACCGGTTCTCGTACTACGCTTTTTATCGCTTCTACGCTACCGTCTCTCGAGACTACCACTATAGGCCTACAATCCAACTCCCGATACTTATTCGTTTCTTGTACTTTAGCGTTGGATTTACTGATCCAACCTCCATCGCTTGACTGTTCTTCGAGTTCAAAATAACCCCTTGGTCACTAAACCAATCAAACCGATGAGATCTAATATATAATCATAGTGTTTAGACGAAACCCTTACCTAAACCGTCGAATCTCGAAAGTCTTTAAGAAAATGTCACCACCAACCTACATTCGGCTTTCCCACAAATCGGTACTACAGGCCACAGCACAACAGGATTCGGCATTCAAGAGCAGAGAGTGAAACCGATAGGGCCTTAGAACAAATGATTCGGATTAGAAACTTGATGAAAAATAGAGAAATCGCAGAGAGAGAAGAAACGAAAACTCACCAATCTCCTTTGAAGACTATTCGGCTATGGTGCACCTTCGGGAAAAGGAAACCACCCTTGTAGATTCGGCTATGGGAGAAGGAGTATGAACAGAGGGGATTCGGCTTTTAGAAGAATTTTGGAGAGGGAAATAAGGCTGGGGAATTTCGGCTATAAGAGAGAAAAGTATGAGAAAAGAAAGAAAAGAAGAAAACAAATGAAAGAAAAGATGGACCACTTTGGCTACTAATTTTGGCTACACACACACACCTTCTTGAGTTGGAGTTTGGCCAACTCTCCCCTCTCCCGATAACTTTTATCCATCTATTATCACATCCATTATCCTTTCTTTAGATGAGACCACCTTAAAACCAACTCTTTCCCTTCCTTATTATCAGCATTTAATCTCTAAAATAAAAGAATTAAAGCTCCTAAAATGTAGCTCATGTGCCGTCCTTCCCTCCCCTAGGAGTGCCGAATTTTGGACCCCTTAAACTTTGGGGCCCAAGCGGCCACACATGGCCCAATCTCCTCCTAAGTGACGCCACCTCTATGCTCACCCATAGCACCTCCAACCTTTGGGCCACGAGCCCAACTTACTACTAACATAATTACTTAACTCAACTTAAATTATAAACTAGCATTATTTTTAAGCAACTTAACCCAGATTTAAGTCCAAGCCTGAGCCCAATACATACCTCAAAGCCTCAACCTACCAACATAGCCACCCAACCTACCAAATGCACAGACCCACCAAATTAGGATATTACAGTTCTACCCCCCTTAAAATAAATTTCGACCTCGAAATTTACCTGGTCAGAAGAGTTGAGGATATTGCTGTCGCATGATATCCTCCGGTTCCCATGTCGCTTCCTCCGATCCATGGTTCCGTCATAATACCTTTACCAAAGGGACCAATTTCCTACGCAAAACCTTAACATCCCGATCTAGGATCTGTACTGGTTCCTCCTCAAAAGACAAGTCTGGACTCACCTCAATCTCTTCCACTGGCACCACATGAGACGGATCCGAGCGATAGCGTCTAAGCATGGAAACGTGAAATACATTGTGAATTTGACTCAACTCTGGTGGCAACTCGAGCTGGTAAGCCACTGGTCCTACTCGCTTCAATACTCGATAAGGCCCAATAAACCTAGGGCTCAACTTGCCTTTCCTAGCGAACCTCAGAACCTTCTTCCATGGCGACACTTTCAAGAAGACCCTGTCACCCTCTGCAAACTCTATATCCTTCCGTTTAAGGTCGGCATAAGACTTCCGCTCTGTCAAGCTTCTTTCAACCGAGTTCTAATCACCTCCACCTTATCTTCTGTCTCAAACAACCAACTCGGACCCAATAAGCGCGCTCCCCAAATTCGCCCAAAGACGTAGGGGTACGACACTCCGACCATATAACGCCGTATGGTGCCATCTTAATACTCGCTTCGATAACTAGTGTTGTACGCGAACTCACATGATAATAATTCTTCCCAATCGCCTCAAATCCAAGACACAACCCTTAGCATATCTTCCAAGACTTGAATCACCCTCTCCGACTGTCCATCCGACTGGGGATCGAATGCCGTACTGAAATCCAACCTTGTACCCAATGCCTGATGCAAAGCCTTCCAGAACCTGGATGTAAATCTAGGGTCTCTGTCTGAAATAATCGACACTGGCTCCCCATGCAACCTTACAATCTCCGCTATATAAAGTCTTGCTAGCTACTGAAGAGAGAAATCCATACATACAGGTATGAAATGAGCAGACTTCGCCAGACAGTCCACAATCACCCAAACCAAATCCTTTTTAGTGGGTGTGAGGGGTAACCCACTCACAAAATCCATTGTGATCCTTTCCCACTTCCACTGTGGAATCTTAATCGGTTGTAACAAACCTGACGGTAACTGATGTTCAGCCTTGACTTGCTGACATGTCAGACACTTACCCACAAATTTCGTTACCTCACGCTTAAGACCCGGCCACCAAAACTGCCCCCACAAATCTCGATACATCTTACTACCTCCCGGATGCATAGCATATAGACTGCTATGTGCCTCTTGCAAAATCTTCTGCCTTAACTCCACATCCTTAGGCATACACACCTTCCCCGAAAACATAATACTCCCACCGCTCGGACTATACCACTCCAATCCACCATTACGCACTTGCAAGCATCGAGCACTTAAGACTTCATCTACCACCTGTTTCTCCTTAACTCCGATCTACCCATGATGGCTTCACTGCAATTTTGCTAACGAAGCTTTCGTCCTCATACAAACTAAGATGAGCGAACATCGCCTCAAATCGACACCACTTTCCGACTTAGCGCATCCGCCACCACGTTTGCCTTCCGGTGATACTCAATCGAGCAATCGTAATCCTTTAATAATTCTACCAACCTTTGTTGCCTCAAATACAGCTCCTTACGAGTCGTGCAGATACTTCAAGCTCTTATGGTCCGTGTAGATCACCGACTTCTCCCCGCATACAAATAATGCCTCCACACCTTCAAAGCGAAGACCACGCAGCCAACTCCGGATCATGCGTCGGATAGTTAACTTCATGCGGTCTCAACTCGCCGAGACGCATAAGCAACAACCTTCCCCTCTGCATCAATACACGACCTAACCCGTATGGGAAGCGTCACAATACACCACAAAATCTTTCTGCCACAGTGAATCAAGACCAGGAGCCTCGGTCAAAACCCTCTTGACTTCTCAAAACTCTCCTCCGCTTATCCGTCCATACAAAAGGTACCTCCTTCCTCAACAATTTTGTCAAAGGTGCCGCTTATCGAAGAAAACCCTTCCACAAATCTCCTATAGTAGCCTGCTAACCCCAAGAAATTACGAATCTCCGCCACCGACTTGGGTGGTTTCCAATCCAATACTGCCTCAATCTTCCGAGGATCCACTCTTATCCCTTATGCTGATACCACATGCCCCAGAAAAGTAACTTTCTTCAACCAAAACTCACACTTACTAAACTTGGCGTATAATTGCTTTTCCCTTAAAATCTGCAACACTACCCGCAAATACGCGTCGTGTTCCTCTTCCGTCCTCGAGTACACTAGAATATCATCTATAAATACTACGACGAACCGATCCAAGTACGGCTGAAACACCCGATTCATCATATCCAGAAACGCTGCCGATGCGTTCGTCAACCCGAACGGCATTACTAGAAATTCATAGTGCCCATATCGAGTACGAAGCGCCGTCTTATGGATATCTACCTGCTTTACCTTAAGTTGGTGATACCCCAACCTCAAATCCATCTTGGAAAAGACCGATGCTCCCTTAAGCTGGTCGAGCAGGTCATCTATCCTAGGCAACGGATACTTGTTCTTAATTGTCAAATTATTCAACTGACGGTAGTCTATGCACATTCGCATCGACCCGTCCTTTTTCTTAACAAAGAGCACAGGCGCTCCCCAAGGTGATACACTTGGCCGAATGAAACCCCGATCCAATAACTCCTGAATCTGTGCTTTCAACTCCACCAATTCCTTTGGCGCCATCCTATACGAAGTAATAGACACTGGCGCTGTTCTCGGTAGAAGGTCAATACCAAACTCTACCTCCCGATCCGGTGGCAAACCCGGAAGCTCTTCCGGAAAGACATCGACAAAGTCCTTCACCGTTCGATCACCTCCTACAGCCAAATCCTTAACTTCCAAGGCACAAACATAAACCACAAATGCCTCACATCCTTTCCTTACCATCTTTTCCGCCTTCAGCGCGGACACCACATTAGATAGGTAATTCCTTCTCTCACCTATCATCACCACCTCTTCACCCTCGGCCAATTTTAGCACCATGCGCTTAGCCGCACAGTCCAGTTCTGCCCGGTACTTAACCAACAAATCCATTCCTAAGATTAAATCGAACTCCCCGAAGGGTAGTTCCATCAAATCCGCTTGAAACACAACCCCTTGAAGTTCTAGAGGTAGATCCCTATACAGTTTGTCTACTACCACAGAGTGTCCTAGAGGGCTAACTACTGTCATCTTTCTAGCAGAAATCTCATAGGCTAAGTTCAGAGTTCCCACTACGCTACTAGCTACATATGAGTGTGTTGAACCAACGTCAATCAAAGTAGTATAAGGCAACCCAGAAATTAAAAGCGTACCGGTTATGACGTCCGGTGCGTCGCCCTCCTCTCGACGTTTATCGCATAGACCAACCCGGGTTGTCTAGCATTAGCACCCCGGCACCTTGGCCCCTCGTGGTTCTTTGGCCATCTCTCCTGAATTGACCACGTCCTTAACCCTCGGCTTGAGTCCTAGCTAACTTTCGCGGACAATCCCTTACCCGGTGCTCCATTAACCCACACTCAAAGCACCCTCTATTACCACACCTAACACTCTCCCGAATGAGACTTCCCACATCTAACGCCACCGAGGTGGCCAGCGAGCGGCCAGCGAGCTTTGTGGCTCGATCCGGTCCATCAAATCTAGCCCTTTTCGAGTACTTCCACAGGCACTCGATGGCCAAAACTCCTTTTATCCTGCCGCTCTCCCGATTACGTTTCTCGGTTCGCTTCACCTCCTCGGCTATTTTGGCCTTTTCCACGAGAACGGTGAATTCCCTTTCTCACTGAGGTGCAATCAACACCGCGACTCATCTCTTAGCCCATCCTTGAACCTAACACAGCGCTCATGTTCCGTAGCCACCATACCCGAGCGCACCTACTTAACCTCAAAAAAATTCTACCTCGTACTCAGTACTCGACTTACTCCCGAACCAAATTCAGAACGCCCACGTTATGCATCAAGTATAACCAGCTCCACATACTTCCTCCGATAGGTCGCCTTAAAATAAGCCCGGGTGATATCATCGGCCATCGCCCATCCCCGACCGTGAGCCACCACCGATCACGACTCATCCGGAGAAGAGACACTATCCCCTTCAACTTCTCCTCGATCGAGAAGTCTAAGTCATCCATTATATGTTATGTTGCCTCTAACCGATTACTCAGCAGGTGTTGGGAGCTACACCAGACACCCCCTAAACACCTCCGCTCCGTTAGCTCTCGAGTCGCTCGCCCACCGATTTACGGGCCTATACCGCGCTGCCCGTGTAACTCTCTCCAAAACTCGCAGATCGCTCGGGATATTACATCATTATCACCGGTCGATCACGAAACTCGACTTCCTCCGCCGGCAGATCTGCAAAGACATTCTCAGACCCATGGCGGACCTGCTGGCTCGCAAGGTCATCCTACCACTACCCCGCCACGCGACGGATGTCCACGACCTCGTGTACTCATTCTTCCGTGTCGTTTATCCGGTTAAGAATTTTATGTATTATTAATTCTCTTCTTTGTTTATCCACGAGCAATTTTTATGGAAAATAGTTTTAAAAGCGATTCTTTCAAGTCGAATCTATCTATAGTTTCGCCAGCTTATCTCCTAGTTCTAAGTGCATTCATCACACAAACAACATCCACAGACCATATTCAACGTGTAGGGGTTTTTTAGTCATCTTCACTACCTGAGGGTATTTTCGTAATTTTTACCTATAGGGGTATTTTCAAAATTTTTCCAAAACAAAGTTTCGGGTGATTTTGCAAATTAAGGGTATTTTGGTAATTTTGTGAAGCAGGGATAATTTTGTAATTTTGCAACTCGGGGATATCTTGGTAATTTTGTCAATCAAGGGTAGTTTGGTAATTTACAAACCAGGGGTACTTTGGTCTTTTTTTCCAAATTCAGGGTAGTTTACACAAATCAAGGGGTAATTTGATAATTTCAAAACTAGGGTTTTAGTAAAAAAGCAGTGTGGTGGTCCCTTTCGGGTTTTAATTATCGGATTTAGCTTTGTGAACAAGTCCTCATGGTCGAGTGAGCAGTCAAACACTACACACTGTGGGATTCGAGTGAAGAGGAGGTGAGTCACTAGGACTGCTTAAATACCAAGCTCTTCCTGAATCCAATCCTAAACATGCGCATGGCGGTTGCCACACCCTAACTCGGCGACTTACTCACAGGTTTGTTTGATTCGGCTTAAGTCTTATGTAATTAAGAAGTTGTGTAAACTAACCCCATGGTCCATCAGTTCTACCATGCTCAACTATGTCTAAAGCCCCCAAAGCCCACACATACACATTAAATCAAAGGTTAGGGTACTTACCTGGGTGGATCAGCGCCGGAGACTCAGGTGCTATGCTTTCCGAGATATTCATCTCCTTAAAAATCATTTTACACCCCTCAAAACATATTTTGGGCCTTAAACCCACAACCGAGCTTTTGAACCTGGCTCTGATACCAAAATGTAACACCCCAAACCCGGTCTAACCACTACAACTGAGTCTGGCGTGCTACAGGAAAGAAAATGTTTGAAAATCGACTTGTCGATTTTGTTTAAGGAGAAAACTGTTGAATAATTTTAGAGAAAACGAATTTGAATCTTGTGGTGTTCAAAACGTGTTAAATCTTGCTTTAGAAAAACTTAGTCGCTCAATTGTTACTCCATACTTATTACTTAATCAGTGAACATTTCAGAAAACACATTCTTATCGAGGTTTTAAAAATAACTAATTCATATTTACCAAGTATGCTTATCGAAAGTTATAAAAAAACAACCAAATAAAACATCACAGAAATAAAAGTTAGGCGGCCTTATTACAACGAGGAAAACCCAAAATTTAAATAAAACAGCTAAGTCCAAATAGAAAACTTTGATATAAAACAAATGCTGAGCTTGGCCACCTCGAGTCCACTCCGGCTCCATATCCACGATCTAAGTCTGATCTACAAAATGTAAAGGAAGGGGTGAGTCACCTAGACTCAGTGTATAAATCCCCATCCCAAGAGAAGTTATGCTCTTACACAAATT
Organism: Gossypium sturtianum; assembly: GCA_025698515.1. Lineage (NCBI taxonomy): Eukaryota > Viridiplantae > Streptophyta > Magnoliopsida > Malvales > Malvaceae > Gossypium > Gossypium sturtianum. Next base: position 119,371,142 of record CM046943.1, on the reverse strand, counting down.
CATTTACACATATGCATGTCATGTAACCCGTCAACCTAAGTATCCATCCATGTCTCCCAAATCTACCCCTTGTGGTACCAAACCACTGGTGGTACCAAACCACTGGCAACCGAAGTTACAAAAATAACATATGTGGTACCAATTCACAGGTAACCGAAGTTACAAAAATAACATATGTGGTACCAAACCACTGGTGGTGCCAAACCACTGAGACTTAGTCACAATTTTTATAATATGTGGGGCCAACCCACTGTTGTGATGCCAAATCACTAGTGACAATCTGATAGATCATACTTCCCCCTCCTCTCATCACCCATAACACAGAGTTATGCTAACAATATCAGTATGATCATGCTTAACATACATAATTATGTATACAGAATATCATGCTCTCATAGATCACAATCAACGCGAGAAACATAACAACTTACCCGGCATCCTCGCCTTTTACCCACAAGGGTAATTTGGTAACCCTTACCGTCATTACGGCTTTTAACAACACATAACATTTAACATAATAAGTAAAGAAAGTGTGTAAGAGTTACACACCTGGTTCTCGTACTAACGCTTTTACTGCTTCTACGCTACCGTCTCTCGAGACTACCACTATAGGCCTACAATCCAACTCCCGATACTTATTCGTTTCTTGTACTTTAGCGTTGGATTTACAGATCCAACCTCCACCGCTTGATCTGTTCTTCGAGTTCAAAATAACCCCTTGGTCACTAAACCAATCAAACCGATGAGATCTAATATATAATCATAGTGTTTAGACGAAACCCTTGGCTAAAGCTGCCGAATCTCGAAAGTCTTTAAGAAAAGTCACCACCAACCTACATTCGGCTTTCCCACAAATCGGTACTACAGGCCACAGCACAATAGGATTTGGCTTTCAAGAGCAGAGAGTGAAACCAATAGGGCCTTAGAACAAATGATTTGGATTAGAAACTTGATGAAAAATAGAGAAATCGCAGAGAAGAGAAATCCGAAAACTCACCAATCTCCCTTGAAGACTATTCGGCTATGGTACACCTTCTGGAAAATGAAACCACCCTTGTAGATTCGGCTATGGGAGAAGGAGTATGAATAGAGGGATTCGGCTTTTAGAAGAATTTTGGAGAGGGAAATAAGGCTAGGGAATTTCTGGCTATAAGAGAGAAAAGTATGAGAAAAGAAAGAAAAGAAGAAAACAAATGAAAGAAAAGATGGACCACTGGCTACTAATTTCGGCCACACACACACACACCTTCAGAGTTGGAGTTTGGCCAACTCTCCCCTCTCCTGATAACTTTTATCCATCTATTATCACATCCATTATCCTTTCTTTAGATGAGACCACCTTAAAACCAACTCTTTCCCTTCCTTATTATCAGCATTTAATCTCTAAAATAAAAGAATTAAAGCTCCTAAAATGTAGCTCATGTGCCGTCCTTCCCTCCCCCCTAGGAGTGCCGAATTTTGGACCCCTTAAACTTGGGCCCCAAGCGGCCACACATGGCCCAATCTCCCTCCTAAGTGACGCCACCTCTATGCTCACCCATAGCACCTCCAACCTTTGGGCCACGAGCCCAACTTACTACTAACATAATTACTTAACTCAACTTAACTTAAATTATAAACTAGCATTATTTTTAAGCAACTTAACCCAGATTTAAGTCCAAGCCTGAGCCCAATACATACCTCAAAGCCTCAACCTACCAACTTAGCCACCCAACCTACCAAATGCACAGACCCACCAAATCAGGATATTACAGTTCTACCCCCTTAAAATAAATTTCGACCTCGAAATTTACCTGGTCAGAAGAGTTGAGGATATTGCTGTCGCATGATATCCTCCGGCTCCCATGTCGCTTCCTCCGATCCATGGTTCCGCCATAATACCTTTACCAAAGGGACCAATTTCCTACGCAAAACCTTAACATCCCGATCCAGATCTGCATGCTGGTTCCTCCTCAAAAGACAAGTCTGGACTCACCTCAATCTCCTCCATCGGCACTACATGAGCGGATCCGAGCGATAGCGTCTAAGCATGGAAATGTGAAATACATTGTGAATTTGACTCAACTCTGGTGGCAACTCGAGCTGGTAAGCCACTGGTCCTACTCGCTTCAATACCCGATAAGGACCAATAAACCTAGGGCTCAACTTGCCTTTCCTACCGAACCTTAGAACCTTCTTCCATGGCGACACTTTCAAGAAGACCCTGTCACCCCCTCGCAAACTCTATATCCTTCCGTTTAAGGTCGGCATAAGACTTACGCTGTCAAGCTTCTTTCAACCGAGTTCTAATCACCTCCACCTTATCTTCTATCTCAGCAACCAACTCCGGACCCAATAACTATCGCTCCCCCAAATCCGTCCAGCACGTAGGGGTACGACACTTCCGACCATATAACGCTTCGTATGGTGCCATCTTAATACTCGCCTGATAACTATTGTTGTACGCGAACTCCGCCAACGGTAACAATTCTTCCCAACTGCCTCTGAAATCCAAGACACAACCCCTTAACATATCTTCCAAGACTTGAATCACCCTCTCCGACTGTCCATCTGACTGGGGATCGAATGCCGTACTGAAATCCAACCTTGTACCCAATGCCTGATGCAAAGCCTTCCAGAACCTAGATGTAAATCTAGGGTCTCTGTCCGAAATAATCGACACTGGCTCCCCATGCAACCTTACAATCTCCGCTATATAAAGTCTCGCTAGCTTCTGAAGAGAGAAATCCATACGTACAGGTATGAAATGAGCAGACTTCGTCAGACGGTCCACAATCACCCAAATCGAATCGTTTTTAGTGGGTGTGAGGGGTAACCCACTCACAAAATCCATTGTGATCCTTTCCCACTTCCACTGTGGAATCTTAATCGATTGTAACAAACCTGACGGTAACTGATGTTTAGCCTTGACTTGCTGACATGTCAGACACTTACCAACAAATTCCGTTACCTCACGCTTAAGACCCGGCCACCAAAACTGCTCCCACAAATCTCGATACATCTTACTACCTCCCGGATGCATAAAATATAGACTGCTATGTGCCTCTTGCAAAATCTTCTACCTTAACTCCACATCCTTAGGCATACACACCTTCCCCTGAAAACATAATACTCCACCGCTGCTAGACTATACCCCTCCAATCTACCATTCTGCACTTGCAAGCATCGAGCACTTAAGACTTCATCTACCAGCTGTTTCTCCTTAACCTGATCTACCCATGATGGCTTCACCTGCAATTTCGCTAATAGGCTTTCGTCCTCATACAAACTAATATGAGCGAACATCGCCCTCAAATCTGACACCACTTTCTCGACTTAGCGCATCCGCCACCATGTTTGCCTTTCTCGGGTGATACTCAATCGAGCAGTCGTAATCCTTTAATAATTCCACCCACCTTTGTTGCCTCAAATTCAGCTCCTTCTGAGTCAGCAGATACTTCAAGCTCTTATGGTCCGTGTAGATCATCGACTTCTCCCCGTACAAATAATGCCTCCACACCTTCAAAGCGAAGACCACTGCAGCCAACTCCAGATCATGCGTCGGATAGTTAACTTCATGCGGTCTCAAGCTGGCGAGACGCATAAGCAACAACCTTCCTCCTCCGTATCAATACACAACCTAACCCCGTATGGGAAGCGTCACAATACACCACAAAATCTTTCCCTACCACAGGCTGAATTAAGTCCGGAGCCTCAGTCAAAACCCTCTTGACTTCTCAAAACTCTCCGCCGCTTATCCGTCCATACAAAAGGTACCTCCTTCCTCAAAAATTTTTTCAAAGGTGCCGCTATCAAAGAAAACCCTTCCACAAATCTCCTATAGTAGCCTGCTAACCCCAAGAAACTGCGAATCTCTGCCACCGACTTGGGTGGTTTCCAATCCAATACTGCCTCAATCTTCCGAGGATCCACTCTTATCCCTTCATTGATACCACATGCCCTAAAAGTAACTTCCTTCAACCAAAACTCACACTTACTAAACTTGGCGTATAATTGCTTTTCCCTTAAAATCTGTAACACTACCCGCAAATGCGCGTCGTGTTCCTCTTCCGTCCTCGAGTACACCAGAATATCATCTATAAATACTACGATGAACTGATCAAAGTATGACTGAAACACTCGGTTCATCATATCCATAAACGCTGCCGATGCGTTCGTCAACCCGAACGGTATTACTAGAAATTCATAGTGCCCATATCGAGTACGAAACGCCGTCTTATGGATATCTACCTCCTTTACCTTAAGTTGGTGATACCCCGACCTCAAATCTATCTTGGAAAAGACCGATGCTCCCTTAAGCTAGTCGAACAGGTCATCTATCCTAGGCAACGGATACTTGTTCTTAATTGTCAATTTATTCAACTGACGGTAGTCTATGCACATTCGCATCGACCCGTCCTTTTTCTTAACAAAGAGCACAGGCGCTCCCCAAGGTGATACACTTGGCCGAATGAAACCCCGATCCAATAACTCCTGAATCTGTGCTTTCAACTCCACCAATTCCTTTGGCGCCATCCTATACGGAGCAATAGACACTGGTGCTATTCCCGGTAGAAGGTCAATACCGAACTCTACCTCCCGATCCGGTGGCAAACCCGGAAGCTCCTCCGGAAAGACATCGACAAAGTCCTTCACCGTTCGAACACCTCCTACAGCCAAATCCTTAACTTCCAAGGCACAAACATAAACCACAAACGCCTCACATCCTTTCCTTACCATCTTTTCCGCCTTCAGCGCGGACACCACATTAGATAGGTAATTCCTTCTCTCACCTATCATCACCACCTCTTCACCCTCGGCCAATTTTAGCACTATGCGCTTAGCCGCACAGTCTAATTCTGCCCGGTACTTAACCAACCAATCCATTCCTAAGATTAAATCGAACTCCCCAAAGGGTAGTTCCATCAAATCCGCTTGAAACACGACCCCTTAAAGTTCTAGGGGTACATCCCTATACAGTTTGTCTACTACCACAGAGTGTCCTAGAGGGCTAACTACTGTCATCTTTCTAGCAGAAATCTCATAGGCTAAGTTCAGAGTTCCCACTACGCTACTAGCTACATATGAGTGTGTTGAACCAACGTCAATCAAAGCAGTATAAGGCAACCCATAAATTAAAAACGTACCGGTTATGACGTCCGGTGCGTTGCCCTTCTCTCGACGTTTGGCTGCATAGACCAACCCAGGTTGTCTAGCATTAGCACCCCCAGCACCTCGGCCCCTCTGTGGTTGCTGGCCATCTCTCCTGAATTGACCACGTCCTTGAACCTTAGCTTGAGTCCTAGCTAACTTCCGCGGACAATCCCTTACCCGGTGCTCCATTGACCCACACTCAAAGCACCCTCTATTACCAGCCCAACACTCTCCCGAATGAGACTTCCCACATCTAACGACCGAGGTGGCCACCGAAAGCGGCAGCGAAGCTTTGTGGCTCGATCTGGTCCATTAAATCTAGCCCTTTTTCTGAGTACTTCCACCAGACCCTGATGGCCCAAAAATCATTTTATCCCTGCCTCTCTCCTGATTCCGTTTCTCGGTTCGCTTCACCTCCTCAGCTATTTTGGCCTTTTCCACGAGAACGGTGAATTGCCTTTCTCACTGAGGTGCAATCAACACCTGCAGCTCATCTCTTAGCCCATCCTTGAACCTAACACAGCGCTCATGTTCCGTAGCCACCATACCCCGAGCATACCTACTTAACCTCAAAAATTCCGCCTCGTACTCAGGTACCGACTTACTCCCCTAAACCAAATTCACGAACGCCCTACGTTGCGCATCAGTATAACCAGCCCCCACATACTTCCTCCGATAGGTCGCCTTAAAATAATCCTGTGTGATATCATCGGCCATCGCACCATCCACGACCGTGAGCCACCACCGTACGACTCATCGGGAGAAGAGACACTATCCCTTCAACTTCTCCTCGGTCGAGAAGTCTAAGTCATCCATTATACGTTCTGTTGCCTCTAACGATTACTTTCTCGGTGTTGGGAGCTACACGCAGACACCCCTAAACACCTCCGCTCCGTTAGCTCGAGTCGCCACCATCGATTTACGGGCTCTGCACGCGCGCCCGGCAACTCTCTCCAAAACTCGCAGAATCGCACGGGATATTACATCATTATCACCGACCGATCTCGAAACTCGACTTCCTCCGTCGGCAGATCTGGGCAAAGACATTCCCGGACCCATGGCGGACCTGCGGCTCGCAAGGTCATCCTACCCCTACCCCGACCACGCGACGGACGTCCACGACCTCGTGTACTCATTCTTTCCGTTCGCATTTATGTGGTTAAAAATTTTATGTATTATTAATTCTCTTCACTGTTTATCCACGAGCAATTTTTATGGAAAATAGTTTTAAAAGTGAATCTTTTTGAAGTCGAATCTATCTATAGTTTCAGTTTCAGGCTTATCTCCAAGTTCTAAGTGCATTCATCATACAAACAACATCCACAGACCATATTCAACGTGTAGGGGTTTTTTCGTCATCTTCACTACTCGGGGGTATTTTCGTAATTTTTACCTACAGGGGTATTTTTGAAATTTTTCCAAAATAAAGTTTTGGGTGATTTTGCAAATTAAGGGTATTTTGGTAATTTTATGAAGCAGGGATAATTTTTTAATTTTACAACTCGGGGATATCTTGGTAATTTTGTCAATCAGGGGTAGTTTGGTAATTTACAAACCAGAGGTACTTTGGTCTTTTTTCCAAATTCAGGGTAGTTTTCACAAATCACGGGGTAATTTGATAATTTCAAAACTAGGGTTTTTACAAAATAGTGTGGCTGGTCCCTTTCGGGTTTTAATTATCGGATTTATCCTATGAACAAGTCCTCATGGTCAGAGTGAACAGTCACTACGCACCAGGTAGGATTCGAGCGAAGAGGAGGTGAGTCACTAGAACTGCTTAAATACCAAGCTCTTCCTGAATCCAATCCTAGACATGCGCATGGCGGTTGCCACGCCCTAACTCGGCGACTTACTCACAGGTTTGTTTGATTCGGCTTAAGTCTTATGTAATTAAGAAGTTGTGTAAACTAACCCCATGGTCCATCAGTTCTACCATGCTCAACTATGTCTAAAGCCCCCAAAGCCCACACATACACATTAAATCAAAGGTTAGGGTACTTACAGGTGGATGGATCTGTAGGAGACTCAAGTGCCATGCTTTCCGAGATATTCATCTCCTTAAAAATCATTTTACACCCCTCAAAACATATTTTGGGCCTTAAACCCACAACCGAGCTTTTGACCCTGGCTTTGATACCAAAATGTAACACCCCAAACTCGGTCTAACCACTACAACCGAGTCTGGCGTGCTACGGGAAAGAAAATGTTTGAAAATCGAATTGTCAATTTTGTTTAAGGAGAAAATTGTTGAATAATTTTAGAGAAAATGAATTTGAATCTTGTGGTGTTCAAAACGTGTTAAATCTTGCTTTAGAAAAACTTAGTCGCTCAATTGTTACTCCATACTTATTACTTAATCAGTGAACATTTCAGAAAACACATTCTTATCAAGGTTTTAAAAATAACCAATTCACATTTACCAAGTATGCTTATCGAAAGTTATAAAAAAAACAACCAAATAAAACATCACAGAAATAAAAGTTAGGCGGCCTTATTACAACGAGGAAAACCCAAAATTTAAATAAAAGCATTAAGTCTAAACAGAAAACTTTGATATAAAACAAATGTCGAGCATGGCCACCTCGAGTCCACTCGGCTCCATATCCACGATCTAAGTCGATCTACAAAATGTAAAGGAAGGGTGAGTCACCTAGACTCGGTGTATAAATCCCCATCCCAAGAGAAGTTATGCTCTTACACAAATTCATTTACACATATGCATGTCATGCAACCAGTCAACCTAAGTATCCGTCCATGTCTCCCAAATCTACCAAACCCTTGTGGTACCAAACCACCTGGTAACCGGTGGTACCAAACCATGTGGTACCAAACCACTTTGGTAACGAAGTTACAAAAATAACATATGTGGTACCAAACCTTTGGTGGTGCCAAACCACCGAGACTTAGTCACAATTTTTATAATATGTGGGGCCAACCCCTTTGTTTTGATGCCAAATCATTGGTGTGATCGATAGATCATACTTCCCCCTCCTCTCATCACCCATAACACGAGTTATGCTAACAATATCAGTATGATCATGCTTAACATACATAATTATGTATCTGAGAATATCATGCTCTCATAGATCACAATCAACACGAGAAACATAACAACTTACCCGGCATCCTTGCCTTTTACCCACAAGGGTAATTTGGTAACCATTACCGTTATTCTGGCTTTTAACAACACATAACATTTAACATAATAAGTAAAAAAAGTGTGTAAGAGTTACACACTGGTTCTCGTACTAACGCTTTTTATCGCTTCTACGCTACCGTCTCTCGAGACTACCACTATAGGCCTACAATCCAACTCCCGATACTTATTCGTTTCTTGTACTTTGGCGTTGGATTTACAGATCCAACCTCCATCGCTTGATCGTTTCTTGAGCTCAAAATAACCCCTTGGTCACTAAACCAATCAAACCGATGAGATCTAATATATAATCATAGTGCTTAGACGAAACCCTTACCTAAACTGTCGAATACCGAAAGTCTTTAAGAAAACGTCACCACCAACCTACATTCGACTTTCCCACAAATCGGTACTACAGTGCCACACAAGACTTGAGATTCGGCTTTCAAGAGAGAGAGTGAAACCGATAGGGCCTTAGAACAAATGATTCGGATTAGAAACTTGATGAAAAATAGAGAAATCACAGAGAAGAGAAATCTCGAAAACTCACCAATCTCCCTTGAAGACTATTCGGCTATGGTACACCTTGAGGAAAGCGAAACCACCCTTGTAGATTCGGCTATGGGAGAAGGAGTATGAGCAGAGGGATTCGGCTTTTAGAAGAATTTTGGAGAGGGAAATAAGGCTAGGGAATTTCGACTATAAGAGAGAAAAGTATGAGAAAAGAAAGAAAAGAAGAAAACAAATGAAAGAAAAGATGGACCATGGCTACTAATTTTGGCTACACACACACACCTTGAGTTGGAGTTTGGCCAACTCTCCCCTCTCGATAACTTTTATCCATCTATTATCACATCCATTATCCTTTCTTTAGATGAGACCACCTTAAAACCAACTCTTTCCATTCCTTATTATCAGCATTTAATCTCTAAAATAAAAGAATTAAAGCTCCTAAAATGTAGCTCATGTGCCGTCCTTCCCTCCCCCCTAGGAGTGCCGAATTTTGGACCCCTTAAACTTGGGCCCCAAGCGGCAACACATGGCCTAATGTCCCTCCTAAGTGACGCCACCTCTATGCTCACCCATAGCACCTCCAACCTTTGGGCCACGAGCCCAACTTACTACTAACATAATTACTTAACTCAACTTAACTTAAATTATAAACTAGCATTATTTTTAAGCTGCTTAACCCAGATTTAAGTCCAAGCCTGAGCCCAATACATACCTCAAAGCCTCAACCTACCAACTTAGCCACCCAACCTACCAAATGCACAGACCCACCAAATCAGGATATTACAAGGTGGGGAGAATTCAGCTAGGAAGAAAAAGAATGGAAAAAGATTTTAGCTTTATGGAGAAATCGGCACAAGAGGAAAAGAAATGGAAACAGAAAGTGAAGTGAAAGGTTTCGGCTTTTAAGAAAAGTCCGAAGAAAAGATGAACAAGAAGAGACTTAGGCATTTTCGGCTTTTAGAAGAAATTAGCGGAGGTTGCAGAGAAAGACTGAGAAATTCGGCACAGAGAATGAGAGAAAAGAATAGGGTTCAAATGCCAGAATTGAAGAGATACTATCCCTATTTAAAGAGAATTTCGGTACCCAAAGATATACTAAAATAAATAAATAAATAAAATAAACCTACACTCCCTAATCGACTCAAACTTACCACCAATTAAATTCATTTCTTATCTCCAAAATTTATCCTCATCCTCATCCCAAAAATTCCTTTATTAGCCAAAAAAATCCAATTTGAATTACATTCAAATTGCTTTCCCTGTACAGCAACCATCTTTTGGCATTTTGGTCCACTTCAAATACCTTCCCCATGCCAGCAGCAAAATAGTATATTGTTGTGCACAAGGCAAATCGAAACCAAGACCTCCAAGCACCACCACACGCTACCAGCCACTGCACCACAACCATTCTTGTGATATATTCCATTGTCAACTTCTTTTAAAGCCTATTTTTCCAGCGACCGAATCATCAAAGAAATTTAAAAATATTTGCCAACACCCAGCTTCGAACCTTCAACCTCTTTAGATGATACACGCCCCTTGCCACTGCGCCACCCGATTTCTTTAAGACATATTTCATCCCCAATTAATTATAAACCTTTCTGTCGCGCTCCAGGTTTACTACAAAAAAATGCCAACAATTAGCGCATAGCGTGACTAGAACCCTGCACCTCCTCCTACTCCTAACGCCTTTGCCACTGGGCTAGGCGTTTCTTTTTGTCGTGAATCAGCCCCAACTAATTATAAGGCCTACACTTTGGCCTTCATACTAACATATGCGAAATAAAAACAAATTTTTGCCAAGTCCAAGACTTGAACCTTTGACCACCAACTTATTCAGAACGCCCTAGGCCACCAAATCACCTACTTCCTTGTGTTATCTTCAACCCAAAAATATTTTAAAAGCCTTTTAACTAAAACACCAACCACTCTTAAGGGTTAAAACAAAATTTTTGCTAAATCCCTAGATCGAGCCTAGGACTTTTCCAACACTACCAACCCTTCCTAAATCACCTAAAAATTAAACTAAACATGCAATCATAATTTTTTTTAACCACACTTAATTCATTATTCTTATTCTTTTTGTTTTTTCGATCGAAAAAATCCATTCTCTCGACACACGAAACCCATTTATTCTAGGCCCAAATTCAGGATGTTACAATTCTACCCTCCTTAAAGAAATTTCGTCCTCGAAATTTCCAACTAACTAGTAATCATACTACCTAAGTCTCACCACTATGCTTTCGCTGCGCACTCTAATTCTAAAGCCAAAATAAACACTTAGTATAATATGATAGAGTACGCACCGGTATTCGCATCTGGAGCGTCCTCGTCCCCTTGTACTCATTCTTCCGTTTGACGTTTATCTGATTAGAAATTTTATGAATTAATAGGTTTCTTCCACTGATTAACCACGAACAGTCTTATGATCAGTAGTTTAAGAGTAGTTCTTTCGAATTCGAAATTACATCTACAAGTTTCAGTCTCAAGTTTGTCTCCTCGTTCTAGGACCCACACACATCAACCATCAACATACAGACGACATCCATGAACCCACATTCAACACATAGGGTATTTTCATCATTTCACTACCCAGGGATATTTTCGTAATTTTATCCTACAGGGTATTTTTGTAATTTTATCCTACAGGGTATTTTCGTAATTTTCCAAAATAGGGTTCCTTTGTGAAATAAGGTAATTTTGCATTTCGGGGGTATTTTGGTAATTTGAAAATTTGAGGGTATTTTGGTAATTTTACCAACCGGGGTGTTTCAAATTTTTTTTTAAAACTAGGGACATCTCAATAATTTTGTGAAAATCGGGCGGCTGGTCCTTTTCGGGTTTTAGTTATAGATTTTGGCCCGTTAACAAATCCTCGTGGCTAGGGTGAACAGTCACTACGCACTAGGTAGGATTCCAGCGAAGAGGAGGTGAGTCACTAGGATTTGCTTAAGTACAGTGCTCTTTAGGATCCAATCCTAGACATGCTCATGCTGGCCACACCCTAGTCTTGCGACTTGTCTCTGAGTTTGTTCGGTTGGATTAAGTCTTATGCAATTGAGAGTTGTTTAACTAGGCCTAAGGTCCATCAAGCTCTAATTAAAATAATCTACGTCCCTTAAAGCCCATCAAGCCCACATATATATATATATAACACAGTGAGTTCTGAATACTTACAGCGGACTTGAATGAGACGCAGGTGCCATGCCAAGAAAACCCTCCTGTATGATTTATAAATATACATGTTTTAAAAAAAACCTATTTTTAGAAAACAGTTTAAGCCCAAAACCCCTAAAGTCGAGTTTTGAACTGGGCTCTGATACCAATTTGTAACACCCCAAACCCGGCCCAAACACCATGACCGGATCTGGCATGTCACTTAGGGAGATTTTAAAAGATGTCGCAATTTCGAAAAATTATTTTTCTTGAGTTTAACACTTTATTCGAGAAAACTAAATGGTTAGATGATTTGTAAAAGATATACATTTTATATTTATGCCTTAGTGGATTAAAAACAGAAATTTGATACATGCCGTAACTTAATTAAAACGTAAAATGTAAATGTCTAATAATAATAAATGCCCAAAACAACCGAAAATATGAAGCTAGTGGCCCATGGCCTTATTACAATGAAATTTAAACCCACTAATTAAAAATATTAAAAATAAATAAACTAGTAAAGTCTTTTACTGAATCAAAATAATACCTCGCATGGCCACCTTGCGCTCTTCTCCAACCCGGTCCGACGCACTAGGTGCTACTTGAAAGATGTTAAATAATGGGGTGAGTCGCGAGACTCAGTGTGCAACCCTCGTGCACCATCAGATTGGGCCTTAGCCCCACAGAATAGATAACAGAGTATAACATATCAGAAAATATGCAAAGCCCAACCCAATCCTAGGTTTCTATCCGCTACACACCACCCTTACCTGCCAATCACACCATTGGGGATTTCTACAATCAACCCACACTGCTATACACCATCGATGGCGGTCATGCTGCAGATAGTTTGCTCATTGTCGATCATGGCAATAGCCACTACAAATGAGATCATGGCATTAGCCACAACAATGAGATCATGGCAAAAGCCACTACAACAGAACACTTCCCCTTTCATCAATCACCCAACCCCATGCAATCACAGAAACCGGCATACATGTTCATCATACCAAATCGACAGAAACATTCACTTTAGAATGACAGAGATCACTAACCTGGTGATTCGCCTTTACCCTCCTCGAGTTTTCAACAGCCATGCCGATATTTCGGCATTTAGCAGAATATAACAGATTTATAAACATATACTAACAAGCAATCCAAATGGTGTGAGAATGTTACACACCTGATTAGTACGTAGGACTACCCTCTATGTTGATACCCTCGCTAATCGAATCTACTGCCCTTTGTCTACAACTTTACTCAAAAGCCAGAAGAACGCGAAGATAAGGCCTCTCCTATATTCGGCCAAGGGTTAGTGTTTTACCTGAATTATATGCTTAAATTAACAGATCTCCTTACCTTGAAATCCCGAAAGTGATACGATCCAAGGGCTACTGAACTCTGGCTTAGAAATCTAAGCGATTGAATCCCCTTCAAATCCCGGAATGCCGCAAACGATAGAAAACACCCGATTAGTTAACCATATAGCCATTCGGCTAAGATCTCTAAAAGCCAGAAAAGAGTACACAAATCGACATTTACCTCTACAGATGATTTTGGCTACCCCTTACAGAAAGATTCGGCAAACACCAGAGAAGAGATCTAAGAATTTTGGCTAAAGAAGCAAATGGAAGTGTGGTTTCAGCTTTTAGTGGATGGAAAAAGATGAACAAATAGGTGGGGAGAATTCAGCTAGGAAGAAAAAGAATGGAAAAAGATTTTGGCTTTATGGAGAAATCGGCACAAGAGGAAAAGAAATGGAAACAGAAAGTGAAGTGAAAGGTTTCGGCTTTTAAGAAAAGTCCGAAGAAAAGATGAACAAGAAAAGACTTAGGCGTTTTCGGCTTTTACAAGAAATTAGCGGAGGTTGCAGAGAAAAACTGAGAAATTCGGCACAGAGAATGAGAGAAAAGAATAGGGTTCAAATGCCAGAATTGAAGAGATACTATCCCTATTTAAAGAGAATTTTGGCACCCAGAGATATACTAAAATAAATAAATAAAATAAACCTACACTCCCTAATCGACTCAAACTTACCACCAATTAAATTCCTTTCTTATCTCCAAAATTTATCCTCATCCTCATCCCAAAAATTCCTTTCTTAGCCAAAAAAATCCAATTTGAATTACATTCAAATTGCTTTCCCCGTACAACAACCATCTTTTGGCATTTTGGTCCACTTCAAATACCTTTCCCACGCCAGCAACAAAGTAGTATATTGTTGTGCACAAGGTAACTCGAAACCAAGACCTCCAAGCACCACCACACGCTACCAGCCACTGCACCACAACCATTCTTGTGATATATTCCATTGTCAACTTCTTTTAAAGCCTATTTTTCCAGCGACCGAATCATCAAAGAAATCTAAAAATATTTACCAACACCCGACTTCGAACCTCCAACCTCTTGGATGATACACGCCCCTTGCCTTTGTGCCACCCGATTTCTTTGAGACATATTTCATCCCTAATTAATTATAAACCTTCAGCCGCGCGCTCGGGTTTACTACAAAAAAGGCCAACATTTAGCGCATAGCGCGACTAGAACCCTACACCTCCTCCCGCTCCTAACGCCTTTGCCCGGGCCAGCTTTTCTTTTGTCGTGAATCAGCCCCAACTAATTATAAGGCCTACACTTTGGCCTTCATACTAACATATGCGAAATAAAAACAAATTTTTGCCAAGTCCAGGACTTGAACCTTTGACCACCAACTTATTCAGAACGCCCTAGGCCACCAGATCACCTACTTCCTTGTGTTATCTTCAACCCAAAAATATTTTAAAAGCCTTTTAACTAAAACACCAACCACCCTTAAGGGTAAAAACAATTTTTTTGCTAAATACCTAGATCGAGCCTAGGACTTTTCCAACACTACCAACCCTTCCTAAATCACCTAAAAATTAAACTAAACATGCAATCATAATTTTTTTAACCACATTTAATTCATTATTCTTATTCTTTTTTTTTCCGATCGACAAAATCCATTCTCTCGACACACGAAACCCATTTATTCTAGGCCTAAATTCAGGATGTTACAGGCTTTGTTTTATTATTTTGGGTTTATTATTTTTTTGTATGGGACCGGGCTAAATTGGCCTATTACAGCTGCCCCTCTTTGCTCATTTTCGTGTAGCGAGAATGGAGCAAAGACTATAAAATGACCAATTTTGCCCGATCGTGTCGAGCCTTAACTTCTTGATTCTCATCTTCTTCAAGTAGTCTCTAACCCAACTGCAACTTCAAGGAGATTGAATCTGTAGCTTTAATCTTATTCTCTCTGCAACTTCGGGGAGATAACACATGCTCTTGTAGATTTAATCCATCCCATCAGAATTTGAAAAGTGAGACTAGTATCTTTGATCTTGCTTTCTTTGCAATATTCAGGAAGACAAGATCTGCTATTTTTAGTACGCTCATTGCAAACTCAAGGAGGTAAGCTAATATCTTCGATCTGCTTCCTGCAACTTTAGGAAGATAAGATCTGTTGTCTTCAGTCTGCTCCACTGCAACTTTAGGGAGGCAGGCTAATATCTTCGATCTGCTTCCTGCAACTTCAGGAAGATAAGATCTGCAATTTTTAGTCTGCTCCGCTGCAAACTCAGGGAGACAAGGCTGGTGTCTTCGATCTGCTTCATCGCAACCTCAGGAAGGCCAGATCTGCTATCTTTAGTCTGCTCCACTGCAAACTCAGGAAAACAAGACTGGTGTCTTCGATCTGCTTCATTGCAACCTCAGGAAGGTAGGATCTGCTATCTTTTAGTCTGGTCCACTGCAAACTTAGGGAAACAAGACTGGTGTCTTCGATCTGCTTCACTGCAACCTCAGGAAGGCAGGATCTGCTATCTTTTAGTCTAATCCATTGCAAACTCAGGGATGCCAGACTGATATTTTCGATCTGCTTCACTCCAAACTCAGGAAGACGAGATATGCTAATCTTTACAAGTCTCGGTCATCTTTCCTACAATCCTTGTTTTGTTTTTTATTTTTTTCTTTTTGGCTGCCTTTGTTGCTCTATGATATGGCATTCTTTGTCGGTGCTTGATTTTTTTTTTACTGTTGACCTTGTAAAATTGACATGTGAAGCTACTTTCTCCTTCTTAGTGAAGTAATCGACGACCACCAAGATAAATCGATGTATACTAGAAATTTTACCGAGATTGGCTTGCCCCACATAGAGAAAGTCTGTGAAGAAATTAATGAGGCATATGAATCGTGTCTCCTTAAATACGGAATAACTGATGCCATCCTCTTCTATGTAGATTAGCAGTACCCAAACCTCATGATTAGCTTGGCTATTGTAAAACCATTAGCATGTGTCCTTCTGACATCCTTATGGACCTCTTTTAAGATTTCAACGTACCCGCATCTCAGTAGCCCAGGCATGTCCTGATATGATCGTGCAAAAACATCTTTGAATTCTTGAAAATAACTCAATGATGTCTCGCCTTATTTCTGTGGTGAGCTAGGCTACAATCTTCACCTCTTTTCTAGGCTCATAATATCCACTGACCCTTTGTAGAGTAGGGTCTGTTTTTTTTATCTTGTTCTACCATTCTTAACAAATCAGAAGATAGGTTACAATCTCAGTCATCTTCAAAGTCCCGAGATCCCTCTAGACACATATCTTACTAGAAAGGAGACTCTGAGTCAGTAGCAGTGTTGCTTACATCGTTGATATCTGGAGACCTATTGTAGGTTCGAAGGAAGATTCCAAAGAATAAATGATTCAAAGAATGATTATTTGTATGGTCATGAATGAAGAATGAGAGAATACTTGAAAGAAAGTCCAAAGAACAAACAAAAGAAAAAAACTAAGAACAAATGTTTGTACAGTATAAAATGGAAAAAATAAAAGAATATTTGCTCAAAAAGATGCATTTTATTGAAATAAAAATTCCGGACATAAGCCTATTTCACAAAAGGGTTCTTATTGCCTCTAGGCTTAAGGCAACAAGCCTGTTTTTAATATTACTCTAGATTAGCTCTAAAAAAACATGGATCTCTTCCACGGTCCCATTGTTCGAAATACTCCAAATTATGTAAGGGCAGATGCTTGGAAAACTCCAGTTCTTTCTTCAGATACGTCGTTAATATTCAGATTTCCCAATATCAAGTCTTGCACTAAAGCCCTGAACTCGATGCATTCTTGGATCTCATAGATCTCATAATATTTACCCCTTTATCTAGATGGTTGGGTGTGATTTTACGCCTGGAGGATCATCGAATTTGACAATACCCATTTTGACAAGTCTTTCGATCATCTTTTTGAAAGCGGTGCAGTTCTCGATTGAGTGTCCTGTGATTCCCGCATGGTATTCGCATTGGGCGTTCGTGTCGTACCATTTAGGGTATGGAGGTTGTAAAAGGCCCATTTTGCCCGGCCCATCAGAATCCAAAATGAAACGAAAAAAAAGAAACAAACCAAAATTGAAATAAAATGTCCCTTTACAGTCCAAATTACAAAAATGGCCCAAATCAATAACCTTTTAACCCAATTACACCCTAAGCCCAAAAGGGCCCAAAACCCTAAAATTTTTAGCAAACCCTAGCCCTAACAGCATGGTGCCGCCGCAGCCTCCATCATGCCTTCATTGCCGAGCGTCGCGCCACCATCAACGCGCGAATCGTGCCCTTATCACCGCCATTCGCATCTGCAGAAAAGGCAATTAACAAACAATCAGCAGCAATCAAAGATTATGTATTCATTTTTTTTTATTTATTTTCGGTTATAAAAACCGAGTATATCAGTGTATAACAGAGGAGGAAAAGAGGAGAGCAATACTTTTTTTTTACGAATACAAAGGGAATATACAAAGATCGAAAAAAGATCAGCAAGGTTTTTTCAATTTTTTTTCTTTTTCTTTTCTTTTTCTTTCGAATCTGTCATTGCAACATATACAAATATTTTTTATTTTTTCCTAACTATATAGATATAAGTATTAAACTAAAAAATATACGAAAAAGAGAGAAAAATTTTACCTTTTCGGAGTTCCAACCACCGCGCGCAGTGGCTGGCGACGGTGGCGTGCGACGGTGATCGGCGCCGGAGTTTCACCGGAGTCCTCACCGGAAATCGTCAAGAGAAGAGGGGAGAGGGAGAGCATTTTGGTTTTTTTTTAAAAGAACAGAGAAAAATAAATTTTTAGAAAAAAAATTAGCTTTTATAAACATCTAAAACGGCGCCGTTTTGGGGCTGGTTACTATAGCCCAAAACGACGTCGTTTTGCCCAGGACCCGTGCGCAGCTGACCCAACCCGAAGGGATCCGCGTGTTTTATCCGATTTTTGGGCCATTTACAGCTCTGGTCCTTCCACTTTTGAGGCATGGCGCAATTAAGTCCTTTTTATTTTTAATTTGGCTCTTTATTTTTACTTACTGTTTCATTTTAATCCCACGACACACGGTGCCATTTAGGAGAGCGGGAATATTTCCCATTTGGTCCTCCCCATTTTTGCGCGCGTTGCTAGGGGGCCTTAATTCACTTATTTCTTTTAAAATTCACCCCAAAGTTTCGTTTTTAAGTTTAATTTACTCCCTTGTTTATTTTCTTTTATTATTTTTATTATTTTGCCATGGTTTTAACATTATTTTTTTTTTATTTCTATATGCATATTATTATTATTATTTTATTATTACCATATTCATTATTATTATATTTATTATTACTTTTATTATTATTTTCATTTACTATTAATATTATTATTACCATTATTGTTACTAATTTAATATTATTATTATATTTATTATTATTTTATTATCAACATTATTCCTGTTATTTTCATCATCATCATCATCATTATTATTATTATTATTATTATTACTAATATTATTTTTATTTTTTTACTATTATTTGTTTATTGATATATTCTATTATTATTATTGCATTTTTTGTTACTATCATTATTATTCTATGGTATTTTTTATTTATTATATATAGCTTCCATTTTTGTTACTAGTTTCTTTTATTATATTTCATTTGTTTATCTTGCTTTTACTTTATTACTACCCTTATTATTGTTATTATATTTTATCATCATCATGTCATTATTCAAGCTAGCATTGTAAATTGTTTCACATCTTATTTTAAATTCATTTTCCATTTATTATGATCGCATTACATTTTATCTGATTTTCAAAATAAGCAAATACTCCACGTTCTAAGGTTCGAAAGAAATCGTACCCTAACTTACTGGGTTTCGATTTCTCTCTTCGGATCTAAAGAACCTATTACTTCCTTTTTAAAAGTTCAAATCAAAACTTATTCTCGGGAATTCAAGATGTTGTGTCCTAACTTATTGGATATGATGTTTTGTGTCTCGAGGTAAGGATTTTCTATAAATAAAGGCAAGCTTAGTTTCGAAGTCTTGAAATGTTGCATCCTAACTCATTGGGTGTGGCATTATATTTCTTTGAGATAAGTGAGTCTTGGCTTTCTTTCAAATAAAAGGATCGTATTTTAAATTTTTCAAATTTTCGACATAAGGACATGTGTTTATCAATTAGGTACCAATTTTTGGGTGTTACGAGGGTGCTAACCCTTCCTCGTACGTAACCGACTCCCGAACCCGTTTTCTTGAATTTCGTAGGCCAAAATCAATATTTTAAATAAAACAAAAATTGTTTTATAAGGTGATCCGATCACACCAAAGCAAAAAAGATCGGTGGCGACTCCCGTTTTCATTTTTTAAAGTCGATCCCTGTTTTTAAAAAAATTAAAAATGGTTTCGACAGCTTGGCGACTCCACTGGGGACCCAACTTAAGAGAGTCAAGCCATAAATTGATTATTTCCTGTCCTTTTGTCTAAATTTGAAAATTCGATTTGAAAAATTATGATCCTTTTTATTGTATGTTGTTCTAATCTTGTAAAGTATTTCTGCATTGCATTGCATGACCGATGTGGTCACACCCTTTTAAGTGGGAGTGAGAAGCTACTCCTTCGTGAGGTTTTCACCTTCGTGCAGGATAGTGAATCGCTTTCGGGATACATCCGTACTTATGTCTTCGTGAGATTTTCATCTCCGTGCAGCCATAGGGAAATGTATTCCCCTGAACTGAACTCGGTCCGTATGAGCCTATAATGGGTGAGGATCGAGGAATCTGCTAGTTCAGGTACCTCAACTTTAGAGCTAAACCACATGTAGAAAACCTAAGGGCTTACCCTAGGTAGAACTATGCCAAACCCTAGTGGTCACCCAGATAGGTGCCCTATTTTGTTATTTATTTCTCTTGTGCTAACGTGTTCTCTTTTGTTTTGATTGCATTGCATTCACATCATAGAAAAGAGGTGTTGATTCAAATTTGATTGCTAAATAGAAGAGTTTGTCATGAGAAAATGGATTTCTTGATAAAGTGGATTATAATACGGTCGTCCGAATATGGTCCAAGTAAACACAATGAGAGAAGACTGATAGTCCGTGAAGGAATACAAGACTTTATTGCCCAAGGATTCAAGCTGACAAAGACTATTCGAGAATCACCACGTCTCGGCTTTCTTGAAGAGGCTAATGAGCATTGTGGAAATAAGTGAGCAGTGAGTCGCAGCCCAGATCAAGTAAAAAGAGTTAGTAGAGAGATTTATTAGAAAGTTCACGAGATTGGACCTTAATATCTAGATAAGAAGAAAGGGATCAATGTCTTCGCTTGGAATATGAGGGAAAGGCTATATAAATATTCGTTTTATGTAAAGGAATTTATTTTCTAGAAAAGTTGTTCTAATGGAATTGAATTCAGAATCAATGCCTCTCTTTCTTTTTGCATTCATTTCATGCATTTGCATTACATCGCATCATATGCATTAAAATCCATAGAAGGACCCTAATTAATTGAAGTTATTTCAGAAAAAGAGAGAAAGAGACAAAGTTAATCTGGAAACTAAACATCGTTATGGTACTCGCGCTAAGACGAGAGATATGGATCAAAGACTTGAACAATTCCAAAGAGACATGCAAGACCAGCTGCAAGAGCAGTTGGCAAAGATCCAACAAGATATGAGGGAGCAAATGATGGAAGCCCAAAGGAATATGGTGGCTCAAATGACTCAGCTACTGAATGGGACAATGGACAAGGGAAAAGGCCCCATGACTAATGCTGGAGAAGATAATTGGGATTATACTCTGGGTTTTACCCCACCGCATGCACAAACACGACCTGAAGCATATCCTCGAGGGCCATCTGTTACAATTAGGCCTCAAAAAGGTCAAGCTGATACTAGGGTGCCCATGAATGTCCAAGTTGGCTCAGGACCTAACCCAGGAGATAACCCTGCTAATCCTGTTATCCCTGATTTAGATATAAAGAGAAGGGAAGAGACGAGAATTTAATTACCAAAACAGTTAGAGGACCGTTGTAGATGGTTAGAAGAAAAGTTCAAGGCCTTGGAAAACGCTGATAATCACCATGGAATTGATACTAAAGACTTGAGCTTGGTTCCAGATTTGGTGTTTCCTCACAAGTTCAAAATGCCAGAATTTGAGAAGTACAATGGGACTAGCTATCCTGAAGCCTATATTACCATGTTCTGTAGACGGATGACTGGGTATGTTAATAACGATCAACTGTTGATCCATTGATTCCAAGATAGCTTGGTGGGGGCAGCGTCCAGGTGGTACAACCAATTGAGCCGTGCTAGGACTAATTCTTGGAGAGACCTAGCACAAGCATTTATGAAACAATACAATCATGTGATAGACATGACGCCTGATAGAATCACTTTGTAGAATATGGAGAAGAAGTCAAATGAAAGCTTCAGGCAGTATGCGCAAAGATGGAGGGAGGTTGCCATGCAAGTTCAGCCACCGCTCCTAGAAAAGGAAACTATAATGCTTTTTATCAATACCTTAAAGGCCCCATTCATTACTCACATGATAGGAAGTACCACAAAGAGCTTTGTGAATATAGTAATGGCGGGAGAAATGATTGAAAATGCCATAAAGGGTGGCAAGATAGAAACAGGGGAAAACACCAAAAGGTCAACTCTAAGGAAAAAGGAGAACGAGGTGAATAATATGAGTACATATAACAAAGGGTACTCGAAGTCAATTACTATCAATCAACCAAAAGTAACCACTAGCTATCAAGGCTCTTCAAGGCAGGAATCCAATTCGAGGCCAAAAACAGAAAAGCTCTAGTTCACACCCATCCCGATGACATATAAGGAGCTGTAACAGAATCTTTTGATGTGCATGTGGTGTCTCCATCCTACTCGGAACCCGTTCAACCTTCGTTCCCAAAATGGTATAATGAGAATGCCCAATGCGAGTACCACGCGGGAATAACGGGTCACTCAATTGAAAACTGTACTACGTTTAAAAAGTCGGTCGAAAGGTTCATTAAAATGGGAATTGTGAAGTTCGACGTTTCATTAGAACCTGATCTTTGACGAGGCAGTAAATGCGTTAATTGAAGGAGGAGACAAGAAAGTTGCGACTCCTTGAAGAAGTCAAAATCGAAGAGGGAACCAGGGAACGAAGTTTCCAAGCTCTTGCATACTTGGGAGTGTTTTGAATAATGGGACTATGGAAGAGATCCCTGTATTTTTAGAGTTAATCTAGAGTAATATTCAAAACACGCTTGTTGCCTTAAGCCTAGAGGCAATAAGAGCCCTTTTGTGAAATAGGCTTATGTCCGAAATTTTTATTTCAATAAAATGCATCTTTTTTAGCAAATATTCTTTTATTTTTTTTCCATTTCATACTGTACAAATAATTTTTTTTAGTTTTTTTTTTCCTTTTGTTTGTTCTTTGGACTTTCTTTCAAGTATTCTTTCATTCTTAATTCATGATCATACAAATAATCATTCTTTGAATCATTTACTCTTTGGAGTCTTCCTTCGAACCTACAATAGGTCTCCAGATATCAATGATGTGAGCAACGTTGTTACTGACTCAGAGTCTCCTTTCGAGTAAGATATGTATCTAGAGGGATCTCAAGACTTTGAAGATGACAGAGATTGTAACCTATCTTCTGATTTGTTAAGAATGGTAGAACAAGATGAAAATAGACCCTACTCTACAAAGGGTCAATGGATATTATGAGCCTAGAAAAGAGGTGAAGATTGTAGCCTAGCGAGACATCATTAAGTTATTTTCAAGAATTCAAAGATGTTTTCACACGATCATATCAGGACATACCTGGGCTACAAAGACGCGGGCTAAACATGAGGATCGGGCACTGTTGGTCTACCATGGAAGGGGATTGCATCAGTTATACTGCAAATACTGAATTGAAGAAGACGAGATTTATGTGACTCCTCCATTTTCTTCACAGACTTTACTATATGTAGGGCATGGATGTTATGGGGCCGATCTCATCAAAAGCTTCTAGGTGACATCGAATTATCTTTGTGATTATCGATTACTTCACTAAGAGGGTGAATGTTGCTTCGTATGCCAATATTGCAAAGACGACAGTTAAAAAAAAAAGAAAAAGGAAAGGATCAGGTGCCGGTAAAGAATACCAGAAAGGATCATGTTTAATAATGCATAATTGTACAATGTCAAAGTTTACAGTTTGTTCAAAGATCAGGCAGCATATCACAGTGCAGCAAAGGTTGCCAAAAGAAAAAATATAAAGAAAAAAACAAAAATCAAAATAAGGATTGTAGGAAAGATGACCGAGACTTGTAAAGATTGGCATAAAGAAGTTACCATTTATCCTCTATGATTATCGAACGTTGGCCAGGACCTTTATCGGGGCAAAATCTTACCCATTGGTTTATGGAATGGAAGAGTTTTTGCCAATTGAACCTAAACGAAGAAAAGGTTAAAAGTTATCCATCACGGTCAGATGATGCAAGCTTACGACAAAGAGGTTCATCCTAGAGAATTCCACGAGGGGAACCTGATGTTGACAAAAATCTTTCTTTTACAAAAGGATTTCAGAGGAAAGTAGATACCAAACTGGGAAGGACCTTATGTAGTAAAAAGGGCCTGTTCTAGAGTAGCATTGATATTGACCGAGACGGATGGCGAAGACTTGCCCAATTCGGTGAATTCAGGTTCAGTCAACAAGTATTTTACCTGAAAGGGGAAAGGCCAAGGTGAAAACCCGCAAAGGGCGCATTGAGATCAAATATAAAGAAAAAAAAAGAGGAGAGGCCAAGGCGAAAACCCGCAAAAGGCGCTTTGAGACCAAAGGGGTTTTGAGCCGAAAACCCGAAAAGGGCGGCTCAAATTTTGATCAAAGATAGGGCATGTGGTAGTCTTGCTATGCTTGAATTAACAATGAGGAAGTATTCTACGTCTTGGGGCATTGTCAAAGTACTCCGGATCCTCTAAACACATATTGAGCTCAAAATGGTCCTCAAGAAGTTTGTACAGAGAAGCTCAGGCTGCGATATCTGGGGCACCTAGCTTTTTTCTTACCCATTTTGAATTTTCTATCTTTGATTACTTTATTCTTTTTAAGATACACCCCAATCAATTTTCTTCTATTGCCTTTGTTATCTTTGATTAACTTATTTGTTTCGAGCTATGCTCTTGATTAATTTCTTTCTCGTCCATTGTTGTGATCTTTTTCAAGCATTTTATATTGAAATAAAGATTAATAGACTAATAATACTTTTATAAAAGGATTTTTGCATATAAGAATCTGAAACAGGACTATTGTTTAGAACTCACCAAGCCTAAGGGTTGGAAATATTGAAAGATGATTATCTCTTCGGATTTTTTTATTGGATAATACATTTTTTCGGTGATACCATCTTGAAAAATGACGAGCAATGTCAACCCAAGTGTAAAAGGGGATCATTCTCGGGAAAAAAAATGACACCCTGCATTCATGCAAATTTCAGGCACATACATCTGGTCATTGCACCCAGGGAATGGTGTAATAGATCAAATTGATTGAAGATGATACAAATTCTATACCTCTGAGTGGTAACAGGATGAATGGAAGAAACCAAATGTTATTCCCCTAAAGTTGCAGTGGGAGGTACAAACTTTATGTCTCAAGGTTCAAGTGGAGTGGACTCAGAATTACCATGGGGCAAATTATTTGAGCAGAATATGATTGATACTTCGAGAGGAACGAGGATGAAGAACAAATGAGTGATGACACCTTAAGTAGGAATCATGCTCATAATATTTATGCATTCATATATCATAGCCCGTCTAATTAGGAGCATTTGATTCATTTTGATCAGGGCATCTTAATCATTCGACATAAGCATATACCCATTCTACAGGTTATGTCCTCTGTAGGACAATGTAGTAGGGTAGATTGAAGCTTTCCGCCTGCTTCCCTGAGTTTGTAGTGGAGCAGACTAAAGACAACAGATCTTATCTTCCTGAAGTTGCAAGAAGCAGATCGAAGATATTAGCCTTGCCTCCACGAAGTTGTAGCGGAGCGCATCAAGACAACAGATCTTATCTTCACGAAGTTGCGAGAAGCGGATCGAAGATATTAGCTGCCTCCACGAAGTTATAGCAGAGCGCATGAAGACAAGCAGATCTTATCGCCCTAAAGTTGCGAAGCGATCGAAGATATTAGCCTACCTCCACGAAGTTGCGTGAGCAGCGATCGAAGACAGCAGATCTTATCTTCACGAAGTTGCAGGAAGTAGATCGAAAGATATTAGCCTACCTCCACGGTTCGTGAGCAGATCAAGAAAGCAGATCTTATCTTCACGAAGTTGCGAAGCGATCGAAGATATTAACTGCCTCCCACGAAGTTGCGATGAAGCGGTGAAGACAATGAGATCATATCTTCCTGAAGTTGCAGGAAGCAGATCGAAGATATTAGTCTGGCATCCCTGAGTTTGCAGTGGAGCAGACCAAAAATAGCAGATCTTGTCTTCCCGAGTTTGCAGTAAAGCGGATCGAAAACATCAGCCTGTCTCCCTGAGTTTGTAGTGGACCAGACCGAAGATAGCAGATCTTGTCTTCCTGAGTTTGCAGTGAAGCGGATCGAAGATACTAGTCTGGCATCCCTGAGTTTGCAGTGGAGCAGACTGAGGATATCAGCATTGTCTCCCTGAGTTTACAGTGGAGCAGACTAAAAAATAGTAGATCTAGCTTTCCTGAAGTTGCAGTGAAGCAGATTGAAGACACCAGTCTTGTCTCCCTGAGTTTGTAGTGGAGCAGACTAAAAAATAGCAGATCTGGCTTTCCTGAAGTCGCAGTGAAGCAGATCGAATACACTAGTCCTATCTCCTTGAGTTTTCAATGGAGCAGACTAAAGATAACAGATCTGACCTTCCTGAAGTTGCAGTGAAGCAGATCGAAGACATCAGTCTCGTCTCCATGAGTTTGCAGTGGAGTAGACTAAAGATAGCAGATATTGCATTCCTGAAGTTGCAGTGAAGCAAATTAAAGCCGTCAAACATATAGTTCCATACCTCTGAAATTACAGATGGGTCAGAAGTTATTTGGAGAAGACGAGGACCAAGAAGTCAAGACTTGGTAAGATCGAGCAAAATTGGTCCTTTCATAATCTTTGCTCCATTCTCGTTACACGACAATGAGCAAAGAGGGGCGTGTAATAGGCCCATTTGCCTGACCCATCGAATCCAAAATGAAACAAAAAAAGAAACAAACCAAAATTGAAATAAAATGTCCTTTACTGATCCAGTTACAAAAATGGCCCAAATCAATAACCCTTTAACCCAATTACACCCTAAGCCCAAAAGGTCCCAAAACCCTAAAATTTTCAAAAAACCCTAGCCCCAACAGCATGGTGCCGCCGCAGCCTCCATCATGCCTTCATTGCCAAGCGTCGCGCCACCATCAACGCGCGAATCGTGCCCTTATCACTGCTGTAACATCCCAAAATTGGGCCTAGTAGAATTGGACCTATTGGGCCCATTGGACCTTATGCGTAGAAGTGTTTTAAAATTCATGAGAATTTGAGAACGGCATTATTTCAAGTTGGACTTATTAGGAAGGTGATTTTGGAGAGTTACAAGGTTTCTAGGAAGTTCCGGGTTCAAGTTAAGTTATAGGAAAAATTTTGTGTTTAAGCACTTTAAGGAGAGATAGTAAGTGGCATCAAGGCTTATGGAAATAAGAGAGTAATTTGCTTGCATAAATGAGCAATTGGTAAAGAGGATATGATGCCACATGAAGGACTTTAAGGGAAGAGGTTCAAATCCCACCAAGTGCAAATATTTTGAATTAAATTTTTGTACTAATAAGGTAAGTGTCGGCCAAGGCTTTAATATGGTATGGAAGACTTTTTATTTTTGGCAAGATGGCTAAGGAGAATAGGAAAGAATGAAGATGAGGAAAGAAATCAAGAAAAAAGGGAAAGTAAGGGGAACAAGTGGCCATTTTCAAGGGAAATGTTATGGAAAGTGTGGGTGGCTAATTTTGACCATTATGGTCATGTATGTGGATGGTTTTGTGTGTTAGAAGGGATAGCCGAATTTTGCTTGGTGTTTTGGTAAAGTTTTAGTATTGTTTTGGCCAAGATTTCCTTTATGCAACTTTTGTGACATTTTTCTTCTCTCCAAATTTCCTTCTTGCCGAATCTTCAACTTTGAGTGTGCATATTCTCTTCTTTTCTTTCTTCTTGTTGCCGAATGTACACCAATCATTGAGACCAAAATTTGTTCTTTCATCTTTCTTGAAAACCAAGCTAGTCAAACATCTTTCTTCTTATTTCTTTTATTTTCACGAAATCCTTCAAGCATCTCTTTTGTCCTAATTCTTTTTCACCATAGCCGAATATCAACATACAATTTCCTCCATAACCGAACTTTCATCTTTTCTCTATTTCTTCTTCTCATCCATATTAACATTTATTTCTTGATCAATCGGTAAGTATTCTTCTCAATATTTTATTTTCTTTCTCTTAATGACCGAATTTATACTTTGGTTTGGGATGGTCATTTTGACCGAGACCATCACCTTACTTTCTTTCGTTCGAGATCATTTTCTTCTTCGTAGTGATATAGTGGAAGGCTGAAACTTGATTCTCTCGAAGACATCATATAATCGCAAGGAATCGGTCCTAAAAATCATTAAGGTAAGGTGTTCATTTTTGGATTTTTCGTTATATCTTTATTTGGCTATGTTGCAAATCGGATTGAAGTTCGACTAATCGATGATGTTTTAGGGACGAAATCACTCGATATATTCTATTTGCTAATCCTTCGGATATAGTGGTAAGTGATTCAAGTGTAAGCAATGCGTTGAGTATGAATCATTTGGAAATCCGAGGCTAACTTTTGGTTGGTATTGTTCTAGGATCAACGGAGAGTGGTTCTTTAGGAAATCAAAATAAGGTGTGTAATCCCGTACCTTCCGAATACATGTTTGATATGGTGTGTAATCTCACATCTCTCTGAAAGTTTGTATGATATGTTCTGTGATTTGGTCAAAATACCGAAGAAAACCGAAAACCGGCATCCGTGATCACTAGGGCGTGCATATGATCGTAATGGTAATCGTATTTCGTAATAAAATAGTTTCGGTTAGAAACAGTGATGTGTATTTGAAAAATCACTAAAAATAGGAGAAAACGAATTACAAAGTGAATAAGATATCAGATTAAAGCTTACTGTATCTATTTTGATATGGAAGAAACAGAGAAGGAAAAAGAATTCTATATTCTGAGATATCTTAATTTTAGTGAGACTGGTTCTGATGGACTTCGTGGTTCCCTGTTCTGTCTTGGAAAAATCGTATAAAATTGTAAAAAGTAAATTAAGAGTTATAATTAATATGTATGGATTCCTTATTGAACCTATTTTTAATAGAAACAAGTGGGAGCAGCATATGAAAACCGTACAGTAAGATATTTGAAATTAAGATAAGAGAGGTCAGAATCGTTGGACAGTGAAACAAGGGAAACTTTAAGGAATAAACTGTACTAAATGGTTAAGTAAAAAATTCTGGAAAAATTATCGTAAAAAGATATATGAGTCTAGTTTCATGGAAAATTTACGGATCTAAATTTCGAGTTTTGTAATCCGAGTTATGGTCAGTTTAGTCAGTATGACACAGATGGACAGTTTCAATTTTTATGCCCCAAATTAGTAGTTAAGTCTGGGTTGCGAAATTACCATAATACCCTTAGAGGGTAAATTACCGAAAAACCCCTGGGTTGCAAGATTACCAAATTACCCTTAGTGGGTAAAATTACCAAATTACGAAAATTCCCTTATGGTCCGAATTACGAAAATGTCCCTATGGACCGATTTACCGAAAATGCCCCTATGGGTCGAATTACGGAAATGCCCTAAAGGGCCGATTTGTTATATTGCCTTAATGGGCCGAATTGTTATATTGCCTTAATGGGCTGATTTTTTATATTGCCTTAACGGGCCGATTTGATATATTGCCTTAACGGGCTGATTTGATATATTGCCTTAACGGGCTAATCTGATATATTGCTAAATGGGCCGATCTGATATATGGCTTAATGAGCCAATTTGATATAATGCCCTAATGGGCTAATTTTGCAAAGTGTTAATGGGCCAAATTGTTTGTAATAAATCTCTGAGTTATTAATTATCGTGGTTATATTGTAAATATCATGATTTACTATGTATGTTGCATTTACATAAGTTGCATGGGATTGGGATATTGATGATTGGGGAAGTGAAATTTGGTGGCTCTGCCACATAATCTGGTGACTCTGTCACATTTTGTCTAGTGGCTAAGCCACGTTTATTCTATTATTCTGGTGGCTTGTCCACAATTCGAATTTGATATAAATGGCTAAATGCCTGCGATTGGTGTGTTGGCGGGGTGGGTTGACAAAAGATCCCCACAGGTGTGTTGGTTGGTACGGGTGGTGTGTAGCGGATGGATTATTAGGTTGGTTTAGGTTTGCATACATTCATACATTGCACATATATAAATATATTCTGTTTTGTAAATGGGCTTCGGTCCAAGTGCATGTTAAATGGGCTTAAGCCCAAGATGATTGCTATATGGGTTCAGGCCCAGTGGATGACGGTAAGGGGATTATACACTGAGTTCTTGTAACTCACCCCCCCTTTTTCTTAACCCTTGTAGGTAATGCTCAGTGATGTGGACTTGGGCCATAGATGACTCGGTGGAAGCCATACTTCAGAAATGGTGTTATTGAATTTTAAATTTCTATTTCCGTTTATTTTATTATTTTGCTATTTTGGTTTAAGTTGTAATAAGGCCTCTGGAGTGTTTTATTATTTGCTTGATGGTTGATATACTTATTATTTTGCTTAAATTGTTTAAAACGATAATTTTCTAAAAACTTAAATAAAGGTTTTCCAAAAACGATTAACAAATGAATTTCATAATAAATTTTATAAATATCTTAACACGAAAGTTTTCACTCGAACTATCAAACGATATTTTCAAAAGTCACGGTTTTAAAGTTCACTACCTTGATTGTTGACTCATCAATCAATCTTTCAAAAATACTTGTATTTTATCTACGTTTCCGCAACGATTTCAAAATGCTTCTGCAACTCTATTTCTAAACATCACATTTTTGTAAATTGTTCATTTCAAATATGCTTTAGCTACTAAAAGGGTTTTTAAAGATTATTACGTTTTCAAGTAGTTAACAATTGCTTAAGTGATTTTGGTTTTAACAAAGAGGCTGTATTTCTCAAGCAAGTTTTTAATAATCGCAAAGATGGTTTTTACTTCCATGTGACACACTAGATTCGGGCCTAACTTCTAGGCCGGGTTTGAGGTGTTACAACCGCCATTCGCATCTGCAGAAAAGGCAATTAACAAACAATCAGCAGCAATCAAAGATTATGTATTCATTTTTTTTGATTTATTTTCAGTTATAAAAACCGAGTATATCAGTGTATAACAAAGGAGGAAAAGAGGAGAGCAATACTTTTTTTTTACGAATACAAAGGGAATATACAAAGATCGAAAAAAGATCAGCAAGGTTTTTTCAATTTTTTTTCTTTTTCTTTTCTTTTTCTTTCGAATCTGTCATTGCAACATATACAAATATTTTTTATTTTTTTCCTAAACTATATAGATATAAGTATTAAACTAAAAAATATACGAAAAAGAGAGAAAAAATTTACCTTTTCGGAGTTCCAACCACACATGTGGTGGCGGGCGCTTACGGTATCTTGGCGGTGATCGGCGCCGGAGTTTCACCGGAGTCCTCGCCGAAAATCGTCAAGAGAAGAGGGGAGAGGGAGAGCATTTTGGTTTTTTTTAAAAGAACAGAGAAAAATGAATTTTTTTAGAAAAAAATTAGCTTTTATAAACATCTAAAACGGCATCGTTTTGGGGCTGGTTACTATAGCCCAAAACGACGTCGTTTTGCCAGGTTTCCAGCAAGAATCGACCCAACCCGAAGGGATCCGCGTGTTTTATCCGATTTTTGGGCCATTTACAACTCTGGTCCTTCCGCTTTTGAGGCATGGCGCAATTAAGTCCTTTTTATTTTTAATTTGGCTCTTTATTTTTACTTACTGTTTCATTTTAATCCCACGACACACGGTGCCATTTAGGAGAGCGGGAATATTTCCCATTTGGTCCTCCGTTTTTGCGCGCGTTGCTAGGGGGCCTTAATTCACTTATTTCTTTTAAAATTCGCCCCAAAGTTTTGTTTTTAAGTTTAATTTGCTCCCTTGTTTATTTTCTTTTATTATTTTTATTATTTTGCCATGGTTTTAACATTATTTTTTTATTATTATTTCTATATGCATATTATTATTATTTTATTATTACCATATTCATTATTATTATATTTATTATTACTTTTATTATTATTTTCATTTACTATTAATATTATTAATACCATTATTGTTACTAATTTAATATTATTATTTCATTCGTTATAATTATTATTTTAATATTACTACTACTATTATTCTTTTTATAATTAACTTTAATATTATTATTATATTTATTATTATTTTATTATCAACATTATTCTTGTTATTTTAATTATTATTATTATTATTATTATTATTATTATTATTATTACTACTAATATTATTTTTATTTTTTACTATTATTTGTTTATTGATATATTCTATTATTATTATTGCATTTTTTGTTACTATCATTATTATTCTATGGTGTTATTTTATTTATTATATATAGCTTCCATTTTTGTTACTATTTTCTTTTCTTTTATTTCATTTGTTTATCTTGCTTTTACTTTATTACTACCCTTATTATTGTTATTATATTTTATCACCACCATGTCGTTATACAAGCTAGCATTGTAAATTGTTTCACATCTTATTTTAAATTTATTTTCCATTTATTATGATCGCATTACATTTTTTCTGATTTTCAAAATAAGCAAATACTCTGCGTTCTAAGGTTAGAAAGAAATCGTACCCTAACTTACTGGGTTTCGATTTCTCTCTTCGAGTCTAAAGAACCTATTACTTCCTTTTTAAAAGTTCAAATCAAAACTTATTCTCGGGAATTCAAGATGTTGTGTCCTAACTTATTGGATATGATGTTTTGTGTCTCGAGGTAAGGATTTTCTATAAATAAAGGCAAGCTTAGTTTCGAAGTCTTGAAATGTTGCATCCTAACTCATTGGGTGTGGCATTTTATTTCTTTGAGATAAGTGAGTCTTGGCTTTCTTTCAAATAAAAGGATCGTATTTTAAATTTTTCAAATTTTCGACATAAGGACATGAGTTTATCAATTAGGTACCAATTTTTGGGCGTTACGAGGGTGCTAACCCTTCCTCGTACGTAACCGACTCCCGAACCCATTTTCTTGAATTTCGTAGGCCAAAATCTATATTTTAAATAAAACAAAAATTGTTTTATAAGGTGATCCGATCACACCAAAGCAAAAAAGATCGGTGGCGACTCCCGTTTTCGTTTTTTAAAGTCGATCCCTATTTTTTTAAAAAAAATTAAAAATGGTTTGACAGAGGTCGTATAGGTTTTAGGTAGAATGGTGATACTATATGTGCATCAAACAAAATTTGGTACAACTCCCTATACGTGATTGGGATGGGCGCGAATTGGGATTTTTCTGAGTTTGGTCTTGGATTGGGTTCTGCCTTGAGGAGACCTGATGGCTAGTAGTTGACTGGCCTATGGTATTCGATTTTGAATAACCCTTGCTATACATACTCGTGTTATTCGCCTTATTTTCTTTTTTCTTCGGGGCCCTTAAAGTATTAACTTGGGAGCTCCAGTCTCGCTTTTTCCTTTTGTAACGGTCTTCTCATTGTTTCGGGATCTCCACACTAGCCTTCCTTGTTTCTTCTATACTAGCCAGATCAATGACAATGGGATTGGTTGGGTTGCCCCCCGGATTGGGACCTGGGCCTATCGAGTAGTTTATTGCTGCCGACATACCGGCCTGATATTGTTGGGGTCTGATAGTAACGGGTACCCCTTTTGGATGTGCATCTGGTTGAGTCTGGACGCTTATTGGAGTAAAACCTGGGGGATAGACGAGGTCTTCATTATCATCCTCACTGTTTACTACTGGGCCTTTCCTCTTTTCAAACCCTTCGGCTAGTAACTGACTTAACTGGTCAATCACATTCTTTTGGAATTCTAACATTTGATCCCGCATATCTTGTTGAATTTTGGTCAATTGCTCTTGCATCTGTATTCGCCTTTGCTCTAATCTCTCCAACCTTTGTTCCATGTTTTCCAGGTTAACTGAAATAATTTTACCTAATTAGGGTCCTTTTGTAAAAATCTAATGCAAATGATGCAATACAATGCAGATGCATGGAATGAATGCAAAAGAAAGAGAGGCGTTGATTCTGAATTCAATTCCATTAGAACAACTTTTATAGAAAACAAATTTCTTTACATAAAACAGAGTACATATACGGCCTTACCCTCATATTCCAAGCAAAAACATCAATTCCCTTCTTCGCAAAGGTCAAATCTTTGCAAACTTCTAATAGATGCCTCCACTAGCTCCTTTTTGCTTGGGCCGCGACTCATTACTCACTTATCCTCGCAATGCTTGTTAAAAAATTGAGACGTGATGACTCTCGAATAATCTTTGTCGGCTTGAATCCTCGGGCCATAAAACAAAGTCTTGTATTCCCTTGCAAATTATCATTCTTCTCTCGTTGTGTTTGCTTGGGTCATATTCGAACGACCGTATTATAATCCACTTTATCAAGAAATCCGTTTTCCCATGACAAGCTCTTCTATTTAGCAATTGAATTTGAATCAACACCTCATTTCTATGATGAGAATACAATGCAACCAAAACAAAACAAAACACGTTAGCACAGGAGAAATAAACAACATAGAACACCTATCTGGGTGACTACTGGGGTTTGGCATGGTTTTACCTAGGGTAGGCTCCTAGGTCTCTCTATATGCGGTTAGGCTCTAAGGCAAGGGTACCTGAACCGGCAGATTCCTCGATCCTCACCCATTATAGGCTCATACAGATCGAGTTCAATTCAGGGGAATACATTTCCCTATGGCTGCACGGAGATGAAAATCTCACGAAGACATAGGTACGGATGTATCCCGAAAGCGATCCACTGTCCTGCACGGAGGTGAAAACCTCACGAAGGAGTAGCTTCTCACTCCCACTTAAAAGGTGCAACCATAATGGTCGTGCAATGCAATGCAGGAGTATTCTACAAGACTGAAACCACAACAATTATATGAAATGCAATAAAAGGATCGTAATTTTTCAAATCAGATTTTCAAATTTCGACAAAACGACAGGAAATAATCAATTTTACGGCTTGACTCTCTTATGTCCCCAGTGGAGTCGCCAAGCTATCGAAACCATTTTTTTTTGAAAAACGGGGTCGAATTTTAAAACGAAAATGGAGTCGCCACCAATCTTTTTTCGAGGTGTGATCGGGTCACCTTGAGATTAATCGTTTTAATAAAACATTTTGATTTATTAAAATAACGATTTTGGTCTACAAAATTTGAGAAAACGGGCTCGGGAGTTGGTTACGCACAAGGAAGGATTAGCACCCTCGTAACACCCAAAAATTGGTACCTAATTGATTAATTAACGTCCTGATGTCGAAAATTTAAAAAGATTTTAAAATACGATCCTCTTTAAAAACCTGAATAAATCGAATTTAATGTTAAGACCTCATTGTCCCGAAGTAATAAGATGTCACATCCAGTAAGTTAGGATACGACATTTTAACCCTCGAAACTAAGCTTGTCTCATGCATTAAAGTTTAAAAAGGATATTCGGTTATTTGGATAAAAAAATCGAAACCCAGTAAGTTAGGACACAATTTTCTCAAAGCTCCAAAGTACCGAATATTGCCTTATTTTTAAAAGTTTTCTTTTTTAAAATTGGGGAAAATTGACGCAACGATGCGTAAAAACTTTGATAAAAAATGGCAATATGAAAATACAAATAAACAATTTATAAAACATATAATGGCAATTATTTAAATACTAGCATCAATAATCAAAGACCAATGAATTTAAAACAAAGAGTATAAAAAAATATAAGGCAAAATAAAATGTAAACAAATTTAAAAATAATGAATTTGAAAATGAATAATAAGGGAAAAAGAAATTTGAAATAAACAATATACAAATCAATAAATAAATTATATATATTAAAAAGTAGGTAATATATGTATAAGTTTGGAATAAATAATATATAAAAAATGAAAATAGGTAATATATAAAGTAATAATATATAAATGAGTTTAAAAATAAATATTGTGTAATAAGGAATTTAGAACAAGTTATACACAAAACATCTTAAAAATAAATGGTATATAAAATAGATAGTATAAAAAAAATTTGCAATTGATAATATATGGAAAAAAAAATTTAAAGCAAATAATCAAACAATTTAAAATGGATGATTTATAACACGAGTTTTTAAAAAAATAAACAACATGTGTGACATAATATTAAAAACAAATAAAGTATATAATTAATGGAAGAAAATAAAAGTATGATAAGAATGGTTAAATGAATGAACAATAAGTAAATAAGAAAGTTGATGGATAAATAAACAAATAAAAGTAAAAGAATAATTAATGATTAAACAATTAAATGGATAAATAAATAAGGTTAAAAAAAACGCTTAAGTCAGCCTAACTCTCACAATATGAAGATTCAACGAAATTCCTCCACCAAAATCCAACTCAAATGAAAGCAACTTAAAAATAAACGAAGATGAACGAAGAACAAAATAAGAACAAGCCACAGAAAATAAGAACGCAAGAGAGGGAGAAATTTGAGTGAATGCTCTTAAGAATTATTATTGCTCCAAACTCCAGTCCTTTACAATGAAGGGAGAGGCCTCTATTTATAGTTGAGCCTCCCCAAATCAAACGGTACAGATCAATTACATCAACGGCTAAGATTAAAAGTTATCTACAAATTAAATCTCTAAGATTACAAAATCATATCTTCTAAAATTGCATATCATATCTTCTAGGATTGCATATCATATCTAAGATTTGCATATCATATCTAAGATTGCATATCCTTGAAGATTTTGTTTCCATATACGTCAAGCTTGTAGATGGACCTTCAATCTTTTCAAGTAATGGGCCATTTCGATCGGGCCAAATGATATATTTTGGACTGGACTTGGACTTTGTTTTATTATTTTGGGTTTATTATTTTTTTGTATGGGCCCGGGCTAAATTGGCCTATTACAATAGACACAGGCTATATTTTCAAATTAATTTGGTGGCTGTGCTGCAAGCATATTAGACCCATTAGTAGTAAGATTTTTTAACATTGAGGATATTGATGATACCTGATATGAGAGTGAAGTAAGAGCGTCTACTTCATGTATTCCAGAAACTCGTCTTCCTGGCGCTGCTCGATTGGTTGGCCATTGATAATTGTTGCTGGCAATCCTCTCAATGATTTCATAAGCCTCATTATAAGACTTAGAAAGGAGAGCACCGTTAGCAGAAGCGTCCACTACCATCCTCCTGTGAGCATTGAGACCATTATAAAACGTCTCAATTTGGATGCAATATGGGATTCCATGATGAGGGCACTTCCGTAATAATTCTTTATACCTTTCCCATGCCTCATACAAGGACTCATCATCCATTTGTTGGAAGGTAGTGATCTCATTCCTCAACTTAGCATTCTTACTAGGCGGGAAATACTTCATAAGGAATCTTTCTGCTAACTCTTGCCATATGGAAATTGAATTTGGTGGCAATGAGTTCAACCAGGCTCGAGCTCTATCCCTTAGTGAATATGGGAAGAGCTTCAATCGTAATGCATCTTCGGGTACTCCGGCTAACTTGAAAGAATCGCTCACCTCCATAAGCAGTCTTAAGAGTAAGTGAGGATCTTTGGTAGGCATCCCACTGAATTGGCCCACTATCTGAAGCATCTGGAACATGACTGCCTTCAGCTCGAACTGTTGTGCCTCAATTTTGGGTCTCCTAATACCCAGATTAAGATCATGAAACATTGTCACGGCATACTGTCTTAAAGCTCTATCCTTATCATCAGCAGTAAGGATAGGATTTTGAGCAGGGTTTGCTCTGTTTCCTTGATTCAAATTTTCAAGGTTCATCTCTTCGGTCCTTCTCTGATTCGCTTGTCTGCTTCGCTGTCGAAAAGTTCTTTCTATCTCAGGGTCTACAGGAAGTAAGTCAATAATTCGATCAATACTCAAACACCTGAAATAATCACAGAAAAATTAGTTAAGTTAAAATTTAAACAGAAAATTAAACCAAAATGCAAAACTAACAAATTCACAAATAATGATTTTTTAAAACAATCCCCGACAACGGCGCCAAAAACTTGGAATGACAGAAATGTGCAAGTGTACACAATCGCAACAAGTAATAAAGTGACAAGTAAATGTTGAGTTATCGTACCCACAGGGACTGTGAAAAGAATTATTTATGAATGTTATTTAAAACACTTTGGTGAAGAAAAATATTTTGTTTGAAGAGGGTGATTAAAAACTAAGGTTTTAAACTAAGTAAAATAAATAAATAAATCTCAAATGCACGATTTCAAAGTATGATTTTAATCAAGATGACATAATTGTGTTAGATTAATTACATTTCTTAACTTAGAATTATTAAACTCATGTTTATATTGTTACGAATAAATTCACGGCAACTCGGTAATTTGCTAACTTATGAACATACTCACCTACCAAAATCCATTCATCTTTTGACTATATCCCTATGTCAATTCAAACGATTAATTAAATCTAATAAGCACATAAAAGACTACGTGAGGTAACAAAGTATCCCTACCTTGAAACAATTTAATCACAATAATCTTGCAAGTTATGCAAGGCAATTGTATCGTCAGATACCGTTGCTAATTTAACCCTCAGCTACCTTAGATGATTAAACATGCATTGATTAAGTACTGTGTCCATTAATTACAATTTCAATCTGTTTAAATAATTAATTCATTAGCTACCTCAAAATTGTAATGCAAGAATAACTTAGTCATGATTTTACTTAATCAAGCATCTTACGAGGCCTATAACAACATAAACACAATTTTGATAATTTTAACAAATGAAATGCAATCAACCTAACAAAAATTAAATTCAGGCTAAATTGATTAAATTAACCATTCCAACAACATAAATATTCATAGATATGTTCATCATAACAACAAAAAAAATTAAAGAGATAGGGAACAAGAATCAAATCCGGTGCTTTTCCGTGGCTTGACTAGTTTGCTTCGTTCTTCCTTGTCTGTTGTCCTCGTCAACCAAGGCTGCTATGAACACTTAATTACTGCTCCAAATGGCTGATGAATGCCCCTTTTCCAAGAGGAGAAATCGGCAAGAGAGCAAGGGAATTTGGAATGGAAAAGAAGAGAGAAAGTGGAGAGAAGAGAGAAAAGATGTGAATGCTTGAGATGTGTTTCAAATGACCAGCCTAAGGGGGTTTTTATAGTTGAAGAGGGCTGCTAAAAATAGCTAAAATTATCAGCCAAAGAGCCCTCCCTTGGCCGGCCACACATGTGGCAAGGTTGATAGTTTCAACTTTGCTAATTTAGGCTTTGGGCAAATCTATAAAGCCACCAATTGTAGAGGGGTTTGTTTGCAACTTGAACAAGTCTTCAAGGGCCTCTTTGCAAGCTAAATAATTAGCCAATAAGCTGATTTGGGTCAGCATATGGACGGTTTTGGGCTATCCACTTCTTGGTCGGTTCGGTTCACTCAGTTCGGCTCAACTGGACCACTTTTTCATAATTAATTAATAATAATTTATTTAATCCGAATTAAATTGGATATAAATTAAAATTAATTATATCATGAATTAATACACATAATTGGACTGACTTAGGCTGAAAATTAATTCGCCTTGATACTTCAAATTGCTTTTCGGTTTTGAACTTCTAGCAGTGTCTGCCGAGTCGTTATTTGCCCTCTGTGCAAATCTGTCGAAAAATGATCAAAATTAATCAAAATTAATTATAAAATTAATTAAAATTCAACATGTTCATAATTTAAGTGCAATTTAATTATTTTATAAAAACTAATTATTTTTCGACAATAATTTTGCCGAAGCTGCATGAATTTGAGTTAAAAAGGGCATGAAACAGTGTGTATATTTTTGTGTTTCCATTACACAACTAATGTAGGACCTCAGCCATCGGTAGGACATTCAAGACTAGCACCCGGAACATGAAATCCCTAATGACTTGTCATTTGTATCCTACGAATTCCTAAGGTTCAACCAGGATTCAATAACCATCATCGCATTTATTTGGATATACATTATTCAATTACATTATGAATATATGATAACATACATTTGAATAAAAATAGTATAATAATAACCGTTCATACGAACTTACCTCAAGAACTAGGGACGTGAAGATAAACGAGTTATTCCGAAGCTTTGGCTTTACCTCGATCTAAGTTCGTACGTGGTCTATCTTAATCTAAATAGACAATTTCAATCCATTTAATACTTCTATTATTCAATTCAATCAACATTTCATATTTATGCAAAATTACTATTTTCCCCTAACATTTTAACTTTTTAAAATTTAGTCCTTAGGCTCATAAATTGCAATCTAAGCATTTTAATCCCCCATTCAAGCTAACCGAATTTACAATGGACTTATATCAACCCATACCAATCATTATTTCATAAATTTAACATGAATTTTTACTATTTTTACAAATTAATCCCTATATGTAGATTTCATCAAAAATCATTTTACAGAACTTGTTTATTTATCAACAAGGACTCATAATCTATCAATAAACATCAAGAATCATGCAAGAACATTCATGGAATAACCCTCAATCTTTAACAGTTTTGCAAATTAATCCCTGGGCTAGCTAGATTAAACTAAAATGACCTTAAAAACATAAAAATAATTAAAAACGAAGTTGAAATACATACCATGCAAGCAAAACAACTTGGCCGAATGCCCTGGCAAGTTTCAATGGTGTTTTCCTCTTTTAATTTCGATGGTGGATGGTAAAATGAAAGAGATGAAGTGATTTTGTTTTATTTAATTAAACCTTAATTTACTTAATTACAATCTTAACCTTTAAAAAATTTAATAATTTTAATAAAACCTTGCCATAAATATCCACTAACTATAGGAATAGTCTAATTACCAAAGTCCACTCACTTTAAAGTTTCATAGCCATTTGACCCTTTTAGCTAATGGAACTTTACTTTTACACTTTTTTACGATTTAGTCCTTTTCACTTAATTAATCATGCAACATCAAAATTTCTTAACAAAATTTTAAAACGACCTTACTAACATCCCATAGAAATTAAATTAATAGTAAAATGATAATTTACTCATCGGATTTGTGGTCCTAAAACCACTATTTCGATTACACTAAAAACGGGCTGTTACAACTTGGATGTATTTCGATCTATTTTCATAACTTGAAGAACTTTATTTGCAATTAATTCCAAACTGCCTACAATAACTACATTCCATACAAAAATTGACATATCTTGGGGTGTAGAACTCCAAATCTAGAGATTTAAAAATCATTGTGAAAAAGACTTGAAAATCTATGATTTGGGCACAAGAATCCCTCCAAAAAGGTGGTCAGTAAGTCTCTAAAAGTCCTCAAAGTAACCCTTATGAACCCCTACAATTAATTTTGAATTTTTTTTTGGAAATTGCACTGCTTTACAAAAATGACCATATCTCGAGTTGCAGACCTCGAAATCAAGTGATTCAAAAAATTGTTTCAAAGACAACTCAAAACTTTATGATTTAGGCACCATAATCACACAAAAAGCTAGTTGAAGCATCTTAAAAAGTCCAGTTGAAGTTGACCTTACGAAATCCAATGATATTAGTTTCTGATTCTCACATAACTTCAATCCTAGCTTTCAACTGATTAGATCTTCTCCACTATTCTCTTAGTCAAAAACACACGAGTAGTGGGCATTTTTTCCAAACACAAACACATGTACTAAATAAAAATTCCATAAAAAATGATCTCAAATAAACTCTCTTTTAGTCGGATGAACAAATTGACAACTAAGGTTTTTTGGTTTTCATCAATTTGTAGATTTTCATCAATTTGTCAATCTGTCTCTTCAACTAATGCGAGATATTTATAGAGAGATAATTATTTGGAATTACCAATAAAATGGAGTCCTAAGTTGAATTAATTATCGTGAGTGGCAAACCTAGTCCTACAAGGACTCCCTTGCTGCACACTTGCTTGCTTAGACCAAAAGCATATTTCACATATGTGTTAGCGACCTCTTGACCCTAATTGGTCACCTTAAGGCCAATATATGTGTTTTGGACTCTTAAATAATTTTAGTTAAGAAACTAAAATTAATGGCCCAATTAAATAATTTAAACAAGCCCTATTTTAATTTCTGTTAAAGTTGTGACGACTTTAACATATTAAAATGCATGAGTAAATTTATTGAATTAATTTTATTCCATTACAAATAACTAGATAACATGATCTCTTAATATAGCTCCACTTTAGATTCATCATATAATTCAATTAAATAGATACCCAAAGTGACTAAATTAAATTGAGAAAACACCTATTATTCCGATGAGTAAATCCAATTAATCATTTCTCTTGGTTCAGTCATTTACAATTCCTTAAAAGTGTTTATATCAAATACAATCCATTAAGAGTTATGTTGAGCTAGTGGAGAGACCAATTGGATATGTATAATTAAGGCTAAAGTAACATTTAATTAAATTTTGACCTTAATTACATCTTTATTTAGTCATGGAGTCCATCCACCAAAAGTACCATGATTGATCTCCCAATTATATACCATTACAAAAGCTACTTACTTAAGCTTTAGTCCAATGAACTTTTCATTTGTGTATTACCCTCATAAGATATCAATGATCCCTTCAGGTTAAATTCATTCACCTAATTCGATCCACTTTATCTCATGACTACCATTGCATCTTAAGCAATGAAAATGATCATTATTGATACTAGTAACGGTAAAATCATTTGTCCTATTCAAATAAGTCATGGTCATGTTCCATTTTCATAATCTATACAATGTCATCGAGAAAATATCATTTACTTTTTTTTATCAAGATATGATTCCACTATTGTGATTGAAGCCATATGATGTATAAGTCATGTACCCAACAAACCAACTTTAGGTGCACTACCATGAGAGCACATGTTTTCAATATATCAAAACACATGACTTACACACATATGATCATTCACTTACTTAGGATTTAGGTAAGTTACACCATGAACATCAAAACTGAATAAATTCATAAATAGATCCATGATAAATTCAACTTGGGTCTTGTTCAATGTACTGTCAGTCCAGACAATCACATCCATGTCTCTATTTCTCAAAATTAATCTCGTTATGATAGCCAAGACAAGCTATCTCTCCAATTGGACTTATAGATGACATATATGTCTCCTAATATTTGAATCATTTACTAAATCTGATTATGCAGACTATGGACAATTTAGATTACTTACTAATATAAGTTATCTTCTTGCGTTAAAATCCATTCATATAATGCAACATAAGTAATCAATGAGTCAATATTTGCTTATAAATTTTACTTTACATGTGAAAAACCATTAAAGACAATCTAACATAGAGATAATAAATATCATGTATTTATTTTCATGAATAATCAATTTAATCATTTTAATAATTTATCAAATATGATGAAACTACTACATTAAGGGCAAAAAAACCTAACACTCAATTGTTTTTGCTAGTTGAATGTAATTTACTAATGATTGAGTAAATATGTGTGGAATTATGCCTCATATTTTTTGGCTTTTATTCTCTCAATGAAACTCTGTTTTTAGTTTTCCACTTAAACTCTGATTAGTGTAGGCTATTTTAATATTAGTTTCTCACTTAAACTCTGATTAGTATATGTTATTTTAATATTATTTGACCTACAAATTTAGCCTATAAATAGGTCCCTTTTTCCACCCTAGAAAGATAATCCATTACACATTTAAGTATTAGCTTGTACAATGTAACGCCCTGAATTTGGGCCTAGTAGAATTAGGCCTATTGGGCCTTGGGCATGGGAGCGTTTAAAATTTTTGAGAACAAGATAACGACACTAATGCAAGTTGGACCTATTAGGTGAGTGATTTTGGAAGGTTAGGGGGCTTCCATGAAGTCCCGGGTTCAAACCTGGGCTTTAGGGGAAATTTTGGTTTTAGGTGAATAAAGCCCTGGGGGTAAGTAAGTAGGCTTTAAGAATAAATTGTGGAAAAAAAAAGACACAAAAAGAGTTGTGGTCTAGTGGCAAATGGCGCCACATGGGAGACAAGGAAGTGACGTCATAGAGGAAGCAAGGGGTCTAAGGTTCAAGTCTTGGCGCTTTTGTTTTTCTTTTAAATGAACTTAGACTTTGGCCCATAAGCATATATTTAGTTGCGCATGTTCTAAGTCACAAAAGGAGCTTGTGTTGTGGTGGCATGTAGCGTCTGGAGCATAGGAGAGGGCAAGGGTTCGAATCTCATGTCAAGCAAGAGAGTGTTTATTTTGCGGATTGGACGGCCAGAGTTTGTGTTGGATTTAAACTCTGCTGAAGGGGGGATCCCACATCGAGAAGCTAGCATGAGGATAGGCAAGAAGCTGGCTTTAAATAGAGCAAACCATGAGAAGAGTAAGCATACCTTCCTTGGCTTAACCCTTTCGTTTTGTGGTGTGCTCATTTGGGTTAGGCGTTTGATCATTCGTTGATCTGTATGTCGTTGGGTCGCGGTGGTGGTGACCGAAGTTGATCGACACACCCCTTGGGGGTCAAGGGTGTGATCATTGTTGGCTTCTACGCAGAACAGTTTTCAGAGTGCGGATTAACTTCAGATTCCTATCAGGTGTGTATTTCGCACTACTCTAGCTGTAGAGCGGCAAATGCCGAAATGCCGGTCACACGGCGATGGTAGTCACACGAGCGTGCAAGCCCACGTGTGGGAGCTTCGACGCGATAGTTGAGGCCCTCATGAGTGTTCTCATGGGTTTAGGTTGCCTTGGGCCAAGTGGGCCCATATGAATAAATTGTATGATTGTGTAGTAGATATTGGACTGGACTATGTGAATCTCACATCTGTGGCTAGATTTGGGCTAAATGGGCTACACGAGCGTGTGGGCCCATTTGGGTCGAGAATGGGCCCTAGGCCCATTCGCATCGTTATCTCTGTTTAGAATTCCCTCAGTTTGCAAAATTACCGAAATACCCTTGATGGGTAAATTACCGAAATACTCTTGGTGGTTAAAATTACCGAGATACCCTTAATGGGTAAAACTACCGAAATACCCTCGAGGGGTGAAATTACCGTTTTACCCCTAAATGAAAAAATAACCGTTACACTCTTAGTGGTAGTTTAAATGTTATTTATGTGATATTTATATAACTGTATATGATTGTGATACACTGCATACATGACATATTGCATTGGGATGGGTTTTCTGATTTGGAGGAAGTATTGTTATAGTGGCTCAGCCACATACACCGTTGTTATAGTGGCATTGCCACGTATTCTGATTCTAGTGGCACAGCCACGTACACCGTTGTTAGCAGCTAGACTGCACCATTGGAGAGTTTGGCTGGGTGGGTCGACATGGTCCCCACATGGAGAGTTTGGTTGGTATGGG
Organism: Gossypium sturtianum; assembly: GCA_025698515.1. Classification (NCBI taxonomy): domain Eukaryota; kingdom Viridiplantae; phylum Streptophyta; class Magnoliopsida; order Malvales; family Malvaceae; genus Gossypium; species Gossypium sturtianum. The sequence continues at coordinate 119,326,252 of CM046943.1, read as the reverse complement.
TTGGGTTACATGTCCGTTGCATTGTGATGATATAGGGCTTAGGCCCAGATTGTTACCGAATAGGGCTTAGGCCCAGATTGTTACCGAATAGGGCTTAGGCCCAGACTATTACTGTATAGGGGATTACACACTGAGTTTTCGTAAACTCACCCCGTTTTTAACTGTGCAGGTAATCCCCAACCTTAGATGGATCGGAGCTACGAGGGACTCGGAGAAGACCACACACTGCTTATGCTTGCTGTTTTGATTATTTACTTTTAAATATTTTGATTTGGGTTGTAATAAGGCCTCTTTATTTTTAACTTATTATTTCTGATATTTATTTATGATGTTTTCTAACTGCTAAAAGTGGAATACGATTTCCAAAACGATAACTACTTTCAAGCATTACGTTTCCGCAATGTTTTAAATATGCTTCCACAACAGATAAGGTTTTAAAAGTAATTACGTTTTCAAGTGAACGAAAATTGCTTAAGTGTTTTGAGTTTTAACAAAGAGGCTTTAACTCTCAAACAAGTTTTTAACAACAAGAAATATGGTTTTGAAAAACACTACAATGTGACACGCCAGATTCAGGCCTAACTTCTAAGCCGGGTTTGGGGTGTTACATTTAATGGTATCAGAGCCCAGTTGCAAAACTCGATTGTGGGTTGGGTTTTTAAAATTGAATTTCTGAAAAAACTGTTTCAAAAGATTTGAAGTATGTGAAATGTTTTACTAAATATTTTTCTGGAAGTGTGGTTCACTTAGAGTCTCGGTCGAATCCGTAAGTTTTTAAGAAAACCATTGTCTCTTTGTTATGTAATAGGAAACACTTTGTGATTACCTAGATATTAGAGGCGATCTTGAGATGCTTAAATTTAGATTTTGTATTTATTCTGTGTGATGTTGTGATATAGAAATTGTATTTGTATGATATCTATCTGCTCTAGTGACTAGGTATTTTGAGTGTGCTTAAGAGGTAATGTTTTTGAATTAGAGTGCGCAGCGGAAGAGCGGTGGTGTAGGTTGGGTTGTGCGACTGTTCTGAGAGTTGGAAATTTTGAGGACGAAATTTCTTTAAGGAGGGTAGAATTGTAACGCCCCGAATTTGGGCCTAGTAGAATTGGGCCTATTGAGCCTTGGGCATGGGAGCGTTTAAAATTTTTGAGAACAAGAGAACGGCAATAATGCAAGTTGGACCTATTAGGTGAGTGATTTTGGAAGGTTAGAGGGCTTCCATGAAGTCCCAGGTTCAAACCTGCGCTTTAGGGAAAATTTTGGTTTTAGGTGAATAAAGCCCTGGGGGTAAGTAAGTAGGCTTTAAGAATAAATTATGGGAAAAAAAAAGACACAAAAGGAGTTGTGGTCTAGTGGCAAATGGCACCACATGCGAGGCAAGGAAGTGACGCCATAGAGGAAGCAAGGGGTCCAAGGTTCAAGTCTTGGCGCTTGCAATTCATTTTGTTTTTCTTTTAAATGAACTTAGACTTTGGCCCATAGGCTTATATTTAGTTGCGCATGTTCTAAGTCACAAAAGGAGCTTGTGTTGTGGTGGCATGTAGCGTCTGGAGCATAGGAGAGGGCAAGGGTTGAATCTCATGTCAAGCAAGGAGTGTTTATTTGCGGATTAGACGGCGAGTTTGTGTTGGATTTAAACTCTGCTTTGAAGGGGATCCCACATCGGGAAGCTAGCATGAGGATAGGCAAGAAGGCGGCTTTAAATAGAGCAAACCATGAGGAGAGTAAGCATACCTTCCTTGGCTTAACCCTTTCGCTTTGTGGCGTGCTCGTTTGGGTTAGGCGTTGGATCATTCGTTGATCTACGTATGCCGTTGGGTCGCGTGGTGGTGGTGACCGAAGTTGATCGACACACCCGCGGGGGTCAAGGGTGCGATCATTGTTGGCTCTCGCACGAGCGGTGTTGTGAGCGATTAACTCCAGATTCCTATCATGTGTGTATTTTGCACTACTCTAGCTGTAGAGCGGCAAATGCCGAAATGCCGATCACACGATGATGGTAGTCACACGAGCGTGCGAGCGCACGTGTGGGAGATTCGACGCGATAGTTGAGGCCCTCATGAGTGTTCTCATGGGTTTAGGCTGCCTTGGGCCAAGTGGGCCCATATGAATAAATTGTATGATTGTGTAGTAAATATTGGACAGGACTATGTGAATCTTATATCTGTGGCTAGATTTGGGCTAAATGGGCCACACGAGCGTGTGGGCCCATTTGGGCCGAGAATGGGACCTAGGCCCATTCGCATCGTTATCTCTGTTTAGAATACCTTCGGTTTGAAAATTTATTGAAATACCCTTGATGTGTAAATTATCAAAATACCCTTGGTGGGTAAAATTACCGAGGTACCCCCGAGGGGTGAAATTACCATTTTACCCCTAAATGACAAAATGACAGTTACACCTTTAGTGGTAGTTTAAATGTTGTTTATGTGATATTTATATAATTGTATATGATTGTGATACACTGCATACATGACATATTGCATTGGGATGGGTTTTCTGATTTGGAGGAAGTACCGTTATAGTGGCTCAGCCACATACACCGTTGTTATAGTGGCATTGCCACGTATTCTGATTCTAGTGGCACAGCCACATACACCGTTGTTAGCAGCTAGACTGCACCATTGGAGAGTTTGGTTGGGTGGGTCGACATGGTCCCCACATGGAGAGTTTGGTTGGTACGGGTGGAGAGTTTTGTTGGTATGGGTTGGGTTACATGTCCATTGCATTGTGATGATATAAGGCTTAGGCCCAGATTGTTACCGAATAGGGCTTAGGCCCAGATTGTTATTGAATAGGGCTTAGGCCCAGACTGTTACCGTATAGGGGTTTACACACTGAGTTTTCGTAAACTCACCCCGTTTTTAACTGTGTAGGTAATCCTCAACCGTAGACGGATCGGAGCTGCGAGGGACTCAGGGAAGACCACACACTGCTTATGCTTGCTATTTTGATTATTTAATTTTAAATATTTTGATTTGGGTTGTAATAAGGCCTCTCTATTTTTAACTTATTATTTCTGATATTTATTTATGATGTTTTCTAACTGCTAAAAGTGGAATACGATTTCCAAAACGATAACTGCTTTCAAGCACTACGTTTCTGTAACGTTTTAAATATGCTTCCGCAACAGATAAGATTTTAAAAGTAATTACGTTTTCAAGTGAACGAAAATTGCTTAAGTGTTTTGAGTTTTAACAAAGAGGCTTTAACTCTCAAACAAGTTTTTAACAACAAGAAATATGGTTTTGAAAAACACTGCAATGTGACACGCCAGATTCAAGCCTAACTTCTAGGTCGGGTTTGGGGTGTTACATACAAGCTTGCAGAGAATTTTGTGTTAACATTTTGAGGGTTCTTATTTTTAATTTTGGGGTTTAGTTTTATCTCCATCTTTTGTACTTTTCATTTTTTTCGTTTTAGTGAAATTATTTTTGTTGGTGATTTTTTTATCATCTTCGAAAGGGTTTTCCATGTAAAATATTTTTCTTTGATCTTTTCAAGTTCTTCGCTCTTTTACTTGTTCGTTACTTAAATCAGATTTATCCTCAAATAAATGGTATCAAAGCTAGTTCGATTTTTGCAATCAACGCGTTCAAAGATGACAGCAACAAGTTTTGATATTGATAAGTTCGATGGTATCACAAATTTCAATCTATGGCAAGTTTGGATGATGGTAATTTTGATTCAGGGTGATCTTGAGAAGGTCCTTACAGAGAAGAAGCCTACAGACATGGATAAATCAGAATGGGATAGGTTAGATAAAAAGGCTCTATCCACGATTCAATTATGTCTAACAAATAATGTGTTGTAGGAGGTTTTGATGGAGAAAATGACACTCACCTTATGGAAAATATTAGAAACCCTTTACAGGACAAAGTTTCAAGCTAACTGATTAGTGTTGAAACAACGATTGTACACATTCCGCGTGAATGAAGGTGAGCACCTTAGATATCACATCAGTCAATTTATTACTCTTTTGAATGATTTAAAGAATGTTGATGTTTAGATTAATGATAAAAATCGGGCTCTGCTATTATTGTACTCTTTACCCCCTTCATACACGTTTTTCAGGGAAACCCTGATTTATGGTAGAGATAATCTCTCATTCGATGATGTGAAGGGTCATCTGTTGAGCAAAAACAAACTCGACAATAAGTTTGGTTCAAATAGTAAGTCAGATAGGCAACCATTGGTTTTGGTAGCATCAAGAAAGTGAGACAAGAGATGTTGCTATTGTACGAAGTTAGGTCACATCAAGGTAGATTGTTACAAACAGCGAAATAAAAGGGCTGCTGAGAGCAATGAGGAATATTTAGTTGATACTAATTTGGCCAATGACAAGGGTGATGATTTCTTGTTGATGTTAACAAGTGAAAATTTCAAGCTTACATCTGAGTGGATCCTGGATTTGAGGTGTTCTTTCCACATGTGTCCCAACGGGTTTGGTTTTCCACATACAGTTCAGTTGAAGGTAGAGTTGTGTGCATGGGGAATGGTTCACCCAGTAAGGTAACTGATATTGGTACTATTCAGGTCAGGATGCATGAAGATACAATTAGGACACTGTCAGGTGTTAAGCAGGTGTTTAACTTAAAGAAAAATCTCATCTCATTGGGAATTTTGGACTCGAAGGCTTGTAGAATTAACATCGCGTCAAACAGTATTAATGTATCTCATGGGGCTCTCATTTTGATGAAAGGTAAAAAGATTAGAAGTCTTTATGTTCTAGAAGGATCAATGGTGACCGGTGAAATAGGATGTCCCTCGTCTTTTAAGGGGTCGTAGTTGACTTGTTTGAAGCAAAGACAATTTGCTCATAGGAGGGTGATAAACCATAAAAGTAACACATTTTAATCCCACGCTTAGCGTGTTTTTGGATGATTATTTATATAATTTGGTGAATTCGATGCTCCTTGTAACACCCCAAACTCGGACAAGACACCACGCCCGAATCTGGTATGTTACGAGGAAAAACGTCTTTGAGTGATCAGATTTTTTTTTCGTTTAAAGCGGGTGAAAACATAGTGAATTTGAGGAAGATTGAGTAGGCTTGTTTGATTAGATTTTGAAAACTTATCCAAATATATAGTTAAAGCGAGTTGATTTCATTTAGCACTTCCAATAGTTTCTTTGTGCCATTGTGAAACATTTTAGACTTAGTAGAAAATCAAGTTCGATTTGGAAGTCATTTGAGTTTATTGTATAGCAAAACATAGCGAGATACCCGATGGTATAGTTTAAAGCACATTGCGATATAATTTTGAAAGCGTTGTCTTTCCAAGTTTTAGTAAAATATCATGCCAAGTTATTTGTTAAGCGGTTGAGAATCTAATTAAAACATACCCCTCATAAAAATATAATTTAAAGGCCTTTTACAAATCCAAACTAAATCTCAAATCAAAATAAGTAAGCTAAAGTACCCAAAGTGAATAGTCGAGCAAAACTTTTATTAAAGCATGGCATGTGCACCTCGAGTCCACCAGGCTCCATGTCGCGCGTCTACGAATCACTGAAATGTCAAGGAGAGGGTGAGTCGAGTGACTCGATGCATAAATCCCGCTCCGATGAAACAACATGCTAACACACATCATACATAGCAACATAATTAATGCAACCCGATCCTAACCATCCGTATCGCCTTTTCTACCCCGTGTGGTACCAAACCACTGGTGGTGCCAAACCACTGGTGACTTATAGTCACAATGTGTTACCAAAACACTTTGGTGTCCCAAAGACACAATGTGCTACCCAAAGCACCGTGGACCGTAGTCACGATAATCGAATGATGGGGCCAACCCATCGTGTGATACCCAATCACTAGCAGACGATCCCATATCTCATGTGGGGCCAACCCACGGTGGTGTTAACCACAGGGACAAGTCGCAATGAGGTGCCCAACCTCTGGTGTCCCAAAGACACAAATGTGCTACCAAAGCACTTTGGTGACCGTAGTCACAATAATCGAATGATGGGGCCAACCCATCGCGTGTGATACCCAATCACTAGCGATTTCGATCCCATATCTCATGTGGGGGCCAACCCATGGTGGTGTTAACCACGAGGACAAATCGCAATGAGGTGCCCAACCTCACGGTGTCCCAAAGACACAAATGTGCTACCAAAGCACTTTGGTGACCCAAAGTCACAAAGTGTGTTACCAAAACACTTTGGTGCTCGTCGGCACAAAATATCATGCTCCCTCCACTCATATCACCCATCAACATACCATACTCATGTAATCATGCATATCATACAAGTCATGCATATCATGCCATCATGTCTAGCATTACCTCTCATAGCATACATATCATAGATCATAATACCCAAGGTATCCATAATAGAACTTGTAATAAATTAGACTTACCGGATACGTACACATACCCGTTTGGGTATCCAATAATCCATCATCTTCATCACGGTTTTTTTTAATAGGCAAACAGGTTTAATAACAATATTACTAAGTATAGTGTGTTAGTTTACACACAGTATAACGAAGACCTTAATCCCAAAGAAACGATCTACAATCTTTAAACTCCTTGCTCCTAGAATCGGCCAAGCTTAGGGTTAGGTACTAAGACCATTCGGCCATAACCATTTAATCCAAAAGGGTTTATCAAAGCCCTTACCCTTCACGATTTGGTTTCCTACCAAATCCAGAACCAAATAGTGGTTCCTTTGACAATCGGCCAACCTATAAAGAAGAAAGTATTAATCTCTTGAAGCTTTGACTAAACGAGAACTAAGAGAATAAACTAACAACAATACCAACCCTTACCAATCAACCTAACGTAAGCAGAGACTTCTCTTGTTTGCTTCCAAAATCAAGGATCCTATAACGAGATGATTCACAAACGATTAACACTCCTCCAAAGTTACCATATTCGGCTCTTAATCAAACCCGAATCGATTAAGAACAGAAAGAGAAAAGAAATGGCCATACGGCCAAACACTTACCCAACACCCAAGATCGATCAACCAACAAGATCACCCTTCACTAATATTCGGTCAAGAGAGGAGCTATTAGAAGGGAGAAAAGATTCGCCAACACCTTAAAAGAAAGAAAAGAGAATTGTCTTTAGATGTTTAACACACTGAGTGTTCGGTTACGAATGAGAGAAGAGAGAAAACAAATGTGAGATGAGAGTAGAGTGAGAATTGAATTTCGGCAAGATGGTTTAAGAGAAAGAGAAAAATCGGCAACAATAGAAGAGAGGTTCGGCTTAAGATTTTGGGAAGAAATGAAATGATGGGAATATTTTGGGAGATAACTTTCGGTTTACACAAATGAAAAGAAGAAAGAAACTAGAAGAGCCTTCGGCCAACAACACAAAATGTAAAGAAAACCAATTACAAAATTCGGCAAATAGAGTTGCTTGGGGTTGTTTTAACAAAAGAAGAAAATGTTGGCTTCAAAAATGCCTTTTGGCCGAAAATGCACAAAGTGAGAAGTGCATTTCGGCACACCACACTTCCCATCACCAAACCGTCCACACTCCCCCCCAAACCTCAACAACATTCGGCCATATCCCCTAATTCACTCCCAACCACAAATTCAAATAAGTTTGAACAAGTCACCCTCCACTTTTTACTCTCCACCAACCAAGTCACCACTTGACCAAGTCCAAGGAGGAAGTTGAACTCCATCCAACTCCTCCCTCCCTTGCCGATCCAAAAAAAACCAAAATGGGGACTTGCGCACTCGAACACTAGACCTCCACTCCATGTAGATGACGCCACACTCAAGCCCCCAAGTGACGCATGCCTTGCCACTCCACTAGCTTTTCTTTCGTGCTCAAGAACACCAAATAAAACTCTTATACCCCAGCTCCAACGGCTCCACGGCTTAACACCCAAAAATCAAAATTTTCCCATTCACTCGGGCATACATTTAGACTTCAATTAAGCCCCAAACATAGAAATAGCCACGCATGACACACTAGACACATGCAATATCATGCACAAGAAAAAGCATTTCTAACCCGGGATATTACGGTTCTACCCCTTTAAAAATAATTTCGACCTCGAAATTACACGATCGTAAGAGTTGCGGGTATTCTTTGTCTCATCATATCCTCAGTTCCCACGTAGCTTCTTCTACGCCATGATTCCGCCAAAGAACCTTAACCAAAGGCACGGACTTCTTACGCAGGACCTTCACATCTCGATCAAGAATCGCACGAGGTTCCTCCTCCATGGTCAAGTCTGGATTTACCTCGATCTCTTCCATCGCTACCACATGCGACGGATCCGAGCGATAACGTCGAAGCATCGAAAACGTGGAATCGTCGTGAATCTGACTAAGCTCTGCTGGCAACTCAAGTTGATACGCTACTGGTCCAACTCGTCTCAATACCTTATACGGCCCAATAAACCTCGGACTTAGCTTGCCTTTCTTCCCGAACCTCAACACCTTCTTCCAAGCGAGACCTTCGAAACACTCGATCCCCACGGCGAACTCTATATCTCTTCGCTTAAGATCGGCATAAGACTTCTGCGGTCGAAGCTTCCTTCAATCGAGATCGAATCGACAACCTTGTCTTGGTCTCCCAGCAACCAACTCGGGTCCTAACAACTGACGTTCACCTAACTCCGTCCAACACGTAGGTGAGCGACACTTCCTACCATACAACGCCTCATACGGTGCCATCTTAATGCTCGCTTGGTAACTGTTGTTGTAGGCAAACTCAGCTAATGGTAGAAACTCCTCCCAACTACCTCTCTGAAATCCAAGATACAACCTCTCAAAGATATCCTCTAAGACACTGAATAACCCCCTTCGATTGACCGTCGATTTGCGGGTGAAAAGCCGTGCTGAAATCCAAACGAGTACCCAGAGCCTGATGCAACGCTTTCCAGAACCTTGACGTGAATCTAGGATCCCTATCCGAGATTATCGAAATTGCAAACCCTTCAAACCTCACAATCTCTGAAACATACGACCTTAGCTTAGCCAAGTGAGTAGTCAACCCTCACCGGAATAAAGTGGTGATTGATTTAGTCGATCGATCCACCACTACCCAAAGCGAATCTTTCTTGCTTGGCGTAAGCGGTAACTCCATCGACGAAATCCATGGTTATCCTTTCCCACTTCCACCGAGGAATCTTTCACAGGTGAAGCGCACCAGCAACGGCTGTGATGTTCGGCCTTGACTCTTTGGCAAGTCGGACACTTCCCAACAAACTCGTCACCTCCTTCTTGCAAGCCGGCCACCAAAAGCGCTCTCTAAGATCCCTATACATCTTGCTACCTCCGGGATGCATAGCATATGCGCGCTATGTGCGTCCGAAGAATCTTCGCCTCGACTCAACATCTTTAGGCATACAAGCCTTACCTTTGAAAACAGAACCTCGTCACTAGGCAGTGTAACCATCCAAACCACCATCACTGCACTGCAACCTTCGGCGCACTCGGAACCTCATCCAATAAGCTGTTTCTCTACGATCCGCTCAACCCAAGTAGGCTTAACTGCAACTCTGCGAGAATACTCCCATCGTCATACAAGCTCAAGTGGGCAAACAATGCTCTTAACTCGAAACAACCTTACGGCTCAGCGCGTACGCCACCACGTTAGCCTTGCGGATGATACTCAATCAAGCGATCGTAATCTTTCAAAGCCTTTCGACCCATCTGCGGCGCCTCAAATTCAAATCCTTCCGAGTCGGTAGATACTTCGGACTCTTGTGATGCTGTGTAGACTATCGATCTCTCTCCGTACAAGTGGTGCCTCCAAATCTTTAAAGCGAAGACTACTGTTTGCTAGCTCCAAATCGTGCGTCGGATAATTGACCTCATGTGGCCTCGGTACCGCCGGCGTAAGCCACAACCTTACCTTCTTGCATCAAGACACAACCCAAGCCCGTATGTGATGCATCGCAATAGACTGTGTACTCCTTACCGACCTCGGGTTGAATTAGAAGCGGAGCCTCGGTCAAAATCTTCTTTAACTTGTCGAAGCTTTCCTGCGCTTCTCAGTCCATACAAAGCGGAACTTCTTTCCTCCTCGGCACTTGGTCGCCTAAGCACCGCTATCAACGAAACCTCAACAAACCTTCGGTAGTATCAAGCCAAACCGAAAACTCCGAATCTCACCATGCGACTTAGGCGGCTTCCAATCCAAAAGCGCCTCAATCTTACGAGGATCTACTCGAATCCCTCACCCGACACTACATGACCCAAGAAAGTCACTTCTCTAAGCCGAACTCGCACTTATGCGAACTTAGCATAGAGTTGCTTTTCCTCAAAATCTGCAACACCACTCGCAAATGCTTATCATGCTCTTCCTCCGTCCTGAGTACACTAAGATGTCGTCTCTATGAAAACCACGACGAACCGATCCAGATCTTTGTTGAAACACCCTATTCATCATATCCATAAACGCCGCCGGTGCGTTAGTCAACCCGAACGGCATTACGGGAATTCGTAGTGCCCATACCGAGTCCTAAATTTGTTTTATGGATATCGGCCTCCTTAACCTTCAAGCGATGATACCCGGATCTCAAGTCGATCTTCGAGAATACGCGGCACCCTTGGTGATCAAACAAGTCATCTATCCGTGGCAGCGGATACTTGTTTTTAATCGTCACTTGTTCAAGCTGGCGGTAGTCTATACACATCCGCATCGAGCCATCTTTCTTCTTGACAAAAGTACCGCGCACCACGGCGTGAAACACTAGGCCTAATAAAACCTCGATCCAATAACTCCACGGATGCGAGCCTTAAGCTCCACCAATTCCTTTGGCGCCATCCTATACGGAGCAATAGACACCTTTGGCGCGATTCGGGTAATAGATCAATCCCGAACTCCACCTCGCGATCGGCGGCAAACACGAAGCTCTCGGGAAAAACATCGGCAAACTCCTTAATCTGCAGTGCGAACCTTCTCCACAGTGGACTCTTTAGCCTCCAAGGCATACACATGAACACATACGCTTCCACGGCCCTTCCCGACCATCTTCTCCGCTTTCAAAGCGGATACCACATTTGATAAGTAATCTCTCCTATTACCTATCATAGCCACCTCTTCACCCTCGGCTACGTCTTAAGAACCATGCGCTTGGCGCGCAATCCAACCTCGCACGGTACTTGACAAACCAATCCATCCCAAGAATCGGTCGAACTCCCCAAGCGGCGGCTCCATCGGATCAAGCGTGAACACTACCCCTTGGAGTTCTAAGGGTACCTCTCTATGCAGTTTATCTACTACTCTGAGTGACCTAGAGGGCTAATCACGGTCATCCGCCTAGAAGATATCTCGAGTCTAAATCCATGGTCTCTACTATACTATCGGCAACATAAGAGTGCGTTGAACCCACATCAATCAAAGCGATATAAGGAGAACCAAAAATCAAAAAGCGTCAGGTTATGACGTCCCGGTGCGTCGCCTCTCTCTCGGCGCCTCGCGACATACACTAATCAGGTGTCTAGCATCGAACTACTGCGCACCTGCGCGGTGCTCCACGGCCCCGACCGGACCCATTACCACCTCTCGCCATTACCACGGCCCCTCTGCGGTGGCGGTCCATTACCTCGAGCGATTATGGCCACGCCTCTCGGTCGAATCCCTAGCCAACCTACGCGGACAATCCCTCACACGATGCTCGAGAGAACCACACCGAAGCAACCTTTTCCTCCATCCAGCAGACCACCCCAATGAGATTTCCCTGCCGATCATCGCTGCGGCGGTCCACTGTCTAGCAAACAACAAACCTAGCAGGTGATTCGGCCCACTCGGTCTAGCCCTCTTCTGCGGATTACCCGACGACCCGGAGGACCCAAAGCTCCTCTTATGTCTATTTCGGTCCATGCCACGCCTCGCGACTCCTTAACACCCTCGGCCACCTTAGCCTTCTCAACTAAGATAGCAAACTCGCGCTCTGGCGAGGAGCAATCAGCGACCTCAAGTCGTCTCATGAGACCATCCTCGAAAACGAACACACCTCTCATGCTCGGTGGCCACAATGCCCTGGCATACCTACTCTACTCACCAGGGAACTCGGCCTCGTACTCGAAGCATTTACTCCCCGAACAAGCCTCGAAATGCCTTCCGTTGGGAGTCAACATAACTAGCTCCGATGTACTTCTTTTGATATGCGACCACGAAATAATCCCATGTTAGATCCTCTGCTGCCACACTTGTCCCGAACCGTGAGCCACCACCGATATGACTCATCCGGAGAAGCGTCACGATGCCCTTCGACTTTTCTTGATCAAGTCTAGATCGTCCATGATCCGCTCGGTTGCCTCTAGCGGTGATTCGGCGATCTTTGGGAGCAACACGAAACACCTCGGAAGAATTCGGCCCCATTGGCGAAGTCGCTCAGAGCCGATTTCCTAACTCTGCGTTACCACCAACACCGGCTACTCTTTCCAACACTCGCGGCATCGCTTGTGACGCTGCGTCGTCCGGTCCGATCGATCTTGGAACTCACCACCTCCGGTGGTGGCGGGCCGGTATCTCATTTTTGAACCACGGCCCGGATCCTCACGGGCTCGTAAAGCGATCATCCTACCACGACCTCGTCCACGACCACGTCCACCTCTAGCGCTCATGACTAATCTTTCTACGTATCTATTAAGAATTTTTATGCATCAAGTATTTATTCCACTTGTTTAAAAGCAAGTCTTATGAATATTTTAAGAGGATTTGTTCTCATGAGTTCACGAGCAATTCTATCGGTTTCAATCTCTAAAGTAATATACTATTGCTATTCATCAAATCATATCACATCCAATCAATTCACAAGCAATAGTACGGGGTACTCACACAGGCGGCCAGTGCTGGGAGACTCGGTGCCATGCCTTTCAAACCATACTTTACGAATAAAGACTAACAAAACAATCTTTTGAAAACCTTTTGGGCCTCAAGCCCTGGCAGTAGAAACCTTTGAACTTGGCTCACGATACCACAATTGTAACACCCAAACTCGGACAAGACACCACGCCGAATCACGGTATGTTACGGGGAAAAACGTCTTTGAGTGATCAGATTTTTTTCGTTTAAAGCGGGGTGAAAACATAGTGAATTTGAGGAAGATTGAGTAGGCTTGTTTGATTAGATTTTGAAAACTTATCCAAATATATAGTTAAAGCGAGTTGATTTCATTTAGCACTTCCAATAGTTTCTTTGTGCCATTGTGAAACATTTTAGACTTAGTAGAAAATCAAGTTCGATTTGGAAGTCATTTGAGTTTATTGTATAGCAAAACATAGCGAGATACCCGATGGTATAGTTTAAAGCACATTGCGATATAATTTTGAAAACTTTATCTTTCCAAGTTTTAGTAAAATATCATGCCAAGTTATTTGTTAAGCGAGTTGAGAATCTAATTAAAACATACCCCTCATAAAAATATAATTTAAAGGCCTTTTACAAATCCAAACTAAATCTCAAATCAAAATAAGTAAGCTAAAGTACCCAAAGTGAATAGTCGGAGCAAAACTTTTATTAAAGCATGGCATGTGCACCTCGAGTCCACCCGGCTCCATGTCCGCGTCTCTGAATCACACGAAATGTCAAGGAGAGGGTGAGTCGAGTGACTCGATGCATAAATCCCGCTCCGATGAAACAACATGCTAACACACATCATACATAGCAACATAATTAATGCAACCCGATCCTAACCATCCAGTATCGCCTTTTCTACCCGTGTGGTACCAAACCACTTGGTGGTGCCAAACCAACGGTGACTTATAGTCACAATGTGTTACAAAACAACCTGGTGTCCCAAAGACACAATGTGCTACCCAAGCAGCGTAGTGACCGTAGTCACGATAATCGAATGATGGGGCCAACCCATCGTGTGATACCCAATCACTAGCGACGATCCCATATCTCATGTGGGGCCAACCCGCGGTGGTGTTAACCACGAGGGACAAGTCGCAATGAGGTGCCCAACCTCGGTGTCCCAAAGACACAAATGTGCTACCAAAGCAACTTGGTGACCGTAGTCACAATAATCGAATGATGGGGCCAACCCATCGTGTGATACCCAATCACTAGTGACGATCCCACATCTCATGTGGGGCCAAGCCACGGTGGTGTTAACCACGAGGACAAATGTCGCAATGAGGTGCCCAACCTCACGGTGTCCCAAAGACACAAATGTGCTACCAAAGCTTTGGTGACCCAAAGTCACAAAGTGTGTTACCAAAACAACGGTGCTAAATCGGCACAAAATATCATGCTCCTCCACTCATATCACCCATCAACATACCATACTCATGTAATCATGCATATCATACAAGTCATGCATATCATGCCATCATGTCTAGCATTACCTCTCATAGCATACATATCATAGATCATAATACCCAAGGTATCCATAATAGAACTTGTAATAAATTAGACTTACTCGGATACGTACACATACCCCGTTTGGGTATCCAATAATCCATCATCTTGTCATGGTTTTTTTAATAGGCAAAGCAGGTTTAATAACAATATTACTAAGTATAGTGTGTTAGTTTACACACAGTATAACGAAGACCTTAATCCCAAAGAAGCGATCTACAATCTTTAAACTCCTTGCTCCTAGAATCGGCCAAGCTTGGGGTTAGGTACTAAGACCATTCGGCCATAACCATTTAATCCAAAAGGGTTTATCAAAGCCCTTACCCTTCACTGATTTGGTTTCCTACCAAATCCCGAACCAAATAGTGGTTCCTTTGACAATCGGCCAACCTATAAAGAAGAAAGTATTAATCTCTTGAAGCTTTGACTAAAGCGAGAACTAAGAGAATAAACTAACAACAATACCAACCCTTACCAATCAGCTAATGTGAGAAGCAGGAGACTTCTCTTGTTTGCTTCCAAAATCAAGGATCCTATAACGAGATGATTCACAAGCGATTAACACTCCTCCAAAGTTACCATATTCGGCTCTTAATCAAACCCGAATCGATTAAGAACAGAAAGAGAAAAGAAATGGCCATCGGCCAAACACTTACCCAACACCCAAGATCGATCAACCAACAAGATCACCCTTCACTAATATTCGGTCAAGAGAGGAGCTATTAGAAGGGAGAAAAGATTCGACCAACACCTTAAAAGAAAGAAAAGAGAATTGTCTTTAGATGTTTAACACACCCGTGTTGGTTCGAATGAGAGAAGAGAGAAAACAAATGTGAGATGAGAGTAGAGTGAGAATTGAATTTGGCAAGATGGTTTAAGAGAAAGAGAAAAATCGGCAACAATAGAAGAGAGGTTCGGCTTAAGATTTTGGGAAGAAATGAAATGATGGGAATATTTTGGGAGATAACTTTGGTTTACACAAATGAAAAGAAGAAAGAAACTAGAAGAGCCTTGGCCAACAACACAAAATGTAAAGAAAACCAATTACAAAATTCGGCAAATAGAGTTGCTTGGGGTTGTTTTAAAAAAGAAGAAAATGTTGGCTTCAAAAATGCCTTTTGGCCGAAAATGCACAAAGTGAGAAGTGCATTTCGGCACACCACACTTCCCATCACCAAACCGTCCACACTCCCCCCAAACCTCAACAACATCGGCCATATATCCCTAATTCACTCCCAACCACAAATTCAAATAAGTTTGAACAAGTCACCCTCCACTTTTACTCTCCACCAACCAAGTCACCACTTGACCAAGTCAAGGAGGAAGTTGAACTCCATCCAACTCCTCCCTCCCTTGCCGCCGTCAAAAAAACCAAAATGGGGACTTGGCGGCTCGAACACTAGACCTCCACTCCATGTAGATGACGCCACACTCAAGCCCCCAAGTGGCGCATGCCTTGCCACTCCACTAGCTTTTCTTTCGTGCTCAAGAACACCAAATAAAACTCTTATACCCAGCTCAACGGACTCCACGGCTTAACACCCAAAAATCAAAATTTTCCCATTCACTCAGGCATACATTTAGACTTCAATTAAGCCCCCAAACATAGAAATAGCCACATGACACACTAGACACATGCAATATCATGCACAGCAGAAAATGACCCTAACCGGGATATTACACTCCTAATCCCTTAAATTCATGTTTCTATACTTCGGAGATCATAGGGGAGCGAAAGGAATGGAAAACAGGCCAAAATCAGACAAAACGGGCCATCTTAAGGATCACACACGGCCAAGCCAGAACCACACGGGTAGGGTACATGCCCGTGTGACCCACACGGGCTGGACACACGCCCGTGTTCCAGCCCGTGTCAATTGCGAGCCATGTAAATTTCCACACGGCCTGGGCACCTTCACACGGGCTGAGCACACGCCTGTGCCCCTATCCCACCCTACTTTGTTTTCCCGCGGAAAAAGCCAATTTTTAGAGATTCTGAGCCTTCTAAAGTCTATAAATACACACCAGAAGAGGAGCGAGGGGGGAGGACGCAGAGTAGATCAAAGAAATTACTCGAAGGAAGCCGTGGAATCATCTCGGAAGCAAGATCCACTCCAAGATTGAAGATTTCCATCAAGTTCTTTAGAAGTTTTTGGGTTCTTTATGTCTTGTTGTTTTCTTAATTCTAAGATGTTTTCCTTTTATGTTATGAACTAAACTCCCTAAATACCTAGGGAGGATGAAACCTAGATGAATCTTATTATTTAATTATCTGAATTACATGATAAATACTTGTTCTTGTTCTTAATTATGTGTTCTTAATTCTTGTTTTAATATTTTCAGGATATTAATTCAAGTTGATGTGCTTATTCAGTGGAGCAAAAGTCCCTGTTTAAGAGAAGATCTAGCATAATTAAGTGAAGTCTAGGTGGATTCTTCCCTGGGTATTGTCTTTATTCATTGGTTTATTTCGATTACTTTCTTCACTCTCTGTCGTGTTCATAGTTAATTAGTTAGTTAAAATTTAGATTAAAATAAATCCCCTTAATTATTAGGCTAAATAATAGAAAGATAGTTATTATTAGTAATTTTAGTCCTTGAGGATATGATATTCTGGACTCATCAAAGCTATACTATTGTTCGATAGGTGTGCTTGCCTTTGTCGAAATATTAGTTAGTTTCGAGTCTATCAAGTTTTTGGCGCCGTTGTAAAGTGACTAAGATATTAGGGCGCTTAATTTTTATTACTTTAGCCATTTTTATTTTTATTGCAATTTATTTTTGTTTTTATTTTAATCTACTAACTTTACTTTTATTTTCTTCTGGCAGGTATTTTTAGTTTATGACTAGAAGAAACCCGTCAGGACCATTACTTTTTACTGAGTGAGATAGAAAATCTTTGCTCGCTTGAGAAATCGTAGGGAAATAAGGTGGAGTCTACAATACATAGAGGAAGAGCAAGAGGACGATACTAATACTACCGAGGAGATGGCTGACAATAATCTGCTGCCTCATGTGGTTGCTGCAAATCCTGCTCCTCGTACTATGTATGACTATGCTAAGCCCAATCATTTGAAATTTGAATCGAGTATTGTTAGACCTGCTATTGCTACAAATAATTTTGAACTGAAACCTAACACTATTCAAATCATTCAACAGTTTGTTCAGTTTGATGGTTTGCAGGATGAGGACCCAAATACTCATTTGGCCAACTTCTTAGAATTTTGCGATACTTTTAAAATCAATGGTGTTTCTGATGATGCCATTTACCTTCGGTTGTTCCCTTTCTCTTTAAGAAATAAAGCTAAACAATGGTTGAACTAGTTTCCAAAAGGTTCTATCACTACTTGGGAACAAATGACCGAGAAATTTTTATTGAAATATTTTCCGCCGGCTAAAACAGCAAAGTTGAGGAATGATATCTCTTCTTTTATGCATATGGATTTAGAAACTCTTTACGATGCATGGGAGAGGTATAAGGATTTATTGAGAAGGTGCCCTCATCATGGGTTACCTCTATGGCTACAGGTTCAAACCTTTTATAATGGTTTGAATCCCTCAACTAGACAGCTGATTGATGCAGCCGCCGATGGTGCCATAAATAATAAAATGCCTGAAGTGGCTTATGATTTTATAGAGGAGATGTCACTGAATAACTATCAGTGGCAAGTCATGAGAACAAAGCAGACAAAAGCCAATGGTCTCTTCAACCTCGACGCGGTCACCATGTTATCAAACCAGGTAGAGCTCTTAAATAAAAAGATTTATGGTTTATGTGTTTCTACGCAGGTACATCCGGTGATGCAATGTGATGCAAATGGAGGAGGCATGAATAACTCAGAATATCTACCCTACAATTCTAGCATGGAGAATGAGCAACTGAATTATATGGGTAATAGCTCTAAACCTCCAAATAATCCTTACAGTAACACATATAATCCAGGATGGAGGAACCACCAAAATTTTGCATGGGGTGGTCAAGGGAATCAAAGACCACAACCTCCTCTAGGTTTCCAACCACCCTACCAGCAAGAGAAAAAGTCGAACCTTGAAGATATGCTAGCAAAGTTTATTTCAGTGTCAGAGACTCGTTTTCAGAATACTGAAACGGCGTTGAAAAATCAGCAAGCATCGATTCAAGGGCTTGAAAATCAAATTGGACAGCTGGCTAAGTTAGTTTCCGAAAGGCAACCAGGTAGTCTACCTAGTAACACTGAACCTAACCCAAAAGAGCATGTGAAGGCAGTTACACTAAGGAATGGGAAGGTATTGGTTGAAGCTAAAAAGAAAATGCCACAAGAAACTGATAAGGCGAAGGGTGAGGAAGTAAACGAGAATATGACACCGGTACTTAAAGAGTATAAACCAGCGATCCCATATCTAGCAAAGTTGAAGAAAGACCGCATGGACGCACAATTCGGTAAATTTCTTGAACTTTTTAAACAATTACATATTAACTTACCTTTTGTTGAAGCTATTTTGCAGATGCCTACGTATGCAAAATTCTTAAAAGAGCTTTTAACAAATAAAAGGAAGTTTGAAGAGCTATCAACTGTGGAGCTTAACGAGGAATGTTCAGCTATTCTCCAAAATAAGCTACCAACCAAATTGAAAGATCCAGGAAGTTTCACTATTCCCTGTTTAATTGGTAGTTTAAATATTGAGGAAGCATTAGCTGACTTAGGTGCCAACATTAATTTAATGCCTTATAAAATGTTCAAGCAGCTTGGTCTTGGGGAACCAAAACCCACTAGGATAAGTATCCAATTAGCTGATAGATCTGTTAAATATCCTAGGGGAATTATTGAAGATGTTTTGGTAAAAGTTGATAAATTCATATTCCCTATTGATTTTGTTGTGCTTAACATGGATGAGGACGTTGAGGTACCTTTAATTTTAGGACGCCCATTTTTAGCTACTGCTAGGGCTGTTATTGATGTAGGTGATGGTAAACTTGTGCTTAGGGTAGGTGACGAGGAAATTATTTTTAAGATTTATGATGCTATGCGATACTCTAGAGAGCAAGATGATTCATGTTATTTTATTGACTCTATTGATCATTCTATTCAAGATTCTTTTCAAGAAATCATACATAAAGACACGTTGGAACTGTATCTTATCCAAGGTGAGGAGACAGATGACGATACCACTGAGATGGGGGAGATAAAAATTGAGTTAAATTCTAATAATTCTTTCCCAAGACAAAAGAAGTATGAGGGCAATGAAATAAACGACAAACTAAAACAAAAACCCTCTATTGAAGAACCTCCCAAATTGGAATTGAAACAGTTACCAAATCACTTAGAGTACGCATTCCTCGGAGATAATTCTACACTACCGGTAATTATTTCTTCAGACTTGGAACCCAATGAAAAAGATGAGTTACTATAGGTACTGAAGGAGCATAAAAGAGCCATAGCTTGGAAGATTTCTGACATTAAAGGGATAAGCCCATCGTTTTGCACCCACAAAATTTTAATGGAAGATGAATACAAACCATGCGTGCAAGCTCAAAGACGATTAAATCCCAATATGAAGGAAGTTGTAAAAGCTGAGGTAATTAAAATTCTAGATGCTGGAGTTATTTATCCTATTTCTGACAGTACTTGGGTGAGTCCTGTGCAGGTTGTTCCAAAGAAAGGAGGCATGATTGTTGTAGCCAACGAGAAGAATAAATTAATTCCAACAAGAACAGTCACAGGTTGGAGAGTTTGCATTGACTATAGGAAGTTGGATGATGCTACGAGGAAAGATCACTTCCCTTTACCCTTCATTGATCAGATGTTAGAAAGATTATCTGGGCATATGTACTATTGCTTCCTAGACGGACTCTCTGGCTACTTCCAAATCCCAATAGCCCCTGAGGATTAAGAAAAGATAACATTTACATGTCCATATGGTACGTTTGCTTACCGAAGAATGTCTTTTGGATTATGTAATGCGCCTGCTACTTTTCAGCGCTGCATGTTAGCCATCTTTGATGAACTTATGGAAGATATTATGGAGGTATTTATGGACGACTTTTCGGTATTCGGTAATTCTTTCCACCTTTGCCTTAAAAATTTAAAACAAGTTCTAATGAGATGTGAGGAAATGAACCTTGTGCTTAATTGGGAAAAGTGTCACTTCATGGTTCGAGAAGGGATTGTGTTAGGTCACAAAATTTCTAGTAAGGGGATTGAGGTTGATAAAGTAAAAATTGAAACCATAGAAAAATTACCTCCTCCTAGTTCAGTTAAGGCTATTAGAAGCTTTTTAGGACATGCTGGATTTTATAGAAGATTTATTAAGGATTTTTCTAAAATAGCTAAGCCTTTAATGAAATTACTAGAAAAAGATGTGCCTTTCAATTTTAATCAGAAATGTTTAGATGCATTTAATACCCTCAAAAATAAATTAATAAATGCTCCAATTATAATTGCACCTGATTGGAATTTACCCTTTGAACTAATGTGTGATGCGAATGATTTTGCAGTAGGTGCAGTTTTGGGACAGTAGAGAGACAAGCATTTTCAGCAGATTTATTATGCTAGCAAGACATTGTCGGCCGCGCAAGA
Organism: Gossypium sturtianum; assembly: GCA_025698515.1. NCBI lineage: Eukaryota > Viridiplantae > Streptophyta > Magnoliopsida > Malvales > Malvaceae > Gossypium > Gossypium sturtianum. The sequence continues at coordinate 119,305,401 of CM046943.1, read as the reverse complement.
AAATTACACCACCACAGAAAAAGAGTTGCTAGCTGTGGTTTTTGCATTTGATAAATTTAGATAGTATTTGATATTATCTAAAGTTGTCACTTACACTGACCATTCAACTCTTTGTTATCTCTTAACTAAACCTGATGCAAAACCTCGACTCATACGATGGATTCTACTCTTGCAGGAATTTGATTTGGAAATTCAGGATAAGAAAAGAGCTAAAAACCTTACGGCAGACCACCTTTCTAGGCTTGAGAATCCACACCTCAAAGAGCCCGATGAGAGTGAGATAAATGACTCGTTTCCTAAGGAACAACTCTTGGCTATAACCGAATCTGAGGTACCATGGTTTGCAGATATTACGATTTACCTAGCTGCTAACATCCTACCAAAAAGGTTGACACATCATCAAAAGAAGCGATTCTTTGCTGATGTGAAAAACTACTTTTGGGAGGACCCTTTTCTTTTCCGTATATGTGCAGATCAAGTAATTCAGAGATGTGTTACAAAGTCAGAAGCAAGAAAAATCCTAGAACATTGCCATTCAGGACCAACAGGAGGACATTACAGTGGGACTAGGACAGCACATAAAATGCTCGAATCAGGTTTCTGTTGACCCACTCTGTTCAAGGACACTAACAGGTATGTTACTACGTGTGATAGATGTCAGAGAGAACAGGTAATATCTCTAAACGTGATGAAATGCCTTAAACATATATGCTACCATGTGAAATATTTCATGTTTGGGGTATTGATTTCATGGGTCCATTCCCTAGCTCATTTGGGAATAAATGCATCTTATTAGCGGTTGATTATATGTCAAAATGGGTGGAAGCTCAAGCTTTACCTACTAATGATGCTAGAGTGGTAGTGAGATTTCTTAAGAAACTCTTCTCTCGATTTGGAACACCAAGAGCAATTATTAGTGATAGGGGAACTCATTTTTGTAATGCTCAATTTGATAAAATCTTAAAGAAATATGGAGTGCACCACGTAAACGACTACCCTTATCATCCTCAAACCAGTGGATAAGTTGAAGTAGCCAATCGAGAGCTTAAGCGTATTCTAGAGAAAACCGTAGAATCAAACAGGAAATATTGGGCATTAAAAGTAGACGATGCTTTATGGGCCTATAAAACCACTTTTAAAACTCCTATAGGAATATCTCCATACAGACTTGTTTATGGGAAGAGTTGTCATCTACCATTTGAATTAGAGCACAAAGCATTTTGGGCTATAAAATTCTTAAACTATGATCTTAAACTTGCAGGTGAGAAAAGATTGATGCAGTTGAACGAGCTAGATGAATGGTGAGCGAATGCTTACAAGAACTCACGATTATACAAAGAAGCAACAAAGCGACGCCATGATGCTCGTTTGAAGAAACCTAAGCGATTCACAGTTGGAGATCTTGTTCTACTATTCAATTCAAAGCTCAAATTGTTCCCTGGAAAGCTGAAATCAAGATGGTCAGGTCCATTCGTAATCAAAATCATTTTTCCCTATGGCACAATAGAGGTAACTCATCCGACTTATGGCACATTCAAGGTAAACGGTCAATGACTTAAACTATATAATTGTGAAGATTTTAGGGATAATAGAGAGGAGCTTCAGCTCCGTGAACCTTCATAAAGTGATGAACATAAGGTAAGTCTAGCTTAGGACTTTAAAAAAGCGCTTCTCGGGAGGCAACCCGGGCACTAACCCTACTAATTAGTCTATTTTTACTTTCGTTCATGTTTTAATGTAGGTCTATTGACCCACACGGCCAGGACACACGGGCATGTCCCTGGCCGTGTGGATGTGGGGACTTAGTTTTTGAATTTTAAAGAAATCGACAGGGGGCTACACGGGTATGACACACGGCTGTGTGTTCAACCACACGGGCGTGTCAAATTTTACACGGGCGTGTCCTAGGCCATGTGAAAAATGGAGCTTAATTTTTCAAATTTTCAAAATTTAAACAAGTCAGGGGGCTCCACGGGCAAGACCCACGGTCGTGTGTTCGATCACACGGGTGTGTGGGAATCCCACACAGGCGTGGGAGAAGCGAAGGGTTTCGCACACGGCCGTGCGACGCGGCCGTGTGGACCACACGGACGTGTCTAAGGCCGTGTGAAAACTAGGCTTTTTAAAATCGCGACGAACACGGGCTAGGGGATAGGCCACACGGGCGTGTGACACGGCCGTGTGGCCCAACACGGGCCGTTACACGACCGTGTCACTTATTTAAACACTGTTTCTTTTTCTTTTCTTCTTTCTTCTTCTTCTACAACTTTCCCCTAACCCTAGCCGCTGATCACTTACCTCCGACTACCGTCTTATTCCCCCTATTTCCTCCTTTCTCCCTTCTTCCCCAACCTGTTCTCCTCCCCTCATTTTCCCCTTTTCTTCCTTCCTTATCTTTCCCCCTTCCTTCTTCCCTCTCTTCCCCTTTTCCTTCCCTTACCTCCAAACACCCAAATCCGGTCACCCACCCCTTGTGCCCCCATCACCAACCGAGCACCCATCACTGACCGACCACCGCGCCGCCAACCACCGTCCTACTGTCGGTCACTTCTTTTTCCCTCCAATTTTAGTTACTTTTTATTATTATTTATTTTATTATTTACTTTTAATTCTTTATTTCTTTATTTTGATTATTATTATTATTTAGATTAGGCTTTTTCTTTTTATTATTTTTTCTTTAATTCTTATTTATTTCCTTTCATTCTTCTGCTAGTTAATTTTTCGTTTCTACATATATTTGATATTTACTATTACTCCTTAGTAACTCATTGTTAATTTTGATTCTTTTTAGTCATGATAAATTCTTAGGATATTGATTAAATTTCTTTGATTACTAATCTTTAATTTGTTAGGTTAAATGATGTATTCTTAGTTTGCAGCATTAGGATTATTTGTTTTCGATTTTTAGAATATAATGATTCATTCTTATTTTAGTAGTACACTACTATTTCAGCCTAGTGGGATCATACATCTTTGGCTGGTGATGATGCTTGAATTATTTATTGAAAATCTTTTACGTTTTTAGGTACATCATGACAAATACTTGAGGCAAGACGAAGGTCGCCGTTCCCGCTTCGAAAAAGCGGAAGGGTCCCGCTGCAACTACCTTGAGCGCCTTCGCTAAAGTGCGCCACCCCTACCTCCGATTTACCGCGGACCCACCTGAGGACCTCTTTCAGCTCCTTCGAGTACGACCCCTAGGTTTGGGCCGCTGTATTGATTGGGCCGCGTTGGAGCAGGTCCATCTCGCTGATGAGGTTCGCGCGCTCATCATCACAGCACCATGGGATCGATTCTTTAGTATCATCGAGCCCACTTACATGGAGATTACCTCGGAGTTCTGCTCGACGTTCCACCTTCAGAGCGTTATGTCAGTCCACGACGAGCCCGGCACCATCGTCTTTTGCCTTGGCAGTTTGGTGCGCCACATGAGCGTCCCAGAATTCGGTGCTGCTTTGGGACTTTATACGGAGGAGTTCATGAGCACCGAGGACTTTCTTCAACTACATCGCCATATTCATTACTCACCCTCGTGCTGTTGGAATGATATCGGCGGCTTGACGACCTATGATCCTAGTCGCTCGAAGGCGACTTCCCTCTCTCCTGCCCTAAGGTATATTCACGCACTCCTCGCTCACACTTTGACAGGTCGGAGAGAGAGCACCAGCGTCGTGAGCACACACGATGCCTACTACTTATGGAGCATGGATCACGGCCATATCATCGACTTAGCGTACTTCCTGGCTCTAGCCTTCCACCACCAGACTGACCGTCATAGGAAGGGCCCCATCTGCTTAGGGTCTTACGTGACTCACCTCGCTCGACACTTTGGTCTCCTCACACCGGAGCAATCCTCCTCGCTTACACTTGTTGGCCAGATGTCCCCTCAGGGCATCTCGAGTATGCTATATATGAGGATGATAGAGTGACGCCGTGGATTCGATCCTCCCCAGTACTGATTGTCTCGCCCTGATGATCAATATGATCCCGCGGACATCATTGAGGATGTCCCTCTCCCTCATGAGGATCCACCACACCCTCCACCACCGAGTCACCAACCCCCTTCTTCTGCTGCTACTATGAACGACATATCCGAGCGACTCACTCGCTTCGAGCAGCAGTGTTATCAGCGGTTCGACAGTCTGGAGGCCACCTTACAGCAGATATGCCACCATATTCATATTTCTCCTTCAACACCGCCACCTCGAGACGCATCTGACGATGAGGACCTTTGAGTCCATTTATTTTATCTTTATCTTTAATTTTATTTTTCGTTTTATTTTTATTTTTAGTCTATTTTTCTTATGTTTCTTATCATATCTTTAAAGACTTATCTTTTATATTTTGAACTTTATTTTAGTTTTTATAATTATTCCTCATCGAGTAATCCCTTAATCTTCTTCCACAGTTGTGTTTATTTTTTATTAGTTGCTCAGAATTATGCACTTCACTTTGTTATATCTACACTTCCGCGTCAATTATTCCAGGGGTTTCATCCAAAATTCAGGAAGTTTCACTTCCCTCCCTCTTTTGATATTCTTATTCTTATTATTTATTTTGGTATATTGAGGACAATGTACATCTTAAGTGTGGGGAGGTTAATTATAGCATTATTAGAAAAATCCCTGAATTATATCTTGTTCTTAAGTAATTTTCTCATATTACTATTAGAATAAAATCTTCATTGATTTATGATTTTTTATTGATATGTTTTGGATTAAGTCATAGGTAATTGTGCATTGATGGTTTAAACTTTAATACATTAGAGAATCAGGCATGATAAGTCTATTTTCAGAATTAAAAATTTGTTAGGTTGTTTCCCTAAATTTAAATATTACTTTGAAGTTTGAAATTTGCAAGGTTGACATCAAAAACCGTAAATTTTGTGAGATTTTGAGCCTTTAGAGCATATACTTTTCTTGCTCACTTTATTATTGGTTATGAGTGTGTCAATATTGATTTGTTATTCTAGAACTTGCTTCGATTATGCATGTCGAGACCACACTTTTTGATTTGATATACTGAGATGATAAAGGCACCTAGGTTTTAACCCACTTAATTCACTAAAAGCCTACCTTCATAATTAACCCCTAGTGAACCCCTTTGAGCCTAATAAATCGTTTCTTGACTCACCCATTAATATTAACCCAAAACCCAATTTTTGCTTCGTTGTTCCTATTTTATTGACTCCTTTTTTTGTCGAGATTTGATTTGATCATTTGCCTAACTATGTTATTTATTTTAGTTGTTGAATTCTTTCTTGTTCTCGTACGTGATAAAAAAATAAAAAATAAAAAATAAAAGTGGAATTATACATTATTATTATTATTAGTTCTATGTTATTTGAGCTTAAACAATTACTTCCATATTTTGAGAAGAAGCTCGTGCTATTATTGATAAGTTTTCATTTGATGTAATTATCCAATATTAGTTTATTTTTCTAGTTAGGTAAATTGTCAATTCTATCTCGATTCTAACCCTCTAATTCAGCCTTTATCCACACCTTTAACCCAAGCCCTATTACAACCCTTTTTAAAGACCTTTTGATTTGTGTATCATCTCATTCTATAGTGGTGGAGATTTGATTTTCATGCAAGCTTATGGTGATAACTTTTCACTTTTGACTTTTGAGTGCTTAATTTGAACCTTAAACACTTTGAGTGATTTGAGTGAATCTTTAGTGAGGATGTCAATTCTTGTCAGTTTAGATAAGGGGAAACACCTATGCTTTCATGCTATAAAAATTTGTGACTTGGATTGTTTGAATCTTTAGGACTCTTTTAGTTAAATTATCAATGTATGAATTATTTTTGAATTATGACAAGACATTATTGATAAGAATTATGAATTAAGGAAGTTTAATTTTAATTGTGAGTTGAGGATTTTGCTTGAGGACAAGCAAACGCTTAAATGTGGGGATATTTGATAAACCATATGTAATAGGCCAATTTAGCCCGGGCCCATACAAAAAATAATAAACCCAAAATAATAAAACAAAGTCCAAGTCCAGTCCAAAATATATCATTTGGCCCGATCGGAATGGCCCATTACTTGAAAAGGTTGAAGGTCCATCTACAAGCTTGACGTATATGGAAACACAATCTTCAAGGATATGCAATCTTAGATATGATATGCAAATATTAGATATGATATGCAATCCTAGAATATATGATATGCAATCTTAGATATGATATGCAAATCTTAGATATGATATGCAATCCTAGAAGATATGGTATGCAATCTTAGAAGATATGATTTTGTAATCTTAGAGATTTAATTTGTAGATACCTTTTAATCTTAGCCGTTGATGTAATTGATCTGTACTGTTGGATTTGGGGATGCTCAACTATAAATAGAGCCCTCTCCCTTCATTGTAAAGGACTTGAATTTTGAGTAATAAAAAATTCTGGAGAGCATTCACTCAAATTTCTCTCTTTTACGTTCTTATTTTCTGTGGCTTGTTCCTATTTTGTTCTTCGCTCATCTTCGTTTCTTTTTTAGTTGCTTCCATTCGAGTTAGATTTTGGTGGAGGAATTTCGTTGAGTCCACATATTGCGGGAGTTAGGTTGACTTATGCTTTTTTTTAATTTTTTTTTTTATTTATCCATTTAATTGCTTAATCATTATTTATTCATTTATTTTAATTATTTTAAACTTTTTTTTTGCTTTTCCCTATTTACGTTAAATTGTTTTATCATATATATTATTATTTTTATTTGTTATATATTATCTATATATTATATATTATTTAACTTTAATCATATTATGTATTATTTGAAAATTTGTATGTTGTACATCATCTAAATTGTTTTATTATTAAAGCAAAATTTTCCATATATTGTTTATTTAAAATATGTATATTATATATTTTTAAATGGTATATTATATACTTATTATAAGTTATCCCTTATACATTTTTATTCAAAGTTTTTATATTATTTATTTAAAATATATATTTGTTTTATTATGTATATATTAACTATTTTAGATTTTGCCATATCATTTTTTATTTTTTTATTTCATTTTTCTAGAAATTGTTATAATATTCATTAATTGTTTTGAGTATATTATTTACCTTATATATTATTATTATTTTATTTGAATTTAATCTTGTGAATAATTTTTTTTTCTTGCTTAATTTTTTCATAGATTCTTTTAAAATTGCTATTATCTACTCTATATTTTTTATCTTGATTGTTCATTTTTTTAAAAAAATTTTGAATCCATTATCTTTGTTTACCTTAACATTATTATTATTGCTTGTCATTCTTTTACTTAATTGTTTATGTTAGTGCTAATTGTTAATATAATTTGTAACTTTAGTAAATTGCACTTTTTTGTAATAACTTAATGTTACTTTTTTCAAATCTTTGTTTAAAAATATCTATCTTCTTTAATTACCACATTTTATCCAAAAGTTTTTCTTAAATAAGGCAATGTTTTATGTTTAGAAATTCGAGAAATAGTGCCCTAACGTGCTGGGTTTCGATTTTTCGTTTGACTAAATAACTAAATATCATTTTAATGAATTTTGTAAATCATGAGATGATTTTGGTTACGAGGGTTTAAAACATCATGTCCTAATATGTTAGATGTGATGTTTGTATTCTTTCGGAACAAAGGAATCTCAAGTTCCAACTCAAATTGTTCAAGTTTTTAAAGAAATCATGTTTTCAAATCTTTTCGAATTTTTGACATTAAGACAATAACTAATCAATCCGGTACCAATTTTGGGCGTTACGAGGGTGCTAATCCTTCCTCGTACATAATCGACTCCCGAACCCGTTTTCTTGAATTTCGTAGGCCAAAATCAATGTTTTGAAATAAAATGTTTTATAAGGTGATCCAATCACACCTAAACAAAAAGGGATTGGTGGCGACTCCCGTTTTCGTTTTTTTAAATTCGATCCCTGTTTTTTTCAAAAAAAAGTTGGTTTCGACAGCTTGGCGACTCCACTAGGGACCAATAAGAAAGTCAAGCCGTAAAATTGATTATTTTCTGTCCTTTGTCGAAAATTTGAAAATTTGATTTGAAAATTACAATCCTTTTGTTGCATTTGTTTGTGTCATTGCATATGATTGTTATTTTTTTTTGCGCACATTGCATTGCATGACCATTGTGGTCGCACCTTTAAGTGGGAGTGAGAAACTATGCCTTCGTGAGGTTTTCACCTCTGCATGGGCTAGTGGATTACTTCCGGGATACATCTGTACCTATGTCTTCGTGAGGTTTTCACTTCGCATGGCCATAGGGAAATGTATTCCCTGAAGGCCCGAACTCGATCTGTATGAGCCTATAATGGGTGAAGATTGAGGAATCTGCTGGTTCAGTACCTTTTCTTTAGAACTAAAGCGCATATAGTGAACCCTAAGAGCCCACCTTAGGTAGAACTATGCCAAACCCTAGTGGTCACCCGGATAGGTGCCCTATTTTGTTATTTATTTCTCTTGTGCTAACGTGTTTTTTTGTTTTGATTGCATTGCATTCACATCATAGAAAAGAGGTGTTGATTCAAATTCGATTGCTAAATAGAAGAGTTTGTCATGAGAAAATAGATTTCTTGATAAAGTGGATTATAATACGATGTCGTGCGAATATGGTCCAAGTAAACACAACGAGAGAAGACCGATAGTCCATGAAGCAATACAAGACTTTATTGCCCAAGGATTCAAGGTGGCGAAGACTATTCGAGAACCGTCACGTCTCGATTTTCTAACAAGCATTGCGAGGATAAGTGAGTAATGAGTCGCGGCCCAAGCAAAAAGGAGCTAGTGGAGGCATCTATTAGAAGTTTGCAAGATTTGACCTTTTTGAAGAAGGGGATTGATGTTTTTGCTTGGAATATGAGGGCAAGGCCGCATATGTAATCCGTTTTATGTAAAAAAAAATTGCTTTCTAGAAAAGTTGTTCTAATGGAATTGAATTCAGAATCAACGCCTCTCTTTCTTTTTGCATTCATTTCATGCATTTGCATTACATCGCATCATGTACATTAAAATCCATAGAAGGACCCTAATTAGTCGAGGTTATTTCAGAAAAAGAGAGAAAGATAATCTGGAAACTAAACATCGTTACGATACTCGCGCTAAGACGAAAGACATGGATCAGAGACTCGAACAGTTCCAAAGAGACATGCAAGACCAGCTGCAAGAGCAATTGGCAAAAATCCAACAAGATATGAGAGACAAAATGATGGAAGCCCAAAGAAATATGGTTGCTCAAATGACTCAGTTGTTTAATGGGGCAATGGACAAGGGAAAAGGTCCCATGTCTAATACAGGAGAAGATAATGAAGACTATCCTCCAGGTTTCACTCCACCACATGCACAGATACAACCTGAGGTGCATCCTCAAAGGCCATCTGCCACGATTATGCCTCAACAAGGTCAAGCTAATACTGGAGTGCCCATGAACTTCCAAGTTGGCTCAGGATCTAACCTAGAAGATGACCCAACTAATCTTGTTATCCCTGATTTAGATATAGCGGAGGGAGAAATGACAAGATTTGAATTGCCAAGGCAGTTAGAGGACCGTTGTAGGTGGTTGGAAGAAAAATTCAAGGCCTTGGAAAACGCTGATAATCACCATGGAACTGATGCTAAAGACTTAAGCTTGGTTCAAGATTTGGTGCTTCCTCACAAGTTCAAAATGCTAGAATTTGAGAAGTACAATGGGACTAGCTGTCTTGAAGCCCATATTACCATGTTCTGTAGACGGATGACTGGGTATGTTAATAATGATCAATTGCTAATCCACTGCTTCCAAGTTAGTTTGGTGGGGGCAGCATCCAAGTGGTATAATCAACTGAGACGTGCTAGGATTAATTCGTGGAGAGACCTAGTGCAAGCATTTATGAAGCAATAAAGTCATGTGACAGATATGACCCCTGACAGAATCACCTTACAGAACATGGAGAAAAAATCGAATGAAAGCTTCAGGCAGTATTCACAAAGATGGAGGGAAGTTGTCATGCAAGTTCAGCCGCCGCTTTTAGAAAAGGAAACCATGATGCTTTTCATCAATACTCTAAAAGCCCCATTCATTAACCATATGTTGGGAAGCGCCACCATAAGCTTTTCAGATATTGTAATGTCCGGTGAGATGATTGAAAATGCGGTAAGGAGTGGGAGGATAGACACGGGAGAAAGCGCCAAAAGATCAGCCCCGAGAAACAAGGAAAATGAAGTAAGTATCTTGAGCATGCATCCCAAATCAGTCACCGTAGGCCAGCCGAGGGCTGTAACCACTAGCTATCAAGGCTCTTCAAAGTAGGAATCTAACTTGAGGCCAAATACAGAAAGCCTCCAGTTCACACCCATCCCGATGACATATAAGGAGCTGTATCAGAATCTTTTTGATGTGCATGTGGTGTCTCCGTCCTACTCGAAACCCGTGCAACCTCCATTCCCAAAATGGTATAATGAGAATGCCCAATGCGAGTACCACGTGGGAATAACGGGTCACTCAATTGAAAATTGTACTACGTTTAAAAAGTTGGTCGAAAGGTTCATTAAAATGAGAATTGTGAAGTTCGACGTTTCATCAGAACCTAATCACTTTGACGAGGCAATAAATGCGATAATTGAAGGAGGAGACAAGAAAGTTGCTAATCCTTGAAGAAGTCCAAAGTGAAGAGGGAACCAGGGAACGAAGTTTCCAAGCCCTTGCATACTTGGGAGTGTTTTGAATAATGGGACTGTGGAAGAGATCCCTGTATTTTTAGAGCTAATCTAAAGTAATATTCAAAACACGCTTGTTGCCTTAAGCCTAGAGGCAATAAGAACCCTTTTGTGAAATAGGCTTGTATCCGAAATTTTTATTTCAATAAAATGCATCTTTTTAAACAAATATTCTTTTATTCTTTCCATGTATAGATTCTTTTATTTTTGGACTTTCTTTCAAATATTCTTTTATTATTCATTCTTCATTCATGACCATACATTCTTTGAATCATTTATTCTTTGGAATCTTCCTTCGAACCTACAATAGGTCTCCAGATATCAACGATGTGAGCAACGCTGCTACTGACTCAAAGTCTCCTTTGGAGTAAGAGATGTGTCTAGAGGGATCTCGGGACTTTAAAGATGACAGAGATTGTAACCTATCTTCTGATTTGTTAAGAATGGTAGAACAAGATGAAAAGCAGACCCTACTCTACAAAGGGTCAGTGGATATTATGAGCCTAGAAAAGAGGTGAAGATTGTAGCCTAGCTCACCACAGAAATAAGGCGAGACATCATTGAGTTATTTTCAAGAATTCAAATATGTTTTTGCACGATCATATCAGGACATGCCTGGGCTACTAAAACGGGACTAAACATGAGGATCGGGCACTGTTGGTCTACCATGGATTGCATCAGTTATACCGTAAATATTGAATTGAAGAAGACGAGATTTATGTGACTCCTCCATTTTCTTCACAGACTTTACTATACGTAGGGCATAGATGTTATGGGGTCGATCTCATCAAAAGCTTCTAGTTGACATTGAATTATCTTTGTGGTCATCGATTACTTCACTAAGAGGGTGAATGTTGCTTCATATGCCAATATTGCAAAGACGACAGTCATCAAATTTCAAAAAAAAAAAAGAGGAAAGGATCAGGTGCCGGCAAAGAATGCCAGAAAGGATCATGTTTAATAATGCATAACTGTACAATGTCAAAGTTTACAGTTTGTTCAAAGATCAGGCAGCATATCACAGTGCAACAAAGGTTGCTAAAAGAAAAAATACAAAAAGAAAAAACAACAAAAAATATGAAAGGTGACCAAGACTTGTAAAGATTGGCATAAGAAGCTACCATTTACTCTCTATGCTTATCAAACGTCGACCAGGACTTTCACTGGGGCAACACTTTTCCCATTAGTTTATGGAATAGAAGTGGTTTTGCCCATGAAAATCGAGATTCCTTTGATCCAAGCTTTGATTGAGTCAAGAATTGAATGAAATAGAATGTCTCCAGTGAACTTGGATGAAGAAAAGGGTTTGAAAGTATTTATCATAGTCAAATGTACCAAAAATGGATGATGCTAATTTATGTCGAAAATGGTCCACCCAAGGGAATTTCATGATGGGGACCTAGTATTGAGGAAGATCCTTCTTTTACAAAAGGATTTCAGAGGTCAAACTGGGAAGAACCTTATGTAGTAAAAAAGGGCCTGTTCTAGAGGAGCATTGATATTGACCGAGACGGATGGCGAAGACTTGCCCAATCCAGCGAATTCAGGTTCAGTCAAGGGGAAAGGTTAAGGTGAAAACCCGCAAAGGGTGCCTTAAGATCAAATTTAAAAAAAAAAAGGAAAAAATAAAGAGGAGAGGCCAATGCGAAAACCTCAAAGGGCGCTTTGAGACCAAAGGGGTTTTGAGCCGAAAACTCCAAAAAGGGCGGCTCAAATTTTGATCAAAGATAGGGCATGTGGTAGTCTTGCTATGCCTTAATTAACAATGAGGAAATATGCTATGTCTTGGGGCATTGACAAAGTACTCTGGATCCTCTAAACACGTATTGAGCTCAAAATGGTTCTCAAGAAGTTTGTACAGAGAAGCTCAGGCTGCGATATCTGGGGCACCTAACTTCTATCTTACCCATTTTGAATTTGCTATCTTTGATTACTTTATTATTTTAAGATACACCCCAATCAATTTTCTTTTATGGCCTTGGCTATCTTTGATTACTTTATTCTTTTCAAGATACACCCCAATCAATTTTCTTTTATTGCCTTGGTTATCTTTGATTAACTTATTTGTTTCGAGCTATGCTCCTGATTAATTTCTTTCTCGTCCATTGTTGTGATCTTTTTCAAGCATTTTATATTGAAATAACGATTAATGGACTAATAATACATTCATAAAAGGAGTTTCGCATATTACTCTGGAAGCTTCTAAATAATATGAGAATCTGAAACAGGACTATTATTTAGAACTCACCAAGCTTAAGGGTTGGAAATATTGAAAGATGATTATCTCTTTGGATTTTTATTGGTTGAACAAAAAGATAAGACATTTCGTCAGTGATACCTTCTCGAAAAATAACGAGCAATGTCAACCCAAGTGAAAAAGTGGATCATTTTTGGGAAAAGAAAAATGATACTCTGCATTCATGCAAATTTCAAGCATATACATCCGGTCATTACACCCAGGGAATGGTGTAACAGATCAAATTGATTGAAGATGATACAAATTCTATACCTCTGAGTGGTAGCAGGATGGATGGAAGAAGCCAAATGTTATTCCCCTGAAGTTGCAGTGGGAGGTACAAACTTTATGTCCCAAGGTTCAAGTGGAGTGGACTCAGAATTACCATGGGGCAAATTATTTGAGCAGAATATGATTGATACTTCGAGAGGAACGAGGATGAAGAACAAATGAGTGATGACACCTTAAGTAGGAATCATGCTCGTATTCTACATTCATATATCATAGTGCGTCTAATTAGGAGCATTTGATTCATTTCGATCAGGGCATCCTAATCATTCGGCATAAGCATATACCCATTCTACAGGTCATGTCCTCTATAGGACAATGTAGTAGGGTAGATTGACGCTTTTAGCTTTGCCTCCCTGAAGTTGCAGAGGAGCGGACTGAAGACAGTAGAACTTATCTTCCTGAAGTTGCAGGAAGTAGATCGAAGATATTAGCCTACCTCCCTGAGTTCGCAGCGGAGCAGACTGAAGACAGCAGATCTTATCTTCCTAAAGTTGCAGGAAGCAGATCGAAGATATTAGCCCGCCTCCCCGGTTCTGGCAATGAGCGGTGAAGACAAGCAGATCTTATCTTCCTAAAGTTGCAAGAAGCGATCGAAGATATTAGCCCGCCTCCACGAAGTTGCAATGGAGCAGATCGAGGACAAGCAGATCTTATCTTCCGAATTTGCAGGAAGCGATCGAAGATATTAGCCCTGCCTCCACGAAGTTTGTGGAATGAGTAGCGAAGACAACAGATCTTATCTTCCGAAGTTACAAGAAGCAGATCGAAGATATTAGCCTACCTCCACGAAGTTGCGTGAGAGGCATCAAGAAAGCAGCAGATCTTATCTTCCTAAAGTTGCGAGGAAGCGATCGAAGATATTAGCTTTGTCTCCCCGAGTTTGTAGCGGAGCAAATCGAAGACAAGCAGATCTTATCTTCTGAAGTTGCGAGAAGCGGATCGAAAATATTAGCCTGCCTCCCAGAAGTCGTGTGTGGAGCGGCATCAAGACAACAGATCTTATCTTCCGAAGTTGCAGGAACCAGTCGAAGATATTAGCTTGCCTCCCCGAGTTTGCAGTGGAGCGGATCGAAAATAGTAGATCTTGTCTTCACGAATATTGCGATGAAGCAAGATCAAAGATACTAGTCTCACTTTTCGAAGTTTCTGATGAGGATGGATTAAATCTACAAGAGCGAGTCTTATCTCCCTGAAGTTGCGGTAGAATAAAATTAAAGCTACTGATTCAATCTCCTTGAAGTTGCGGTTGGGTTAGAGACTACTTGAAGAAGATGAGGATCAAGAAGTTAAGGCTCGACAAGACCGGGCAAAATTGGTCTTTTTATAGTCTTTGCTCCATTCTCGTTACACGACAATGAGCAAATAGTGTCAGCTGTAATAGGCCAATTTAGCCCGGGCCCATACAAAAAATAATAAACCCAAAATAATAAAACAAAGTCCAAGTCTAGTCCAAAATATATCATTTGGCCCGATCGGAATGGCCCATTACTTGAAAAGATTGAAGGTCCATCTACAAGCTTGACGTATATGGAAACACAATCTTCAAGGATATGCAATCTTAGATATGATATGATTTTGTAATCTTAGAGATTTAATTTGTAGATACCTTTTAATCTTAGCCGTTGATGTAATTGATCATGCACTCGTTGGATTTGGGGAGGCTCAACTATAAATAGAGGCCTCTCCTTCATTGTAAAGGACTTGAATTTTGAGTAATAAAAATTCTTGAGAGCATTCACTCAAATTTCTCTCTCTTTACGTTCTTATTTTTACGTGGCTTGTTCCTATTTTGTTCTTCGCTCATCTTCGTTTCTTTTTAGTTACTTCCGTTCGAGTTAGATTTTGGTGGAGGAATTTCGTTGAGTCCACATATTGCGGGAGTTAGGTTGACTTATGCGTTTTTTTTTAAATTTTTTTATTTATCCAATTAATTGCTTAATCATTATTTATTCATTTATTTTAATTATTTTAAACTTGTTTTTTTCTTTTCCCTATTTACGTTAAATTGTTTTATCATATATATTATTATTTTTATTTGTTATATATTATCTATATATTATATATTATTTAACTTTAATCATATTATGTATTATTTGAAAATTTGTATGTTGTACATCATCTAAATTGTTTTATTATTAAGGCAAAATTTTCCATATATTGTTTATTTAAAATATGTATATTATCTATTTTTAAATGGTATATTATATACTTATTATAAGTTATCCCTTATACATTTTTATTCAAAGTTTTTATATAATTTATTTAAAATATATATTTATTTTATTATGTATATATTAACTATTTTAGATTTTGCCATATCATTTTTTATTTTTTTATTTCATTTTTCTAAAAATTGTTATAATATTCATTAATTGTTTTGAGTATATTATTTACCTTATATTTTTTTTTATTTAAATTTAATCGTGTGAATAATTTTTTTTTCTTCCTTAATTTTTTCATAGATTCTTTTAAAATTGCTATTATCTACTCTATATTTTTTTTATTTTGATTGTTCCTTTTTTTTGAAAAAAATTTTGAATCCATTATCTTTGTTTACCTTAACATTATTATTATTGCTTGTCATTCTTTTACTTAATTGTTTATGTTAGTGCTAATTATTAATATAATTTGTAACTTTAGTAAATTGCACTTTTTTTGTAATAACTTAATGTTACTTTTTTTAAATCTTTGTTTAAAAATATCTATCTTCTTTAATTACCACATTTTATCCAAAAGTTTTTCTTAAATAAGGCAATGTTTTATGTTTAGAAATTCGGGAAATAGTGCCCTAACATGCTGGGTTTCAATTTTCCGTTTGACTAAATAACTAAATATCCTTTTAATGAATTTTGTAAATCATGAGATGATTTTGGTTACGAGGGTTTAAAACATCATGTCCTAACATGCTGGATGTGATGTTTGTATTCTTTCGGAACAAAGGAATCTCAAGTTCCAACTCAAATTGTTCAAGTTTTTAAAGAAATCATGTTTTCAAATCTTTTCGAATTTTCGACATTAAGACAATAACTAATCAATCCGGTACAAATTTTGGGCGTTATGAGGGTGCTAATCCTTCCTCGTACGTAAATGACTCCCGAACCCGTTTTCTTGAATTTCGTAGACCAAAATCCATGTTTTGAAATAAAACGTTTTATAAGGTGATCCAATCACACCTAAGCAAAAAGGGATTGGTGGCGACTCCTGTTTTCGTTTTTTTAAGTCGATCCCTATTTTTTTCAAAAAAAAAGATGGTTTCGACACCATAAAAGTAACACATTTTAATCCCACGCTTAGCGTGTTTTTTTATGATTATTTATATAATTTGGTGAATTCGATGCTCCTAATCCCTTAAATTCATGTTTCTATACTTAGGAGAGCATAGGGGAGCGAAAGGAACGGAAAACAGGCCAAAACCGGACAAAACGGGCCATCTTAAGGATCACACACGGCCAAGCCAGAACCACACGGGTAGGGTACATGCCGTGTGACCCCACTGGCTGCTGGACACGCCCGTGTTCCAGCCCGTGTCAATCGCGAGCCATGTAAATTTCCATACGGCCTAGGCACCCTCACACGGGCTGAGCACACGCCTATGCCCCTATCGCACCCTGCTTTTTTTTCACGCGGAAAAAGCCGATTTTTAGGGATTCTGAGCCTTCTAAAGTCTATAAATACATGCCAGAGGAGGACCGAGGGGGGAGGACGCAGAGTAGATCGAAGAAATTACTCGAAGGAAGCCGTGGAATCATCTCGGAAGCAAGATCCACTCCAAGATTGAAGATTTCCACCAAGTTCTTTAGAAGTTTTTGGGTTCTTTATGTCTTGTTGTTTTCTTAATTCTAAGATGTTTTCCTTTTACGTTATGAACTAAACTCCCTAAATACCTAAGGAGGATGAAACCTAGATGAATCTTATTATTTAATTATCTGAATTACATGATAAATACTTGTTCTTGTTCTTAATTATGTGTTCTTAATTCTTGTTTTAAAATTTTTAGGATATTAATTCAAGTTGATGTGCTTATTCAGTGGAGCAAAAGTCCCTGTTTAAGAGAAGATCTAGCATAATTAAGTGGAGTTGATTGTAACCCTAGAAATAGGATGACATAAACCTGCCGGATTAGAGTCAAATCTAATAAGGGAATCCATAGATTGAGTTAATGCGACGATAGGGGTTTTAATTAGAAAGAAATTTCAATTAATCAACCTAGAGTCAGTTGTTTTTAGTCTCGAAAGAGATATTAACATAATTTAGGGATTTCTACAGAACAAGTCAAGTGAATAAATCGTTTAATTCAGAGTCAGAATAATAAGTGAAGTCTAGGTGGATTCTTCCCTGGGTATTGTCTTTATTCATTGGTTTATTTCGCTTACTTTCTTCACTCTCTGTCGTGTTCATAGTTAATTAGTTAGTTAAAATTTAGATTAAAATAAATACCCTTAATTATTAGGCTAAATAATAGAAAGATAGTTATTACTAGTAATTTTAGTCCTTGAGGATACGATATTCCGGACTCATCAAAGCTATACTACTGTTCGATAGGTGCGCTTGCCTTTGTCAAAATATTAGTTAGTTTCGAGTCCATCAGAGGGAAAAAGGTATGACCATTTCGTATAAGAGAGGTTCTCTTTTGGGTGTAGGTTTTGAAAAGATAGGGCACTGCATTCATAGAAATCATACTCGGGTCAATTTTGATTTGTCAGTGCACAAGTCGAAGACTAGAAGGCTTTTAGCTTTTAAGCATAGCTTCGACTTAGTTAATATCTTGTATAGCTCGAGATAGGCCCGTGGTGGGCTTTGGCAAAGAAGGCGTTGTGGAAATATGAGTCAATGTAGAGATTTGTGGAGTTATGCCTCATATTTTTCGTATTTTATTCTCCCAGTTAAACTTTGTTTTTAGTTTCTCACTTAAACTTTGATTAGTATAGGTTATTTTAATATTAGTTTTCCACTTAAACTCTGATTAGTGTAGGTTATTTTAATATTATTTAACTCACAAATTTACCCTATAAATAGGCCCTTTTTTCCACCCTAGAAAGATAACCCGTTACACATTTATGTATTAGCTTTTACAAGCTTTCAGAGAATTTTGTGTTCACGTTTTGAGGGTTCTTATTTCGAGTTTTAGTGTAACACCCTCACTTTTAAAAAAAGTATTTATGGTAGAAGTCCTTAAATAAGTGATCTAAAAACAAATATCATTTTTAGAGGAAATTGTCAGACATGAAAATATAGAGAATTATTAGTAGGAGCATTTGGTTAAGTTAAAATTTTGGTATTGAGTTCAGGGACTAAATTGAATAAGTTGGAAAAGTAAAGAGACTAAAGTGCAATTATCCTATTTTTATTTTGATGGAAAATACTTAATGGAAATTTTACCATTACTTAAGAAAATCAATGGTTTCATTATAGCTTTTAAATGATATTTTAATTAAATAATTATTATTTAATATTTTATTTAAAATATTATTATTTTATTAAGTATTATAATATAAATAAAAGATAAAAGAAAGATGTTCATCTTTCTTTTCTTTACTTTCTTATTCATGAATGTTGGGGAAGAAAAAAAATTCTTTCATCATTTTCCTTCAAATTAAAGCATAAGGTATGGTTTTTCTTCAAATTTTTCATAGATTTTGAATCTTTAAAGCTTGTTTTACATATATATATACCGATAGTTTTTTTTTTTATCAAGTATATTGAAAGTTTCCATTAAAGGAAATTGATGGAAGCTTAGAAAACTTAAGTGAAATAGGTACAATTTTGGATAGGAAATGATTAGAAGATAAATTCTATCTTGTTAGAAGTGCGAAGAAGAAATAAAAATAGATAGAAAGTTTACTTGGTACATTTGGCCATGGTGAAGGAGAAGTAGAGAACCTTGTCACTTTGTGCAATATTGGTGCACAATGATACCTTGTGAAGAAGTGAGTATTCCGGTGAAAACGGAATTGAAAACAAATAATTGAGTCGAAAGATATGCAAATTTCGGAATAGGAAACTTAATTTGTCAAATTGATTAACCATGCATATTTAAGTTTGTTTTTATTTGTTTTAGTATTAGAATGGATAAATTACATTGTTTTGTATTGAATTGCTCCTATTGTAGCTAAAAACGAAGCAAGCATCTTGAAGGAGAAAGGCGAAGAGGAGTAAAGTGATTGAAACTTCGGTTTGTGCTAATATCTTTTTTTCATTACATAAAGCTTTAGAATATTTAGTTTACTATGACTAGTTATATCTATTTTATTTTACTTTTATTTTTATAAGTTTCGGATGAGTTTGAATGATTTAGTTAATATTTATAAAATTATGTTTTGAGATGAAGATTATGTTTTTCAATTTATTAAATTAGGAAATTCATGGTTATAATTTGAATTTGAGTATTATGATTTTAGATGATTGAACAAGAAAATGTTTAATATGTTTTGAATTAGAAGCCTAATTTTACATTAGGTGATACATGATTTGAATATGAAATAAAACTGAAATGCGAATGATATGAAAATGGAATTGAATTGAAACGGATCATGAAACTTGGTTTTTACCCCGCTACACTATGTTAGACTAAATCAGATATAGTTGGCATGCCATAGAGTCTTTATATCAGAGGATTTAGATCTCCCCAATTCCCAGAGGGTCGAGGGAGGAAAGGTCAAATTGGTCAGTTTTTATTATTGTTAGCCCAATTCCCAGAGGGTCATGGGCAATCACAATTCCCAAAGGGTCATGGACTACTCTGATAGTCATCGTCGTCGAACAACTCGGGCTGACAGATTCATGTATCAGGTTATGAGTCTAAACTTTAGTATGGGTCTAACTTAAAAGAAAAGAAAAAACAAAAGTTGAATTTAATTGAATTTTCATATTATGCGAATTAAATTAATTACGCGATTTTGAATTTGATTAAAAAAATTATTTTTTACTCGGTTTGTCAATATCGTAATGTTAAAGTTTATTAATATTAGAATTTTCTTTTATTGTGATGTTATTAATGATATTTATGTTGGAAAAAATAGATTTTTTGGAAGCTTTAAGGCATATTCTTGATTAGTAAATGTGGAGATTTGAATTATAAAATTATGATTTTATATTTTACTTAATAAGATCTTTACAACGGTATATCATATGCTCAAAATAGTTGGGTGATGAATGAGAAATTGATGCTCAAAGTAAGCCACTTGTGAATTATGTTGAGGAAAAAAAAAATCCCACATTGGTTAGATATCGAGTGTGGAATATATTTATATATGTGAACCAACTTGATAGTTATTGTGTAACGCCCCAAATTTGGGCCTAGAAGAATTGGGCTTTGGGCTTTGGATCTCAAAAAAAATTTTAAGTGAGCGAGAAATGAAAATTGGTATGTGGGCTCTAATGGTTAATGAATTTGGAGTGTCTAGGGGTGTTGGAGAATTCCTGGGATCAAGTAAAGGTACAGGAAAAATTTTGGTTTTAGCCCCAAGGGAACTGTGACTTCAGTCAGTAGGCCTCTTAAGTAGATTAAGAGAAAATAGGACACAAAGGAGCTTGTGTCCTAGTGGAGGTGGCGTCATTAGCAGGCAAGGGAGTCCAAGGTTCGAGTAGTGGCAGGGTATTTTGTTGGGGATTTAATTTTTGCCTTCTAGATGGTTAGTAGTGGCGTTGGATGTGAACTCTGAAGGAAGTGTTCATGAGAGAAAATTAAGGAAGGGATAAAGGAGCTTATCTTAGAGAAAATTTAGGATGAGATTGAGGAGTTATCAGGGAGAAAAGTTAGGAGCTGAGAAGTGTAAAGAGTTGGTGCCGTTGTGGGAAGTGGGAAGTGTATAAATTCGGATTAGGAGGGTAAATGAGTGCTGTTTTTGGGTCTTTTAGGGGGTATTACGAATTTTCATTGTGACTTTCGGCATTTGGAGAGTTTTGCAAATAAGTTAGTCTTTCTTTTCTTTATCAAATATGTTGTAGTTACCCTCACACAAGCACATTTGATCTTTTCTTTTTCTCCTCATTCGTTTCTTACATTCTTGCGAATTATTCCATTGTCGAAAAACCATCATTCTTTTTTGCCGAATTCTCTCTTAGCTAAACTTTTCTATTGCCGAATTACCATCATCTCCTCTTGCCGAAATCCCTCATTAGTGCCGAATCTTTGTTGTTTTTCTCTATCACAAATCAGTTGGTATCTACTCTCAGTCAGGGTTAAAAGCCAAATCTCGTTTGGTAGGCTGCAGGATCTAAGGTTGTATTCGGTAAGTATTCTGTTAACTCCCCTTAGTACATTTTGTTGAAAGCCGAAGGGCTATCTAACCCCTCTTTACTGTTACCATGTATTAACAAGGGTGAGGTTTAGCAATCGCAAGTGCGGTAGGTAAGGATTGCTATCAAGGCAATCTAGAGGTTAATCGCCAATAGTAGCAAAGAAAGGGCTACTAGAACGTGAGGCACACGATAAGGGTACGGTTCGTGACTAAGGAGTTCGCAGCACGCAAGGTTACCAGGTGTGTACAAACACTACACACACGATATCGGCAATGCCGAAAAGTTGAAAGTGGCTAAATAGGCCCGGTGGGCCCTGAGGCTAAGTTTGATTAAATGGTTTGGCTTGTTAAACATATTGAGTTAGTCACGCATGATACACGATTTGGACTTGTTTTGGGCCTAATAGGCCATATGATAAGCTTTGGGCCTAATGGGCCGTAAGGTTGGAATTTGGGTTTGATGGGCTTTATGGGAACGTGAGACAAATATGCTGGGGTTTATGGACTTTGGCCTAGTTTGAACAACTCTTCAATTTCATAAGACTTAATCTAATTAAACATGTCCGTGAACAAGTCGATTAGTTAGAGTGTGGTAGCAGACATATGCATGTTCAGGATTGGATCTAGTGAGAGCTTGGTATTTAAGCGGTCGAGTGACCCACCTCCTCTCTTCTCCGAGATCCTACGGTGCATAGTGTTTGTTCACTTTAATCATGAGGACTTGTTTATGGGCCAAATTTTATAACTAAAACCGAGAGGGACTAAAATACCCTTATATTGGAAAATTACTAAAATACCCTTATATTGGAAAATTACTTAAAATATCCTTATGTTGTAAAATTACTAAAATACCCTTATATTGTAAAATTACTAAAAATTACTAAAATTACCCTTATATTGTAAAATTACTAAAAATACCCTATTTGTAAAATTACCAAGATACCCCTAATTTGCCAAATTACCAAAATACCCTTGTAGGGTAGAATTACGAAAATACCCTGGGTAGTGAAATGACGAAAATACCCTATGTGATGAATATAGGTTTGTGGATGCTACTTTTGTGTTTGATGCATTCATATGATGATATTTTGCTTAGGATGCATATGGGTGGGAATTAGTGCAGTGCGGAGGAAGATTTGAGGATCGCATGGCCGTATGGTATGGATCAGGGATCGCATAGCCGTATGGTATGGATCCTGAAGGCTTTAAGCCCAACATATGATTAGCGACTTTGCTTTGCAACATTGGTAGTACCACAACCGAGCTACCCTTAGTGTGTAGCGGAGGGGTGGGTCGAGCTAGAATTCCCCACATGAGTCATAAGGTTGGAAGGGAAATGGTGTGTTTAGCGAATGGATTTTTGGGGTGGGTTTTGCATTATCTGTTTATAAATGATACGATATGATATGATATGATATGATATGAGGTCATTGTGGGCTAAGGCCCAAGACCACTGATTTTGTTAGGGCTAAGGCCCAATGTGAATATTTGTATGTGATTTGATTGCCAAGGGTTGTACACACTGAGTTTCGAAACTCACACCCTTAATTTTAAATGTTTTAGGTAATCCTGAATAGGTGGCTCGACGAGGGAGAGGACTCGGAGATGGCCACATTACAAGTTGTTCAAATGTTTTAATTTATTCAAATGATTCTTTTTAAATACTTTATTTTTTTCATTGGATTGTAATAACGCCATGTAACTCCTATTTGACTTTGAATTTTGGGTTTATTATTATTGTTTCAACTGCCCACTTAAGAAATTTCATAAAATTATTAAAGTGTTAATATGGTTTTCGAAATAATCTTTTGTTTTGGGCTTTTGGGCCTTAAATTGTTAAATGGTAAAATCGTTTTGAAGTGCGCCTTTAATGTGACATTCCAGATTCGGCCTAACTTCTAGGTCGGGTTTGGGGTGTTACATTTAGTGGTATCGAGCCAAGTTGCAAAGCTCTGGTGTGAAATGGGCCTTATGTTTTGGGTTTTAAAACAAGTAGATTAAGAAGTTTTTGCAGGATTCTTGAAGTGTGGTTCACCGAGCCCTCGACGTCGAGCCAAGTAAGTTTTCTGTACTACATTTGTTTAAATTACTGAACTATATAGATAATGGGCTACCTAAGAATAGGCTTTTAGAGACTAAAGCCCGTAGGATACTTAAGCCTGTAGTGGATTCTAGATCGCGTAATAGCTTTAAATTTTTTTACTCGCATAAGACACGTGCCCTAAACAAGTGGAACTATGTATTAACTTCATAAAATTCTTAATTCGGATAATACGAGAATCAACGATGAGCGCTAGAAGAGGAGGAAGAGGCCGCAGCCGAGGCCGTGGAAGTGTTAGGGCTTTGTAAACATTTGAATCGAAATTTGGTACTTATTCTGCGTATGTTTGAGAATGGTTGCGACAGGTGGATGTTTTGGGTATGTATTAAAATTATTAGGGTTAGAGTGCGCAGCGGTAGCATGGTGGGGTAGTTGATACATGACCACCCTGTTAGTTGGAAATTTCGAGGACGAAATTTCTTTAAGGGGGGAAGAATTGTAACGCCCCGAATTTGGGCCTAGAAGAATTGGGCTTTGGGCTTTGAATCTCAAAAAAAAATTTTAAGTGAGCGAGAAAATGAAAATTGGTATGTGGGATCTAAAGGTTAATGAATTTGGAGTGTCTAGGGGTGTTGGAGAAGACCTGGGATCAAGTAAAGGTACAGGAAAAATTTTGGTTTTAGCCCCAAGGGAACTGTGACTTCAGTCAGTAGGCCTCTTAAGTAGATTAAGAGAAAATAGGACACAAAAGAGCTTGTGTCTTAGTGGAGGTGGCGTCATTAGCAGGCAAGGGAGTCCAAGGTTCGAGTAGTGGCAAGGTATTTTGTTGGGGATTTAATTTTTGCCTTCTAGATGGTTAGTAGTGGCATTGGATGTGAACTCTGAAGGAAATGTTCATGAGAGAAAATTAAGGAAGGGATAAAGGAGCTTATCTTAGAGAAAATTTAGGATGAGATTGAGGAGTTATCATGGAGAAAAGTTAGGAGCTGAGAAGTGTGAAGAGTTGGTGCCGTTGTGGGAAGTGGGAAGTGTATAAATTCGGCTTAGGAGGGTAAATGAGTGATGTTTTTGGGTCTTTTAGGGGGTATTACGAATTTTCATTGTGACTTTCGGCATTTGGAGAGTTTTGCAAATAATTTAGTCTTTCTTTTCTTTATCGAATATCCTGTAGTTACCCTCACACAAGCATATTTGATCTTTTCTTTTCTCCCCTCATTCTGTTCTTCCGTTGCCGAATTCTTCCATTTGTCGAAAAACCATCATTCCTTTTTGCCGAATTCTCTCTTAGCTAAACTTTTCTATTGCCGAATTACCATCATCTCCTCTTACCGAAATCCCCCATTAGTGCCGAATCTTTGTTGTTTTTCTCTATCACAAATCAGTTGGTATCTACTCTCAGTCAGGGTTAAAAGCCAAATCTCGTTTGGTAGGCTGCAGGATCTAAGGTTGTATTCGGTAAGTATTCTGTTAACTCCCCTTAGTACATTTTGTTGAAAGCCGAAGGGCTATCTAACCCCTCTTTACCATTACCATGTATTAACAAGGGTGAGGTTCAGCAATCGCAAGTGCGGTAGGTAAGGATTGCTATCAAGGCAATCTAGAGGTTAATCGCCAATAGTAGCAAAGAAAGGGCTACTAGAAGCGTGAGGCACACGGTAAGGAGTGCGATTCGTGACTAAGGAGTTCGCAGCACGCGCAAGGTTACGGTGTGTACAAACACTACACACACACGATATCGGCAATGCCGAAAAGTCGAAAAAGTGAAAGTGGCTAAATGGGCGGTGGGCCACGAGGCTAAGTTTGATTAAATGGTTTGGCTTGTTAAACATATTGAGTTAGTCACGAATGATACGATTTGGACTTATTTTGGGCCTAATAGGCCATATGATAAGCTTTGGGCCTAATGGGTAGTAAGGTTGGAATTTGGGTTTGATGGGCTTTATGGGAGCGTGAGACAAATATGCTAGGGTTTATGGACTTAGGCCTAGTTTGAACAACTCTTCAATTTCATAAGACTTAATCTAATTAAACATGTGCGTGAACAAGTCGATTAGTTAGAGTGTGGTAGCAGACATATGCATGTCTAGGATTGGATCTAGTGAGAGCTTGGTATTTAAGCGGTCAGAGTGACCCACCTCCTCTCTTACGAGATCCTACGGTGCATAGTGTTTGTTCACTTTAACCATGAGGACTTGTTTATGGGCCAAATTTTATAACTAAAACCCGAGAGGGACTAAAATACCCTTATATTGGAAAATTACTAAAATACCCTTATATTGGAAAATTACTAAAATACCTTTATGTTGTAAAATTACTAAAATACCCTTATATTGTAAAATTACTAAAATACCCTTATATTGTAAAATTACTAAAATACCCCTGTTTATAAAATTACCAAGATACCCCTAATTTGCCAAATTACCAAAATACCCCTGTTGGGTAGAATTACAAAAATACCCCTGGGTAGTGAAATGACGAAAATACCCATATGTGATGAATATAGGTTTGTGGATGTTACTTTTGTGTTTGATGCATTCATATGATATTCTGCTTAGGATGCATATGGGTGGGAATTACGGTACGGAGGAAGATTGGAGGATCGCATGGCCGTATGGTATGGATCCACAGAAGGCTTTAAGCCCAACATATGATTAGCGACTTTCTTTGCAACGTTGATAGTACCGCAACCGGGCTACCCTTGGTGTGTAGCGGAGGGGTGGGTCGAGCTAGAATTCCCCACAGGAGTCATAAGGTTGGAAGGGAAATGGTGTGTTTAGCGGATGGATTGGGTGGGTTTTGCATTATCTGTTTATAAATGATACGATATGATATGATATGAGGTCATTGTGGGCTAAGGCCCAAGACCACCGATTTTGTTAGGGCTTAGGCCCAATGTGAATATTTGTATGTGATTTGATTGCCAAGGGTTGTACACACTGAGTTTCGAAACTCACACCCTTAATTTTAAATGTTTCAGGTAATCTTGAATAGGCGGCTCGACGAGGGAGAGGACTTGGAGATGGCCACACTACAAGTTGTTCAAATGTTTTAATTTATTCAAATGATTTTGTTTAAATACTTTGTTCTTTTCATTGGATTGTAATAACGCCATGTAACTCCTATTTGACTTTGAATTTTGGGTTTATTATTATTATTGTTTCAACTGCCCACTTAAGAAATTTCATAAAATTATTAAAGTGTTAATATGGTTTTCGAAATAATCTTTTGTTTTAGGCTTTTGGGCCTTAAATTGTTAAATGGTAAAATCATTTTGAAGTGCGCCTTTAATGTGACATTCCAGATTCGGGCCTAACTTCTAGGCCGGGTTTGGGGTGTTACATTTAGAATAACTAAACTAATGTTCTCCCTCACACATAGAGGGTGCAAATCCAAACTCGCCCGAGTTTGGGGCACACTTGTACGATGTGGACAATGAGAAATGTCCGGACCGGTTGGGTCTTCTAGGCCTACGGATATTTTACCCCAATACATAATCTTAATTTTTCCTCAGTAGAGCTTATATTTTTGGAATTAAAAGGAGTTAATGTCTTTAATTCAAATGTTAATTCTCCTTAATTCACGGACACATTTTTGGCTCCCTTAGTCAAAGATTTCCAAAAGTTCTTCCTTTGAATTTATTTTAAAAACCAAACAATCTGTAGGGAAAGATACACACTGAAATTTTCCAAAATTTCGAGAAATCTTCTCCCTGCATATTTTTCAAATTGTTTTTGGTGATAGACAAAGGCAAGGCTACTGTTCATTGATCGCTGCAGTCGTGCTATTGTCGTGCTCATCTTGTTATTTTATCCTGAGAGACAGTCGACCAACATTTTTCTAACACCATAGGAGTGGCTGAATCTGTCTTAAGAAAATTGTGAAAACAGGCCTCAACTACTAGTCCATTTTTCTTGCCTACCTACTAGTATAATATTTCAATCCAGTCTTTATTTCTATTCTTTTTTTATTATATAAATATATGTATTTTTATATTGTTTTTGTTCGATCTTGTGATTTAAATATATATTTTACATTAATGTTTATTTTACTAATGTGTTTGCAACAATCTTAAGATAGAGCTCTTTAAATCTTTCTAATCCGAGACAAACAGGACACTAACGACAAATTGTGTTCTATTTCAAACATAAATTCAATTGAACAATCTTGTTTTAGGATTTATTCCTGCCGTTTAACAGGATTTGTTTAATTTTTTGTTCAAACAGAAAATCAATTGAACAATCTTGTTTCAGGATTTTATTTCTGTCGTTTAACATGATTTGTTTGATTTTTATTTCATACAGAAAATCAATTGAACAATTTTGTTTCAGGATTTTATTTCTGTCGTTTAACAGGATTTGTTTGATTTTTTTGTTTCAAACAGAAATCAATTGAATAATTCTATTTCATGATTCTTTTCTTGTCATTTAACAAAATTTATTCGATTTCCGTTGTTACCAGAAATTGGTTATTGATTTTGTTTCAGAATTTTAAATTCTGTCGTTTAATAGAATCAAAGGGTAGTATAAACTGGAAATTAAATTTTCTATTTACTAATTCTGGTTCCGTTTCTAAAATCTTAATAGAAAAAGTGGAAACTTCCACCAATTCACCTAATTCGCAATCTGGAGCGTTGGTTCCAACTCAGGCTTCGAATCAAAACTCAATGTTGCCGGTGGTAGTAAGCCACAATGAGAAGCTTGCAGAATTCTCCGGACAAAATTTCAAGACATGGCAACAGAAAATGTTGTTCTATTTGACCATGTTGAACTTGGCCAAATTTTTGAAGGATGACCCTCCTACTATTAAAGAGGGTGAGGTAGATGATGTTACCGCCTTCACTACTGTTGAAGCTTGGGAGCATTTTGATTTCCTGTGCTGAAATTACAACCTGAATGGGTTGTTGGATGCATTGTACGAAGTATATAGTGTCAAAAAGATAGCTAAAGAATTAAGGACGTCATTGGACCATAAATACAAAACCGAAGATGATGGAACTAAAAACTTTTTAGTTACTAAATTCTTGAATTTTGTAATGGTTGCTTCTAAACTAGTTGTGAATTAAGTGCAGGAACTTCAACTAATCAATCACGAAATTCTTGCTGAAGGGATGGTCATAAGTGAATACTTCTAGGTGGAAGCAATTATTGAGAAGCTACCCCCTACTTGGAATGACTTCAAGAAATACCTAAAGCACAAAAGAAAGGAAATGTTAGTGGAAGACTTGATTGTCAGACTTCGAATTGAAGAAGACAATAGAGGTGTTGGCAAAAGCTTCAACAAAGCAGCAAATGTCAATGGTGCTAAGGAAAACGTGGTAGAAGTCAAAAAGGACTTCAAGAAGGGAAAACAACCTCAGAATGAGTCTAAATTGGGGACAAAAGGTGGTGTACCCAAGAAGCAAAAATTTCAAGGGAAATGCTTCAATTGCAACAAGATAGGGCACAAGTTATCTGATTGTAGGCTTCCAAAGAAAGTCAAAAATAATGAGGCCAATACTGTGGAAGAAATTTCCAAGGAAGTGACTGATATGGATTTATGTGTTGTAATTTCTGAAGTCAACATGGTTGACTCAAATCCAAGAGAATGGTTGCTTGATACTGGTGCAACACGTCATAACTGCTACGACAAAAACTCCTTTTCTAAGTTGGTGCCTTGTGACAAAGGGGAGAAGCTCTATATGGGCAATGCTACGACTTCCAAGATCAAGGGGAAGGGTACTGTGGTCTTGAAGATGACTTCTGGAAAAGAACTCAAGCTTCAAAATGTGTTGTATGTGCCTGACATATGCAAGAACCTTGTTTCGGGGACACTCCTCAGTGTACATGGCTTTAGGATGGTGTTTGAATCCCAGAAGCTAGTTTTGTCTAAAGGGGGAATGTTTGTGGGAAAGGGATATGTATTAAATGACATGTTGAAACTTAATGCAATCTCTGTAAAAGAAAAGACAATGAATAAGAATGTCGCTTCTTCTATTTATATGCTTGAGTCATTTAATTTATGGCATGGTAGGCTCGGACATGTTAATTATGATACTTTACGTAGATTAATTAACTTAGAGCACATTTCTTCATTTCACATTAATTATAAACATAAATGTGAAACTTGTGTTGAGGCAAAATTAACAAGGTCTTTATTTCAAACTGTTGAAAGAAATACAAAACCACTTGATCTAATACATAGCGATGTTTGTAAATTAAAGTTTGTTCAAACCAGATGAGGGAATAAATATCTTATTACCTTCATTGATGATAGCACAAAATATTATTATGTATATTTACTTAAGAGTAAAAACGAAGCTATAGAGAAATTTATTCTCTATAAACAGGAAGTTGAAACCCAACTTAATAAAAAGATTAAGATGGTGAGAAGTGATCGTGGTGGTGAATATGTTGAACCATTTGGTGAATATTGTGCATAACATGGTATTATTCATGAAGTGACACCACCATACTCTCCTCAATCAAATGGAGTATCTGAGCGGAAAAATTGAACTCTAAAGGAAATGATGAACACATTGCTAGGAAGCTCTGGGTTATCACAGAACATGTGAGGGGAAGCTATTCTATCAGCTAATTACCTTTTAAATAAGGTTCCCCGCAAGAAAAGGGACAAGACACCATATGAGTTATGGAAAGGTAGAAAACCTTCCTACAACTACTTGGAAGTATGGGATTGTCTTGCAAAGGTAATGGCTCTATTACCAAAGCAAATGAAAATAGGTCCTAAAACGGTGGATTATATTTTCATTGGCTATACAGATCATAGCAGTACATATCGGTTTCTTGTGTATGAATCAAAGAATCCTGACATTCACAAGAATACTATATTAGAATCAAAAAATTCTTCAACTATATTGGAATCAAAAAATTCTTCATTCTTTGAAAATATATTTCTTTGTAAAGCTAGGGAAGTTTATTCAAGTTTAACGAAACGAACTTCAGAGACTATAGATAAAAACAGTCAAGACGTTCAACAAGAGGTTGAAACTGAGATAAAGTCAAGAAGAAGTAAACGAGCAAGGGTGGAAAAATCTTTTATAACACCCTTAACTCGTATTTGTCGCCAGAATAGGGCTACAGAGCTTACCGAAGTTTTCAAATCAAACAAACATAAATTTCAAACATTACAAAATCATATCACTAATCATATTAAATCCAATCCAAATCATACATATCGTCCCCTATACGAGCCTTCGAGGCCCTAAAAACACGTTAGAAACAAGTCGGGACTAAATAGGAAACTCAGAGAACTTTTCAGAAAACAAGGAAAATTTTCAAAACTGCAGGGGTCACACGGCCGTGTCTCAGCCCGTGTCTGTGCCCGTGTAACTCACTAACTTGGGTCACACGGCCAAGCCACACGCCCATGTGCCAGGCCGTGTACCCTTCGAAATAACCCCACACGCCCTTGTGCCAGGCCGTGTGCTAGGCCGTGTAACAGCCTGACTTGCACCCCTTTGAAAGCTAAGGGGACACACGGCCGTGTCGCCTAGCCATGTGTGACACACGGCTGAGACACACGTCCATGTCTCTGCCCTTGTGGACGAAAATAAGTCATTTTACAAGCCATTTTTCTCACCCATCTTGGCATGTACCTACAACCAAAATTTCACATATATACAAGCCATAACAAGGCACCAAAATCATACATATTCTAGCTATTCAAACATGGTACAAGATCATACAACCAATATGCCTTTAGGCACCTCAAATGACAACATGAAAACATGTATAACTATATACCCACTTTGGAAAAAATAATCAACTAACTTCTAAGCATAATTCCATCAATACATATCATTCAATTTACTTACCAAAACATACCAAATGGTGCAAAACATGCCATTCAACTACTAGCATTAACTTTCATAAATGTCATTCACAACAAAGTACTAATTCACCATATTTCCAAACATGCCAAAAACTTATCAAGATTAAGCATCATAACTACTTATAACCAAGCTAATTAAGCACACAAGTACTCAATCATCATCATTTGACACCAAATACAACTTCTTCTTATATATGTTCCAAAAGGTTTACCTAATTAAGCACACAAGTTCAACTATCTTTACTAGCAACAAGCATCACTAGTTACTTTCAATATTTACATCCTTACAAAATATTCAAGTGCTATAGACCCTTTCCTAATACATGCCACTTAAACCAACTAGTAAGAACCAAAATGACTACCGAGATGTTGATGATAGTGTGTGAGCTTTCGTGTCGATCCAATCAAAGCAATGATTCCGAAGGTCCTACAAGAATAAATCAAACTAATAAGCATCAACAAGCTTAGTAAGTTTGATATAAGTTTCCTTTAATAATTAACCAAAGACTATCCAATTAATGCAACTTTCAATACACCGGCACACAGCCTACTAGGCACATAGCTCGAATAATCACCGGCACATAGCCTGCTAGGCACATAGCCTGAATAATCACCGACACACAGCCTACTAGGCACAAAGCCCAAATAATCACCGGCACACAGCCTTCTAGGCACATAGCCTGAATAATCACCGGCACACAGCCTGCTAGGCACATAGCCCAAATAATCACCGGCACACAGCCTGCTAAGCACATAGCCCGAATAATCACCAGATTTTTATTACGATAAGCACAACTCAATAAAATCCATAATTCAACCAATAATGAAATAGTATGGAATATTCAATAAGAATAATAGCAACCATATAACGAACTTACCTGGACTGAATCATAGAAATTGTAGAAGTTCAGGGGCTATTCTGCTATTTTGCCTTTTCTTCGAATATCTACGGATTCTTGATCTATAATGTAAAATTCTTCAACTATTAGCATGTATTTCATTTCAAATCCATTTTTCAATTAATACCCTTTTATCTTTTAAATTTCTACAATTACCCCAAACTTTTACAATTTTTTTTCCATTTAGTCCCTTAACTAGAAATTCATCAAATTAACTAATTTTCTCAAATCAATAATTTATCCAAATATACTAGGCCCTCAAACAGCCTCTAATAAACATCAAATTCACTATTAAACCCTAAAATTTTTGACATTTTCACAATTTAATCCTAAAATCAAAATCTAACAAAAATCACTTTACAAATTCATCAAATAGCATAGTCAAAACTCCAAATACATGGTATTCATCAAAAACATTCAATATTCATCAATGGAAACTTCCAAAAATTTTAAAAGAATAAAAAACGAAGGTACGGGCTAGCTAGACCTAGTTGCATCGATCTCAAAAACATAAAAATTATAATAAAATGATTCAATTTCCTTACCATGCAAAGACAAAAGATGAACAAAGCTTCCTAGGTCATAAATGGTGAGGTTCAGCCAAGAAGAAGATGAAAATGAGAAAATAAAGCTTTTGTTTCAATTTGTTTTCTTTAGTTTTGAAAATTTTACAAAATTGCCATTAAACCTATTTTCTTTTAATTTTTCTTTAATTATTAATACCCATTACCATCCACTAACCAAAATAGGGATTAATTTTCCTATTGGTCCTCCCATATTTACCAATTAGACCATTCAATCACCTAAATGTTATAATTAGCATATTTTGCACTTTTTACAATTTAGTCTTTTCTCCTTAATTAACTATCTAAACGTTAAAATTTCTAAACCAAATTTTAATACGACTCTAATGTCTCCATAAATATTTTAAAGTTAATATTTGTGAGTCGACACGATGGAAATTTGTGGTCCCGAACCACTATTCCGTCACCATTGAAAATCGGGCTGTTACATCTTTTGGATAAGATTTTTTAACCTTTCTACTAGAGGCCGAACCTCAAACGTATCATGATGCTATACGGTCATCTGAAAGCACCTCATGGAAAGATGTTATTAAAAGTGAAATTGACTCCATCATGCAAAATCATACGTGGGAATTAGTGGATTTTCCTTCGGGAATTAAACCATTAAGTTCTAAGTGGATTTGCAAACGGAAAATGAAAACAGATGGGAAAATTGATAAGTACAAGGCTAGATTGGTTATAAAAGGCTATAGAAAAAGGAAGGTATTGACTACTTTGATACTTTTTCTCTAGTATCTAGGATAACTTCTATAAGGATGATACTTGTAATAGCCACCTTGCGGAATCTAAAAGTACATCAAATGGATGTTAAAATAACTTTTCTAAATGGAGATCTTGATGAAGAGATTTACATGGAACAACCTTAGGGTCATGTAGTTCCAGGACAAGAAAAGAAAGTTTGTAAATTGGTGAAGTCTTTGTATGGACTTAAGCAAGCACCAAAGCAATGACATGAAAAGTTTGATAATGTCATGATGACAAATGGCTTTAAGATTAATTAGTGTGACAAATGTGTGTATGTCAAAACTACCAACATTGGATATATAAACTTATGCTTATATATTGATGACATACTCATTGTTAGAAGTAACAATGAAATGGTAAAACGTACTAAAGACATGTTAAATTCAAAATTTGACATGAAAGATATGAGACTAGCTAATGTGATTTTGGGCATCCAAATCAAGAGGTCATCTGAAGGTCTCATATTGACTCAGTCACACTATGTGGACAAGATTCTTGGGAAATTTAGCAAGGATGATTCTGGTATAGCAAGAACTCCAATAGATATGAGCCAACATCTGTCCAAAAACAAAGGTGAAAGTGTTGACCAAGTGGAATATGCAAAAGTCATAGGCAGTATTATCTATCTTATGAGCTGTACTAGATCAGATATTGTTTTCACTGTGAGCAGTTTAAGCAGATTCACAAGCAATCCAGGGGAAAACCACCAGAAAGCAATTGTGAGGATACTGAGATATCTCAAATATACTCGGGACTACGGACTGCATTATTCCAAAGATCCTAATGTTTTATAAGGATTCTCCAATGCCAGTTGGATATCTGATATTTAAGATACCAAAGGCACAAGTGGATATGTTTTTACATTGGAAGAGGAACTGTGTCATGGAAATCCTCAAGACAAACGATTATAACCAGATCTACAATGGAATCTAAGTTTGTAGCTCTAGACAAATCTGGATAAGAGGTTGAATGGCTTCAAAACTTCTTGGAGGATATTTCTGACTTGTCAAAGCATGTGCCCACAATATACATATATTGTGATAACCAAGCAACAATTGGTAGAGCACATAACGTAATGTATAATGGTAAGTCGAGGCATATGCGTCATCGACACAATATCATTAGACAACTAATCTCAAATGGAGTTATCTCTATTGATTTTGTAAAATCAATATATAACATCGCAGATCCGCTAACTAAAGGCTTAAATCGAGATCAGGTTGATAAAACATCGAAAGGTATGGGACTAAATCCCATGAAAATTAAAAGTGCTATATGAAGGAAAACTCAACCTAGTTAACTAGAGACCCCAAGATCTAGGTTCAAAGGGACAACCTACTTGCATAGACCTTGTGACGTCATTGTGGGGGTTCTTATCTCAAGTCCGTTCCTCTGATATAAACAGTGATTAAAAGTGGGATAGGTTAAACAATGCTTTTAATGACCGTTATGTGTTTCAGTGAGCCAAGCAACATAAGTCACCTATATGAGAGTGAAGTGGGGCCGCTTCGAGGAGACTATTGGGGCATAGTTCTCTCAAACTCTTGCAGAACTAGGAGATGTTCACGGCCATATGAACATACCCATGATAACTAAAACCTTGCTAGGAAGGTAGTTGTGTGAGGTATATCATCGTTTACACAAACGGCAGAACAGTTCAAGGACATCGCGTCTACTGATTGGCTAGTAAAGTAAATATACTTTCACAATGGAAGGTTCAAGGGTTGATGCCTACCTATCCTATGCAACTATCAATCGTAGATTCTATCACCACATCGATTCTATGTTTTTCATTAAAACTATCAATTTTTATTCATGTGGGGGATTGTTGCAAAAAATAGATTTTTTGGAAGCTTTGAGGCATATTCTTGATTACTAAAGATGGAGATTTGAATCATAAAATTATGGTTTTATATTCTATTCCATGAGACTTTTACAACGGTATATCATATGCTCAAAATAGTTGAGTGATGAATGAGAAATTGATGCTCAAAGTAAGCCACTTGTGAATTATGTTGAGGAAAATGAAAACTTGTCCCACATTGGTTAGATATCAAGTGTGGAATATGTTTATATATGTGAACCAACTTGGTAGTTATTGAATGACTAAACTAATACTCTTCCTTGCACGCAAGGGTGCAAATCCACACCCGTCGAGGTTGGGGGCGCACCCGCACGACGTGGGCGATGCAAAATGCCCAGACCGCTTAGGCCTTCTAGGCCTGTAGATATTTTACGTAATCTTAATTTTCCTCAGTAGAGCTTATCTTTTTGGAATTAAAAGGATTTAATTCCTTTAATTAAAACATTTAATTTAGGTTTAAATGGCTCCTTAATTCACGGACACGTTTTTGGCTCCATTAGTCAAAGATTTCCAAAAGTCCTTCCTTTGAATTTATTTTAAAAACCAAATAATCTACAGGGAAAGATACACACTGAAAATTTCTAAAATTTCGAGAAATCTTCTCCCTGCATATTTTTCAAACTGTATTCGGTGATAGACGAAGGCAAGGCTACTGTTCATTGATTGCTGCAATCGTGCTACTGCCGTGTTCATCTTGTTGTTGTATCAGTCGACCAACGTTTCTCCAACACCATAGGAGCGACCGAATCTGTCTTAAGGAAACTGTGAAAATAGGTCTCAACTACTGTCGTGCTCATCTTGTTGTTATATCTTGGGAGACAGTCGACCAACGTTTCTCTAACACCATAGGAGCGGCCGAATCTGTCTTAAGGAAACTATGAAAGCAGACTTTAACTACCAATCCATTTTTCTTGCCTACCTACTAGTATAATATTTCAATCCAGTCTTTATTTATGTTCTTTTCTTATTATATAAATATATGTATATTTATATTTTTCTTGTTCGATCTTGTGATTTAAATATATATTTTACATTAATGTTTATTTTATTAACGTGTGTGCAACAATTTATGATCATGTTTTAATTTATTGCTATCAATTAATTTATATTCAATACTTATATAATGATTTATATGATATTAGCACTAGAATAGTTTGTCTATTTTTCCGTGCATAGGTGGTTAAGTTTGGTAGGTCGTTCAGCAGCATCCGAAGAGCAGAAGATCAGCTCAAACAATGCTGGTGAAAAGTTTACTTTGTAGTCGATATAAATGGCATGTACCTAGGCTTGTATATATATAATATTGTGTCGTAAACTGAATTTAAATATGTTTGTTATGTTTTCTTTGCTAGTACTTTATAACTAATGTTTTGATGAAATACCAAAGCGTAGAAATCTAGTTTATGGGTATGTTTTGAGAAATCAAAGTGTTGGGAATTGATTTGGGAGATGATTTGAATGTGGATATATTGTGAAATCTAAAATTTTGTAGGGAGTTTTTACGTAAACTAGGCAAAAAAGTAGCCGAAATTTTTATAAAATAAATTTACCACTATGTTTCCATTTTGATAAAGTAAGATAGAAAAGTAAGCTGCTTCGACAACGGAATGTGGCATTTTATATTCGGATCCTACAACTGAGTCGGGTATAAGGTGTCACATTCGAGGTTTAGTTTTATTTTTATCTTTTGTACTCTTCATTTTTTTCTGTTTTAGTGAAATTATCTTTGCCCGTGATTTTTTTATCCTCTTCGGAGGAGTTTTTCCACGTAAAATATTTGTGTTCAATTTTTTCAATTTCCTCGTTATTTTACTTGTTC
The DNA here is from genome assembly GCA_025698515.1 of Gossypium sturtianum. Lineage (NCBI taxonomy): Eukaryota > Viridiplantae > Streptophyta > Magnoliopsida > Malvales > Malvaceae > Gossypium > Gossypium sturtianum. Next base: position 119,268,172 of record CM046943.1, on the reverse strand, counting down.
GTTGCTTAAATTGAATTTATCCCCAACAATATGTGTCTTTGTTTTTCATGGGCCTAATCTGCACCATGGCATTTATTTGGATATGGTTGGTCCACTTTTCTTGGATTTAATCTTGAATCATGATTTCCTTAAATCTGTTTTGAGTTTCTTGATAAGATTTTGGTTTCAACTTTGATTTGTGATATTACAACTCTATTTTGGTTTCCTCTCTTTGTTGTTCAACTCACTACTAGAGATTAGATTGCTGGAGGCTGGGTATCATAATCTTTGAGCTGTGAGTTGCAGTCTAGCTACTGCTTATGCTATTTTATTTGAGCTTTACATTATTGATTTGCTCAAGTATTTTAAGATCTAAAATTTGTTTAACGGTTTCTCTTGGAATGGTTTCAACTACACCCAATGAGATTTCTCCAAGTGTCCCTCAATTGTCTCTTTAGCCACTATATCAACGTTGTTGGTATAACATTTATCCACATGGATTCTTTTCTTGTGGACTAATACACAAGTATCTGTTGAGTTGAAGATCAAGGAAGAATGTTAGAGGAATATCCGAATCAGCCTAGTTTGGTTAATTTATTAACTATCGGCTAATCAGTTAGCTAGTTAGTTATATTAAACAGATTTAGTTAGGCTCACTCTATAATATAAATATATGCCTAACGTACCAAGAGATGTAAGTTTTTAGCATGCATCAATAACAATAGTTTGATTTTCTTGAATACCCAACAACCATTAATCAACTGTACAATTCAAATAGGTTTTATGTGTTTGCTACTTGTTTAAAGAATTTTTCTCACTATTATTGATAAACATTTATAGGGTTAATATATATGGAGATATCTGAACTTAGCAACTTGTACGTGTTTGGTACCTGAATTTTTTTTTTTACTTAACTAGTACTTAAAACTTAGAAATCGTAAGCCACTTGATACTTTATTTAAGTACCTGACTAACACGGTTAAAATATGTGCGACCAATAACATAGTGAAACGTGACGACCTCACATTTTGACAAATGGCAAGAAAAAAAAATACAAAATTTATTTAAATTTTTCCTACATCTTAAAACGTGAGGCTACCACATGTTACCATGCTACTAAACACGTTTTATTAATATTATATACTGTATTATTCCTATGATGAAATATGTAGGTATTTGAGTGGAGAGATAAAATAATGCATTCTCATTTCTAGAAGTTGACAACTAGTGTGAATCCTATACAATTCTTAATTTTATAATAAACAAGGAGATGGTAGGACTTATTTTAATTGCTTTTGGTTGAAAAAATAAATTAGAAAACGAATTAGCCGCATACAATTTTTATTCAATTAACTTTGTTCTACAATCACTCCTTTTCATTCAAGTCTAGATTCTAGAAGTAGAAGAAGTCAACATTTTTAATTTTATGCTATCTTTTTTCTTCTTTAGGAAAGTTGGACTATTCATACGTTCTGTGTTGTTACATGTATATTTGTATTCGTTTTACGGTTTTAAATAAATTAACATCATTAGGACTTTCACTTTAAAAGTTAATTTTAATTATTTGATACATTAGCACTAAAAGTTTTTAACTCTACAAATGAATTTAAGATAATTACCTCTATCACAAGTCAACTAGATACCAACTCGGTTAGATAAATTATGAAAATACCCTTCCTTAATTAAAATAAGTTATGTTATTCGATGGCACTTTATTCTTTCTATTTAAAAAAGACCAATAAAAATGTGCATACGGCAGGATTTGAACCCATGTCAAACATTGAATTTATCACTCAAACAATATTTTATTTTTATATTTTTATACATTTCAATTTTATTATACACACTTTGTTACATCAATCAATTGTATATCTATATTATTATTTAAGCTCTTGGCTGAGTTGGTGTCAGGAATCAATTGAGAAATACTTACGTAATTAAAATAAGTTATATTATTAGAGAGTATTTTACTCTTTTTATTTAAAAACCAACAAAAATATACATGTAGTTGGATTTAAACTCACACCAACTTCATTAGTAAAACCTTTAATTTATCACTCTTTTTTATTTAATATTTTTCTACATTTTAACTTTATTATGTACACTTTATTACCTCCATCAATTTTATTATGCACACATTTGTATTCTAATACGTGACTTCCACTTTTCATTATTTATTATATGTTATTTTAAACACACATTTATATTTTAAATTTATGATTTTCACACGCATATATATGATAGAATTTCTAGTATAATATAAATTTGGTGACAGAGAGAGTACCCATTCCCTCCCCATGAAATTTATATGGAGACAATTTCCATATTAAGGTGTTGGCAATTTATTGAATGTTATATTTGGGCTATCCAAATTATCTGGTTGCCATCTAGCCCATTTTGGAAGATCATATTACTTGAGAACATTATATCTGGTGATTGAGTTGAATCAAAAATTCCCAAGACAATCCATTGGATCATGGACTCTAGATTGGATTGTGATTCTATTGGATGAGTTGCCAAGAGTCCATATTTACTTGATATGTTATTAATATTAAGAATTATTCTTATGGTATTTTTGTTTTAGTGGGATTGAATCAGATCTTCTTTTGTAAGCAAGTCTCGAAATTAAAGTCTATATATTTGAGAGACTTGATAAGGTAAATTGTACTGAGAGTTAGACACTTAACTTGTTCTTTGTGAGAATAATTCTGTAAGAGTGCTATATTGAAAGTAAAACCTTTGTATTATGGTTTTGTTTGCTATATTTATAATGGGTGAAAATAGTGGTGAGAGTATTGGATCCTCAAAGTACAAGGGTGAGGGAAATTATCACGTTGTGTGTGATTGAGTAGGTTCACTTTGTAATTGTTGAAGAGAGTACATATTTCTCACTCAGTTAGGCTTTCCAGATGTAGGAAAACTAAACTGCATAGATAACTTCTTGTGTCTTTTTTGCTTTATGTTTTCCATTTAGTGCTTGAAGGAGTGCCCACCATCTCAAGCACTACTTCAATTGTGTAGATTAGTTCTTAGCATACGGCTGTGTTATTTCATCCCCCTTTAGTGTTTTGACAAAACATTTTAGTAAATGATTAGATAGCAGCTATCAAAATGAGTCTCCCCCTATCACACAGTATCGTGCTAGAACTCCCCTTTTCAACATACAACAAATTATCAACAAGAAATTCAAAAGGACACAAGTATGAAACATATACTCCAAAAGCAAAGCTTGCATATATGAAAGATATCTTCAACAAAGAGCCAAAAAGAGTAATAAAAAATATTCAGAACAGGCGCATTACAAGTGCAATAAAATGCTTAACATGAGCAACTTCTTCTGCCTTCCTAAAAAAATAGAAAAAAGAACGTGATACCACAACATTAGTCCAACGACATTATCATTTGCTCCATTTTTTTACCAAATGCACAAAGAGTTCCCCTACCATGGTGTTTTCTCAAGGTTGCAAATAAGTTTTGCCAACCTCGCCTTCTTCACACCCATCCTCTACATTTCAAATTTAGGAGAGTCGAACTCACCCCAAAATAACTATAACACCCTACACAGACCTCAAAGTCAACTGGGTGCAAAACGACATATCCATTGACGAAACAACTCAAACAAACATTAAAACAATCATCGGAGCATGAATTTTGAGCAAAAAATGAGTCAAGTACGGAAAATACAATTAAAAGATATTACAAGTGATAAATGAACTTCAATGAACTCAAATGAGCTTACATATAACAAACTGGGGGTCAAAGATAGTTAAACATGGAGTTAAGTTATGAATTCTGGGTCAAATAAGAAAAATGTAAGGCTCTGTCTTAAGACAATGAAGCCATGTCTTGAGATATGCCTCTGCTGTTTTCATATTTTAGCTTTGAAGTTTCAGGTCTTGAGACAATAGAACCATGTCTCGACATAATGACACCATGTCTCGAGACTTTTACCTCAATTTTAAGAATTTAGCTTAATTGTTTTATGTCTCAAGACAATGTAACCATGTTTCTCAACTTGACACATTATGTCTCGAGGCAAACTTTCAATTTCTCGAGACTTGTACCTAGAAATTCATGAATCTCATGAAATTGTTCTTGAGGTTTTGAGACATGTGCTCGATGTCTTGAGAAACATGCCTAGATATGCGAAAATTAAGCATCACAAGTCATGCAATAGAGTCTCTAAATGTACCTAAACACGTACAACATGCAACCAATCCATTGCAAACATATTTGATATACTTAAACAAGTCTAAAACATGGTTATTAACATAAGGGATAAAAAATTCACTAGATAAGTAAATTGTATCACTTAGATGCATGCATAGACCATACAATTTTGCATCACAACCCAAATCCCAAAGTGTTCAAGAGTCCAAAAAAAAAAATGTACCAAATGTGCCAAATATCTAAAAAAAAAAAAAAACCACATAGAAACACACTTAAGACATGAAAACTCAAATCGCTCAGGTCATTAATATTTTAGTTCAACATCATTAAATCATATTAAGTATTTTTCCCCTATTAACCAATTATAAAACAAAGAACAGATACACGGATTAATACATTATTTAAACACACATATTTATATTATAATAAATCATTATTTATTATATGTTATTTTAAACACACATTTATATTTTAAATTTATGATTTTCACATGCATATATGCGATAGAATTTCTAGTATAATATAAATTAACTATAAAAAAATTTTAAAAATAAAGTCAACTTTTTTTTTGTTTAAAATAATGCTATTGATTGAAACGATTTTTACAAAAATATTATGTTTTTAGTTTCAAAATTAAATTAACTTGGTTGAATAATTGTTTTACATTTTTCATTCGTGTATTATTTTCTAGTCCATATTATTATTTAAGTGTGTGACTGAATTGATGTCACGAGTAAACATGACATCAATTTAGTTAAGGAAATTACTAAAATACCTTACATATTTTAAATAAATTATATTATTATGAAGATGCTTTTATTTTTTTTTTCTTATTTAAAGACTAATAAAAATTACAAAAATTAAGATTTAAACTTATGCCACCAACATTTATAAAATCATTTTTTAACACTTTAATCAAGCTTTATTTAAATATTTTTATATATTTTAAGTTTATTACACAAATTGTTTCACTCACATTATTTGTATATATATATTATTATTTAAACCCCTAACTGAGTTGATGTCACCCTCAATCGAATCTCAACTCGATTAAAAAATTGCGAAAATACCCTTCCATGTATAAGTAAAATTTGCATATATGATAAGATTTGAATGCGAACAACATCTTTAAAATCTTTTCTTTACCACTTCAATCAAAGTTCTATTTTGATTTTTTAATACATTTCAATGTTATTAGACAAAATGTTTCACCCACATTGTTTGTATATCTATATTATCATTTAAACCCCAGACTAAGTTAATTACACAAGTCAACTAAAAACCAACTCAATTGTGTAATTACTAAACTACCCTTATATATTTGAAATAAGTTATATTATTACGAGGGTAATTTTATCTTTAATAAAAACCTATATAAAATTTACATATGTTGAGATTTAAACTCATGCCACCAGTATTTATAAAAAGGTTACGACAAAATTTATTCTTGTATTTTAACAAAATTTTCAATGTAATACCTCTACTTTCAAAATGTCTAATGTGGTACTAAATTTTTATTTTTGTCTATTAATATAGTACCTCTCTCTAATTGTTTTAAATTTTGACGCTATTTGCCACATGTACATGAGGTGCCACATGGCATAATGGGATAAAAAAGAAATTTTAAACTATAAAAAAATTATAATTTCATAAAATAATTTTTGAATATCTTCAATTTTTTAAATTTTTTGAATTTTTATGATTTTTTTCTATTACAACTTGAAATTGATGATGCGGGTTTGATATGGCATTTTGTAGACGTAGCGGCTTCTACTAAACTTGGTTAACTAATACACATTAGCTTTCTTTAATGCAATTTTTATAAAAATGAACAACTTTGGAGGCCAAATTAGCATACGACCCTATTAATTTTTCTTTTGGAATTTCATATTTTTTTTTTAAAGACTAGTGATATTAATGTCTCTAGTATAAAAAAAAATCTAAAATGTGTAAATTGCATGTTTGGCCATTTTATTGCCATGGGGGGCATCTAAATTTCTTTCTACTAATAGAGGAATGCTTTATATATTCTTTAAAAATTTTCCGTAAGTTCTATGTTAACTCTTAAAAAGGATCATTTTTAAAATTTATATGATTATGATTCTTCGCATGAATTCTACACTTTTATAGCAACAAACTATGAAATGGATAATTAATCTTTACGAAAAAAAAAACAAATGAAAATGGAGATGATGAAATCACATAGTATTGTTATATGATTTTGCAGGTGTTCCCACTGCAGGAATGAAAGCTAATCTTCCTAGAATCCCTTGTTTGTATGGCAAGAATGTTTTCTTCTTCATATTGTCGGATGCTGCTTTATTCGTTGTGTAATGTAACTCATGAGCCGATACTTTTCTCTTAGATCTTGCGGACCCAGAGCTGTCAACGGATTTAAAACTTGAACTCTTGTGATGATGATCTTCAGATTTTCTGATAAAACTTGAAGAATACTTCCTGAATGTATCTCTATTATGTCCCTCAGATGCGCTTCTAAACAGCAGCAAATCTCTTAATGATCTCCATTTTCTTGAAGAAGAACCCTTTGAAGATGATTGCTTAATATTGCTGCTGATTTGATCATTTTCATCTTCTTCATTAGAAACTCGGTAGGGAGAAAGTGATCTTGTTGCTCTACGGCTGGAATTCTTTGATAACATATCATGGACTCTTTCTCTTTCTCTTTCTCTTCCTCTTCCTCTTCCTCTTCCTCTTCCATCTTCTGTATTCGTTTTCTTACTTGGTGAAAAAGCATGGATGATCTTTTTCCCTTGTGATGATAAAAATGGGCTTTTCTTATCATATTCATCAACAACTTGTGGAGGTTTGAAGGGCTTGATTTTCCCACCATCGAAGAGTTCTTCAGCTGAAAGCTGATAGGTTTTCTCCAATAATGGCTGACGAAAATCAAAAGCGAAATTTTCTTCATCATCATCATCGATCTTTGTTTTTCCTACTGATTTTGGTTTTTCTTCCCAATCAAAAGGAATCGCCGAAGAACTGCTTGTTTGATTATGATTCATGATCGACAAACGATCAAATTCACTATAAAACTCAGATATTCGTGACGGAGTGGTGGGTGCACTGAAGAAACATTCACCAAATCGGCTGGGCGAAGGAGGAGCACTGTTGAAATCAAAACTCGGAATCGGCGAACTTGGTTTCACCACTTCCATCTTTTTACTTTCTTTCCTTGCTCACAAATGTTGTTGAGAACTGAAATTCCTCAATTTCTTTACGAAGCAGAGAGGGAGAGAGTTGCGGCAATAAAAGGTTCTGATTGTTTGACCAAACAGCCGATAATTTCACGTCTGAATTTCGATCTTCTTCGGTCCTCAATCACATGGTGAAGGTCTTGTTTATTTTATAATTATAGGATTAGGTAACGTAAGGACCGATGCGTATGAGTGTTATGGTGACCCACCGCTGTTTGAATTTTCTGTCAACATAGACCGACGTGTATTTGTATATTGAATAAAACAGGTTAATATATAAAAATTTGTCTTCTTTTTACATCATCATTCCTCCCCTAATGTCATATCTATTTCATTTTCTTAAAATATTTGTTTCCCAGGATAACCGGCATCCAGTTTTCTTTAGAAGAATATCACAAGCAATCAAAGTCAATGCTTCATATAAAACAATGGGTGTAGAGATAAGTAATCATAAAACCCAAACAAATGAAATACTAGCATCCTTCACTTGAAGCCCATGAACAATGAGCAAAGCGAGGAGTCGAGCCTAAAACTCTAGCAGCCAAACCATCAAAATGAGCAGAGCCACATTGATATGAAACTGCTCGCTCTCATGGCAATACAAACGTCGTTGCTGACCTAAAACAACAATTGTGAAGAGAGCTAAGAAAACAACCCATCATAGACTCCATGGAAAGAGTCGTCACTAATTTAGTAAAAAGGGTCCAAGCTTCACCCTTGACTGTAGACCACAACCTAAACTAAGGCCATGAATTTATTATTTTGAATCGTGCTTCTTCATACTTTGAGAAAACAAAAGAGACAATGGCTGACGAATAAGGCGAGAGCAGGGGTGGCAACCGACTGACTAATAGCCAAACCATGCACCGATCACAGTAGAAACTTTAAAGGAGTTGAAGGGCTATTTACTAAAAAGATCCGTTATGAATTGCCGGAGTGGTATATGACGACATTTTAGATTAGCCTTGAAAAATTAGTAAAAGTCGGTTGAACTGATTTACATATTTTGGGGTTAGATTAGCTTTGGCCAAATCAAAAAAACAATACCCAATATAAAAATAACAAAATCCCACTGTTAAAATCTACCCAAAATAATAAAAAAATTACAATAACAAAAGTCACCCATTATTTAAAACACGTGATTTCGAGTTCATAAAGATTACATAAAGAAAAAATTCTAAACGTACATAATTAAATTGGGAAGTATGAGTTGGAGGCTTTGGTTAATTTTAATGTTTATTTTAATTATTTATAAGCCCAGTTATATATATATATATATATATATATATATATTTAGGACTTCGATTCAACTTAGGATTTCTAGAGTTTATTTTCTACTTAAATACTTTAAATATACCTATTTGAAGGCATAACAGGCCACCATTTTGATTTCTTTTGATTAATAAAATTACTCTAAAGGAGTTGTTTTTGAACTTCAAGAATAGTTTTCTTGTTGGATTCTAAGTCTTTAAAAGTTGTTTGAGTTCACTTTATCTTGCATAACTTTTAGAATTGAGAAAGTTAATTAAATGTCACTAACACTATTTTTGGATTCATAATTGTAAAAAAAGAAAAGAAGAAAAGTTAAGGAAAGGAATGGATTTTGTTTGTATTGATAAAATTAACATGAGATAAAATGAAAGTAAATTTAACTATTTTTATTTAGTTAAACAATGGAAGAAAAGAAAAATAATTAGATACAATCATATAACCTATTCTATAATATAGTTATATATATATAAAATGATATTTTAAATCTTAATTATTATTTTTTTCACTAGCTTTCCCTCTTATTTGGAAATTTTGACATTTTAAAGGAGAGCAAAGGATACTCATCTTCTTTAGCTTTTCCTTACATAAATAAAAAATGCTAACCAAACGAGGGAAAAAATATTCGTTTTCTTTCCTTTCATTTCCTTCGTATTATTTGGGGACCAGCTCCAGTTTCCTCTAATACTTTTAGATACTATGTTGCTTTTACAGATGCTTGTACAAGATACACTTGGGTTTATTTTCTAAAGAAGAAATCGATGTTCTAATGATATTTCCACGCTTTTTCATAGACAAATTTGAGCGAATCATTTGGTTGCAAACTTAAAACTCTTCAAAGCGATGGGGAGGAGAATTTCAAATTTTAAAAATGTATCTTGCTCGCAAAGGATTGTGCATCGCTTTACATGCCCTTACACTTGACTCAAAATGGCACGGTTGAGCGGAAGCATAGGCGAGATAGTTGAAACAGGTTTATCCATGCTAGCTCATGCTTCTATGCCATTGACTTCTTTGGAATGATGCTTTTGCTCTTTGCAATTTACTTGATCAACAGATTACCTTCCCGGCCTCTAAACTATGCCTCACCTTATGAAAAATTGTTCAATACTCAACCCAACTACACCTCACTACGTGTTTTTGGGTGTCTCTACTTTCCCAACCTACGACCCTACAACTCAAACAAATTCTGATTTGATCAACACCCTGCACCTTTTTAGGATACTCATCCCTTCATAAAGGCTACCGATGTCTAGACACCTATGGTCAACTATATGTTACTCGTAATGCTACCTTTCATGAAATAGTTTTTCCATTTAAAACCCTCACTCCAAAACCAATTTCTTCTTCAAACCCACCAGTGTCCAGCTCAAAATTACTTGTATTATCATCAGCTTGCCCTTCAGCTCATTTTCCAAGCCAATCAACTCAACCATTATAATCTATACATGTTACTACTGTTAGTCCTAACCCTACACCTCCTGTTACTACTATTAGTCCTAACCCTACGCCTCTACCTTCAAATCCATCTAATCATGTTCTGACCCACGTACCCTCTGTGCATGTTCCATGCAACACGCATGCAATGGTCACACGCAGCAAAGCCGGTGTCTTTAAACCAAAGGTGTTCATAAGCACTGCATCTCCTCCTGCTGATAACCTTCCAAAAGATATACATGCTGCAATGACTAATGCCTCATGGAAAGCTGCTATTTTTAATGAACTTCAAGCCCTTGTTCGAAATAACACGTGGTCCTTGTGTCCTCTACCTGACAACAGACAAGCGGTTGGCTGTAAATGGTTGTTTAAAGTGAAAACAAATGCTGATGGCACAATTGAACGGTACAAAGCTCGTCTTGTCACTAAAGGATTTTCTCAGCATGCAGGCCTGGATTTTCGGGATACCTTCAGTCCTGTTGTTCGAGCCACTACCATTCGTCTTGTTCTTGCTCTCTCTGTCATGAAAGGCTGGTCATTAAGGCAAGTTGATGTCAACAATACCTTCCTCAATGGAGAATTGACTGAAGAAATTTACATAGAGCAGCCCCCTGGTTTTGAAGAATATGGTTCTAATGGATAGAAGCTTGTGTGTCGACTCAACAAGGCTCTCTATGGCCTGCGACAAGCCCCTCGAGCATGGTTCCAAACTCTCCGACAATTTTTGCTTAGTCAACTCGGGTTTCGTGCATCTAAGACCGATCCTTCATTGTTCATTCGTGCAACATCTAGAAATCTACTTATCCTTATGGCATATGTTGATGATATAGTTCTCACTGGAAGTTCTGATCAAGAGATTAACAATGTGGTTCAATTGTTGCACAAAAGGTTTGCTCTCAAAGATATGAGACCACTCAATTTTTTCTTGGGTATTGCGGTTCACCGTACTTCTCAAGGTCTGTTCCTAAGTCAACAGAAGTATATCAGTGAGATACTGGTCAAAGCAGGCATGGCTACAGTAGCACCTACACCGACTCCCATGGTGAGTTTTCCAATGCTGGTTGCAGCTGATGAGAGTGAAACGCTAGTTGATAGTCATCTCTATCGAAGTACAATCGGCATGCAATATGTATGTCTCACTCGCCCTGAGTTGTCCTACTGTGTCAACAAGCTCAGTCAATATATGAATACTACCAATGAAAATCATTGAAAGGCTGTCAAACGTGTTCTACGATACCTCCAAGGCACGATCTCCCATGGACTCCATTACTCAGCGGACAGTTTCAACTCACCTGCTATACCGATGCTAACTGGGCTTCTTCCATTGAAGACAGACGATCCACTACAGGGTACGTAGTTTACCTTGGTCCAAATCCAGTTGCGTGGTGCTCAAAGAAACAAGCTGTGGTGCCTAGGTCTTCCTCAGAAGCAGAATATCGCAGCCTTGCCAATTGCGTATCTGACCTTCTGTGGATCAATCAATTGCTGTCCGAGATTGGTCTGGATCTCCGTCAGTCCCCTATAATTTGGTGTGATAATTCATCCACGGTGTCAATAGCCGCCAACCCAACTCATCATGCCAAAATAAAACATGTTGAGATCGATCATCATTTTGTTCGAGAGAAAGTGTTGGATGGAACGTTGCAGGTCAATTTTTGCCCATCAGATCAACAAATTGTTGATGTCTTCACAAAACCCATCACCCCTAAACGATTTAGTTTTTTTTCAACAGGCCCTTTGCATATTGCCTAAGGAATTTTTTTTTTTTTTTGCAAAGAAAGAAAACCAGGAGAATGTTAGGATAACTGATGAAGGTGGTTAGCAGTTAGTTAGTTAAGCAGTTAACTGTTAGCTGTTATCAAAGCAGTTGAAGTACATTGTTATAAATACTCTTCATGCATGTATATTGAGGTTAAGTTATTTTCCATGATTAATGCAGTAGTATTCTTGTTTCTTTCTATTGTTTAACACGTATTGCCTCAATCCAAACATAGAGTAAAGCTCATTGTTGATGTTTTGTCTTAATCAAATTATCCATCTTGCCACAAGCCATCTTTCAACTTATACATTCGGTTTCATCAATTATTTACTTCAATTTCTTTATTTTTATTAGCCTAGAATTTGTTGTTTAATTACTCGTCTTATTTGCTGAACTTTCCAAGTCTTATATCCACCCAAAAAAAGCTTGGTTTCTATTTGGCTTGAATCCTATTTGATTTATTTATGAGTTTTCCTTATTGGTATTGAAAATTCTAGAATTAATTCATTGAGCTTATTCAAGTGATCATTCAGCTGTGTTTTAGAGTAATTATCTCATAAAAACCTTCATCAGCAAGTTTTCCAGCAACTTTTAATACACTTAAAAAATAAGGAAAAACATAACCTCTCCAAACATTTCAAACTTCTATACTTCTTCTCTAAGTTACACAACCAAATGATGATTATTCCAAAATATTGGCCATAAAATATCTCCACATTTATTATTTTAATGAGATTTAATCAAAAGTATACATGCCAACACAAAGACTTTGACTATTCCAAACTAGCAAGTTGTAACTGTTGTTTGAACATGTAATTGGATAAGCAGTACAAATGATACATACAAAGATAGGGTGAAATTTATTAAATTCCAATCACCAAAGCTGTCAATTTTCAAGCTTGAGAAATCAGTAGACTTGCGATGACTTTTGGATGGGATCCTGGCATTTCTGGGTTGAGATGTCTTCATGGCGTTTGAATATCTATCTCTTAGCTTTAAAACGCATTTTTAATCCCTCGATTTTGAGCTTGGGAGCTCAAGTTATGACCGTTTTAGTGAAGACTGCTTGAGCAGAATTTTTGAACAGGATTATGACGAAAATTACGAATTTCAGACTTTTAATTCGAGTTTAAATCATATTGGGTTCGGATTTTAGGCTTAATTTTTATTATATATAAGCCCAATATTGTATTTATCAGCTCTTATTATTTTATTATTATTTTATTCTAATTTTTTTATTAAGTATTTTAAGTTATTTAGGAGTTTTATGTTAACAAGAAAGTTTAGTTTAAAACTACTTCTTGTTTAGATTAAATTAGAGTTCTAGTATAGTTAAAAGTTTTATTCAAATTTTTTTAGCTAATCAATATATAGGCCTTTGCATTGTACACAATTCATTGAATTCATTATTATTCAACTTCTTTTTTAAGTTTATAAATTCTCTTTGAGTTTTCTTTTTAAGAATTTCTCTTGAGTTTCTTTTAGAAGAGTTTTAACAATCTTTTCAGATTGTGGGGATCATCTTCAAACATTTTCTTGCCAAGTTTTATTACCAAGTGTAACACCCCTTACCCGTATTCAACGCCGGAACAGGGTACGAGGCATTACTAGGCTTACACGCAATCAATCATACAACTCCGAGACTTGACTTTCTACTCCCAATTTAGAACTTTTCATAATACCTCTTAAAAAAGCCTATATGGCCGAAATCATCCCTTTAGGAATGGGTCGGGATCAAATCGAACCCTTCTAAAGCCCTCTAGATAACCATAGAAAATTTTCACTAAACAGTCCACACGCCCGTGTGGAGTAAGGGACACGCCCGTGTGGCATATCACATGCCCGTGTTCCACACCCGTGTGGAACTATTTTTAATTCGAACCTACAGGGGCTTTCACACGGCCGGACACACGCCCGTGTCCCTGGCCCGTGTCCCTCACACGGCCTCGACACACTCGTGTCTTAGCCCGTGTGCCAAAACCTTGGCATTCTGTTTCTGACGTCATCAACTCAAAAATGTCACACGGCCTAGGTACACGCCCGTGTCCTTCGACCGTGTGGCGAATTAAATTCCAATTTGGTGCAGACTTCACGGCACGGGCACACGCCCATGTCCACGTTCGTGCCTTCCACGGGTGAGACACGGCGCGTGCCTCTGCCCGTGTGTTTACTACTAAGCATACTGACTTGTAAACCTACCATGCAAGGGGACACACGGCCTAACCACACGCCCATGAGGGGTCGATCAGGTGTGTCACACTGCGGCCTAGACACACGCTCGTGTGTCTACCGTGTGGACAAGAACAAGGCTATTTGCCAAGCTCTTCTTATCACCCTAACTCATACAAACCTAAATCACATTCAACCATCAATCCATTCATGCATACTTTAACCAAGCAACCCCATTATGCATCATACACATTCATGAATAACCTCATCTTTTCATAAATTAATAATAATGAGCCATCAACTATGGCTTTATACAAAAGATTTCATCTTTAGAAGAGCCAATACACTTGGCCATAACAAGATGACATTTCACTAAGTCTAGTCCCTATACATGCCATATTCAAAATGCTAAGTCTAAATATACCAAAATGTGCTAATAGTGTGGGTGATCTTCTAATTATCTTCGTAACCCGAGCTGGCTCTTTGACACTATAAAACAAGGGAAAAGAAAGGGAGTAAGCTTTAAGCTTAGTAAATCTACATGTAAACAATAAGCATCATACCAATTGCTAATCAACTAAAAGATTTATATACTATATAAGAACAATTCACATTTTCATAATCATGCTTACTCATCTCATCTCTTTCCACATCCCACACATACCACAAACATTGCTCACAATTACTTGCACATATACCCTGCACTTATCACCACAAAGCCACATGAAACATTTTACTAAAACAAGTTTCTCGATGAACTCTTCAAAATGATACAAAGTAGTACCGGTGGTTTTACGCTTACGACCCACCATTAATCGATAATAGGGTGGTATCGCACATATCCCACTAACAAGGATGATTACGGTGGTATCGCTTTATAGCCCACCAAATGATAATATAAGCGATGGTATACTTTATAGCCCATCGTAAATAAATTACAAGGCGGTATCGCTTTACGACCCACCGGATGATAATATAAGCGATGTTTTCGCATTTGACCCATCGACAATTACACATTTACGGATATTTATCCGTGCCCACATTTCTATTCCGAGGTCCACTCGAGAATTACTCATTTTCTATCATTTTTAATCAATCTCATCAATAAGTATTTACATCCATACAATGCATCAATAGGTAACAACATATGTATTAAGGATGTATCGTTTACATATAAACTTACCTCGGTGCAAAATGTGTTAATTGGCTGTTTAGTCCGTAACCTTGCCTTTTCCCCGGTCAAGGTTGTTTCCGCGCTCTTCTTGATCTATAATAATAAAATTTACTCATTTAATCACTACACCACTCATGGTACATCAAAATTTCTACTTAGGCAAAAATGACCATTTTGCCCTTATACTTTGGAAAAATTACGATTTTGCCCCTAAGCTCGTAAATCGTTTTTCATCATATTTTCTCATTAAACAAGCTTAGCTGAACATTTATTTCTCTTGAAACAATTCACAAAACCAATCATTTCATGCATTTATTACTCAATTACAATCTTTACAAATAAGTCTCATTTAGGTGTTTTCATGGAAGAGCCTTTCACAAAAGCTATTCCTTAACCTACTAACATTCATTTTCTTCCATAAAAACTCAGCAAAAAACATGAAAACTCTCATGGAAAATCCCTAAACTTTCAACCATTTTGCAACATAGTCCCCTCATTAGTTAGCTTAAGCTTTAGGGGTTCCAAAAGTACAAAAATTATCAAGAAAGACCTCTAAAATCACTTACTTGCTAAGGAATGGCTTGGCTGAAAGTTTAAACTCCAAAAACCTATATTTTCTCTTCAATTTTCGGTGGAAAAAGAAATGGGAATAGTAAAAGATGATATCTTCTTTCTTTATCTTATTTTATTCATTTTTAGTCACCTAATATCACCAAATTTTTTACCAAATTTAATGCTCTTGTCTCCCTTGTCCCTATGGCCGGCCAACACCCTCTCATTGGCCTAATTGCACATTAAGGACCTCCAATTTAATATCCCATAGCTATTAGACACATCTAGCTTGTAAAATAGAACTTTCGCACTTTATGCGATTTAGTCCTTTTTCACAATTAAGCATACAATCGCTAAAATTGAAGCACCAAAAATTTTCTGCATCCTTGTAATCATGCTATAACACATAAAATAATATTAAAATAATTTTCTTCAACCTCGGATCAGTTGTCCCGAAACCACTATTCTGACTAGCCCCAAAATCGGGCTGTTACACCAAGTTTTCTTTCTTAGAGGGGAAATTAGAGCCACTTGAACGAGGTTGTGGATTCTTCGTGTTTCCAAGACTTCTTATGACTTCTACATACCACGTTCTATCTTTCCATCTATCTTTTTATTTTCTTCCTTGTTATTCTAATCATAGTTTTATTATTCTATTTTAATTATCTTAGTTATTCATTTTAATTATTTTATCTAACTTGAATTTGATTGCGTTTCAGGTTGTGTCAAAAATTCAAGTTTCTTTCCAAACGTCTACAGCCCTAAGTCAAATTCGCGATTTTGACAAACTTTACGATCCGCTTCCGCATTCATCCATCTCATTCTTTATCAACAAACTATCAAAGTTTCTAAAAAACTAATTTAGTTCATAATATTAAACATCAATCTTTTTTGGTTGTGAGCTTTCTTCCTTGAGTCGTCTTTATCCCACCATAATCTGATTTAGTTCCCTTCTTAAAAAATCTTTTCATGCTCTTTGTGAGCAAGACTAACTACCTCGTGATCTCATCAATTTCATTGTTGGAACAAACTTTTGAAAATTGAATGTTATGTTCTTTTCAAGACCCATTTTATCACATTTTGCTTCCTCTAAATTCAACTCAAAAGTTTGGAGTGATTCTATTAACTCATCCAACTTAAGAGTTGTAACACCCTATAACCGTGTTTGACGCTGGAACAGGGTACGAGGCGTTACCTTACTTAAACACATACTAATACACATTTCTGGGTCATATAAGTTTGTTCCAATTTAAAACTTTTCAATCTTCATCTTAAAGTCCTTAATATGAGCCTACGAGGCCCAAAACATACATTAAAAATAGTTCGGGTGAGCGGGAACCTTAGAAAACTTTAGAAATTTTTATGAAAATAGGGGGCACGCGCGTCTGCGGACAGGGCGCGGCCGTGTGTGGTGGCATGGCCATGTCCTTAGCTCCTTCGCGAGCCTGACTTGTGCTTCACGAGAATTCAGGATGTCACACGGCCTGCCACACGCCGGTGTCCATGGCCCGTGTCCCTCACACGGCCATGACACGCTCGTGTCTCAGAACGTGTGTTAAAACCTTGATATTATGTTTCTGACGTCAACAACATTTTAAGGTTACACGGCCAAGGCACACGCCCGTGCGCTAGGCCGTGTGGCGAATTTAATTTCGCATTTAAGGTGCAGACTTCACACGGCCTGGACACATGCCCATGTCCTATAGCCGTGTCTTCCTCACGGTTGAGACACACGGTCGTGCCTCAGCCCGTGTGGTTACTACTGGGCATTATGTTTTACCAAATTAAGGTGCAGAGGACATACGGCCAGACTACACGCCCACGGGGTAGACCGTGTGGACAAAAACAAGGCTATTTACCAAGCCCTTTTTTTTTGCCACCCATATTTGCACCAACATAAGCCACAACCAAGACATACACATATCAAGACCACTACACTCCATTCACATGCAAAACTTATCACATACTTCACCATGCAAATTGCGCATTCATGAAAAACATCATCATTTACATATATCAATATCAAGTATTAGCCATCATCCATGGCTTTTTACAAAATGAATCAATTTTCTAGACAAGCCAACACATTTGGCCAAAACAACATGACACTTGACAAAAGACCAAGTCCCTATACATGCCATACTCAAAATGATAAATCTAACTATACCAAATGTTCAGATTGATAGTGTGATTGAGCCTCCGACATCCTTTGATCCCCGAGCTAGCTTGGCGATACTATAAGAAAATGGAAAGGAAAGGGAGTAAGCATAAAGCTTAGTAAGTTGCATGTAAATAAGTAACAACATCAACCATGCCTCTTTAAACACATAGCATATTATAAACCAACACAACATTCTCAATTCATTTAAAGCATAACTTACTCATTTTCATCCTTACTAATCATACAACATAAATTGAGTTCATTTCTCATGAATCTCGTGTAGGTACCTGTATCACTTGCAAAATAGTCGCAACTTTTCTCACTTTTGACACAAGCTTTAAATTACCCGTTGAACCAGTTGGAATACCAAAGGATACCCGACAAGCCTCACTCAAAAGGGTACGATGCCGATGCCATGTCCCAGACATGGTCTTACACTAGCTCTCGCCTCAATGTCGATGCCATGTCCCAGACATGGTCTTACACTGGCTCACATAATGTGGCCGATGCCATGTCCCAGACATGGTCTTACACTAGCACACATATCAACGCCGATGCCATGTCCAAGACATGGTCTTACACTGGCTCTCATAATGTGGCTGATGCCATGTCCCAGACATGGTCTTACACTAGCACACATATCACCCAAATGTCATGGCATGGATATCCAATCTATTCCTAAGGTTCAACCGGGAGTATACCACCTCAAATTTCGTTATGCATATTCATAACAATAATCAAACATTTTATGCAATATCAATTGTTTAATGCATAATAACAATAGAGTTGTATAATTTACGTACAACTTACTTCGGTATACAAATTATGAGCGACTAGTTCGATTTAGTCCAATAGCTTGGTTTTCCCCTAGTCTAGGTTCGGACTCCATCTTTCTTGATCTATAATGACAAAATTTACTTATTTAATCACCACATTAATCAAGACATTCCAAAATTCCTACTTTGGTAAAACTACCATTTTGCCCTTAGACTTTCACATAATTACAATTTTGCCCCTAGGCTCGTAAAATGATTTTCATCAAATTTCTTCATTAACCAAGCCTAGCCGAATCTAATTTATACTTGTAGTAGCTCACAATTTCTATTATTTCACACATTTACCACCTATTTTATAAATTTCTCAAAATGGTCCTTTTTAGGATTTTTCATGGAATCCAATTTTACAAAAGTTGTTTATCTAACAACCAAGATTCATTTTCTTCCATAAAATTTCAGTAAACAACATGAATAGTCACATGGTAAAACCCTAGACTCTCAACCATTTTGCAAAATAGTCCCTCCATTAGTTAGCTTAAGCTACAATGGTCCTAAAAGTACAAAAATTATCAAGAATTACCATTAAAATCACTTACTTGCAAGGGTGAAGAGTTGCTGAAATTTCAAGCTTCCAAAACCCTTGTTTTTGCTGAAATTTTTGGTGGAAGAGGAAGAAGATGGGAAAAGATGATACTTTTTCTCTTTTTTTTTTTATCAATTAAGTCATCTAAAATCTACCTAACCTTTGACCAATTTTCATGAATTAAAAATTCATGTCCAGCCACTATAATTTCATTGGTCTATTTACTCAATAAGGACCTCTACTTTAGTGTTCCATACCTATCTAACACCTTTAGCTTGTAGAACAAAACTTTCGCACTTTATGCGATTTAGTCTTTTTTCGAAATTAAGCAAGAAATCACTAAAATTAATCAACCAAAATTTTTCATGCACTCATATAATCATACTATAAAACATAAAATAATATTAAAATAATTTCTCCAGCCTCAGATTAGTGATTTCAAAACCACTTGTAACACCACTTCTCGGGTTCTATGTTAGAATCGGGCCCGAGGCGTTACCGAACTCAAGCCACTTGATCGCCACTTAGGCTCGTCATAACTACTCTCTGAAGTCATCTCAACAACCTCTTTCTCGACTTATGAGGCCTCACTCATACACACGAGGGCTCTCGAGACTAAACCGGAACTTTTTCCAATATTAATTTTTTTCTCTTTTATACAGGTCTCACACGCCCGTGCAAGATTAGACACGCCCGTGCATGGACACACACGCCCATGTCCCTCAACCGTGCCTAAAACCCCAGCATTCTGCCAATGCCCCACAGCCAAGGCACACGCCCGTGCTTACCACCCGTGGTGCACACTGACTACCTTAACACGGCCTAGAGTCTAGACACATGCCCATGTGGCTAGCCCGTGGCCAACACTGGTTAATCCCACACGCCCTAGACATACGCCCATATGGCTAGTCCGTGGTCTATTCTGATTTAAAATACTAACATGTAGAGGATGCACGGCCAAAGCACATGCCCGTGGGCTGACCGTGTATCACACATGGCCTAGACACACGTCCGTGTGTCTATCCACATGGCCAAGAACAAAGCTATTTGCTAAGCTCTCCTCACCCTTATATCTTACACAACATGCACTCATACAACACATCCATAATCAACTCAAATTGAATTGCAATCTCACATAGACAACTATAACTTTCTTTTATATAATGTAATAGCCAACAACCATGGCATTATACAAAATAA
This sequence comes from Gossypium sturtianum, assembly GCA_025698515.1. Lineage (NCBI taxonomy): Eukaryota > Viridiplantae > Streptophyta > Magnoliopsida > Malvales > Malvaceae > Gossypium > Gossypium sturtianum. Next base: position 119,247,728 of record CM046943.1, on the reverse strand, counting down.
GCTATCCATCTAAAGGCCAACACTTCTTAGCCATTTACAACAAAATTCACTAACTTGTCTAGCCCCTATACATGCCATATACAAAACATTAAGTTTCATGTACCAAAGTGTGCTGATATGTGGGCTGTCTTCTGATGATCCTTCTATCTCGATTCAACGCTTTTAATCTATAAGACAAGGGAAAAGAAAGGGAGTAACCTTTGAGCTTAGTAAGTTTGCACATAAACAATTAAGCATCATAGTATAAACAAACCCACAAATAGCATTATACTAACATATAATATACCATTGTGCTTACTCTTTCTATCCCTTACCACATTTCCAACTCATCATGAGTCACATACTCATAACCATTGAAATGCACCCCTGCATTAAATATCATATTTACATAACATACAACACCTCATTATTTCTCGTAATACATCCACACAGTTAATCCACATAACTTATCCACACAGCTTATCCACACAGCTAGTTCACATAACTAATCCACACAGTTATTACACACAGCTAATACACACAGTTGATCCACACAGCCAATATCTCGGTGGTTTCGCACTTAGCACACCACAATTGATTAATAAAGTGGTATCGCACTTAGCCTACCACAAAGGTATTCATAGTGGTTCAGCACATAGCCCACTAAACGATATACCTCACGATAGCATCGCACATAGCTAGCTCATCGTCAATATGCATTAGGATGGTATCGCACTTAGCCCACCATCTAGCATTATCACAACACATGCACAAGTCTACTTACTTAATCATTCTACTTAAACCACATAGGTCCTCAATCATTCTCGATCATACATTCATTCACAATTTCTACTACATTCATCCCACATAGGTTCTCAAACATGCTACACACTAGTCAGCATTAACAAATTGTAAGTATGAATGCATTATTTATGCATAGACTTACCTCGATACTCAAAAGTATAGAAATATGCAATTTAGTCCACCACCTTGCTTTTGCCTCGGTTATGATCTGGGCTTCGTCTTTCTTGATCTATAATGAATAAATCAGCTTATTCAATACACACATTGACTAAATTGACCCACATTTCATACTTTAACAAAATTACTATTTTGCCCCTAAACTTTCTCATATTTACACTTTAGCCCCAAGGCTCGTAAAGTTATTTTTATTCAACTTTCTATCCTTTCATGCTTAGCTGAACCACTTACTCAACTAAATCATTCATCAATTCTCGCTAAACCACACATGTATGACCAAACTAAAGTTTTTCACAAACTAGTCCCTACATGCATTTTCATGGAAAATCACTTAGCAAAAGATGTTTCTACTACATCAAGCTTTCATATTCTTCCATAAAACATCAAAATACATGCATGTCATACATATGTACAATTTTGAACATCCATAATAGCTCACCAAATAGCTAAAAATAGCTTACTCATGCTACTAGGACTTCAAAAATACGAAGAATATCAAAAACCGGGCTTAGGAGCACTTACTAGCAAGCTTGAAAAATTAAAAGAGCCCTAACAATGGCTATTGGAATTTTCGGCAGCTTGGGGGAGAATATGAGTGAATTTTTGTCATCTTTTCACCTATTTAATCATTTAATAACTAAATGACCAAAATGCCCTTTTTTGATAAACTTCAAATTTTAACTCATCCGTGCCCAATTTTGTCCAAAAGTTAGAATTTGGATAAATTGCTATTTAAGGACCTCTAATTAATAATCTAAAGCTATTTCACACATATAGCTTCTAGAAATATACATTTTGCAACTTTTGCAATTTAGTGCTTTTGGACAATTCAACCACAATTTCACAAAATTGCTTCATGAAACTTTCACACTAGCATGCATACAAGGCATAAACCTCAATAACTCATTTATAACCCTCGAATTTGTGGTCTCGCACCACTATTCCGACTAGGCCCTAAATCGGGATGTTATAACTCTCTCCCCTTTTGTAACATCTGAGATTTAGGGGTAGTACATTTTATTTTGTATCTATGTGTTCTTGTGTGTTGCATGGTTGTTTGAGTGTGTTTGGGGGCTTCGAGAAACCTTGGGGTTAGGTAGAAGCCTTAGTGAAAATTTCTGGTTTGAAGCCTTTAGGGGAGAGCTAGTAGAGTCAGACCTTAAGGGATTAAAAGTGGTGATTAATGACACAACAAGCTAAGTGGTGGAGTGGCAAGGAGACGTCATCAGGTGTGCAGGGGAGTTGCGTCAAAGGGAGTTCCAAAGGGGAGGAGGTTCGAGCAACATGGGCAGCATTTTGGAGTTGTATTTTGCGTCAAGAGGGGGAAGTAGTAGATTTGGCAAGGGCACTTGAAAGGTGGAGGTTTGAATGGGTCAAATCTTTTGAATATGTGGTGGAGAGTTATTTGTGGGGTTGGAATGATTCAAACTCATTTGAATGGGTGATGTAGAGGGAATTAAGGAGAGAATCGTGGGGGTGTTGGCTAGGTGAGTGTTAGCCAAATTTTTGAGGGGTTGAGAGGGGGAGTATTGGTTTCAAGCTTAAAGGAGGGTGCGAAATTTGGTGCTAGTGTGTAGTAGTTGTTTTTGGCATTTGGTTGTGCTTCTCACTTTTGTTTTAGTTTTGCTCTCACCCTCTCTTGTGCTTAGAAAATCACCTAACTCTTCAACTCTTTTCTCTCTTTTGACTCATATTTGAAATCTAGAAGACCATTAGGGTCATTTTGGTTTATCTTCTCTTCTCATCTTCAAAAGTCGAAAGTAGGTGTTGTTCTTTTTTTCTTTCTACTCACTCTTTAAAAGCCAAAATATACCCTTCACTTTCCCCCATAGTGAAACCTCTTAAACCTCAACTCCCTCTTCCTCTTTTTCACCGATTACTTCATTTTCCAAAAGTGAATAACCCTTCTATTCACTAGAACCTTGGCTGAATCTCCCATTCACCATTACTTTTCTCTTTTTCATTGCTATTCTTCTTTTCTTGTTTTCATTTTGTTACCGCAAGTGTCATCTCTTGGTCGAATCTAGCTGAGCTGAACATCTCTTGGGTGGTGACTCTTCCTATCAATCCTCTCATTCGAATCCTAGAAGTGGTGGTAAGGGGTTTTCTTTTACCCGAATCTCTCTCATTTCTATTTGGTTGCCAGAACCAAAAGCCTAACTTTGTTCTTATGTGTGGTGAATCTATGAAGGGTTTGATTCGGATCTGTTGCTTGAAGCCAGCGTTAGGGGCATTAAGGATCTTTCGGGTTTTGATCAATCAAGGTAAGAAGGTTATAACGTTCGGCCGAAGGCCACTTCTTTTGACCATAAATGTTAAGGCCGAATCTAACATGGGTTATGTAGAGATTTCGACAGCCTTTAAGCTCAAGTGAATAGCTTTTGGGATTCTGTCGACCTTGGGTAAGGATGTTCTTTCAATCAAAGCATACTTTTGGTTCCGTTATAGTTTTATTCAATGTTTTAACCGGGTCTTCTGACCAAGATCTTATTTGATGGAATCGAGTACGAGTCAATCGAAGGGAGGGTTTAGACACGTAGTCCCTACCCCTAAGTTCAAGAAGCGGTCAGTTTCAGCGGTTCGTGATTGGCCATCGAGCTGTGGGCCAGCATCTGAAAAGGACAAGTAGATCATCGTAATCTCTTCGAGTGAGGACGTTAGGGAGATCGATAGTCTAGTGCTTCAGGTTTTCAAGTGTGTAATTATCACATTGTTTCATTAGTTGTTTTAATTAAATATATGTGTTATGTGTGGTAGCCGAAATAGTGGCTGTGGTGGTGTTGCTACCCATATTGGGTAAACCGGTAAACCAGGTTAGTAAACTACCTATATCGAAATTGAGGAAAGATAATTGTGGATGCATGTAAGCATGTTGTATATATGTATATGGATGTGCTCATATTCTATTATAATGCCATTTCATCATATTATGCTGCATATGCATGGGGTTAGGGGTATACTGATAAAAGGGGAAGTGTATACTCATATGTGGGTGACTCTGTCACGATTAATGATGGCCTTGAGCATCATTGTGAATTGATGAAGACCTTGAGTCTCATCGTGGATATTTGTGATTTAATCACGTGGATCGATGGCTAGACCACTATGTGGACTTTGAGCGGCGTGTCAAAGTCGGCATAGACTACCAAAGAGGTGTGTAGCGGATGGAGGGTTGATTTAGTAATCCCTGTGTGTGTATTGGATGGATGTACGGGTGGTGTGTAGCGGATGGATACTAGGTTGGGATTGGGCTGTCATATTGCATTTTTGATTGAGCATGGTGCTAGTTCGATGTGGATGTGGGCCTAAGGCCATTAGTGGAAACTGTGTCGTGTAATTACACATTGAGTCTGGTGACTCACCCCATTTTTTCTCAAAAACAATGCAGGTAACACATGATACGTTGGACCAGGCTGGAGGGGATTCGAGGTGGCCATGCAGATGTTGGTTTCGTAACTCTATTTTAAACTACTAGATTTTATTTTCTTGGGTTATCTTCATTATGTAATAAGGCCACTCTATATATTTCGGGATTTATGGTTTTAAGTTGGATTTATTATTTAATAATTTTTAAAATGTGACATTGAAACATTTTTACCACGGAGACATAAAATGAATCGGATTTTATACAACTTGGGCATTTTTATTCGGCAAACTACTATTTTTAACGAAAACTCCTTAAATGAAGGGTTTATTTCCAAATTTAAAGTCTGATTTCACTAATTAAACTAGAACTCGGTTTCACCACTTTCCCGTAACATTTCGGATTCGGCCGTGGTGTTTTGGGCCGGGTTTGGGGTGTTACAATTTGGTATCAGAGCCAGGTTTTACACTCGACCTTTGGGGTTTTGAGGCCCACAATGTTTCAAATTTTGTATTCAAAATTAGTTTAAAAGAAATTTTTCAGGAAATGGAGTGAAGGCATGGCACTCGAGTTCAGGCCCAGTCTACTGTAAGTCTTCCGATTTGTTAAATGAATTGGATGGAAGTGGTTGTATGATGCATTGTTATGGATGTTAGAATTTAGGATATTCTCTTTAGAGACAAAAACCTTTAGGGAGGTATGCGCTTTACGAAAGAACAACTTGAAAATTCTATGTCATAAAACTACCCCTTTAATCAATAAGTGGAAAGAAAGCTAATGCATAAAATTTCCTTAAAATAGGTTAAAACATGACAATAGACATGAGTACTAGGGACGTGGACGTAATACACGTGGACGGGTCGAGGCGGGATTATCAGATCGGGCCGGTGGGGTCGGCCACGGGTCAGAAATGAGATGCATTTGCCACCACCATGCGAAGCGTAATTCAGGACCAAACGGGTGGTGATGATGCGGTATCCCAGGCAATGCTGCGGGTTCTGGAGAGAGTTGCAGGAGCAGGCATGGGTAATGGGGCTCGAAAATCGATTCTTGAGCGACTCCGGGCAAATAGAGCTAAAATATTTAGGGGAGTCTCTAGGGTAGCTCCAAACGTGGCTGAGTACTGGCTAGAGGCGGTCGAAAGAATCATGGATGACTTGGATTGCACAGCTAAGGAGAAATCAAGGGCGCAGATTTCTCTACCGGATAAAGCCTACCGGTGGTGGCTTACCGTCAGGGAGGGTACACCAGCAGATTAAGTAGATTGGGATTTCTTTAAGATGAAATTCCAAGGGAAGTATGTTGGGGCCAGTTATGTAGATGCCCAAAGGAAGGCTTTTCTGAATTTAGCGCAAGGGGGAAAATCGGTAGCTGAGTATGAGGCAAAATTTTTGCAACTAAGCCGGTACGCCCGAGGGATTGTTGCAACTGATTACGAGCGCTGTGTGAGATTTGAGGATGGGCTGCGGGATGAGCTGCGGGTGTTGATAGCTCCTCAGTGGGAAAGGGACTTCGCTACTTTGGTGGAAAAGGCTAAGATAGCTGAGGAGGTTAAGCGTACCGAGAGGTAGAATAGAGACAGGGACAGAGGCAGGAATAAGAGAAGCTATGGATCGTCAGGATCATCGGGAGGACTTCAGAAAAAGCCTAGGGTTAATGGACCTGTTCGTGATACTACGCCGAGTACTGAGGGCAATTTTTTCAGTGTGCTCAGTGTGGGCGGTCACATGCAAGGGAGTGCTGGGGAAGAAGTAAGGAGTGTTTCAGATGTGGGTCGAAGGATCACTTGATTAAGAATTGTCCGCATGACATGACCAGGGCTCGGATGGCAGGTCAAGGGTACGTGCAGCCAGGTAGGGGTGGTCGCAGATCTTTGAAAGGTCGTGGTCCGAACCGAGGAGGGAATGGTTCTGGCCGAGGATGTGGAACGCAGGGCAGAGGAACCAGAGGTACTGAGGCAAGGCAGCCTGGGTTGGTTTACGCGGCCCGGCATCGTGAAGAGGGGGATGTACCAAATGTTATAACGGGTATGTTCCTTATTTCTGGGTTACCTTTTACTGCACTAATTGATGTCGGGTCAACACACTCTTATATTGCTAGTATGGTGTCTGGAACCTTGAATGTGAATCCTGAAACTGCTTCTAGGAAGATGGTGTACTTAGTCCTTTAGGGCAATCGGTAGTGGTAGATAAACTTTTTAGAGATGTGCCTCTAGAAGTTCAGGGGTCAGTATTCCCGGCTGACTTGATGGAACTACCGTTCGGAGAATTTGACTTGATCTTAGGCATGGACTGGCTAGTAAGGTATCGAGCGAATCTGGATCGTTTGGCCGCTAAGCGCATGACGTTAAGAACTTAGGGGATGATGAAGTTTTGGTAATAGGTGAGATGAGAGACTATCTGTCTAATGTGGTGTCAGCTCTTAAGGCAAAAAGGATGATGAAGAAAGGGTGCATGGCTTTCTTAACGTTTGTTAGTTCTTTGGATGCAAAGGAAGCGATCGTGGAGGAGGTTAGAACGATAAAGGGGTTTGTAGATGTTTTTCCGGAGGAGCTTCGGGGTTGCCTCCGGATCGCGAGGTGGAGTTTGGAATCGAGCTTATAAGGCACGGCTCCGGTGTCTATCACCCCTTATAGGATGGCACCAAAAGAGCTAGTAGAACTGAAAGATCAAATCCAGGAGTTGCTGGATCACGGTTTTATTCGACCCAGTGTGTCTCCATGGGGAGCACCGGTGTTGTTTGTAAAGAAGAAAGACGGATCTATGCGTATGTGTATAGATTACCGTCAGTTGAATAAGCTGACAATCAAGAACAAGTATCCGCTGCCGAGGATAGACGACTTGTTTGACCAGCTCAAAAGGGCTGCGGTCTTCTCGAAGATAGATTTGAGGTCGGGATACCACCAGCTTAAGGTAAAAGAAGTAGATATTCATAAGACGGCTTTCCAGACTCGATACGGGCACTATGAATTCCTGGTAATGCCATTTGGGTTGACGAACGCACCAGCCGCGTTCATGGACATGATGAATCGGGTCTTCCAACCATATTTGGACCAGTTCGTCGTAGTATTCATAGACAACATCCTAGTATATACTCCAAGTCGGAAGAGGAACATGATGCGCATCTCCGGGTGGTTCTACAGATTCTAAGGGAGAAGAAACTGTACGCCAAATTCGGTAAGTGTGAATTTTGGTTAAGAGAAGTTACTTTTCTAGGTCATATGGTATCCGCAGAAGGGATAAGAGTTGATCCTCGGAAGATCGAGGCGGTGCTGGATTGGAAACCACCTAAGTCTGTGGCAGAAATTCGGAGTTTCTTGGGATTGGCAGGTTATTACAGAAGGTTTGTCGAAGGTTTCTCCTCAATCGCGGCGCCTTTGACTAAGTTGTTGAGCAAGGAGGTACCATTTGTGTGGACAGACAAGCAGCAAGAGAGTTTTGAGAAGCTAAAGAGGGTTTTGTGGAGGCTCCAGCTTTTAATTTAGCTGAAGTAGGAAAGATTTTGTGGTATCTTGTGATGCTTCTCATACGGGGTTAGGTTGTGTATTGATGCAGGGAGGGAAGGTTGTTGCCTATGCGTCTCGGCGATTAAGACCACATGAAGTTAACTATCCCACTCATGATCCGGAGTTGGCTGCGGTGGTTTTCGCTCTAAAGGTGTGGAGACATTATCTCGTATGAGAGAGAAGTGCATTATCTATACTGCACCACAAGAGTTTAAAGTATCTATTGACTCGAAGGAGTGAACTTGAGACAGCGAAGATGGGTAGAGTTGTTGAAGGATTATGACCGCTCGATTGAATATCATCAGGGTAAGGCGAATGTGGTGGCAGATGCACTAAACCGGAAGGTAGCATCAGACTTGAGAGCGATGTTCACTCATCTTAGCCTATATGACGACGGGAGTCTTTTAGCGGAGCTGCAGGTGAAGCCGTCATGGATAAGTCAGGTAAAGGAGAAACAGTTGGTGGATGAGGTTCGAGTACTCGACTTCTACAAGTGCAGGATGGGGAATAGAGGATTACAGTGTGAAGCAATGACGGAGTTTTGTGTTTTCGTGGGAGGGTTTGTATGCCGAAGGATGTGGAGTTAAGGCAGAGGATTCTTCGGGAATCGCATAGTAGCCTTTACGCTATACATCCTGGGGGGAGTAAGATGTACCGGGATCTACGGGAACAATTTTGGTGGCCCGGATTGAAGCGAGAAGTCACGGAATTTGTGGGGAAGTGTTTGACGTGTCAGCAGGTCAAATCTGAACACCAAGTGCCTTCGGGGTTGCTGCAACCTGTGAAGATTTCGCAATGGAAGTGGGAAAGGATCACGATGGACTTCGTTAGTGGGGTTCCTCTTACGCCTACTAAGAAAGACTCAGTATGGGTGATCGTAGATCGGTTGACAAAGTCCGCACACTTCATACCGGTGCGTGTCGACTATTCTCTTCAGAAGTTGGCTAAGCTGTATGTGGCGGAAATTGTGAGACTGCATGGTGTGCCAGTATCAATAATATCAGATAGGGACCCTAGATTTACATCGCGGTTTTGAAAGGCGTTCCATCAGGCTTTGGGCACCAGGTTGGACTTTAGCACGGCATTTCATCCGTAGACGGATGGCCAGTCTGAAAGGGTAATTCAGGTGTTAGAGGATATGTTGACGGGTTACGTCATCGATTTCAGAGGTAGCTGGGAAGAATTCTTGCCTTTAGCAGAGTTCGCGTACAACAACAGTTATCAAGCAAGTATTTGGATGGCGCCGTATGAAGCATTGTATGGGCGGAAGTGTCGCACTCCTACATGTTGGACAGAGTTAGGTGAACGTCATGTCTTAGGTCTAGAGTTGGTGGCAGAATCGGAAGAGAAAGTTAAGGTAATTCGAACTCGGTTGAAGGAGGCATCGGACAGATGAAATCGTATATCACGGATCTTAAGCGAAAGAGATAGAATTCGCGAGAGGTTATCGGGTTTTCTGAAAGTTTTGCCGTGGAAAGAGGTGATGAGATTTGGACGTAAAGGTAAGTTTGAGCCCGTGTTTATAGGGCCTTATCGATTTTGAAGTGGGTAGGGCGATGAGCGTATCGATTGGAGTTGCCTTCAGAGTTGAAGCAGATGCATGATGTGTTTCACGTCTCGATGCTAAGACGTTACCATTCGGATCTGTCTCACGTGGTGCCAGTAGAGGAAGTTGAGTTAAGGCCAGATTTGTCTTACGAGGTGGAACCAATTCAGATTTTGGAGCGGGATGTGAAGGTGCTACAGAAGAAATCAGTTCCTCTAGTCAAGGTGTTGTGGCATAACCATGGTTCAGAGGAAGTGTCGTGGGAGCCGGAGGAGGCAATGCGTCAACAATACCCTCATCTATTTTGACCAGGTAATTTCGGGGCCAAAATTTCTTTAAGGGGGTAGAACTGTAACATTCGGGATTTAGGGGTAGTACATTTTATTTCGTATCTATGTGTTCTTGTGTGTTGCATGGTTGTTTGAGTGTGTTTAGGGGCTTCGGGAAACCTTGGGGTTAGGTAGGAGCCTTAGTGAAAATTTCTGGTTTGAAGCCTTTAAGGGAGAGCTAGTAGAGTCAGGCCTTAAGGGATTAAAAGTGGTGATTAAGGACACAACAAGTGAAGTGGTGGAGTGGCAAAGAGACGTCATCTGGTGTGCAGGGGAGTTGCGTCAAAGGGAGTTCCAAGGGGGAGGAGGTTCGAGCAACATGGGCAGCATTTTGGAGTTGTATTTTGCGTCAAGAGGGGGAATTAGTGGATTTGGCAAGGGCACTTGAAAGGTGGAGGTTTGAATGGTTCAAATCTTTTGAATATGTGGTGGAGAGTTATTTGTGGGGTTGGAATGATTCAAACTCATTTGAATGGGTGATGTAGAGGGAATTAAGGAGAGAATCATGGGGGTGTTGGCTAGGTGAGTGTTAGCCGAATTTTTGAGGGGTTGAGAGGGGGGAGTATTCGGTTTCAAGCTTAAGGGGAGGGTGCCGAAATTTGGTGCTAGTGTGTAGTAGTTGTTTTTCGGCATTTGGTTGTGCTTCTCACTTTTGTTTTAGTTTTTCTCTCACCCTCTCTTGTGCCGAAAATCACCTAGCTCTTCAACTCTTTTCTCTCTTTTGACTCATAGCTGAAATCTAGAAGACCATTAGGGTCATTTTGGTTTATCTTCTCTTCTCATCTTCAAAAGCTGAAAGTAGGTGTTGTTCTTTTTTTTCTTTCTACTCACTCTCTAAAAGCCAAAATATACCCTTCACTTTCCCCCCATAGCCGAAACCTCTTAAACCTCAACTCCCTCTTCCTCTTTTTCACCGATTACTTCATTTTCCAAAAGCCGAATAACCCTTCTATTCACTAGAACCTTGGCTGAATCTCCCATTCACCATTACTTCTCTCTTTTTCATTACTATTCTTCTTTTCTTGTTTTCATTTTGTTGCCGCAAGTGTCATATCTTGGTCGAATCTAGCTGAGCCGAACATCTCTTGGGTGGTGACTCTTCCTATCAATCCTCTCATTCGAATCCTAGAAGTGGTGGTAAGGGGTTTTTCTTTTACCCAAATCTCTCTCATTTCTATTTGGTTGCCGAACCAAAAGCCTAACTTTGTTCTTATGTGTGGCCGAATCTATGAAGGGTTTGATTCGGATCTGTTGCTTGAAGCCAGCGTTAGGGGCATTAAGGATCTTTCGGGTTTTGATCAATCAAGGTAAGAAGGTTAGAACGTTCGGCCGAAGGCCACTTCTTTTGACCATAAGTGTTAAGGTCTAATCTAACATGGGTTAAGTAGGGATTTCGACAGCCTTTAAGCTCAAGTGAATAGCCTTTGGGATTCTGTCGACCTTGGGTAAGGATGTTCTTTCAATCAAAGCATACTTTTGGTTCCGTCATAGTTTTATTCAACGTTTTAACCGGGTTTTCTGACCAAGATCTTATTTGATGGAATCGAGTACCAGTCAATCGAAGGGAGGGGTTGGACACGTAGTCCCTACCCCTAAGTTCAAAAAGTGGTCGATTCATTGATTCGGGATTGTACCGCCGGTGTGGGCAACATCGAAAAGGACAAACAGATCGTCGTAATCTCTTCGAGTGAGGACGTTAGGGAGATCGATGTCTAGTGCTTCAGGTTTTCAGGTGTGTAATTATCAAACTGTTTCATTAGTTGTTTTAATTAAATATATGTGTTATGTGTGGTAGTGTAGAAATAGTGGCTGTGGTGGTGTTGCTACCTATATTGGGTAAACCGGTAAACCAGGTTAGTAAACTACCTATATCGAAATTGAGGAAAGATAATTGTGGATGCATGTAAGCATGTTGTATATATGTATATGGATGTGCTCATATTCTATTATAATGCCATTTCATCATATTATCTTTGCATGTGCATGGGGTTCGGGTATATCTTGATAAAAGGGAAGTGTATACTCATATGTGGGTGACTCTGTCACGATTAATGATGGCCTTGAGCATCATTGTGAATTGATGAAGACCTTGAGTCTCATCGTGGATATTTGTGATTTAATCACGTGGATCAGTGGCTAGACCACTATGTGGACTTTGAGCAGTGTGTTCGTCGGCATAGACTACCAAAGAGGTGTGTAGCGGATGGAGGGTTGATTTAGTAATCCCCAGGTGTGTATTGGATGGATGTACGGGTGGTGTGTAGCGGATGGATACTAGGTTGGGATTGGGCTGTCATATTGCATTTCTGATTGAGCATGGTGCTAGTTCGATGTGGATTTGGGCCTAAGGCCATTAGTGGAAACTATGTGGTGTAATTACACACTGAGTCTGGTGACTCACCCCATTTTTTTCTCAAAAACAATGCAGGTAACACATGATACGTTGGACCGGGCTGGAGGGGATTCGAGGTGGCCATGTAGATGTTGGTTTCGTAACTCTATTTTAAACTACTAGATTTTATTTTCTTGGGTTATCTTCATTATGTAATAAGGCCACTCTATATATTTCGAGATTTATGGTTTTAAGTTGGATTTATTATTTAATAATTTTTAAAATGTGACATTGAAACATTTTTACCACAGAGAAATAAAATGAATCGGATTTTATACAACTTGGGCATTTTTATTCGGCAAACTACTATTTTTAACGACAACTCCTTAAACGAAGGGTTTATTTCCAAATTTAAAGTCTGATTTCACTAATTAAACTAGAACTCGGTTTCACCACTTTCCCGTAACATTCCAGATTCGGCCGTGGTGTTTTGGGCCGGGTTTGGGGTGTTACACCTTTAGAGATTTTCGTCCCCGAAAATCTTACCAGTAAAGAGGTTTGGATGTTGCTCTCTCATAGCTTCTTCTGTTTCCCACGTAGCCTCTTCCACACCATGTTTCTGCCATAACACTTTCACTAGTGCTATGCTCTTACTTCTCAACTGTTTCACTTCTCGAGCTAAGATCTTAATCGGCTCTTCTTCATAAGACATATCCGGTTTTATCTTAATTTCCGTCGAAGGAATCACATATGAAGGATCGGAGCTATACCGTCGCAACATCAACACATGGAACACATTATGAATCTTTTCCAACTCTACCAGCAAAGCCAACAGAGTGCGCTTCTGAGCCCCAGTGCATGCAGTGATCTCATACGGCCCTATAAACCTTGGACTCAATTTCCTTTTTGTCCAAATCTCATAATCTTCTTCCACGGGGACACTTTCAAAAACACTTTGTCGCCCACCGAACTCAATTTCTTTTCTTTTCAACCGCAGACGGCACGCCGGTCCGGCGGCTCTCAGACTATTACGAATTACTTTCACCTTCTCTTCAATTTCTTTCACTAGATCGACCCCATGGATCCGCTTCTCACTAAGCTCGGCCCAATACAAAGGAGTCCGACACTTACGACCATACAAAGCCTCATACGGTGCCATCTGTATACTCGACTGATAACTATTTTTGTAGGAAATTCGACCAAAGGTAGATATCTCTCCCAACTACCTTCGAATTCTAACACACAGCATCGAAGCATATCTTCAAGAACTTGAATCACTCTTTCAGCTGACTATCGGTTTGCGGATGGAACGCATGCGTTGAAATTCAATCTCGTACCCATGGCCTCTTGCAACTTCTTCCAAAATCTCAAAGTAAACCTCGGATCTCTATCCGATATAATAGACACAGGTACACCATGCAATCTCACTATCTCTGCCACATACAACTCAGCTAACTTATCTAGTGAATAATCAACACGTACTGGAATAAAGTGAGCCGACTTTGTCAATCTATCCACAACAACCCACACAGCATCTCTCTTTCTCGGAGTCATCGACAACCCCGTTACAAAATCCATGGTAATCCGATCCCACTTCCATTCGGGTACCATTACTGGCTGAAGAAATCCCGAAGGCACTTGATGCTCAGCTTTCACTTGTGGACAAATTAAACACTTGGTCACAAACTCTGAAATATCTCTTTTCATACCCGTCCACCAATACAACTTCCTCAAGTCGTTGTACATTTTCGTACTGCCCGGATGTACTGACAAACATCCACCGTGGGCCTCATGCAAAACCTTTCGAATCAACTCCTCATCTTTAGGAACAAAAATTCTGTCATGATACATCAGACAACCATTCAAATCCACTCGAAAATCAGAATCACTTTCTGATCCGCACTTAGCTATCTTAGCTTGCATCTCACTGTCATTTTTCTGAGCCTCACATATTTGTTGAACAAATAGTGACTTAGCTCTCAACTCTGCCAAAATAGCACCATCGTCAGACAATGCTAAACTCGTGCTCATAACTTTTAGAGCATACAAGGATTTCCTACTCAGGGCATCCGCAACCACATTCGCTTTTCCTGGGTGGTAGTCAATGACTAACTCATAGTCTTTCAACAACTCAAGCCACCGTCTCTGTCTCCGATTTAGATCCTTCTGATCCATCAAATACTTTAAACTCTTGTGATCCGTAAAGATTCGGCACTTCTCACCATATAAGTAATGTCGCCAAATCTTTAACGCAAAAACAATCGCCGCTAACTCCAAATCATGAGTCGGATAATTCTTCTCGTGCGGTTTTAGCTGCCTCGAGGCGTAAGCGACTACCTTACCCTCTTGCATTCAACCGCAATCGAGACCATTAAACGACGCATCACTTTGTAAACCATGAACTCTTTCCCGATTCTGGTTGAACCAAAACCGGTGCCTCGATCAACATTGTTTTCGGTCTCTCGAAGCTCATTGACATGTCTCGGTCCATTCAAACTTGACATCTTTATGCAATAGTTTCGTCATTGGGGTAGCAATCACGAGAGAACCCCTTTACGAAACGCGTCGTAATATCCTGCTAATCCCAAGAAACTTACGATTTGGACACATTCCTCGGTGATTTCCAATCCACAACAGTCGATATCTTACTCGGGTCAACTCTGACACCATCACCTGACACCATGTGTCCTAGGAATCCGACCTCTCGGAGCCAAAACTCACTCTTGCTAAACTTAGCATACAACTGCTTATCTCTCAAAGTTTGCAAGACAATTCTCAAATGCTCTTCATGATTGTTCTCATCCCGAGAATAGATCAATATGTTGTCAATGAAGACAACTACAAACTTGTCCACATACGGTCTGAAAACACGGTTCATTAGATCCATAAAAATCATAGGTGCATTCGTCAAACCAAACGGCATAACCAAAAACTCATAATGGCCATACCTTGTCCGAAATACAGTTTTCAACACATCTTGTTCTTTCACTCTGAGCTGATAATAACAAGACCTCAAGTCTATCTTGGAGAACACTGTAGCTCCCTTTAGTTGATCAAAAAGATCATCTATCCTTGGTAAAGGATACTTATTCTTCACCGTCACCTTGTTCAGTTGTCTATAGTCTATACACAACCTCATAGACCCATCTTTCTTCTTCACGAATAATACCGGAGCACTCCACGACGAGTAGCTCGGTCTTGCAAAACCCTTATCTGTCAACTCTTGCAACTGAACCTTCAGTTCTTTCAACTCTACAGGTGTCATTCTATATGGAGAAATTGAAATAGGTGCCGTTCCCGGAACCAACTCAATTCCAAACTCGACCTCTCTCACTGGAGGTAATCTGGGTAACTCTTCTGGAAATACATCTGAATACTCACATACCACTGGCACTGTTTCAAACTCTACTCCAATCTCTCGAGTATTCAACACAAAAGCAAGATAGGACTCACATCCTTTTCTCAAACATTTCTCAGCCACTAGGGAAGAAATCATCACTGGTAGACTATCCGATCCACCTGATTCAACCCGAACCACATCTCCACTCTCACATTTCAATTCAATAAACTTACTACCACAGTTCACTAAGACATTATGGGTAGTCAACTAATCCATGCCTAGGATTAAATCAAACTCATCAAATGGCAACAACATAAGGTTCTTAGGAAAATAATGATTCTCAATCAATAAAGGACAATTCTTACACTCTCCCACTAACACATGCTTTCCTAATGGGTTTGACACCTTAACCACTAAGTCCGTAGACTCAACGGTCATACTCAAACTAGATGCTAATCTCATACAAATATAAGAATGAGTAGACCCTGGATCTATTAAAACAATAACGAAGGTGTCATAGAGAGAAAAAGTACCCGTTATCACATCAGGGGAGGATGCTTCTTCGCGAGCGCGAATAGCATACGTCCTCGCAGGTGCCCGACCCTCCGGTCTCATAGCAGAGTCTCTGGACGCACCCCTACCACTATTTCCACCTCTAGGGTTTCTTGGTGGCCTACCCCTCGCAGACACATCACTAGGTCTCATCTCTTGTTTCTCTTCTTTATCATCCCTCTCGGGGCAGTTTCAGATAAAGTGGTCAGGGGAACCACACTTATAACATTTCCGACTATTTCCCCAACACTCGCCGGTATGATATCTACCACAACTTGGACACTCTGGTTTGCTCTTCGTATTGCCCACACTTTCCATCGAGGAGCTTGAACTCGAACCCGAGCGAGTATTGCCCAAGTCTCGATGCGAATAACCCCACTGGTCTTTGTCGTCCGAGGATTCACTTCCTTGGATCTTTTCGACCGGGCTTGGTATGACTTGCCCATCGACCTCTTTTCTAGCATCTCGGGCTTCACTCACGGCCTCCTCTTTCTCGAACTCGGCTCTTGGCCTTACTCGCCCTCTCAACTAATACCACAAATTCTTTCAACTCCAAAATGCCCACTAGGAGTTTGATGTCCTCATTCAGCCCATCTTCAAACCTCTTACACAAGATGGTCTCAGTCGATACACATTTTTTAGCGTATTTGCTAAGCCTAACAAACTCACGCTCATATTCCGCCACTGTCTTTCTTCATGTTTCAACTCAAGGAATTCCTTCCTTTTTCGATCGGTAAACCTCTGGTTTATATACTTCTTCTGGAACTCTTCCAGAAAGAAGTCCCACTTCACCCGCTCTCTCGGGACCACTAGCGTCAACGTCTTCCACCAATGGTATGCCGAATCTCTCAGCAAGGATACGGCACACTTCAAACTCTCTTCAGACGTACATGAGAGTTCATCGAACACCCTCACCGAGTTCTCCAACCAGAACTCTGCCCTCTCTGGGTCATCATCTACCTTAGCTCTAAACTCCTCAGCCCCGTGTTTCCTAATCTTATCCACCGGGGGTTTCGATATCCTCACTACATCCATACCTTGAGGAGCCACTGGATTTGGCTGAGGTATAGGAGGAGGAGGTGGGGGAGGTTGAGCATTAGGGTTCGCTCGAACATAATCCGAGTACCAATTGCTCATCATCTGGATAAAGGCTTCCCGTGCCTCTTCCCCTTGACCCCTAACCTCGGGTCCACTTTGAACAGGCACTATTCCTTGCGCAGGAGCCGGCGCATTACTAGTTGCTTCATCAGCAGTCGATGGATTGGATTCCATATACTATATAAAACAAGATTCAAAATCATCAGAAACCACCACACTATCATTGTACACTTATGGCATGTATAGCTAGACTCATACACCCGCTACGGTAGTCCTAGAAAAGGCTAAACCATAGCTCTGATACCACTAAATGTAACACCCCTTGCTCGGGTTCTACGTCGGAATCGGGCCCAAGGCGTTACCGAACTCAAACCACTTAATCGCCACTTAGGCTCGTCGTAACTACTCTCTAAAGTCATCTCAACAACCTCTTTCTCGACTTATAAGGCCTCACTCATACACACACACGGGGCTCTCGAGACAAAAGCGGAACTTTTCCAATCTTAAATTTTTTCTCTTATACTGTGTCTCACTCGCCTTGCGTGCAAGATTAGACACGCCTTGGTGCATGGACACACACGCTCATGTCCCTCAACCGTGCCTAAAACCCCAGCATTCTGCCAATGCCCCACGGCCAAGGCACACGCCCGTGCTTACCACCCGTGGTGCACACTGACTACCTTAACACGGCCTAGAGTCTAGACACACGCCCGTGTGGCTAGCCCGTGGCCAACACTGGTTAATCCCACACGCCCGTGTGGCTAGTCCGTGGTCTATTTTGATTTAAAATACTAACATGCAGGGGACGCATGGCCAAAGCACATGCCCGTGGGCTAACCGTGTGTCACACATGGCCTAGACACACGTCCGTGTCTCTATCCACATGGCCAAGAACAAAGCTATTTGCTAAGCTCTCCTCACCCTTATATCTTACACAACATGCACTCATACAAAACATCCATAATCAACTCAAATTGAATTGCAATATCACATAGACAACTACAACTTTCTTTCATATAATGTAATAGCCAACAACCATGGCATTATACAAAATAAGTTATCCATCTAAAGGCCAACACTTCTTCGCCATTTACAACAAAATTCACTAACTTATCTAGCCCCTATACATGCCATATACAAAACATTAAGTTTCATGTACCAAAGTGTCTTTGATATGTAGGCTGTCTTCTGATGATCCTCGTATCTCGATTCAACGCTTTTAATCTATAAGACAAGGGAAAAGAAAGGGAGTAAGCTTTGAGCTTAGTAAGTTTGCACATAAACAATTAAGCATCATAGTATAAACTAACCCACAAATAGCATTATACTAACATATAATATACCATTGTGCTTACTCTTTCTATCCCTTACCATATTTCCAACTCATCATGAGTCACATACTCATAACCATTGAAATGCACCCCTGCATTAAATATCACATTTACATAACATACAACACCTCATTATTTCTCCTAATACATCCACACAGTTAATCCACATAACTTATCCACATAGCTTATCCACACAGCTAGTTCACATAACTAATCCACACAGCTATTACACACAGTTAATCCACACATCCAATATCTCGGTGGTTTCGCACTTAGCACACCACAATTGATTAATAAGGTGGTATCGCACTTAGCCTACCACAAAGGTATTCATAGTGGTTTAGCACATAGCCCACTAGACGATATACCTCACGATAGCATCGCACATAGCTAGCTCATCATCAATATGCATTAGGATGGTATCGCACTTAGCCCACCATCTAGCATTATCACAACACATGCACAAGTCTACTTACTTAATCATTCTACTTAAACCACATAGGTCCTCAATCATTCTCGATCATACATTCATTCATAATTTCTACTACATTCATCCCACATAGGTTCTCAAACATGCTACACACTAGCCAGCATTAACAAATTGTAAGTATGAATGCATTATTTATGCATAAACTTACCTCGATACTCAAAAGTATAGAAATATGCAATTTAGTCCACCATCTTACTTTTGCCTCGGATTCACGATCAGGGCCGTCTTTCTTGATCTATAATGAATAAATTAGCTTATTCAATACACACATTGACTAAATTGACCCACATTTCATACTTTAGCAAAATTACTATTTTGCCCCTAAACTTTCTCATATTTACACTTTAGCCTCAAAGCTCGTAAAGTTATTTTTATTCAACTTTCTATCCTTTCATGCTTAGTCGAACCACTTACTCAACTAAAGAATTCATCAATTCTCGCTAAACCACACATGTATGACCAAACTAAAGTTTTTCACAAACTAGTCCCTACATGCATTTTCATGGAAAATCACTTAGCAAAAGATGTTTCTACTACATCAAGCTTTCATATTCTTCCATAAAACATCAAAATACATGCATGTCATACATATGTACATTTTTGAACATCCATAATAGCTCACCAAATAGCTAAAAATAGCTTACTCATGCTACTAGGACTTCAAAAATACGAAGAATATCAAAAATCGGGCTTAGGAGCACTTACTAGCAAGCTTGAAAAATTGAAATAGCCCTAACAATGGCTATTGGAATTTTCGGCAGCTTGGGGGAGAAGATGAGTGAATTTTTGTCATCTTTTCACCTATTTAATCATTTAATAACTAAATGACCAAAATGCCCTTTTTTGATAAACTTCAAATTTTAACTCATCCGTGCCCAATTTTGTCCAAAAGTTAGAATTTGGATAAATTGCTATTTAAGGACCTCTAATTAATAATCTAAAGCTATTTCACACATATAGCTTCTAGAAACATACATTTTGCAACTTTTGCAATTTAGTCCTTTTAGACAATTCAACCACAATTTCACAAAATTGCTTCATGAAACTTTCACACTAGCATGCATACAAGGCATAAACCTCAATAACTCATTTATAACCCTCGAATTTGTGGTCTCGCACCACTATTCTGACTAGGCCCTAAACCAGAATGTTACACCACTGTTCCGACTAGCCCCAAAATCGGGTTGTTACAATTCTCCCCCTTAGGGATTTTCGTCCCTGAAAATCTTACCATTCAAAAGGTTTGAGTATTGATCTCTCATAGTCTCCTCGGGCTCCCATGTGGCCTCTTCAACCCCATGTCTATGCCATAGTACTTTCACTAGTGCTATACTTTTATTTCTCAATTGCTTGACCTCTCGACCTAAAATCTTAACCAGCTCTTCACCATAGGTCATATCCGGTCGAATTTCAACCTCTGTTGGTGAAATAACGTGTGAAGGGTCAGAACGATAACGGCGCAACATAGACTTATGGAAAACATCATGGATCTTCTCTAACTCAGATGGTAAAGCTAATCGGAATGCTACCGGTCTAATTCTCTCAGCCACCCCAAAAGATCCAATAAACCGTGGACTTAATTTGCCTTTCCTACCGAATCTGAGGACTTTCTTCCACGGAGATACTTTCAAAAACACCTTATCACCAACTTGAAACTCAATTTCTTTTTGTTTCAGATCCGCGTAGGATATCTATCTATCCGAAGTGGCCTTTAAACAGTCACGAATTACCTTTACTTTCTCTTCGGTCTCTTTGACTAAGTCAACCCCGTGAATCTGATTCTCTCTGAGTTCGGTCCAATACAAGGGCGTTCGGCACTTACGCCCATACAAAGCTTTATATGGCGTCATTTTCAAACTCGACTGATAGCTATTGTTGTAGGCAAACTCTACCAGTGGCAAATACTTTTCCCAACTGCCTTGGAATTCAAGGACACAACACCGCAACATGTCTTCAAGAATCTGAATTACTGTCACCAACTGACTGTCAGTTTACAGATGGAAAGCCGTGCTAAAATTCAACTTTGTCCCCAAAGGTTCTTGTAACTTTTTCCAAAACCGTGATGTGAACCTCAGATCTCTATCCAAAATGATCGATAAAGGTACGCCGTGAAGTCTCACAATTTCAGAAACATACAAATCGGCCAATTTCTCAAGTGGATAATCGGTGCGCACCGATATAAAATGAGCCGACTTTGTTAGCCTATCAACCACGACCCATACGATATCTTTCTTCCTTGGCGTCAACGGCAATCCAAACACAAAATCCATGGTAATACGATCCCATTTCCATTCGGGAACCATCACAGGCTAAAGTAAACCCGAAGGTACCTGGTGTTCGGCTTTCACTTGCTGACAAATTAGGCACTTAGAGACAAACTCTAAAACGTCTTTCTTCATTCCCGACCACCAATACATTTTCTTCAAGTCATTATACATTTTCACACTACTCGGATGGATAGACATACAACTGCTATGTGCCTCATGCAAAATCTTCTGAATAAGCTCTTCACCCTTAGGTACACAGATCCTCTCTCAGAATATCAAATAACCGTCGGTACCAATCCGAAAATCTAATTCAATACATGTCTCGCACTGAGTTATCTTAGCTTGTAACTCTTTATCACTTTTCTGAGCTTTACAAATCTCTTGCAGAAACATCGGTCTAGCTCTTAACTCTACTATGATCGATCCATCATCAGTCACAGACAACTGGGTATTCATAGCCTTCAAGGCAAATAATGACTTCATACTCAAAGCATCGGCGACCACATTCGCCTTTCCAGGGTGATAGTCAATTATCAACTCATAATCCTTTATCAACTCTAACCATCTCCACTACCGTAGGTTTAACTCTTTTTGAGTCATCAAATACTTTAGACTTTTATGGTCGGTGAATACTCGGCATCTCTCGCCATTCAAATGGCGTCTCCAAATCTTCAGTGCGAACACTATGGCGGCCAGCTCTAAATCGTGTGTCAGATAGTTTTTCTCATGTGGCTTCAGCTGTCTCGAGGCATAAGCTATTACTATGCATTCTTGCATAAGCACACACCCCAATCCATTTAAGGATGCATCGCTATACACCACAAATTCATTTCCTAGTTCCGGTTACACTAAAACTGGGGCTTCAGTCAACAATGCTTTTAGTTTCTCAAAAATTTGTTGGCACTTCTCTGTTCATTCGAACTTGACATCTTTCTGTAGCAACCTCGTTATCGGCGTAGCAATCATGGAGAATCCTTTAACAAACCGTCTGTAGCATCCGGCTAAGTCCAAAAAGCTTCTAATCTCTGATAAATTCCTCGGCAGTTTCCAATCAACGATAGCCGATATCTTACTCGGGTCAACTCTAATTTTATCACCCGACACGATGTGTCCTAAGAATCTGACTTCTCGAAGCCAAAATTCACTTTTGCTAAACTTAGCATACAACTGGTTATCTCTTAAAGTTTGTAAAACAGTTCTCAAATGCTCCACATGCTCACTTTCATCACGAGAATAAATTAATATGTCATCAATAAAAACAACTACAAACTTATCCAAGTACGATCACAAAATACGGATCATTAAATCCATAAATACTGCAGGAGCATTCGTTAAGCCAAAGGGCATGATGAGGAACTCATAATGGTCATACCTCATCTGAAATGCAATTTTTGGTACATCTTGATCCTTAACTCTTAGCTGATAATAACCGGACCTCAGGTCTATCTTAAAAAAACACTGTGGCTCCCTTCAATTGGTCAAACAAATCGTCGATCCTTGGCAAAGGATACTTGTTCTTAATTGTAACCTTGTTGAGCTGTCTGTAGTCTATACATAACCTCATCGACCCGTCTTTATTTTTCACAAAAAGTACCGGAGCACCCCATGGAGAATATCTCGGTCTTGCAAAACCCTTATCCGTTAACTCTTGTAGCTGAACCTTCAACTCTTTTAACTCCAACGGTGTAACAGCCCGACTTATGGGCTAGTCAGAATAGTGGTGCGAGACCATAAATCCAAAGTAAAAATATGTGTTTAAATTATTTTACAAGGCTTATGAGGTATTTTCATGATTTTGTGAAAATCTCATGAAGAAATTTTATTAATTAGTGAATAAATTGTCCATTAGGACTAAATTGCAAAGAATAGAAAATGTGAGATTCTAGAAGGTTCAAGTATGAAATAGAATTATAAAAATTCCTAGAGGTCCTTATTTAGCAATTAGACCATTATACTTAACGATAGACAAAAATGGACATGGGAAGGAAAAATCTCAAAAAAGAGTCATTAAGGGCATTTTAGTCATTTAGTAAATAAAAGAATTAAAAGGGAAAACAAGGCAAAAAACATGTCCATCTTCCTCCCTTGGCCAAAATTTGAAAGGACCACCATAGCTAGGGTTTGTTCAACTTTCAAGCTTGATAGTAAGTGCATCCTAGCCCAGTTTTTAATGTTTTTTGTATTTTTGAAACCCTCGTAGCTCGGTTTAGCTATTTCTAGCTATATTTTGAGCTAGGGTTTATGTTCAAAAATTTACCCATGTATGACATGCATGTATTTTGATGTTTTATGTAATATTATGAAAGTTTGATATAGGATAAACATCTTTTTCTCAGTGATTTTCATGAAAAATGCATGTAAGGACCAAATTGTAAAAGTTATGAAAATGGTCATACATGAGTGAAATAATAGGAATTCAAAGATGCTATAGTTGAGAATATGATTCAGCTAGGCTTGAAGTATAATAAAGTTGAACGAAAATCATTTTACGAGCCTAGGGGCAAAAGTGTAATTATGTAAAAGTTTAGGGGTAAAATTGTAATTTTATAAAAATATGAATTATGAGTCGATTTAGTCAATGCATGTGTTTAAAAAGAGAAATTTATTATTATAGATCAAGAAACACGAAGCCCTGATCGAAACTGAGGCAAGAACAAAATCGAGGACTAAATCGAGCTTTGAGGCACATTTTGAGAATCGAGTTAAGTTTGTTTGAAATTAGTGTTTCATAATGTTCGATATTTGAAATCGTTCAATATTATGATAATATGTGTTATTGCTATTAAAATCGAGCGATGAAGTCTCGGTAAGAGAATGGTGAGAATAAGTTAAGTTTAAGTCCCGGAATAATTTCTAAGGTAAGGATGATGTTATGTATTCATATAAGATAAGAAAGGTCCCGTATAAGACCATGTCAGGGACATGGCTTCGGCACCAAAGAATGATCTTGTGTAAGACCATATCTGGGATATGGAATCGACATCTATGTACAATCTCGTATAAGACCACGTCTGGGACATGGCATCGACATCGAGTTATGAGATCCCGTATAAGACCATATCTGGGATATGGCATCGGCATCAAAGAATGATCCCATGTAAGACCATATCCGGGATATGGCGTTGGCATCAAAACTTATGCATGATAAGTTTGAATAATTCATGATGATCCGATTTATTCATAAGCAAAAGAGTTAAGTACGTGAGTTGGCTTAGATCCAAATCTGTTTATGGATGGCCTTGAGTAATGTTCATGATATGAATGATAAAGATGTGAGTTTATGGTTATGTTAGCATATGTGTTAAACCACGTGATACTGATGATCTGAGTAACACGAGTAAGTAAAAGTTACTAGATCATATTGACATGAGATGGGTAAGAATAAGTAAGAATAAGTGTGAATAAGTACGAGTAAGTACTTTTCTTCATTTGAGACTATGTTTCCATTGTTTCATGATATGAATGATTATAATTTGAGTAAATATGTTATCCTAGAGTTTCATGCAAACTTACTAAGCTATATGCTTACCCCTCCCTTTTCTATTTTCCTTATAGTTACGCCAAGTTAGCTCGGGAATCACAGAACGTCGGAGTTCGGAATCACACTATCAACTGCCCTTTTTGGTATAGTAAAGTTAATTCATTTTGAGTATGGCATGTATAGGAAATTGGGTATTCTATGTTATAACATGTTTAAGGGACAAAGTGTTGGCTATAAATGGTTTACACTTATTTTGTAAAGGGTCAGTATGAGGTGGCCTTAATTGTCAAGTTTAAGCTATAAGAATTATGAGTATGATGAGGTGAATGTTCATGCAAGTTATCGAGTATGATTGTGGTTGGAATGAATGTTAGTTTAAAGATTTTTCATAGCTTAATATTGCTATGTTTTGTGCTAAATGAGACTATATAAATGAGTCTTTGTTTCAGGGTGGCAAAAAGGCTTGGAGAATAGCCTATAGTTGTCCACACGGGTAGACACACGGGCATGTGTCTAGACCATGTGTGACACACGGTCAACCCATATGGGTGTGTTGATAGGTCGTGTGTCCCCTGCACTTAATTACGAGAATGTGATTCGTCACACGAGCCAGCACACGGGCGTGTGCCTTGGCCGTGTGCTAATTAAGATTTGGTGATGTCATAGACAGAGAGCTCCATGGGCAGGAGACACGGGCATGTCCTAGGGCACAAGGGCGTGTCCATTGGACAACACGGGCGTGTGGCCCCTGTCTAGGTAAAAATTTTCAAAGAGCGTTTAAGTTTTCGGTTGAACCCCGAAACCTTCCATGTGTATGTTTAAGGTCTCGTAGGCCCATCATACGAAGGCTATGATCAAGGAAGAAAGGGTTTTAGGTCGAAACGAAATTTTATATCCCGTAATTACATGTTCAAGTGAGATTAAGTATGGTAATACCTCGTATCCATTTCCAGCGTTGGACTCGGGAAGGGGTGTTACATTTAGTGGTATCAGAGCTAGGTTTAGTCGATTCTCAGACTAACGTAGTATGAGTATGGGTCTAGCTATACACGCCAAACATAAGAGTACTTGTGTAATGATAGTGTGACGACTCCTGACGATTTGAATTGTATATTTTTTTATAGTTGATGGATATTGATCCTGGCCGAGCTGCAGCTGATGATGCTGTAAGTAATGGGTCGGCTCCCGTGCAAGGGACTGCACCAGTAGAGAGTAGACCCGAGACTTTGGGTCAGGGAGAAGAGGCCCGATAAGTCTTTCTCTGAATGATGAGTAATTGGTATACAGAGTATATACGAGCAAATCTGAATGCTCCACCCCCTCCGCCCCCACCTATTCCTCAACCTACCCCTGTAGCTCCTCAAGTGGTAGAGTTTGTAAGAAGAGAAAAAGCCTCCGGTTGATAGGATCTGGAAGCAAGGAGCCGAGGAATTTAGGGCTAGTAAAGATGATGATCCGGAAAGAGCTGAATTTTGGCTTGAAAATACCATCAGGGTATTTGATGAGTTATCGTGTACACCTGAAGAGTGCATGAAGCGTGTGGTTTCTCTTCTGAGAGATTCCACTTACCAGTGGTGGAATACCCTTGTGTCGGTTGTACCGAGGGAAAGAATTACGTGGGAGTTTTTCCAAGAGGAATTTCAAAAGAAATACATAAGCCAAAGATTTATAGACCAGAAGAGAAAGGAATTCTTTGAACTAAAGCAAGGCAGGATGATAGTAACTGAATATGAGCGCGATTTTGTGAGGCTCAGCAAGTAAGCTCGGGAATGTGTGTCCGTTCAAGCCATTATGTGTAAGAGGTTTGAGTACGGATTAAATGAAGATATCAAGCTTTTTGTTGGTGTTCTCGAGTTGAAAGAATTTGTGGTGTTAGTGGACCGGGCTTGTAAGGCCGAAGAATTAGTGAAAGAGAAAAGGAAAGTTGAAATGGAGTCTCGTGACTCAAGAAAGAGGCAGATGAGCAAGTCATTTCAATCTTCATCTAAGAAGTCAAGAGACTTCCCTACTCGATCAGCTACTTCAGCCGGGTTTTCAAACAAAGGTAAGAGTAAGCAGTACTTAGGGTCTAAAGCCCAGACAACCTCAGTTGCTAGTGCCGATAACGCCCGACCGAGTAGACCGGAATGCCCGCAATGTGGCAGACGTCATTCTGGTGAATGTCGAGCAAATGAAAAGGCCTGTTTCAGATGTGGATCTCAAGACCATTTTATTAGAGATTTTCCAAAGGGGGATGAGAAAGAGAAGCCCCAGGATGCTAGACCGAGAGGCACTGCTAGAGGGAGACCACAGAGAAACCTGGGAAGTAGAGCAAGTAGTAAGAATACTCACAAAGAGCAGGCTACGAGACCTGAGGGCAGAGCGCCTGCGAGGACCTATGCCATTCGCGCGCGAAGAGGCGTCATCTCCTTATGTGATCACGGGTACCTTTTCTCTCTATGATACTAAAGTTATTGCTTTAATAGATCTGGGATCTACCCATTCTTATATGTGCATGAAATTAGTATCTAGAATGAGTATGCCCGTAGAGTCTACAGAATTTGTGATAAAGGTGTCTAATCATTTAGGCAAAAGTGTGCTAGTTGATAAAGTATGCAAAGATTGCCCATTAATGATTAGAGGTCATTATTTTAAGGGAAATCTTATGTTATTGCCATTTGATGAATTTGATATAATTCTTGGTATGGACTGGCTAACCACTCATGGTGTGACTGTAAACTATGGAAAGAAATATATTGAGTTGATATGTGAAAATGGGGACACTCTTCTTGTTGAATCAGATGAACAAGATAGATTGCCGGTTGTGATCTCTCATATGACCGCTCAGAGGTGCGTAAGAAAGGGATATGAGGCATATCTTGCTTTTATGTTGAATGCTAAAGAAACCGAGTTAAAGATTGAATCAGTTTCGATAGTATGTGAGTACCCATATGTTTTTCCAGAGGAACTGCCAGTACTACCCTCGATTAGAGAGGTCGAGTTCGACATTGAGTTAGCTCCCGGCGCTGTACCCATATCAATTGCACCATATAGAATGGCTCCAACAGAGTTGAAAGAATTAAAGGCACATTTACAAGAGTTAACGTATAAAGGTTTTGCAAGACCGAGTAGTTCTCTATGGGGTGCTCCAATGCTATTTGTGAAAAAGAAAGATGGTTCCATGAGGCTATGCATAGATTACCAGCAGCTTAATAAGGTAATAGTGAAAAACAAGTATCCATTGCCAAGGATCGATGATTTGTTTAATCAATTGAAGGGAGCCACTATGTTCTCTAAAATAGATTTGAGATCGGGGTATTACCAGTTGAGAGTAAAAGACTCAAATGTGCCTAAGACGGCTTTTCGAACGAGGTATGGGCACTATGAATTTCTAGTCATGCATTTTGGTTTAACAAACCCTCCGGCGGTGTTTATGGACTTAATGAACCGCGTCTTTCGGCCATACTTAAATAAGTTTGTGGTCGTCTTTATTGATGATATATTGATATACTCCTGTGATGAGGGAGAGCATGACGAACATCTAAGGATAGTTTTACAGATTCTTCGAGATAATCAGTTGTACGCCAAGTTCAGCAAAAGCGAATTTTGGCTTAGGGAAGTTTGATTTTTGGGACACATTGTTTCGGGAGATGGAGTCTGAGTTGACCCAAGTAAAATTTCAGCTATTGTTAATTGGAAATTGCTGAAAAATGTGTCTGAGGTTAGAAGTTTTCTGGGCCTTGCTGGCTATTATCAACGGTTCATTAAAGGATTCTCCATGATAGCTACACCCATGACGAGATTATTACAGAAAAATGTAAATTTGAGTGGACGAAAAAGTGCCAACATAGTTTTGAGAGATTAAAGGCAATGTTGACAGACGCTCCAGTTCTAGTGCAACCTGAGTCGGGAAAGGAATTTGTGATCTACAGCGATGCATCTTTAAACGGATTGGGTTGTGTACTTATGCAAGAAGGCAAGGTGATAGCATATGCCGCCAGACAGTTAAAGAACACGAGAAGAATTACCCTAAGCACGATTTAGAATTGGCTGCCATCGTGTTTGCATTAAAGATATGGAGACACCATTTATATGGTGAGAGATGTCGGATATTCACCGATCACAAAAGTCTAAAGTATTTGATGACTCAGAAAGAATTGAATTTAAGGCAACGAAGGTGGTTGGAGTTGATAAAAGATTATGAGCTAGTCATTGACTAGCACCCGAGGAAGGCGAATGTAGTCGCCGATGCTTTAAGTAGAATATCCTTATTTGCCTTGAGGGCTATGAATACACGGATGAGTTTATCAGATGATGGTTCTATTCTAGCGGAGTTGTGGGCTAGACCAATATTTTTTCAAGAAATCTGTGAGGCTCAGAAAGATGACAGCGACCTACAAGCTAGAAAAGCTCAATGCGAGTCAAGTGTTGAGTCCGATTTTTGGATTAATCCAGATGGATGTTTAATGTTCAGGGACTGAGTATGTGTACCGAGGAACGATGAGCTTATTCGTAAAGTTTTGCATGAGGCACATAGCGGATGTTTATCTGTACATCCAGGTAGTACCAAGATGTATAATGATCTGACGAAATGGTACTGGTGGCTGAGTATGAAGAAATATATTTCTGAATTTTTCTCAAGATGCTTAATTTGTTAACAGGTAAAGGCCAAACATCAAGTACCCTCGGGTTTACTTCAACCTATTATGGTGCGCGAGTGGAAGTGGGACCGAGTTACTATGGACTTTGTAACAGGTTTACCGTTGACACCGAGCAAGAAAGATGATGTATGGGTCGTAGTCGATAGACTTACGAAGTCACCCATTTCATACCAAAGGCGTGTTGACTATTCTTTGGATAAGTTGGCAAACTTGTACATCTCTGAGATTGTGAGACTTCACGGACTGCCCTTATCAATTATATCAGATAGAGATCCGAGATTCACCTTCAGGTTTTGGAAAAAGTTACAAGAGGCCTTGGGCACCAAGTTCGATTTTAGTCTGACCTTTCACCCCCAAACCGACGGACTGATGTAAAGGTTAATACAAGTACTTGAGGATATGCTTCGGTGTTGTATTTTTGAATTTTGAGGCAGTTGGGAAAAGTATCTACCGTGGATAGAGTTTGCTTATAATAATAGTTTTCAATCAAGTTTAAAAATGTCACCTTATAAGGCTTTATATGGGCGTAAGTGCCGAACGCCTTTATACTGGACTGAGCTTAAGGAAAACCAGATTCACGGGGTTGACTTGGTTAGAGAAACCGAAGAAAAAGTAAAGGTGATTCGAGATTGTTTAAAGGCTACTTCTGACAGACAGAAATCTTACTTGGATTTAAAAAGGAAAGAGATTGAGTATCAAGTCGGTGATAAAGTATTCTTAAAATTTTCGCCATGGAGAAAAGTTCTTAGATTTGGCCGAAAAGGCAAATTGAGTCCGCGTTTCATCGGACCATATGAGATCACCGAGAGGATTGGGCCGGTAGCCTATCGGTTGGCTTTGCCAACTGAGTTACAAAAGATTCATGATGTGTTTCACGTGCCGATGTTGCGACGCTACCGATCAGACCCATCACATGTAATCACACCGACTGAGGTTGAGATTCAACCCGACATGACATATGGTGAGGAACCAGTTAAGATTCTAGCACGAGAAGTTAAACAGTTGAGAAATAAAAGTGTAGCTCTAGTGAAAGTCCTATGGCAGAGACATGGGGTAGAAGAGGCTACATGGGAGCCCGGGGAGGCTATGAGAAACCAGTACCCAAACCTTTTCACTGGTAAGATTTTCGGGGACGAAAATCCCTAATGGAGGAGAATTGTAACAGCCCGACTTAGGGGCTAGTCGGAATAGTGGTGCGAGACCGCAAATTCGAAGTAAAAATATGTGTTTAAATGATTTTACAAGGCTTATGAGGTATTTGCATGATTGTGTGAAAATATCATGAAAAAGTTTTATTAATTAGTGAATAAATTGTCCATTAGGACTAAATTGCAAAGAATAGAAAATGTGAGATTCTAGAAGGTTCAAGTATGAAATAGAATTATAAAAATTCCTAGAGGTCCTTATTTAGCAATTAGACCATCATATTTGATGATGGACAAAAATGGACATGGGAAGGAAAAATCTCAAGAAAGGGTCATTAAGGGCATTTTAGTCGTTTAGTAAATAAAAGAATTAAAAGGGAAAACAAGGCCAAAAACATGTCCATCTTCCTCCCTTGGCCAAAATTTGCAAGGAGCACCATAGCTAGGGCTTCTTCAACTTTCAAGCTTGATAGTAAGTGCATCCTAGCCCCGTTTTTAATGTTTTTCGTATTTTTAAAACCCTCGTAGCTCGGTTTAGCTATTTCTAGCTATATTTTGAGCTAGGGTTTATGTTCAAAAATTTACCCATGTATGACATGCATGTATTTTAATGTTTTATGTAATATTATGAAAGTTTGATGTAGGATAAACATCTTTTTCTAAGTGATATTCATGAAAAATGCATGTAAGGACCAAATTGTAAAAGTTATGAAAATGGTCATACATGAGTGAAATAATAGGAATTGAAAGATGCTATAGTTGAGAATATGATTCGGCTAGGCTTGAAGTATAATAAAGTTGAATGAAAATCATTTTACGAGCCTAAGGGTAAAAGTGTAATTATGTAAAAGTTTAGGGGCAAAATCGTAATTTTTCCAAAATATTAATTATGAGTCGATTTAGTCAATGCATGTGTTTAACAAGAAAAATTTATTATTATAGATCAAGAAA
Organism: Gossypium sturtianum; assembly: GCA_025698515.1. Classification (NCBI taxonomy): domain Eukaryota; kingdom Viridiplantae; phylum Streptophyta; class Magnoliopsida; order Malvales; family Malvaceae; genus Gossypium; species Gossypium sturtianum. The sequence continues at coordinate 119,216,397 of CM046943.1, read as the reverse complement.
CACGAAGCCCGAATCGAAACCGAGGTAAAAATAAAATCGAGGACTAAATCGAGCTTTGAGGCACATTTTGAGAATCGAGGTAATTTTGTATGAAATTAAAGTTTCATAATGTTTGATATTTGAAATCATTCAATATTATGATAATATGTGTTATTGCTATTAAAATCGAGCGATGAAGTCTCGGTAAGAGAATGGTGAGAATAAGTTAAGTTTAAGTCCCGGAATAATTTCTAAGGTAAGGATGATATTATGTATTCATATGAGATAAGAAAGGTCCCGTATAAGACCATGTCAGGAACATGGATTCGGCACCAAAGAATGATCTCGTGTAAGACAATATTTGGGATATGGCATCGACATCTATGTACAATCTCGTATAAGACCATGTCTGGGATATGGCATCGACATCAAGTTATGAGATCCCGTATAAGACCATATCTGGGATATGGCATCGGCATCAAAGAATGAACCCATGTAAGACCATATCTTGGATATGGCATTGGCATCAAAACTTATGCATGATAAGTTTGAATAATTCATGATGATCCGATTTATTCATAAGCAAAAGAGTTAAGTACATGAGTTGGCCTAGATCCAAATCTGTTTATGGATGGTCTTGAGTAATGTTCATGATATGAATGATAAAGATGTGAGTTTATGGTTATGTTAGCATATGTGTTAAACCACGTGATACAGTGATACAGGTAACACGAGTAAGTAAAAGTTACTAGATCATATTGACATGAGATGGGTAAGAATAAGTAAGAATAAGTGTGAATAAGTACGAGTAAGTACTTTTATTCATTTGAGACTATGTTGCCATTGTTTCATGATATGAATGATTATAGTTTGAGTAAATATGTTATCATAGAGTTTCATGCAAACTTACTAAGCTTTATGCTTACCCCTCTCTTTTCCCTTTTCCTTGTAGTTACGCCAAGTTAGCTCGGGAGTCACAAAACGTCGGAGTTTGGAATCACACTATCAACCGCCCTTTTTGGTATAGTAAAGTTAATTCATTTTGAGTATGGCATGTATAGGAAATTGGGTATTCTATGTTATAACATGTTTAAGGGCCAAAGTGTTGGCTATAAATGGTTTACACTTATTTTGTAAAGGGTCATTATGAGGTGGCCATAATTGTCAAGTTTAAGCTATAAAAATTATGAGTATGATGAGGTGAATGTTCATGCAAGTTATCGAGTATGATTGTGGTTGGAATGAATGTTAGTTTAAAGATTTTTCATAGCTTAATATTCTATGTTTTGTGCTAATTGAGACTATATGAATGAGTCTTTGCTTCAGGGTGGCAAAAAGGCTTGGATAATAGCCTATAATTGTCCACACGGGTAGACACACGGGCGTGTGTCTAGACCGTGTGTGACAAACGGTCAACCCATACGGGTGTGTTGATAGGCCATGTGTCCCCCGCACTTAATTACGAGAATATGATTCGTCACACGGGCCAGCACACGGGCGTGCGCCTTGGCCGTGTGCTAATTAAGATTTGGTGACGTCATAGTCAGAGAGCTCCACGGGCAGGAGACACGGGCATGTCCTAGGGCACACGGGCGTGTCCCTTGGATAACACGGGCGTGTGGCCCCTATCTAGGTAAAAATTTTCAAAGAGCGTTTAAGTTTTTGATTGAACCCCGAAACCTTCCAGGTGTATGTTTAAGGTCTCGTAGGCCCATCATACGAAGGCTATGATCAAGGAAGAAAGGGTTTTAGGTCGAAACGAAATTTTATATCCCGTAATTACATGTTCAAGTGAGATTAAGTATGGTAATACCTCGTATCCATTCCGGCATTGGACTCGGGTAAGGGGTGTTACATTTAGTGGTATCAGAGCCAGGTTTAGTCGATTCTCAGACTAACGTAGTATGAGTATGAGTCTAGCTATACATGCCAAACGTAAGAGTACTTGTGTAATGATAGTGTGACGACTCCTGATGATTTGAATTGTATATTTTTTTTATAGTTGATGGATATTGATCCTGGCCGAGTTGCAACTGATGATACTGCAAGTAATGCGCCGGCTCTCGCACAAGAGACCGCGCCAGTAGAGAGTAAACCCGAGACTTTGGATCAGGAAGAAGAGGCCCGATAAGCCTTTCTCTGAATGATGAGTAATTGGTATACAGAGTATATACGAGCAAATTCGAATGCTGCACCCCCTCCACCCTCGCCTATTCCTCAACCTACCCCTGTAGCTCCTCAAGTGGTAGAGGTTGTAAGAAGAGAAAAGCCTCCGGTTGATAGGATCCAGAAGCAAGGAGCCGAGGAATTCAGGGCTAGTAAAGATGATGATCCGGAAAGAGCTGAATTTTGGCTTGAAAATACCATCAGGGTATTTGATGAGTTATCGTGCACACCTGAAGAAGTGCATGAAGCGTGTGGTTTCTCTTCTGAGAGATTTTGTTTACCAGTGGTGGAATGCCCTTGTGTCGATTGTACCGAGGGAAAGAATTACGTGGGAGTTTTTCCAAGAGGAATTTCGGAAGAAATACATAAGCCAAAGATTTATAGACCAGAAGAGAAAGGAATTCTTTGAACTAAAGCAATGCAAGATGATAGTAACTAAATACGAGCGCGATTTTGTGAGCCTCAACAAGTACGCTCGGGAATGTGTGTCCTTTGAAGCCATTATGTGTAAGAGGTTTAAGGACGGATTAAATGAAGATATCAAGTTGTTTGTTGGTGTTCTCGAGTTGAAAGAATTCGTGGTGTTAGTGGATCGGGCTTGTAAGGCCGAAGAATTAGTGAAAGAGAAAAAGAAAGCCGAAATGGAGTCTCGTGACTCAAGAAAGAGGCAGATGAGTAAGTCATTTCAATCTTCATCTAAGAAGTCAAGAGACTTCCCTACTTGATCAGCTACTTCAGCCAGGTTTTCAAACAAAGGTAAGAGTAAGCAGTACTTAGTGTCTAAAGCCCAGACCACCTCGGTTGCTAGTGCCAGCAACGCCCGACCGAGTAGACCGAAATGCCCACAGTGTGGGAGACGTCATTCTGGTGAATGTCGAGCAAATGAAAAGGCCTGTTTCAGATGTGGGTCTCAAGACCATTTTATTAGAGATTTTCCAGAGAGGGATGAGAAAGAGAAGCCCCAGGATGCTAGACCGAGAGGCACTGCTAGAGGGAGACCACAGAGAAACCCGGGAAGTAGAGCAAGTAGTAAGAATACTCACAAAGAGTAGGCTACGAGACCTGAGGGCAGAGCGCCTATGAGGACCTATGCCATTCGCGCTCGCGGAGAGGCGTCATCTCCTTATGTGATCACGGGTACCTTTTCTCTCTATGATACTAAAGTTATTGCTTTAATAGATCCGGGATCTACCTATTCTTATATATGCATGAAATTAGTATCTAGATTGAGTATGCCCGTAGAGTCTACAGAATTTGTGATAAAGGTGTCTAATCCTTTAGGCAAAAGTGTGCTAGTTGATAAAGTATGCAAAGATTGTCCATTAATGATTAGAGGTCATTATTTTAAGGGAAATCTTATGTTATTGCCATTTGATGAATTTGATATAATTCTTGGTATAGACTAGCTAACCACTCATGGTGTGACTGTAAACTGTGGAAAGAAATATATTGAGTTGAGATGTGAAAATGGGGACACTCTTCGTGTTGAATCAGATGAACAAGATAGATTGTCAGTTGTGATCTCTGATATGACCGTTCAGAGGTGCGTAAGAAAGGGATATGAGGCATATCTTGCTTTTGTGTTGAATGCTAAAGAAACCGAGTTAAAGATTGAATCAGTTCCGGTAGTATGTGAGTACCCAGATGTTTTTCCAGGAGGCGCCAAGACTACCCCGATTAGAGAGGTCGAGTTCGGCATTGAGTTTGCTCCCGGCGCTGTACCCATATCAATTGCACCATATAAAATGGCTCCAACAGAGTTGAAAGAATTAAAATCACGGTTAAAAGAGTTAATGGATAAAGGTTTTGCAAGACCGAGTAGTTCTCCATGGGGTGCTCCAATGCTATTTGTGAGGAAGAAAGATGGTTCCATGAGGCTATGTATAGATTACCAGCAGCTTAATAAGGTAACAGTGAAAAACAAGTATCCGTTGCCAAGGATCGACGATTTGTTTGATCAATTGAAGGGAGCCACTATGTTCTCTAAAATAGATTTAAGATCAGGGTATTACCAGTTGAGAGTAAAAAACTCAGATGTGCCTAAGACGGCTTTTCGAACGAGGTATGGGCACTATGAATTTCTAGTCATGCCTTTTGGTTTAACAAACCCTCCGGCGGTGTTTATGGACTTAATGAACCGCGTCTTTCAGCCATACTTAAATAAGTTTGTGGTCGTCTTTATTGATGATATATTGATATACTCCCGTGATGAGGGAGAGCATGACGAACATCTAAGGATAGTTTTACAGATTCTTCGAGATAATCAGTTGTACGCAAAGTTCCGCAAAAGCGAATTTTGGCTTAGGGAAGTTTGATTTTTGGGACACATTGTTTCGGGAGATGGAGTCCAAGTTGACCCAATTAAAATTTCGACTATTGTTAATTGAAAATCATCGAAAAATGTGTCTGAGGTTAGAAGTTTTCTGGGTCTTGCTGGCTATTATCGACGGTTCGTTAAAGGATTCTCCATGATAGCTACACCCATGACGATATTATTACAGAAAAATGTAAAGTTTGAGTGGACGGAAAAGTGCCAACACAGTTTTGAGAGATTAAAGGCAATGTTGACAGAGGCTTCAATTCTAGTGCAACCCGAGTCGGGAAGGAATTTGTGATCTACAACGATGCATCTTTAAACAGATTGGGCTGTGTACTTATGCAAGAAGGCAAGGTGATAGCATATGCCTCCAGACAGTTAAAGCACACGAGAAGAATGACCCTACGCACAATTTAGAATTGGCTGCCATCGTGTTTGCATTAAAGATATGGAGACACCATTTATATGGTGAGAGATGCCGGATATTCACCGATCACAAAAGTCTAAAGTATTTGATGACTCAGAAAGAATTGAATTTAAGGCAACGGAGGTGGTTGGAGTTGATAAAAGATTATGAGTTAGTCATTGACTACCACCCGAGGAAGGCGAATGTAGTCGCTGATGCTTTAAGTAGAAAATCCTTATTTGCCTTGAGGGCTATGAATACACGGATGAGTTTATCAGATGATGGTTTTATTCTAGCGGAGTTGTGGGCTAGACCAATGTTTCTTCAAGAAATCTGTGAGGCTCGGAAAGATGACAGCGACCTACAAGCTAGAAAAGCTCAATGCGAGTCAAGTGTTGAGTCCGATTTTCGGATTAATCCAGATGGATGTTTAATGTTCAGGGACTGAGTATGTGTACCGAGGAACGATGAGCTTATTCGTAAAGTTTTGCATGAGGCACATAGCAGATGTTTATATGTACATCCAGGTAGTACCAGGATGTATAATGATCTGAAGAAATGGTACTGGTGGCCGAGTATGAAGAAAGATATTTCTGAATTTTTCTCAAGATGCTTAATTTGTTAACAGGTAAAGGCCAAACATCAAGTACCCTCGGGTTTACTTCAACCTATTATGGTACCCGAGTGGAACTGGGTCCGAGTTACTATAGACTTTGTAACATGTTTACCGTTGACACCGAGCAAGAAAGATGATGTATGGGTCGTAGTCGATAGACTTACGAAGTCAGCCCATTTCATACCAATGCGTGTTGACTATTCACTGGATAAGTTGGCAAACTTGAACATCTCTGAGATTGTGAGACTTCACGGACTGCCCTTATCGATTATATCAGATAGAGATCCGAGATTCACCTCCAGGTTTTGGAAAAACTTGCAAGTGGCCTTGGGCACCAAGTTAAGTTTTAATACAGCCTTTCACCCCCAAACCGACGGACAATCGGAAAGGTTAATACAAGTACTTGAGGATATGCTTCGGTGCTGTATTCTTGAATTTCGAGGCAGTTGGGAAAAGTATCTACCGTTGGTAGAGTTTGCTAATAATAATAGTTTTCAGTCAAGTTTAAAAATGGCACCTTATGAGGCTTTATATGGGCGTAAGTGCCGAACGCCTTTATACTGGACTGAGCTTAAGGAAAACCAGATTCACGGGGTTGACTTGGTTAGAGAAACCGAAGAAAAAGTAAAGGTGATTCGAGACTATTTAAAGGCTACTTCTGACAGACAGAAATCTTACTCGGATTTAAAAAGAAAAGAGATTGAGTATCAAGTCAGCGATAAAGTATTCTTAAAAGTTTCACCATGGAGAAAAGTTTTTAGATTTGGTCGGAAAGGTAAATTGAGTCTGCATTTCATCGGACCATATGAGATCACCGAGAGGATTGGGCCGGTAGCTTATCAGTCGGCTTTGCCAACTGAGTTACAAAAGATTCATGATGTGTTTCACGTGCCGATGTTGCGACGCTACCGATCAAACCCATCACATGTAATCACACCGACTGAGGTTGAGATTCAACCCGACATGACATATGGTGAGGAACGAGTTAAGATTCTAGCACGAGAAGTTAAACAGTTGAGAAATAAAAGTGTAGCTCTAGTGAAAGTCCTATGGCAGAGACATGGGGTAGAAGAGGCTACATGGGAGCCCGAGGAGGCTATGAGGAACCAGTACCCAAACCTTTTCACTGGTAAGATTTTCGGGGACGAAAATCCCTAATGGGGAAGAATTGTAACAACCCGACTTATGGGCTAGTCGGAATAGTGGTGCGAGACCACAAATCTGATGTAAAAATATGTGTTTAAATGATTTTACAAGGCTTATGAGGTATTTGCATGATTGTGTGAAAATCTCATGAAGAAATTTTATTAATTAGTGAATAAATTGTCCATTAGGACTAAATTGCAAAGAATAGAAAATGTGAGATTCTAGAAGGTTCAAGTATGAAATAGAATTATAAAAATTCCTAGAGGTCCTTATTTAGCAATTAGACCATTATATTTGATGATGGACAAAAATGGACACGGGAAGGAAAAATCTCAAGAAAGGGTCATTAAGGACATTTTAGTCGTTTAATAAATAAAAGAATTAAAAGGGAAAACAAGGCCAAAAACATGTCCATCTTCCTCCCTTGGCTGAAATTTGCAAGGAGCACCATAGCTAGGGTTTGTTCAACTTTCAAACTTGATAGTAAGTGCATCGTAACCCCGTTTTTAATGTTTTTCGTATTTTTAAAACCCTCGTAGCTCGGTTTAGCTATTTCTAGCTATATTTTAAGCTAGGGTTTATGTTCAAAAAATTTACCCATGTATGACATGCATGTATTTTGATGTTTTATGTAATATTATGAAAGTTTGATGTAGGATAAACATCTTTTTCTAAGTGATTTTCATGAAAAACGCATGTAAGGACCAAATTGTAAAAGTTATGAAAATGGTCATACATGAGTGAAGTAATAGGAATTGAAAGATGCTATATTTGAGAATATGATTCGTCTAGGCTTGAAGTATAATAAAGTTGAATGAAAATCATTTTACGAGCCTAGGGGCAAAAGTGTAATTATATAAAAGTTTAGGGGCAAAATTGTAATTTTTCCAAAATATGAATTATAAGTCGATTTAGTCAATGCATGTGTTTAACAAGAGAAATTTATTATTATAGATCAAGAAACACGAAGCCCAGATCAAAACCGAGGCAAGAACAAAATCGAAGACTAAATCGAGCTTTGAGGCACATTTTGAGAATCGAGGTAAGTTTGTATGAAATTAGTGTTTCATAATGTTCAAGATTTGAAATCATTCAATATTATGATAATATGTGTTATTGCTATTAAAATCGAGCGATGAAGTCTCGGTAAGAGAATGGTGAGAATAAGTTAAGTTTAAGTCCCGGAATAATTTCTAAGGTAAGGATGATATTACGTATTCATATGAGATAAGAAAGGTCCCGTATAAGACCATGTCAGGAACATGGCTTAGGCACCAAAGAATGATCTCGTGTAAGACCATATCTGGGATATGGCATCGACATCTATGTACAATCTCGTATAAGACCATGTCTGGGACATGGCATCGACATCGAGTTATGAGATCCCGTATAAGACGATATCTGAGATATGGCATCGGCATCAAAGAATGATCCCATGTAAGACCATATCTGGGATATGGCGTTGGCATCAAAACTTATGCATGATAAGTTTGAATAATTCATGATGATCCAATTCATTCATAAGCAAAAGAGTTAAGTACATGAGTTGGCCTAGATCCAAATCTGTTTATGGATGGTCTTGAGTAATGTTCATGATATGAATGATAAAGATATGAGCTTATGGTTATGTTAGCATATGTGTTAAACCACGTGATACAGTGATACAGGTAACACGAGTAAGTAAAAGTTACTAGATCATATTGACATGAGATGGGTAAGAATAAGTAAGAATAAGTGTGAATAAGTACGAGTAAGTACTTTTATTCATTTGAGACTATGTTGCCATTGTTTCATGATATGAATGATTATAGTTTGAGTAAATATGTTATCCTAGAGTTTCATGCAAACTTACTAAGCTTTATGCTTACCCCTCTCTTTTCCCTTTTCCTTGTAGTTACGCCAAGTTAGCTCGGGAATCATAGAACGTCGGAGTTCGGAATCACACTATCAACCGCCCTTTTTGGTATAGTAAAGTTAATTCATTTTGAGTATGGCATGTATAGGAAATTGGGTATTCTATGTTATAACATGTTTAAGGGCCAAAGTTTTGGCTATAAATGGTTTACACTTATTTTGTAAAGGGTCATTATGAGGTGGCCATAATTGTCAAGTTTAAGCTATAAGAATTATGAGTATGATGAGGTGAATGTTCATGCAAGTTATCGAGTATGATTGTGGTTGAATGAATGTTAGTTTAAAGATTTTTCATAGCTTAATATTGCTATGTTTTGTGCTAATTGAGACTATATGAATGAGTCTTTGTTTCAGGGTGGCAAAAAGGCTTAGATAATAGCCTATAGTTGTCCACACGAGTAGACACACGGGCGTGTGTCTAGACCGTGTGTGACACACGGTCTACCCGTATGGGTGTGTTGATAGGCCATGTGTCCCCTGCACTTAATTACGAGAAAGTGATTCGTCACACGGGCCAGCACATGAGTGTGTGCCTTGGCCGTGTGCTAATTAAGATTTGGTGACGTCATAGTCAGAGAGCTCCATGGGCAGGAGACACGGGCATGTCCTACAGCACACGGGCGTGTCCCTTGGACAACATGGGCGTGTGGCCCCTCTCTAGGTAAAAATTTTCAAAGAGCGTTTAAGTTTCCAGTTGAACCCTAAAACCTTCCGGGTGTATGTTTAAGGCCTCGTAGGCCTATAATACGAAGGTTATGATCAAGGAAGAAAGGGTTTTTGGTCGAAATAAAATTTTATATCTCGTAATTACATGTTCAAGTGAGATTAAGTATGGTAATACCTCGTATCCGTTTCCGACGTTGGACTCGGGTAAGGGGTGTTACAAACGGTGCCATCCTATATGGGGCAACCGAAATAGGTGCCGTACCAGGGACCAACTCAATACCAAACTCGACTTTCCTAATTGAAGGCAATCCGAGCAACTCTTCTGAAAACATATCCGGGTACTCACATACCACAGGCACTGACTCAATCTTTACTTCCGACTTGGGTATTCAACACAAATGCAAGATAGGACTCATACCCTTTTCTCATGTATTTCTCAGCAGTCATAGAGGAAATCAGTACAAGCGAGCTATCCGATTCACCTGATTCAACCCGAAGGATATCCCCATTTTCACATTTCAATTCAATAAACTTACTACCACAGTGTACTAACACGTTATGAACAGTCAACCAATCCATGCCAAGAATTAGGTCAAATTCATCAAACGGTAGTAGCATGAGGTTAGCTAAAAAACAATGACCTCTAATCATCAAAGGACAGATTCTACACACTTTGTCAACTATCACATGCTTGCCTAACGGGTTTGACACTTTTATCACAAATTCGGTAGACTCAACAGGCATATTCATGCTAGACACCAATTTCACACAAACATATGAATGGGTAGACCCCGGATCAATCAAAGCAACAACAGAGATATCGTGAAGAGAAAAAGTACCTGTAATCACATCCAGTGACGATACCTCTTCGCGAGCGCGAATGGCATAAGTCCTTGCAGGCGCTCGACCCTCGGACCTTACGACGAAATCTCTAGGCGCACCTCTGTTGCTAGCCCCACTTCCCGGGTTCTTCTGTGGTCTACCTCAAGAAGAAGCATTTCTCGCTCGCACATCTTGCTTCCTATCCTTCTCATCCATCTTAGGACAGTTTCGAATGAAGTGGTCTAGTGAACCGCACTTGAAACAGCCTCTATCATTTCCTCGGCACTCATCGAAATGTCGTCTACCACACTTCAAACACTACAGTTTATTTGGTCGAGCACTACCAACACCCGCAATAGAAGTGGTTTGAGCTTTAGACACCGTGTACTGCTTATTCTTATTTCTACTCGAGAATCTCGTTGAAGCATTTGATCGAGTAGTGAACTCTTTCGATTTCTAGGAGGAGGACTGCAATGATTTTCCCAACCGTCTTTTCTTTGAGTCGCGAGACTCAATATCAGCCTTCCTTTTCTCTTTGGCCAATTCCTCGGCCTTGCAAGCTCTCTCAACGAGCACCACAAGTTCCTTGAGCTCTAGAATGCCAACTAAAAGTCGAATGTCTTCATTCAATATGTCCTCAAATCTCTTACACATGATGGCTTCAGTAGATACGCACTCCCTAACGTATTTGTTGAGCCTCACGAACTCACGCTCATACTCTGTTACTGTCATTCGGCCTTGCTTCAATTCTAGAAATTCCTTCCTCTTCTGGTCTATAAACCTTTGACTAATATACTTCTTTCAGAATTCTTCTTGGAAAAACTCCCATGTAATCATTTCTCTTGGTACAACCGACACAAGGGTGTTCCACCATTGGTAGACCGAGTCTCGTAGAAGTGACACAACACACTTCTTGCACTCCTCAGGTGTGCAAGATAATTCATCGAATACCCTAATGGTATTTTCTAGCCAGAACTCTGCCCTCACTGGGTCATCATCTATATTCGCTCTAAATTCCTCAGCCCCTTGCTTTCAAATTTTGTCTACCGGATGTTTTTCCCTTCTAATCATTTCCACTGCTTGGGGAGCTGTAGAGGTAGGCTGAGGGATCAGAGGGGGTGGAGGGGTGGAGTATTTGGGTTTGCACGAACAAACTCCGAATACCAAACATTTATCATATGAAGGAAAGCTTCTCTAGCCCCTCCGCCCTAACTCAATGTCATGGGCCCACTTTCGACTGGCACGATCCCTTTCGCGGGAGCCGGCGCATTAGTTTCAACATCATCCGCCACTGCTCCGTCGGGATCCATTTACTATATAAAAACACATTTTAAATTGTCAGGAGTCGTCACACTATCATAATTCATATATGGAATGTATAGCGAGACTCGTATACACGCTAGGTTAATTTGAGAATCGACTAAACCATAGCTCTGATACCACTAAATGTAACACCCCTTACCCGTGTTTGACGCCAGAACAGGGTACGAGGCGTTACCTTACTTAAACACATACTAATACACATTTATGGGTCATATAAGTTCGTTCCAATTTAAAACTTTTCAATCGTCATCTTAAAATCCTTAATATGAGCCTACGAGGCCCAACACATACATTAAAAGCAGTTCAAGACTAAACTGAGAACTTTAGAAAACTTTAAAATTTTTTACTGAAAATAGGGGCACACTCTCGTGCGGACTTGGGGCATGGCCGTGTGGCTAGCATGGCCATGTCCTTCACCCGTTCGTGAGTCTAACTTGTGCTTTGCGAGAATTCAAGATGTCACACGGCCTGCCACACGCCCGTGTCCATGGCCCGTGTCCCTCACACGACCATGACACGCTCGTGTCTCAAATCGTATGTTAAAACCTTGACATTCTGTTTCTGACATCAGCAACATTTTAGGGTTACACAGCCAAGGCACACACTCCCGTGCGTTAGGCCGTGTGGCAAATTTAATTTCGCATTTAAGGTGCAGACTTCACACGGCCTAGGCACATGCCCATGTCCTATGGCCATGTCTTTAACACGGTTGAGACACACGACCGTGCCTCAGCCCATGTGGTTATTACTGGGCATTCTATTTTACTAAATTAAGGTGCAGGGGACACACGGCCAGACTACACGCCTACAGGGCAGACCATGTGTCACACACGGCCTAGACACACGCCCGTGTGGACAAAAACAAGGTTATTTACCAAGCCCTTTTTTTTTTGCCACCCATACTTACACCAACATAAGCCACAACCAAGACATACACACATCAAGACCACTACACTCCATTCACATGCAAAACTTATCACATACTTCACCATGCAATTTGCACATTCATGAAAAACATCATCATTTATATATATCAATATCAAGTATTAGCCATCATCCATGGATTTTTACAAAATGAATCAATCTTCAAGACAAGCCAGCACATTTGGCCAAAACAACATGACACTTGACAAATGACCAAGTCCCTATACATGCCATACTCAAAATGATAAATCTAACTATACCAAATGTTCAGATTGATAGTGTGATCGAGCCTTCGACGTCCTTTAATCCCCGAGCTAGCTTGGCGATACTATAAGAAAATGGAAAGGAAAGGGAGTAGCATAAAGCTTAGTAAGTTACATGTAAATAAGTAACAACATCAACCATGCCTCTTTAAACACATAGTATATTATAAACCAGCACAACATTCTCAATTGATTTAAAGCATAACTTACTCATTTTCATCCTTACTAATCATACAACATAAATCGAGCTCATTTCTCATGAATCTCATGTAAGTACATGTATCACTTACAATATAGTCGCAACTTTTCTCACTTTTGACACAAGCTTTAAATTACCAGTTGAACCAGTTAGAATACCAAAGGATACCCGACAAGCCTCACTCAAGAGGGTGCGATACCGATGTCATGTCCTTGACATGGTCTTACACTGGCTCACATGTCAAGGCCGATGCCATGTCCCAGACATGGTCTTACACTAGCTCTCGTCTTAATGCCGATGCCATGTTCCAGACATGGTCTTACACTGGCTCACATAATGTGGCCGATGCCATGTCCCAGACATGGTCTTACACTGGTTCTCATAATGTGGTTGATGCCATGTCCCAGATTTGGTCTTACTCTAGCACACATATCACCCAAATGTCATGGCATGGATATCCAATCTATTCCTAAGTTTCAACCGAGAGTATACCACCTCAAATTTTGTCATGCATATTCATAACAATGATCAAACATTTTATGCAATATCAATTTTTAATGCATAATAACAATAGAGTTATATTATTTACGTACAACTTACTTCGGTATACAAATTATGGGCAACAAGTTCGATTTAGTCCAATAGCTTGGTTTTCCCCCGGTCTAGGTCCGGACTCCGTTTTTCTTGATCTATAATGACAAATTTTACTTATTTAATCACCACATTAGTCAAGACATTCCAAAATTCCTACTTTGGCAAAATTATCGTTTTGCCCTTAGACTTTCACATAATTACAATTTTGCCCCTAGGCTCGTAAAACGATTTTCATCAAATTTCTTCATTAACCAAGCCTAGTCGAATCTAATTTATACTTGTAGTAGATCACAATTTCTATTATTTCACACATTTACCACCTATTTTATAAAATTCTCAAAATGGTCCCTTTTAGGAGTTTTAATGAAATCTCATTTTACAAAAGTTGTTTATCTAACAACCAAGATTCATTTTCTTCCATAAAATTTCAGCAAACAACATGAATACTCACATGGTAAAACCCTAGACTCTCAACCATTTTACAGAATAGTCCATCCATTAGTTAGCTTAAGCTACAATGGTCCCAAACGTACAAAAATTATCAAGAATTACCATTAAAATCACTTACTTGCAAGGGTGAAGAGTTGCTGAAATTTCAAGCTTCCAAAACCCTTGTTTTTGTTGAAATTTTCAATGGAAGAGGAAGAAGATGGGAAAAGATGATACTTTTTCTTTATTTTATTTTATTTTATTTTATCAATTAAGTCACCTAAAATCTACCTAACCTTTGACCAATTTTCATGAATTAAAAATTCATGTCCAACCACTATAATTTCAATGGTCTATTTACTCAATAAGAACATCTACTTTAGTGTTCCATAGCTATCTAACACCTTTAGCTTGTAGAACAAAACTTTTGCACTTTATGCGATTTAATCCTTTTTCAAAATTAAGCAAGAAATCACTAAAATTAATCCACCAAAATTTTCATGCACTCATATAATCATGATATAACACATAAAATAATATTAAAATAATTTTTTCAACCTCGGATTAGTGATTCTGAAACCATTGTTCCGACTAGCCCCAAAATCGGGTTGTTACAAGAGTTATTGTCTCCTCTATTGTCATAACTTTAACGATAAATCGTTTTGGTAAAGATCACAACACTTTGCATATCAATGTATCCTCAGAAAGGAGATCACCAAGACAGAAAGTCTCATTAGTCTCACATAATCTTGTATAAAATTCATAAATAGTATCATTTTCAAGCACTTTTAAATTTTCGAACTTGGCTGTTAAAATCTAAATTTTTAACATGCGCACGACTTCATTTTCTTTATGTAGGTTTTGCAAGATTGTTCATGTCTCATTAGCAGATTCACACAAAATAAATTTATAATGGTTTACGTCAGCTCCATTAAAAATAGCATCTAAAGCTTGTGAGTTTTCATAAGCATCATTTCTTTCTTCAGTAGTGTATTTGTGTTACACCTTATCTCCATTAAGCTCGAAAATTTAAGGGTTAAATTGAAAGATACCTTAAGCTCGCAATCTCTATTGAAAAACTAGAAAAAATTAGGAACGAAATGGGATATGATTGAAAATCAATCTTGGTTTGGTTAAGATGTAACCAATCAATCCCCTAGTAGGAGACAAAATGATTATATGGATGAATGCTCGATATACGGTTAGAAGTTGCATATGAAGGGTTATAAATAGTTGAGAAATGAATCCTCAGATGGATTCCTCTCAATCTACTTCGTCCTCTCCTCTCATTCATCTTCCATGGTTGCTCCGAGGAAGCAATGATATTGGAAAGCTCTAAATGAGCGATGCTTGTGAGATTAAACTCGAGAAAATAAAGGATCTAGTAAGTTGGTAAGGTTCTAAGTCCCTTAGTGTACGTGAGATTTAATTACCAAAGTTAAAAGTTTTTAGAACTATTTTGAGAGTTCTGCATGTTTCTAGAAAATCGAGGGCTAAGGTAGAAAAATTAGGTTTACCCCCAAAAATTGGTTGTTAATCTTAGCCACCAGGAGAATGGAAGCTCTGGTGGTTGGAAAAGCTAAACGGACAAAGCGAAAAAGCACCAGGTGAGTTTCTATACTCAAACCCAGAAGTGTCAAAGTATGATGCATGATTTCATAAGTTTATGAGTATCCGTCATTCTAGTTCAGTATGCATGACCCCATGGTGTTTATTTATTATATGTATTGCATATGCGACTATAAAAAGAGATTAGTGATGGGATAGACGAAGTTAAGAATAGGGAAAAACGAGTGACTATGTTACATACCGTCAAACGGTTTTGCTGAGTGATCGTGACGTGTGAAACTCCAGGCCTTGCAGAGGAGACACTACGGTATTCAAGCATCGAGGTATAAGATGGTTAAATGGAAGAATGAATTGAATGAAAGGGGAAGAGTAAAGACCATTGATAAGTCACGGGTCCGATCGGAGGCTATACGCCAAGATGAGTAAGACCGTAGCTGAAAGATGTTATGGCATCATGATAAAAATGAGTAAAACCCTAGTTGAAAAATGTTATGGCATCAAAACGAAAATGAGTAAGACCATGGCTAAAAGACGTTATGGCATCATGGTAAACAGGACTAAGACCATAGCTGAAAGACTCTGTAGCATCCTTCGAAAGTTCGTCGAGACAGTAAACACAAGAAACATAAAGTGTAAGACCATAGTTGGACTATGGCCACCAGTGTAGTCCATGGGGATAGTAAACACAGGTTATAATGTGTAAGACCATGGAAAAAATGTTGTGGCATCATAGTTAGTCCAACAGGACATTAAACATGAGATCATCTGACGGGACATTAAACAAGAGATAGTCCGATGGGACGTTAAATACGGGGTAGTCCACTGGGATAGTAAACACAAAGATTATGGGGGGTAAGACCATAATTTGGCTATGGCAACCAACTGAGTCCGTCGGGACATCGAACATGAGTAAGACCATATATTAACTATAGAAGCATAGAGTGTCCGTCAAGACAATATCATGAATGGAAAATCAAGACAGTAATTGTGGGAAATCCCACCATTGAAGAAAAATGGTTGGAAGAAAAGGTAATCGATAGCAAATGATAGTGAACCAGCAAACGAAGGAAAATCAGTTGAAAAAAAAAAGTAGAAAGAAAAATAATCCGCTAAAACAGAAATTATGGAAGTCAAAAAGGCATAAAGGAAGGTAACCAACGGGAATCAGACATGTGAATTGCCGCACCAATAGTACTAGGTAAGCAAAAGAAAGAGTAAAATGAGGAATCGCAGTAAGGATTCGTCGTTAAGAACCGCTAAGAGAGGTTTAGTGGAGTTGGTAGGATAGAGTCTAGGTCGTGAGCATCACGACAAGAAAGGTCTTGGAATAAGAAGGGATGGCTGAAAACCCAAGATAGAAAAGTTTGATAAGGGACGACACCTATGACAGATATGTCGATCAACACTATTCTTCCATAAAAGGAAACCATTTAGGGAGTATCTGCCAAATGGCGAGTTATGAGAGAGACAATAAATAGAAATCATGAACTTAGATTGTCGTATAACGGCATTTGACTAAATACTGAAGACCGCAGTGGGTGGTAGCAAAAAGGTGTGATACGCTTGAGGGTAGGGTCTTGCAATTGGAGCAGATTACCAAGAAGTAATCTGACCGTTATTTAAACTAAGCGGGATATAAATTACCAGGATGGCGTGGGACCTTGTTGGTCATCCCAAAAGATGGAAAATGAACAAGTCATACGGGATTAAAATAGAAAAAGGTCCACCATGGGCAAAGGAGGTTGAGAATACTCACTAAGAGTCTTTGGGAATATAGGTTGGATGGCCACATTAATAAGGCTTGATGGTAAGAAGATGAAAACCACTTAGCATAAGTAAGAGGAAGGAAAAGAGCTTGCAGAGATGGAAAGACATTCAGAAGAATTGTTAAAGAAGACTATTAGTGGCCGAAAGATAATTGCTCAACGATCTATCCGCTAGTGGACAAGATCAGGAATAGGATAAAGTCCACTGCGATGGATTAAGGAAAATTCTCAAACAAGCAGGGAGTTGTATTATTATTTGAACCCCGGCAAGGTCAGGAAAGTTTTATGTAATGAAGAAATTCAATTGAACTTATAGGGATTTGACCTGTGATTGCAAGATATGCGAGAGAAAAACTCGAGGAGGGACCAAGTCAGATCGTATGGATACAATAAATCATTTAAGTAGAGTCATGCACATTGGAAGGGGGTACCATTAAGAACTCCACCTAGGGGTCAAATGTATTGTAAATTAATAGCTACCTTAGAGTCCGGAAACCTGGGTTAGTAAACTTTTCTTCGAGGTTTCTGTTGTACATGATATGTATTTATTTAATAAAGTCGCTTACAATTGATTATGCTACTAATAATTTGGTCCTTATTCAAATATGCCCCTCTTGTGACACTCTATATCCGAATTCAACAATCAAGTCAAATGAAAGTGTTATAACTTGCTTCTTTCTTTAGGACGTGTGGTGTTATCAACAACCACCACAATGGGTCAAAGCCACCCATCTTCAACAACTTCCCAAGCTGCTTCATTAATAGACATAATAAAAGCCCTCATATAAGCCTTCTAATATACATAGTTTTCTAAACCAAGTAGCAAGAGGGTCAAGTAATCGAACCACCTTCCTTCATGTATTTCATGATGGCAAGCCAAATTGAGAATCTGCTTCGCGCGTGTCTAGAGCCCGCTTTAATGCCAATTTAAAAAGTCTTTGGTTTGTACTAGTTTCAACTTTGTTGTTCTAATTTCTATTAGAACAGATGTTGGGACAGAACAATTTAAACAACAAAGCAAGAAGCAAAGTAAAAAAGAAAAATAACATGCAACATATTTTAATTCAATTCAAATCGACAATCCTACGTCTACTAAACCTCACTCAATGAATTATTTTTACTCAATGATTTATCCGACAATTATTGACTTAAGCCTAATCTACCCTTTTACACTGAATAATTGTAGCCCCACACTTGAACCATAATTATTACAGATCACTCTCCCAAAATCCTTACTTTCCAAACAATACCTAAAAGAGTATCAAATATAACAAGAAAAACACAGCAAGACACTCTAAAATTGATTAGCGGGGATGCCACACTGTTGCATATTTATAAACTTCTTTTAAGTCATCATCCAATAGTGTTATTTTTCTTTCATTAAACTTTTTACCACTAACATTAGTAACCACAAAGCTTTGTTACTCAAAAGGAACAAGAGACGAGTATCGGGACGATCAAAATGAATATGGGCTACGAGTAAATACATATTTTAATAGTTTTATTTTCTTATAATTCACTAGAACAGAAAATGGCACATCTTTAAGCCCCAACAACGTCAAGAAGAAGCATCACCAATGTAAACACGTTTTAGATCTTTTTTGGCTTTCTTCTCAACCCTAAGTCGGAGCCTGAATCTGATTAAAGAATTTAAATTACGAATTATTCAACAACAAAGTAAAACAAGAAGATGGATTTATTGGTCTAATTTTTTTTTATCGATCATTTTATTTTCTTTTATTCGTAAATGTGTATACAGTGTATTTAGAGAACCCATTCATTGTATGGGTTTCTATTTCCTACAGATACAAACAAATAAATGAAGGAAGCTGAAATACAGTGTAGAGGATAAACAGAGATGATGTACAGAAAGATGCTATACAAATGTTTGAGCATATGAAAGTATATACTGGGAGGTTCTAACTTTTACCTAATGGTTAGTTACCTGATCCACTCCTAACCGTAAAACTTCAATTCCGCCAGCTTCCCAAAAAAAAAAAAAAAAATCAAATATAAAACCATCAATTCAGAGAGAAAATAAAAAATAAAGTGAAACAAATGATGCCAAATGCCGAGTATAATACTAAACTTCTCTTCATGTATACTGAGCTTTCAGTTTACGCAAGAATTCTAATGTTTCTGTGTATGAAGGATCGGATCGGCTGAGTGGTTTGCATGAATTTATATGATCTGTTGATTCTAATACCTGTTTCACAGTCGAAAGAAGAATAAATTTTGGAGAATAGAACCATTTAGACATAGCATTTTCAATTTGTGGATGTTACCTATTTAGATTATTATACTTTCATAGAATCATTATTATTATTTAAAGAAAATACAAGTATCTATGTGAAATGATAAACACTTACAACGAGTTCACCAAATCCAGGGTAGGCTGATTCAATTGGCACAATTTCCATACGGAACGCCCATCCTCCATAACCTTCAACTATTGGAGTGACCTTGGTCTGAAAGATATCAAGTTTGAAGATCATATCAACCTTACCACTTGCTTAGATTAAAATGAATTGCAAACACGCACAATGATGCAGCATTCTACGGGGAGGAGAAAAGATTATCATCAATATATGCATATCTATTACCTCGCAGAAACTAAGGACTTGGAGCATCTGTTTCTTATGAAGGCGACGAAGGAAGTCATTAAGTTGCACGAGTCGTGGAGAGCCACTTCTCAATTCTCCTATCTATGAAAGAAAACCAATGAAAATGGTTCAAACATCAGGTTCTGAATTGAAACTATTTTACAAGTCCAAAATTTGGAATTATAATTATTTACTGATTAAAAAGTTCATAATTGATTAAAATACTAACAGTTGGAGCCGGACGTAACACAAGGCCCATTCGCCAGGGCATATCAGCAAGCTTGCTACCAAAATGTGGACAGCTATAGAACACCTGAAATTAGATGAAATATTATTATTGTTGAACTTGCCACTGCAAGAAGTTCAAATACATTAACATCATACCTCAAGGCTCCTTTTATTTAAACCAAGGTATTTCGGTTTTTGAATAAAATAATGGAAACAGAATATCTCTAATATTTGAGCACTTACAACTCCAACAGTGTTGTTCACAAGGTCATCCATATTTTCTGCCTTTGCTTTAAATAGCATCTGCTTGACCACCAGACCTCCCAGGCTACATATAAGAGAAAGTCATGCATTGAACGATAAGGTAAAATTGGAACAATGAAAGACTACCATAGTCGTTTAAAAAAAGTTCTGGCACCAAAACACCCAAGTCAAGATAGCTCTTGCACTAGAACCCCCAAGCCAAAATTTAAAAAGAAAGAGAGGTTAAATTGATTAACCTGTGGGTCACAAATACAACAGGCCGACTCCCAATGCCAGCAGCAACCAGCTTCTTCAATAACATGGAACTAACTTCCTGGAAGTCAAAATGAAAAGTTCATGAACATAGTCAGCAGAAAAAGCATATGATAGCCACAAGTTTGAACATCTGCATTACACCCACCAATATCATAAGAAATATGGAAGCATATAACTTCATTAACTGAGTCTCAAAAGATGCATCCAATGTTGCATGAGTTTAAAGAGGAGAAAAACTCATAAGTTAATCTAAACATGCATATACGTATTTCATAAATGAATTTCTCGGGTGACACTTCCACAACTCGAGTAAATGAAGCATGACAAAAATCACAAACTAAAT
The DNA here is from genome assembly GCA_025698515.1 of Gossypium sturtianum. Classification (NCBI taxonomy): domain Eukaryota; kingdom Viridiplantae; phylum Streptophyta; class Magnoliopsida; order Malvales; family Malvaceae; genus Gossypium; species Gossypium sturtianum. The sequence goes on along the minus strand of CM046943.1, from coordinate 119,195,605 downwards.
AAACCAAAAGAGGCCAACCTGAAGAGGCAGGGAAGCTCCAGACCACTGTGTTAGGTTTGTCTGTATAAAATAAGATAGATCTTGAAGTATGAGAAACAGTTGCTGAAGACCTCAACATTACTAGAAGTGAATTGCTTGCAAAAAAAAACCTATTAATTTGAACTTCTGAAAACTACCACCAAACTTAAACAAACCTTGTACTTAAGGGAAAACAAGCGAGCTTGAGGAAAATCAGCCGAAAGCCATTCACCTGGCCAAAAGGTCCCAAGCTTCCCTGCTTCTTCATCAATTTTCTCTACCAGGCCAGACTTAGTTGAGGATTTGTCCTCAGCTATGCGCCAAGTTTTATAAGGTCCACCACGTAACCCATGTACAAATACAATATCAATTTGAGGAATCTCAGAGTCAGAATCATTATTAGATACATTAAAAGATTTGCATGAGTCAGCAACATCTGAAACTTGGGTTACGGCTGTACTATCACTGTTTGAGGAATCAACCTCATTCGAACTAGACTTATCTTTCTGAACAGAGGACTGATCTTTTCCAGGACACTTCCAATGGGGACGTTCAGGGTTAATTAAGAATATCATGTCATCATAACTTGGACAGATGCTTGTACCATCTCTGCTACCATTTTCAGGACCACTATTTACTGAGTCAATACCAATTTGCTGATGGCAAATTACATTTAATAGAATTGCCCTAGCATAACTTCGTATCTTAAGGTCATTGATGCTTGATATCTTCCCATCAGCACAATCCTCAAGCCACTTACACCAAGTTTCATCAGCTGCAATGACTTTCTGGACTTTTGGAAGGAGTGAAAGAATAGCTAACAGTCGAGCTGCATGCCTCCGAATGTGAGCAGTAGGTGGCACTCGGACACTTGATGGATTGTTTGTATTTGAAGGTGACACCTCACCTTCAGTACTTGAAACCCTTTCTTGTGCTTCAGGCGCTCTAGATGCATCATAAGCCTCTATTGCAGCCAGTTTCTCATAATCATCACGTAACAAATAGCGTCTTAGCAAACATAAGAGCCCCAGATCAGTAATCTTATCCTGCAATAAAGAATCTTCGGCACAAGTTTCAGTCAGTGCTTTGATCCCTTTGAGGGTTGCCAATGCAGAATCTGCAACATCTAACTTTGGAGGATTATCTTTCTTCAGATTTTTAAATGGTCCAGCAAAAGGATCAAGAGAAAGAAGATCTGCCAGGGGGAATGTATCGACAGAACCGGTTAACCAATTTCCAGCCATATTAATGACAGCAACTGCTAATTGATTAGCAGTCTGTCCAGCTAAAAGAATGTTAGACTGGTCTATCTGAGTCTGCAAATTTCAACAGATCATGAGTAATTTAAGTTGAAGTTACTAAAATCTATTCTTAGCCTTCAAAACATGTGCATACTGAGGTTAAATTTGCATATAACAATGAAAGCAATTAAAAACAAAAGGTACAAATTCGAACCTTCACTTTGTCGATGCCTTCTTTAACAGATGATGCCTTGCTGGAGACCAGGATATCATTTAGCAGAAGAGCCAACCAACCTTGAGAAATTGGAACAGAAGATGGACCATAGTCTTCTAGAATGCAAGAAAGAATTCTTATGGCAGAGGATCGAATTTCATTGGAGGAAGATTTTCCAAAAACCCAAGAAAGCAGAATACCAGACCACTTTTGACTTTCTTCAATAGATAAACGCGAGTCCTCAGTTGAGAGCAATTCCAAAGCTTTTGCAAGAGCTTCTTGAACCTGCTGGTGCTTTGATGTTATCTTTGCAGTGACTCTCATCAGTTCAAGACCCTTCTCTATTACAGTCCTCCGAGCTTGGTGGCTCCTCTCAACAGCAACTATAAAAGCCGATAAAGCCATTTGAGATAAGGAAATGTCTTCATTTTTGCTTGCATGTGAAGCAGTAGAAAGAAGACTGGATGCCCAATCAGAGACAGAGTCATTTAAGGGAAGATTATGATCTTCCAATAGCAACCGAGCCACCAAGCTACCATGCCATTTCACAGATCTCTCAGGTGCTAGTAAAGCACACATGACAGCCTCTCCATCTTGATCCAATTCTTCAATATGAGACCTATTGATTTCCGATGCCATTGCCCAGTTGGCTAATGCCCATGCAGCGAAAGGCACAGCAACATGCTGAGAATGCAAATCATCCCAAAGACCAGGAACAACAGCAGCTGACAAATTGGCTTGTTCCACTGAACTACCATGCTTATTCATCAATGCAAGTGTTCTCGGAGTATCCCTATCTAATTCTGAAGGGGTATCATTTGAATGATCTAATGTCATATGCTCAGTTGTTCTCGACAGCCCTATAGCAGTCGTCCCTTCAAGAATTTTAATTCCAATCCCTTTCATCCCTCTTCCACCATCATCATCATCATCATTTCTCTCTCCCTCGTCTATATGCATGTCACCTTCTTCAATAACTTGAACAGCTGCAGCAATATCTCTCATTTCTGCATTTCCCGGTAGCCAAGGCTTTAAAGATTCCTTTTCTACACACTCACAATTGGATGTAACAATATCCATTATAGCAGCCACAAGCATACTTCTACCTTTCAAAGAATCAGAAATATCGAATGAACTACGACCCGAATGCTGCTCCCACACAAAAGCTATTTATCAATGGTAAAACAAAAAACTTAGAAGCACCAACAAGATTAGGGTGCAAAAAAGTTACATTTTCATAATCAGTAGATAACAAAAAGAAATAAAAACGTACCCTTTTAGATTTATTTTGAGGTTGACATGAAAAAATGAACCTCAACAGATAGGAAACGGCGCCTGGTCTTCCAAGCACGTCTTTGCTCACGTCGGGATCCGCAATTAAGTAAGCCAATGCCCTCGCCGCCTCGGCCTGAGTGCCGCAAACATCTGCTTTGCCCACTGCTACCGTCTCCAGCAGCCAATCAACTACCGCGCCGCCACTAGCGTTCACAATCGCCGCTCTGCGGCTCGCATTGGCAGCGGCAATGTCCGCAAGCAAAGACGCCACGCGTAGCTCGAACCCAGCCCGTACTTCGTGGTTTGCGGATGACATAACCGACCTCAACGATTGCCACAAAACAGAGGCGGCAACGCTGGTTTGTTTGGCTTGGTGGACGATCCTCCTGAAGGACTCGTTCGATTTTTGCATCGTGTGCTCGATTGAGTCGTAAAGAGGACTTCTCCTAAGGCTAGGGTTACCGTCGGAGGCTTCATTGCCTTTATTGGCAGATAAAACAGCGACGGAAGCGACGATAGCGGAGAGGAGAGTGGCGGAGAGGGCCAAAACGGAATTTCGAGAAAGAGAAACCGTTGCAGAAGGGTGAGTTGAAAGCTGAGTTTGAAAATTTTGCGGCGGCTGTGATTGGGAAGGGACGGGTTGCCGGTTTTTGAGATTGTTAGGGGATTCAACGGAGTTGGGAGACGAGGAGGAAAACCGTCGTGCATAATGAAGATAGCAACGCCGACGAGATCTTAAGCAGTAACGAAGCATAATTTTAATTCGAAAAAATAAAGGAAAAGATTGGGAAATTCCGTTGAAGCCGCTGTTGAAGAGGATGGCGGGAGGAAAATGGTTGTTTATATATATAGATGGTAAGGACGGTCTATAAAAATGGAATTTTCTAGCCGCATATGCCAACCTTTTTGTCCTTTCCAATACCAGGCCTTTCAATTTTATACCTTTTTTACAATTTAGTTTCATGGGCCTAATTAAAATGGGTTTAATACTCGATTTTATCAAATCCACCTGAATTTATTTTTAATCCAACTCAAAATTAATTTGATTTGGATCTAAAATTACTCAAATAAGTAAATCCAACTCCCATTTTTCTCACTTCTTTCCTCCCTTTCTCGTCAACAGAATTACCACTAGAGGTCCCGAAGGCCCGCCCGAAATGTGGGAGGGTTTGGGTAAAAATACAGACCCGAAAAATGGGCTTGGGCAAAAAAATTAGGCCCGTTTAAAAAACGGGCCGGGCCTCGGGCATGATTTTTTTGGCCCGGGCCCTGTCGGCCTGGCCCGAAATATTTTTTTATTTTTTTATTTTTTTTAATAAAATTTTAACTTTAGAAATACATTTTCACGTGCCTTTCTCTTCCGGACTTCCACTCTTTCTCCCATTTTTTCCATTTTTCAAATCAAAATCCCTAATCTCCACTCTCCACCTTCCTCTTCATCTCTACATCTTACGTTCGGTTCTTTTTTATTCAAATTTCTATTGCACGTGCATCTCGTTTCAAGAATTTTGATTTTCCTTCTTGTTTCTTATCTTGTTTCTCTGGAACCAAACAGTTTAAAAAGGTTTGTTATTCTTTTCAATTAATTGAAAAGTAGATGATTTTAAAGGTAATTGATGTTATGAGTTATGGGTGTCTGTTATTTTAGTATAATAATTTATGGGTTTGTTATTTTAGGACTACATGCACATCTGCTTTTTTTAATAATGATTTGTTTGTCTATACTATAACACATCTAATATTTATTTTCATGATTTTGTCTTCGTTTGGAGTTTTCTCGATTTTTTTTATTTGAATAAATCAATGTTTGTCATGATATGTAATGATAATAATTTATTTCATTTAATGTAATTTTTGGTTTTCGTTTTATTCCCATTGTTATGCCATTAGCGATTGTGAAATTTTTGGTAATTTTATTTCGAGGATTTTATACTGCAGATATTGGATGCAATTGCATTTTTCTTGGATTTTTTATTCGATTTTTTTCACTATTTCTCCTTTTTCCTGGTAGTTTTAGACCTATAATCCCCACAATACGTTAAACGTGAAATGTTGATTTTTGCGGGAAGGTCAAGACTCAAAGACCATCGAGCAACGTTCCTTGAAACCCGGTATTTTTGCTTATTGACTTTGTGAATAACTTTTTTTGTACATGACTCTATGAATAGTTAATTCTTGTGGTGTTATTTTTAATCTTTTGGTCTAAAAAAATTAAATGTAAAATAGTTCCAACAATTTGAGAATAAATTGGGTGCAATTAAGTTTTAATTTTTAGTTAATTTGGTTGCCTTAGATGGTATTTATGACGTCTATATTCTGCTGTTAATAGAGGATTAATGTTGTTTGTTTTAAATGATGTCTGAAAAGTATTAATTTGGTTGTTTTAAATGTTGTTTGTTTAAGGCTACTTAAAAGTTAATTAAAATGATGTCTGAAAAGTATTAATTTGTTTGTTTTAAATCTTTGTTTGTTTAAGGCTACTTAAAAGTTAATTAAAATGATGTCCAAAAGTATTAATTTGGTTGTTTTAAATGTTGCGAATTTATGGTGTTGGAAACTTTCTTAAGACTGGAATTAATGGTGTCTGAATGGTATTTTAATGCTGCTTAAAGGTTTAGTTTAGAGATGTCTGAAAGAGTAAATTGGTTGTGTTAAATGTTGCGAAAATTATGGTGCCCGGAGGTTTTAATTGGAAGTTTTAAATTGGTTTGAGATGTTTTTGGTAAAGTATTATCTAGTGGGCTTTATGTTCAACAAATTATGGTTTAAATTCAAGAAAATATGCTGCCTTAGGTCAACTTTGAAATGTTTACATCCATTGGTTGTTTTTATGACTATGAATAATTTGGGCTAGTTTGGTTTATTTGAATTTGAGGACTTAAGTTTTGATGAGTATGGCTAGTTCGAACACTCCTATCCCCGTGGGACGATGGGTTTAATGAGTATGAAAGTCTTTGCCAAACGTCAAAAGTCTACCACTTCAAAGGTGTGGGATGAAATGACAAAGCTTGAATGCGAGGACAAAAATGAATTGAAGGCGAATGTAATCACCGTAAGAGTATCTTCTCTGCTAAATCTTCTAGTGGAACTTCTCATTTAAGACGTCATCTAAATCAATGTTTGAAAAAAAATTAATAAGGACATCACTCAATACACCATAGCCAATCAACCATCATTAGGAGGTGATTCATCTATAAAAACCTATAAGTTTGATCTTTGATGAGTGTCGTCGTCATTTGTTTCTACTTTTCTTGTGTGTGGCAAGCATTCATTTAAGACAGTTGAAGAACCGGGATTTAGATACATGATGAGAATTGCTAGTCCTAATTTTAAGAATATAAGTAGAGTAACAATTTGCTCGGGATGTCCTAATGTATTATGCAAAAGAGAGAGATCATGTTAAAGAAGAGTTGGCTAAAGCACCTGGTTTAATTTGTCTAACTTCCGATAATTGGAACTCAGAGCATACTAATGATGAATATATTTGCATTACTGCTCATTGGATTGACAAAGATTGGAAGCTACAAAAGAGAATCATAAGGTTTAGAGCTTTATTTCCTCCGTATGATGGTTTAAGCATAGCGGATGAACTTGTTTTATGTTTATCTCAATGGGGTATAGACAAGAAAATTTTTAGCATCACTTTGGATAATGCTTCTTATAATGATGTGTTGGTTTCTTGTCTTAAAAATATTTTTCGTATGAACCGAGCTATTTTGTGTGATGGTGCTTTTTTCAAGTTAGATGTTGTGCACATATTTTGAATCTTATAGTTAAAGCTGGTTTGGAACTTGCTTGATGATGTTGTTGGTAAGATTCGAAATGGAATTAAGTACATAAAAAGTCAGAATTGTGAGGAAAAATTTTATGATGTGGCCGACAAAAGCTTTCATTTGAATGTGACCAAAAGTTGCGTTAAGATGTGTGTGTGAGATGGAATTCTACTTATTTGATGCTTGAATCTTCTGTCTACTATAGAGATGTGCTAGATTATTGGGGCTAACGGGATAAAGACTATCAAATATTTGCACTTTCCGACGAGGAGTGGAGAAATGTTGTTATTCTTTGCAAATTTTTGAAAGTCTTTTATGATGTGACTTGTATTTTTCTGGTTCTAATTATCCGACGGCCAATCTTTATTTGAGAGGGTTTGGAAGGTTCACAAGGTCTTGCTCGATACAGCTTAAAGGTCCTCATTCTTTTTAACTCCAATGGTTAAGCAAATGCAAGAAAAATTTAATAAATATTAATGAGTATTCGTTGGTATTGTCATGTGCTTTGCAATTTTAGATCCTCGTTACAAGTTGAATTATGTGCAATATTGCTTTACTACAATCTATGGTATTCATGCTTCTGATTTTGTTGAAAACATTCTTAGCAATCTTAGACTCTTGCTTGACGAGTATGCTAAGAAATCCAAATCCACATCTTCCTCTTTGGCTGAGAATTCTAATGTCTCAGATAAAGATCCCGTTGATTCTAGTTTGCATCATAGTGTTGATTTTGGGGGAGGTTTTGATGAGAGTGATGATTATAAACGGTATTTAAATGAATCTAGCACTAAGAGTGAAAAGTCACAGTTGGACATTTATTTGGAAGAACCGGAGCTTGAGTTGAATAGTCAAATAGATGTTTTGGATTATTGGAGCAAAAGTTCAGTTCGATATAATGAGCTTTCATTATTGGCTCGTGATCTTTTGGCCATTCCAATATCGACTGTAGCTTCCGAATCGGCTTTTAGCATGGGTAAAAAAGTTATCACACCTTTGAGGAGTTCACTTAAGCCAAAAATGGTTCAAGCCGTTGTATGCCTTGATGATTGGATGCGAGCTAAGGGATTTTCAACGGGTAATTATTATTCTCGTTTTATTGTTGTAATTTTATATTATTTTTTATCAATTTGATAATCTAATTATTTATTCTTATTTCATGTTAGAAGTTGGTGATAAGAATGACGATGAGGACGATGAGGACGATGAGGACGATATTTCTTCGATTGCTTTTTAGGTTACCTTCTTTTCTAACTATTGATAATTTAATTTAGCTTACAATTTATAGTTTATTATAAAATTAAATATGTTAATTGGTTAATGTATAGATATTTTGGTTGGTTGATTATATTTTGCAGGTTTTTGGTGCTGTTTTGGGATTGTTGGTGATGTTGTTTTTCCGCTATTTAGTGATATTTTTTTTGCTATTTTTGGCACTGTTTTGTTGCTGTTTGTTGCTGTTTGATGCTGTTTTGGGGCTGTTTTGATGCTGTTTGATGTTGTTTTGGGGCTGTTTTGATGTTGTTTTATTGTTCTTTTATGGTATTTTATTGTTCTATTGTCGTATTTAATATTATTTCGATATTGTAGAACTTTTGTTTTATTGTTAATTTGGTTATTATGTTAGTTCAAACAACTTGTTTCAATTTTAATATAATTACTTTTTACTGTTCTGTTGTTATTTTTAATATTATTTCGATATGATCTTTGAGATCCTATAATATATTAATTGAATATCAATACTTAAAAAGAGGTGGGTTTGATCTGGATTTGGCGTTTGGGTTGGAGGGAAATTTTTAACAGTTTCAATTTGGGTTCCTTAAAAGAAAGGAATTAAAGTAATGCAGAAAGTAGTCATAAATAATGCATTAAGGAATGCCTTTCTCTGGTTAGTCTAATCAGACACTATGTTGTCTTTAAATAAGCTTTCATGGCAAAACATTGTAAGGATTACATACAGATATAGTTGGTTATAGTGGAGAATATAAAAAGTTGTTATTTCCATTTCCTTTGAATAAAAAAAAAAGAATATCAAGACTTAATTTATTATTTTTAATTTAATAAAATAAAAAAATAATACGGGCCGGGCCGGGCCGGGCTCGGGTTTCCCAATTCCATGTCGGGCCGGGCTTGGACAATTTTTTAGGTCCATATTTCGGGCCGGGCCGGGCCCGGGCCTAGAAAACGGGCTTAGGTTTTTAGTTGGGCCTGCCCGACCCGGCCCATGTACACCTCTAATTACCACCGTGTTTTTTCTTATTCTTTCTTTCATTAACTCTAATCTTGTCATCCAACAAATCACCCAAAACCTTAACTTCACTTGGTTCCCGCCTCACTTTTTTACTTTCTTTACTAATGTAGTCGGTTCCAATCATTTTAATCGATATGTACCGTTCCACTTAAAATTTATACTTTTTTTATCATTATGGTAATGAATAATACAATCTTTTCCTGGAACATTATGTACGGATTGGTGTATGAATATTTTATATTGAAATTTATTTAATATAACCATTTGGTATTTGTATATATATTAAATATTTTTAAAAATATTGATAAATCTAAAATATTACATTGAACTAGAGCATTATCAATACGCACCAATTCCAATTGAAAAACGATGCATCTACTAGACTATCTCGCTCTTCGCGCCTTGCAATTTGCGTCAACATCATCATGCATCCTCCACGATCCCTACCCTTGCATCCTTTAACTATCAATGACACTAGACCATGAACTGCCTCAAGACCCATCAAACAAACTCAATTCCATAAGTAAAGTGTGGCCTCTAACATCGCCTCCTATGCATCCTTAATCAATTGAGTCGACCCATTGTTATCAATGATGATCAATGCGCAAAGAATATCACGTTTTGACTCAAATTTTTCAATAATTTTTTTACATTTTTTTTTTTATTTTTATAATTTTTTTCATATTTTTATAAAATTTTAAATACTTATTTTTTATAATTTTAATCCAAAATACTATGTGATAGATGATATGTCATGCCACATCAACAAAGTTATCAAATGAGGTGTCACATTACATCAGTAATGGCATTAGCAAAATCATCAAATAAGATGTCATGCTACATTAACAAAGTTGTTGATTAAAATCGAATTTATTTGACAAAAATTTCAACAATGTGGGCGACATTCAGAAAAAGAAAAAAAAAACTTAAATAACAATGAAAAAGCAAAAGAAAAAACTTAGGGGCAAATTTTGCAATTCTGCTTTAAGAAAATTTGAGAAAATAAAAAATCAACACATTAAAAGAAAAAGCATAAGAATCCTCCAAAGAGGATACAAGTCTACAACAACAGGCTTAATGCATATTTTAGTTACTGAAATATACTTCGTTTTTTACTTTAGTCCTTACAATTTATTTGGTCCACTTTAATCTCTAACGTTATCAGATTTTTCCAGTTTAGTCCTTTAACATTAAAAATTTACGGCTGAGATATTTAACCATTCATAGACTGCCATGTGTCATGTTGTAACATCATTGTGACATTATTATTCGAAAAACCTTAAAAAATCTTTAAAAATAGATTTTTTAAAAAAATTAACAAAAAATTATTAAAATTATTTTTTAAAAATTATAAAATTACAACAAAATATAAAAATATAAAAATAATTACTAAATTTTGTTTTAAAAAATTAAAAAATTTAATATTTTAAATTTTTTAGGTGATAAATTTTAGATAAGTTTTTTTTTAATATTTAAATAATGATAAGTAATTTTATTTATTATTTAATTGATTATTTAATTGAAATAACATTATCTTTCATTATTTAAATAATTTGAAAAAAAATTATCCAAATTTATTACCTAAAAAATCTATCCATTATAAATTATGATTGATTAAATTACAAAACAATTATCATAGGTGATGATATCCTCCCAAGAGGCAACGATCTCATGTTCAAATTCTAATAAATGTAATTTATAAATTTTTAAAAATATAAAAAAATATAATATGTTTTTATTTTTATTTTTATTTTTTTGTAAATTTTAATTTCTTTTGGCAATTTTATAATTTCTTTTCTATTTTTAATAATTTTAATAACTTTTATAATTTTTAAATAATTCTTTTGTAATTTTTAATATTTTAGTTTTTTTCTATTTTTAATAATTTTAATAATTATGTATATTTTGTATATTTTTAAATTTTTGTAATTTAATATATTTTTAAGGTTTTTCATATGATGATGTCATCACGTGTGGCAGCATATGATTGGTTGACCATTTTTTTTAACGTCCAAAAAATGAATCTGAAACATTTGATATTGTTAAGGACTAAATTGAGAACATCTAATAATATTAGAAACTAAAGTGAGCCAAAAGAACTTTAAAGATCAAAATAAAAAAATGGATAAAGTCTGCATTAAGTACACTCCAAAAGTTTCTTTTTTCTTATTATGATTTTTTAGGTTTAAAAGCCCAAAAACCTTTGAAAGAAAATATAACTTTTCATGTTTCTTGAATTTTCGCATAATAATAAATTTATTTTCACTTTTTTATCATTTTGATCCTTATTCTTTTTTAACTAAAGTTAACAATTAATTTTTCTTAAAAGAGTCAAATCACATATTTTAATAAAAATGTTGACTAAAACGTTTTTTTTAACGATATTCGCATAGCAACTCACGCAATGTCAAAAAATAATTTAAAAACTATAAAATATTTTAAAAAATTAAAAAATTAAAAAAACATAAAGTAAACGTGGATTGCCGTGCAAGCTGCAATATTTAAAAATCTAACATTTCAGGCAATATATTCGTAAAAGAAATATCAATTCAACTTTTTTTTAAAAAGGTTGATGGCGAATTTAACTATTTTTAAAAGATTGGGAGTTAAATTTATCTTAAAAAATATAGGTGCCAAATTGACAAAGGTAAACATTAAGAGCTAAGTTTGTGATTATGCTTATATTTTATATATTTTAATTTATTACATTTTTTGAAATTTTAAATTTTTGAAACATTTTAGGTATTTTATTTTTATTTTTAAAAAAATTAAAATTAAAATTAAAATGACACAATATGTAAATTTTAAAAATTAAAATTAAATTGATATAATATTTAAATGTTCAAAGCAACATTCATTATTATGCCATTTAACAACTGAGTCTCAAAATGCAATTACCAAAAAAAAAAAAAAAAAAAAAAAAAAAAGCTCCATCTCTTTTAACAATGTAATTAATTAAACTACAAAGAAAAGCTTTTCTATAGTCTCATCACGTCTTCTACAATAACCTCACCTCAAAAACCAGCAGCACCAACGATGGTCATGTCTTAAATACCTCTCAGTGCCGAGCTGAGACCAGATCAACCAATACACCTTTCGTGGTACAAAAAAAAATTGTTCTGTTGTTTAGATGTAAACGGGGCATTCTATAGAGTCCGTGGCGAGATCCCAGATTGACTGCTGATGGTCATGTCTTGTCGAGATCTCGGATTGACTGCTGACGGTCATGTCTTGTTGATCGAAGTTCAGACACTAATGACACCAGATACCCACGGAACAATAACAGGAACATTCCGGTGGCTGTTTCTATAACCTTCAGGGTATCGGTCCTTAAAGTTCAGACTTGGCTTCTCAGACTGCAATTTTGTTTTTAATTAGCTTCGGGATTGCAAACAATTTCTGTTGGATGCAAAGTTACAAAGAAAATGGTAACTAAACGTATTGGAAAAACAGCACCTACGTATTTCAGCCAGCACTCCATGTGTTTGTGTTCATATTTATCTGGGGAATAGCAACCGGTCTCGGATGGACAATAAACCCATATATTGCATTTCTTTTCACCCGGTTTCGCAGCTTTCGCCTGATCTAAACAAGCCTGGCAGCAATCAGCTGCACTTTCTTTGTGATGTGTAAGACCCCATCGAACACAATCACCATCATAATCAGTGTGAAGTTCAGTACGGCACTCCGGCAGAGGAGGCCTCCCAGCTAAAATTTGTTCTGGATCATCTGTATAAAAGAATTAGAACTCAGCGACAGCCATTTCTAACCCTAATATCAACCTAAAATACGCATGTTACTTTGACCTATGTTGTCTGACACTTCATTTTTTGCTAAAATACCCATATCCAACACATTCAGATATAGATATGTGGGTATTCATCTCCAAATATATGAATAAACTTTGAAAAATTGAGTACACCCGTGTCCAACACATACCCATTATCTGACACTCACTCCTATCTCGAGTAACATAGATATTGACAATAGAGATAGATGGCTTTGATCAACAGGAGAATTTGAACAATTACCAGTATCTTCCACGTCCTCAGGCTTATCATTATGTTCTTGATTCTTGATTTCATTGGGAATCCAAAGGCCAATCTCTTCTGACAGCGCAGCCCAATTTGACTCCAAGACTTTTACTAAATTCCCTACAAATAGTAAACTGACGAGTAAGTTTAACGCTCTGCGACAAGAAAAATGTTAAGCCTTTTTTTATCTTGATAATAAACCAAAAGTAACAATATAACAGCTTTCGGATTATGAGTTACCTGCTTCCTCTCGCAGAAGAGTTGAATCCAATCTCTCTCCTCCAAGGGCTAAATTTTTGGCTTCTTTCAGTTTCTCGTTGCGCCAGGTTTCAACCGCTTCTGTAAACGATGAATATCAACAAAATAACTAGCAAACATGAGACCAACATCATTTCTGATTACTTTGAAAGAACTCTTCCAACATTCGGCAAACACTTGTACGATAACTCTAACCCAATAGTCGAAATGGGTTTTTGCTTAGACAATTAGTTGTTGAGGAATAGAAAACATTTAATCTATAAGGATCTTTCCAATCCAGTATAATGTTAAAGACAGCTAGCAGTGGATTTGGAAACCGCATCACATGGAGCATATCAAATTGAAAAATTAAAAATCTTTAAATTTAGAGCACACCAGCAATCAACGGCAAAATAATTCCAACCTCTTTCAGGAATCTAATATTGCCTGCTAAAGATGAAAAACAAAAAGGGTTGTGGCTACAATGGTTCTGAAATTTGTCAATAACGATCAATTTTCAACAGACATACATTCAATCCGGGTTATGCCAAATCAATGGAACTGACAATTCCCAACATAATTTGAACTGCGGCCTCATGAAGACTATTTCCTAGACTGTTAAGCTATTTGGGACCTGTTTTACATTCCTAACCAGTCAGAAGGAACCTAGGCAATGAGGTACAAGTCAAAACCAAAAGCAGAATATAAAATGTCAGTCCTTTCTTCACCAAAAGGAAATGGAAGAAAAGGGCAGGTACAAGTGGCTCTCAAAAAACACCAGAAATTACCATGTAAAGATTCTGCTTGGTAATGATTACACATTTATTGTTAGAAGTCGATTGTTTAAAGTTACTGATTGTTAGAAATAACCATGGAACAAAAAAAAATTTTGATTATTTCTATAGGAAGTTATAGTTAGAAATGTATCCTACTAACCGACAAATTGAAACTTTTCTTCATCAAGAATCACAATGCATAATATGCTTTTTCAGTGATTGAAAAAGTAATGAATTATGAATTAGTAACTAGCCTTAAACTCAAACTTAGGAACACTAAAGAATTTATCTATCCCATTAATGGATTGCGTTATAAAGCGCATCCACCCCTGGACTATTGGATGGAGTGGATCAATAAAAATATAATACTTGGAAAAATGAAAGAAAGGAGGTGAAACCATAACATATGTTACCTAATCGATATTAAGCAACATGAATCCTACAGCCTATCCGTACTTTAGAACTAAACTCTCCATTTATGAAATCTTTTCGAGGTATTCTGCATAGAAAAACATCAAAAACACACATCGAAGACGACGGAAACAAAGTTTCAAAATGGGTTTCTTTAGAATTACCAGAGATACACATTTGCCCTTAGAAAGATCAAGAATATGATCCCTAAGAAGCACATGTAGCGACCATACTCTTTTCTATCGAAAAACAGAATAATCAAACCTATGTTTCCACACAGTAATTTTGTGTGCACTAGTACTGCAATGTAAGTTATTGCATTTCTTATATTCCCCATGCTAAACCAAGTAATAACACACATCTGCAAGTTTCCATAATAAGAATGGAGTTAAGACTGCTTATTAATTAATAGATTATTCATGAACTTGTAAACTTCGTAGTTGTATACAAAGATTATAATCTTCAGCAAACAGACCTATCCATAAACATCATAAATGCTCAATCCATGTATAACTACACCATAATATAACACTATAAACTGAAACAGTTGAAAATGAAAAAGGAAATTAAGGCAGACACCAACCATGCTGCTCACTGACACTGGCATTTGGTCTCAAGCTTCTCAATCTTTGCAGTATCTCATCAGTTATCTTATTCTTAACTGCTTGGGGCAGTTCAGCTTCAGCCATTGATTCTTCACTCGAAAATCCATGCTTTAATCGTTTTACCTTTATTTACAGATATCAACATTCAATACTACACCAAAAACAGGAAAGAAAGAAATGAAAAAAAAAACGAAGGGCAATTTGCATACCAATTTAACAAGCTCTATAGGTTCACTGGCTCTTCGAATCCTAACTGATTCTTCCATTTGTTTAATATGATCTGATGTATGCATTACAACTAAAAAAAAACAAATCCCATAAAATCAGAAGAGTAATCAAGAGAAAAATTATCAAAAAAAAGGAGGCAAAGCTTATAGAAACTCACCATCATGATCTTTGTTGGAATAAATGTAGAGAGAAGAATAGAGAGAATGAAGAACATAGAGAGCAATAACAATGTTAACGGAGCAAACAATCACAGTGATCCTTTTATAGGAGCACTGACCCGAACCTGAACCTGAACCCAAACCATGACCACCCCATTTGGCTCCTCTGCTTTCTCTAGCCATCTCCTATCTCTTTCTCCCACTGCTTCATCGCACCATGTTCTTTAAACTTTCTTTCCGAGAAGAGATGGATCAAATGGATTTCAGCAGATCGTAATAATCTACAAAATTTCCCTTTATTCTACGACTTTCCAATGCACATAAGAGTGGAGGCAACCCCCGCACCAGTGAACCGTTTGCTGTTCTCCACTTTCCGCTTATTTATCTTTTTGCCTACCTTTGGGTTTTTCCTTTTTGTTTTTACTTTTTAGCCATCAAACACATCCACTAATTATTTTTATGAATCTATATTAAAAATAAATTAAATAAATAGAATTTTGATCCTAAGTGTTAAATTAAAATATTAAAAAACTATGAGATTTAAGGTTTAAATCCGTAAAACTAACATCATTTTTTTTTATATTAGAAGACCAATTATATTTTGTCCTCTCTATTTAAATTGGATAAATTAATCCTTCTAAATTAGAAAAAAATGTAAATGGACACTTCTATTAAAAAATTAACCCATGTATTAAAGTTAGACCTATTAATAGATTGGGCCACTCGTCTAGATCCGAAAGCCCATCCTAAAAATGGGAGGGTTTGGATAAAATACAATGCCCAAAAAAATGGCTTAGGTAAAACCCAAGACTCGTTTTCTATATAGGTTGAGCTTTAGGCAAGCTTTTTTAGTTTGAGCTCGGCCCAACGTGAATTTATTATGTTATAAAAAATATTATACTAATTATATATGTTAAATAACTATTATATATTTATATTAAATCACTAACCGAATAACAACTAAACCCATCACTCAAAACCTTTAAAAAAAACTTACCAACTAAATAACCCGACCCAAAATAAAAATATATAAAAATTAATATTTAATACAATAAAATATTTATTATATTTATTTGTATTTTTTAATGTAATGAAATATTTCTTATGTTTATGGTAATGTTTTTTTTAATATAAATATTTTTAATGTGTTAGAAAATATTTATTTTAATATTTTTAGTGCATTTAGTATATTTTATATATATATATTAAAAAATTTAAATAATAAATAATCTACAAAATCAAATATGGGCTGGATAGGACTGGGTTTACCTTTCTTAAATTGAGTCGGGCTTAGGCAAAAAAGTAAGCCTATTTTTTGAGTCGAGTCATGCCCGAGTTCAAAAAATTGGTCTAAACATCTTGCATGGCTCGATCTGGCCCATGAGCACCTCTAGTTAAAGTAACGATGTAAGAGCCCATTTTCGCCCGGGCTCATTTAAACCAAAAACAAATAAATAAAAAACCCAAATAATAAAAATAGTCCAAATAAAAGTCCATTACAGCAGGCCCAATTGGCTCAAATGCTAAACCTAAAAAAACTAACCAAACTAAACCCTTAAACCCAAAAGCCCAAATCCACTACCAAATTACAGTGGCCCAATTTTGCCGGATAACCCAAAATAGATTAGGGTTTCAGAAAACCCTAGAGGCTTCTAGAGTATCCCAGCGCCGCAACAGCAGTTCTTCCCCACACGCGCGCCGCAGCCCCCACGCATCTAAGCCTCCACGTCACCCCACATGTCCGTACGGCGGTTTTTCACTGCAAACAAAGAAAACAAACAAAAAAAAGGCCAACAAAGAGGGATAACAGAAAAGAAAAAATTGTATTTTATTTGTTTATTTTTATTTTCGATTTCATTCGGCTATAAAAACCGAAAAAAAAATCACTTGTAAGGCTCCCTACATTTTTTAAAGAGACGAAATCAATACAAGAAATCATCCAAGGTTTATTATATTTTTTTTTTTTTTTTAATTTTGAAACTGTTATACATACATAAAGATTTTTTTCTTATTTTTTTAGACTATATATATGTATTAAAATACGGTAAAAAAAGAAAAAAAACTACCTATTTTCGAACTCCGACCGCCGTGCATGGCAGCGCCGACGGCGGCGAATGGTGGCGATCGTCGCTGGAGTCTCGCCGGACCCATCGCCGGAATTCGGGCCAGCAGAGAGAGTTTAGAGGAAGAGCTTTTTTTTTTTTTTTTTTTAAACAGAAAGAAGAATGTTTTTTTTTTTAAATTTGGCCTTATATACACATCGAAAATGACGTCGTTTTAGGCCGTGCATTTAGGCGCTGAAACGGCGTCGTTTGCCCCTCAAGACTTGCGCGTTGACCCGACCCGGGGAAGGATCCGCGTGTTTTGTGGAATTGGGCTGTTTATCGCTTTAGCCCTTCCGCATTTTTATTTTTTTAATTCCATTTTTTTTAATTTTAAATTTGCCTCAGTAATTTTCTTGCTGATTCATTTTAGTCCTCCTTGATGCTGCACGTTTTGGACAGGGGAATAATTTCCTAATTAGTCCCTATCCTTTTGGGGCGCATTACAAATTTACAATTCAGTCCTTTTGCCGAATTTTATTCCAATTTTTGCCCCAAACATTTGTTTTAAATTCAATTTAGTTTTTTTTTTTATTTCCTTTGTCATTTTTATTATTAAAATTAATTATTGTTACTATTATTATTAGTTTTATATTTATTAGTATTATTATTATTATTATTATTATTGTTATTACCACTATTATTATTATTTTTTATATTATTATTACTATAATTGTATTTATTATTATTACTTTCTTTATTATTATTATTATTATTATTATTATTATTATTATTATTATTATTATTATTACTATTATTTTCATTATTATTAATATTATTTTTATTTTTACTACTACTTTATTATCAGGGGCGAAGCCAGGATAACTTTTTAGGGGGGCCGGATGAAATTTTAATTTTTTATAGTTTATATCTTTCAATTTGTAAAGGATTAAATCAAATTTTTATAATTTTAGGGGGGCCAAAGTGCAATTTTACCTTTACAAATTTAAAATTTTTAAAAAAATTTAAGGGCCTAAATAGAAATTTTACCTTTTAGGGGGGCCGAGGCCCATGCCAGCCCCCTCGGCTTCGCCACTGTTTATTATTGTTATTATTTTTACTACTACTATTATTATTATTATGATTATTATTATTACTCTTATTTATTTATTTTTACTATTATTATTTGTTTATTAACATATTTTCATTAAAATTTATTATTATTATTGTATTTTTGTTACTATTATTATTATTTTTCTATCTTTGATTTATTGTACATAATATTTATTTTTTTATTGATTCGCTATTAGTTTTTATTTTTTTTATTTTATTTTCTTTTCTTTATTTGTTTATTATTTTTTAAACTTTTACCTATTATTTTATATAAATTAATTGTTTTAGCTTTTATTTATTTTTACCTTTATTATTGTTATTTATATTGTTACCCTTGTTTTTATTCTATTATGCATGTGTACTATAATTCATCTTCCATTTTACTACGATCATATTTCATTCGATGCATTAAAATTTTCGTTTTGAAATAAGCAAATAATTCGCGTTCTAAGGTTCAAAAGAAATCGTACCCTAACTTACTGGGTTTCGATTTTTCATCATCGAATCTAAAGAACCAATTATTTTTCTATCAAAGCATATAAGTTAAATAAAAGCTTACTCTCGGGAATTCAAAAGTGTTGCGTCCTAACTCACTGGATGTGACATTTTGTTATCTCGAGGTAAGAATTTCTAAAAAAGAAACAAATGTAATATTCTGTGTTTGGAATTTTGAGAAATTGTGCCCTAACTTACTGGGTTCCGATTTTTCATTTGACCCAAATGACCGGATATCCTTTTTTATTTTAATGCACGAGTTTTAATAGTCAAAAGACAAGCTTAGTTTCGAGGATTCGAAATTAGGGGTGAGCAAAACTCGATTCGACTCGAAAAAATAAAAAAAATTCGAATTTCGAGTTAAACGAATTGAGTTATTCGAGTTAGTCGAGTTATTCGAGTCAACTCCATTTTTTTTTCGAATTTCGAGTTCGAATCGAGTTGAGTTTTCGAATTCGAATAACTCGAATAATTCGAATAATTCGAATATCAAACTATAATATTTTACATTTTACCCCAAACTCCCAAACTTTTTTATTTTTCCTCAAAACTTTTACTCCTTCCCACTTTCCCCCAAAACTTTTACTCCCTCCCATCCCAACCCCCAATCTACCCAAAATCCATTTCCCACCAAAATTTTACTCTCTCATTTACTTTTTCTCAAAATTTTACTCCCAAAACCCTCAAAACTTTTTATTTTCCCCAAAATTTTTACTCCTCCCACTTTTCCCCTAAAATTTTTACTCCTTCCCATCTCACCTCCCATCTACCCCAAACTCATCTCCCCTCCAATTGTTTTTAATATTTTCCTTCAAAATTTTACTCCTCCTATTTACTTTCCTCAAACTTTTATTCTCCAAAACTTTTATTTTTCCCCTAAACTTTTACTTCTCACCCTTTACTCTCAAATAAAAATCAAAATTATCCAAAATCACTAAACATAAATAGTAATAATTTTATTTATATCTACTATTTATATTATTAAATTAAATTTCACATTTTATATTATTTATATTATTGAATTGTTTAGTCATATTGAATATTTATATTAAAATTGAATTATTAATTATGCCATAAAATATTCGTGTTAAAATTTTATATTGGTATCAATTTCACATTTTATCTTTAAAATAACTTTTATTAAAAAAATCACATTTTTACATTTAATATATTTTTTAATTCCAAAATACATAGTGACAAGAATCTGAAGATAATTGAAACAACTAAGCAAGCAAAGAAGCTAACCCGTATATAAAAGATTAATAAATAAATTATTTGGTGATGAAAGTTAATAAAAAATTTGGTTAAGGTGGACAAATTTTTATTACGATGGGTGACAATGGTTACAAGGACCCAAAATTATTTTTTAAAATTTAACTCGAACAAATATATTCGATTCGATTCGATTCGATTCGATTCGAATTCCACCTCACTCGACTCGATTCGAGAAAATTTCAAATCAAATTAGGATGATAAAATATGATTCGTCAACTCGATTAACTCGAAATTTTTTTATTCGATTCGATTCGATTCGATCGAACGCTCACCCCTATTCGAAATGTCATATCCTAACTCACTGGGCATGACATTTTACTCCTTCGAAATAAGCAGGTCTCAGCATCCAGTTTAATTTATTCAAATTTTTCTTTAAACAAAGAGGATCGTATTTTAAAATGTTTTCAAATTTTCGATATTAAGACATTAATCAATCAATTCGGTACCAATTTTGGGCGTTACGAGGGTGCTAATCCTTCCTTGTACGTAACCGACTCCCGAACCTATTTTCTCGAATTTTGTAGACCAAAATCATCGTTAATAAATCAAAATGTTTTAACGATCAATTTCAAGGTGACCCAATCACACCTCAAAAAAAAGGGATCGGTGGCGACTCCATTTTCGTTTTTAAAGTTGACCTCGTTTTTCAACAAAAAAATGGTTTCGACAAACGACTTGGCTTTTTTCAATTTTGTTATATTAGTGACATGGAAATAAAGGATGAGTAGAGGTAAAAATATAAAAAAGACCTTATACTATGAGTTAGCTTGCATTTTGCCCCCTCTACTCAAATGAATGGGCAAATTAGTACCTATAAATGAGATCAAATAACAAACTAGTTCTTCTATTAAAGATTCCATCCATTTATATTATTCACTGCTGATATGGCAGATGGAGCAACCAAACACTAACACATGGCATGCAATGTGTACATAATGCTGATTACACTTGATAATGGGCTGGGCCAGGTCAAGTTCGGGCCGATGTAAAATTTTAGGCCCATTTTCTAGGCCCAGGTTGGGCCTAAAATTTTGCTCAAGCCTGGCCTAAATAAAAAATGCTAAATCTGAGCCTGGCTCACCCATATTAATTTTTTAGATTATTTTTTATATAAAAATAAATTTTAAAAATATAATACATCAAATACAGTAAAAACATTAAAATAAATGTTTCAAAACAAATTGGAAATACATTAAAAAAGCGTCTTTATACTTAAATGCCATTAACATAGTTACAACTTAGCAAGCAAATGCCTCTAAAATAGTAGGAAAATTAACAATAATATAAGAGTTATACAATATCCAAACAATAACAGCAAAATAACAATAATATAATAGCGAAATGGTAGCAAAGTAACAACATAACAACAATAAACAACAACAGAAAAAAATAGTTTCGGGCCTGGCCTAAGCCAAAAAATCTTGCCTGAGGCCCGACCTGTTTAAAAAACAGGTCTTATTTTTTGTCCAAACCCATTTTTTGAGTCTATATTTTTTCGCAAACCCTTTCACTTTTCGGGCGGGCCTTCGAACCTAGATAGGTAGCCCGACCCATGATCAGGTCTACTATTGACATGACAATACTTAAAAAAATAAAAAAAATCTAAAAAATAAATATTTTTATAATTATTTGAAAACTAAATCTAGGATAAACTTGGACAAATGGTTTTCCAAATATTTAAAAAAAAATTATAAGTATAACCTCCCCAACCCGGCCTAGATGTTAGACCTGAATTTAGGATATTATATTAGCACATGGTCCTGTGTCCTTTATTTTTGTAACACCCCAAACCCGGCCCATAAGTTTCGACCAGATCTGGTATGCTACGGGTTGTACGTTGAAAACTTTTGCTAAGTTGGTTTTAGTAAATCATAAGTTATTAGGCAAAATTCGAATAAACAAGTGACTTTTGAAAAAAAACCTTGTATTATTATTATTTTGAATAATAAAACCTTTGACAAAGTTCCATAAGTTGCAAATATTAAAAACTAAGTAGTGAGTATAAACTATGGGGCCTTATTACATAAATGTTTCCAAAATTAAAAACTTAAGGAAAAACCGAAATAATCTATAGGAATAAAAACTTGATGGCCCCTCGAGTCCGCCTTTGCTCCCATGTCCACGATCTACTGTTCATCTGCAAAGTTAGGGAAAAATAATAGGGTGGGTCACCAAGACTCAGTGTGTAAATCCCGAAAACACATCAAAGGCTTGGCCCACAAACACATTATGGCCTTGGGTCGTATACAAGGGTAACTATATATGCATCATGGCCCATCCCAGCCTAGAAATCCATCCTCTACACACCAACCCATACCAACCATCACACCTTGGGGATTTCTACAATCAACCTTCCATCCGCTACACACCATAACGACAGCCGTACTGCCTATTCCTGTTAGTCAGGAATCATTAAACGTGGCATAGCCACCGATCACTATATGACCTATCATTTATATAACGTGGGATTTCTACCACCGATCACTATTGTGACCTATCATGCACTTCCCCTTCATTATCATAATCACACCCCATGCATACACACATAAAGAAAACATCATACAGGCTTTCATATATTTCGATACACATAGAGAAGTTTCTATGATTACGCACTGCATCCCATCCCTATCTATGCCTTTTTACCCTTTTTAGGTAAATATATTTAGTATAGATTACTATCTGACCTTTTTTCCGGCTTTTAGCCCATAACATATATTTAGTACAGATTACTAGTGTGTTAGAGATCTACACACTGATTAATGTCGATACCCTTGTTACAACTTTGCTCAAAAAGTCTAAAAGATGTAAACTAGGGCCTCTCCTATATTCGGCCATGGTTAGTGTTCTACCCAATTTTATATATTTGAATAACAAATCTTCTTACCTTAAAATCCCGAAATTGGAGACTTATGATTTTCAACTTTTAGATCTAGTCGACTAAGCTTCCTTCAAATCCCGAATTGCCGCCCATCATAAAACCATTAAACTATTAGCTTTTGGCTTTTGCCTTTCAAAAATCGGGAATAGATCATGAGAACTAATCAAAAATCAACACTTACCTTAGCATAGGAGATTCGACTAGCACTAGAGAGAGGATTCGGCAATGCCCATGGAAGATTTAAATCTTTGGAAGTATAGAACTAATTCTCAAATAGGATGAATAGAAGAAAAGACTATGGATGCTTGGCTTCCTAGAGAAATCGGCACAAGAAGGAAAAAGTGGAGAAGAGTTTGGCCTTTAAAGAAATTGGAGAAAAGAAATTGGAGAGGGAGAGGCTAGGGAATTTCGGCAAAATGGGAGAGAAATTTAGGGTTTTCAAAGTGTCGAATCAAGGAGCTAGCCCCCATTTATAGATATTTTGGCACCTCACTGCTAAAAATCAAAACGCCTTAAAATTCAAGCTAAAAAGAGGAGAAATTCGGCACCCTCCTTGCCATGCAAGAGCGAATTTTATTTTACACTCCTCTAGGTGGTGGATTTTCGGCCAACACTTCCTTTGAAGATAAGCTCCTAACTTTTCTCCTTTTTATCTATGATATTATCACTTAAAAATCCACATAAATTCTCCTATTTTATAGCCTTGTAGCTGTCCACCTCTACTAATCCCTAATGCCAAATTTAACTCACTTAAATTAAAATATTTGGGGCTCATTAAACTTAATACTTGGGCCCCTAATTCCTTGTGTGTGGCGTCACCCTCTCCTTATTTAAAGTGCCGAATTTTAAAACATGGGCTCCTTGCGACCCAAAACTTGTTCCTTTTAATCATTAATGATGCCACTTTAATCTGGGCCTTTTGCCTAATTCTAAGCCCAAATTTAGACCCTGTCAATTAAATTAACATAGTAAACCTATCCCTACACTAAATGTATAGGCCCGTAAATTTAGGATGTTACAGTTCTAATTTCTTAAAGAAATTTCGTCCTCGAAATTTCCAACTAACTATTAATCATACCACCCAAGTCTCACCACTATGCTTCCGCTGCGAACTCTAATTCTAAAGCCAAAAGAAACACTTAGGATAATATGATAGAGTACGCACCGGTACTCGCATCTAGAGCGTCCTCGTCCCCTTGTACTCATTCTATCGATTCGCGTTTATCTGATTAGAAATTTTATGAATTATTAGTTTTCTTCCACTGATTAACCACGAACAGTTTTATGAACAATAGTTTAAGAGTAGTTCTTTCGAATTCGCATTCACAATACAGTCTCAAGTTTGTAACCTCTAACTAAAATAAAACACTTACATCATACAAATAACATCCAAGCACTTACATTCTTCACGTAAAGGTGTTTTCGTTGATTCACTACCCAGGGGTATTTTCGTAATTTTTCATAATAAAGTTCCTTGTTGATTTCGTGAAGTAAGGGTATTCTGGTAATTTTACAATCCGGGGGTATTTTGGTAATTTTGAAATCCGGGGATATTTCGGTAATTTTGTGATCGGGGGGTATTTCGGTAATTTACAAACCAGGAATATTTTGATATTTTTTTTTCAAAACCAGGGCACCTTGGAAAATCTAGTTACTCTTGTAAACATAGGGTTTTGGGTAAATTTTTCATAGTGTGAACATTTTCAAATCAAGTGTATCTTTTTGGAAATGTACAAAACTTAGGGTTTTTGTTTGCCAAAATAGGGTGGTTGGTCTCTTTCGGGTTTTAATTATGGATTCAGCCCATGAACAAGTCCTTATAGCTAGGGTGAACAATACTACGCACTGTAAGATTCCAGTGAAGAGGAGGTGAGTCACTTGGATCGCTTAAATACCAAGCTCTTAGGATCTATTCCTAGACATGCATATGCATGTTGCCACACCTTAGTCTTGCGACTCGTTTCTGAGGTTTTGTTTAGTGAAATTAAGTCTTATGGATTTGAAGAGTTGTTTTAACTAAGCCTATAGTCCATCAATGCCTAACATACTAGTCTACGTCCATCAAGCCCATCAAGCCCACATACATATCACATCCAAAAGTTTAGAATACTTACCTGCGTGGATCGGGTGCCGGTAGACTCGAAGGCCATATCTTCATCCAAAACATTTTTTTCAACTTTTTAAAACATTACTAGACCCATTTCACAGCCCGAGTTTTGAACTGGGCTCGATACTAAAATGTAACACCCCAAACCGCCCATGCGTTTCAACCGGATCTGGTATGCTACTAGTTGTACATTAAAAACTTTTGTCTTGTTGGTTTTGGAAGTCGTAAATTAAATAGACATTATTTAAGTAAATAAGCGACATTTTAAAAACAAAACCTTGTATTAAGTATAATTAAACCTTTGACATAATCTCATAAGTTGCAGAACATTAAAACTACTTAGTTGGATAAAACTATGGGGCTTTATTACATTGATAATTCCAAAGTAAAAATAAAATAATACTTAAAGAAATCCCAAAAAAATAATTTATAGAAACAAAGCTTGATGGCCCTCGAGTCCGTCTCGGCTCCCATGTCCACGATCTCATCGCTCATCCGGAAGAGTAGAGAAAAGGAAAGCGTGAGTCACCAAGACTCGGTGTATAAATCTCAAAACACACAACGACTGAGCCCACAAACACATTATGGGCCCTGGCCCATGCATAAAGGTATCAATCATAATCACATGATAAACAATAAATAATGAAAAACCCAACCCATCCTAGGTTTCCATCCTCTACACACCATCCCGTACCAACTATCACACATTGGGGATTTCTACAATCAACCCTCCATCCGCTACACACCAAAACGACAGCCGTACTGCCTATTCCTATTAATTAGGAATCATTTAACGTGGCATCACCACCGATCACTATGTGACCTTTCATTTAAATTATGTGGGATTTCTACCACCGATCACCAAGTGACCTATCATGCACTTCCCTTCAATATCATCATTCCCACCCTATGCATACATACATAAAGAAAACATCATACTGGACTTATATACTTTTCGATACACATAGGGAGTTCTATGTTTACATACCTGGCATCTTTGCCTAACCCTTTTAGGGTTCCATTCGACTGTCTACACAACCTCATTCCGGCTTTTTAGCCCATAACATATATAAATAAACATACATACAAGTTTATTAGTAGTGTGTTAGAGATCTACACACCGATTAATGTCGATACCCTTGCTACAACTTTGCTCAAAAAGTCGAAAGATGCGAAACTAGGCCTCTCCTTAAAATCCCAAATTGGAGACTTATGATTTTCGGCTTTTAGATCTAGTCGACTAAGCTTCCTTAGCATAGGAGATTCGGCTAGCACTAGAGAGAGGATTCGGCAATGCCCATGGAAGATTTAAATGCCGGAAGTATAGAACTAATTCTCAAATATGATGAATAGAAGAAAAGACTATGGATGCTTGGCTTCCTAGAGAAATCGGCACAAGAAGTAAAAAGTGGAGAAGAGTTTGGCTTTTAAAGAAATTGGAGAAAATAAATTGGAGAGGGAGAGGCTAGGGAATTTCGGCACAATGGGAGAGAAATTTAGGGTTTTCGAGTGTCAAAATCAAGGAGCTAGCCCCTATTTATAGATATTTTGGCACCCCATCGCTAAAAACCGAAAAACGCCTTAAAATTCAAGCTAAAAGAGAGGAGAAATTCGGCACCCTCCTTGCCATGCAAAGAGCCTAATTTTACACTCCTCTAGGTGGTGGATTTTCGCCAACACTTCCCTTGAAGATAAGCTCTAACTTTTCTCCTTTTTATCTATGATATTATCACTTAAAAATTCACATAAATTCTCCTATTTTATAGCATTGTAGCCGCCCACCTCTACTAATCCCTAATGTCAAATTTAACTCACTTAAATTAAAATATTTGGGCCTCATTAAACTTAATACTTGGGCCCCTAATTCCTTGTGTGTGGCGTCACCCTCTCCTCATTTAAAGTGCCGAATGTGGCCTAAAACATGGGGCTCCTTGCGACCCAAAACTTGTTCCTTTTAATCGTTAATGATGCCACTTTATCTGGGCCTTTTGCCTAATTCTAAGCCCAAATTTAGACCCTATCAATTAAATTAACATAGTAAACCTATCCCTACACTAAATGTATAGGCCCGTAGATTTAGGATGTTACAGTTCTACCCCCTTAAAGAAATTTTGTCCTCGAAATTTCCAACTAACTATTAATCGTACTACCCAAGTCTCACCACTATGCTTCCGCTACGCACTCCGATTCTAAAGCCAAAAGAAACACTTAGTATACTATGGTAGAGTACGCAGGTTTTTTTTTTCAAAAGTCGCTTGTTTATTCGAATTTTGCCTAATAACTTATGATTTACTAAAACCAACTTAGCAAAAGTTTTCAACGTACAACCCGTAGCATACCAGATCTGGTCGAAACTTATGGGCCGGGTTTGGGGTGTTACAATTTTGCATGAGTGCCCTTATCTTTTGAAAATGTTTCAATTTGATCCTTATTGTGCTTGGGTCAGCTTAAGAGCTTTCGTAAGCTCGATTAAGACTCAAATTTAATTGTTTATCATAATATTTGAAGGTTTATGACATGATTGATTATTTAAAGGATTTATTTATGATATAATTGACCTATAATTTTGAAAATGTTGCAAATTAGTCATAATTAAATTCTGAGTTGATATTAGAGCATACATAAGATAGTATAAGACCCGACCAAAATTATATTTGTATGATTCATGTTTAATTTGAATGTTAATTGTGTAACTATGAAGAATTTTCATGTTTATTTGAAATAATCGATGTGAATTGAATGTGTTCTGTTATGGCTTTTAACTGTGGCACTTCGTAGCTCGAGTTCGACTACCGGACCAAGTAAGGGGTGTTACACGCAGAATGTATCATCAGATAAACTGAAGCAATCATACTGACACGTAGGTGCATCATTTGATGTACCGAAGAAAACATATTGGCATGTAAGTGCATCATCAGATATACCGAAGAAAACATACTGGCACATGAGTGCATAATCAGACATACCGAAGCAATAATACTAGCACGTAAGTGCATCATCAGCTACATCGAAGTATAGACCTATACATTTAATAGAGTAATTAATTTCCAATTTCCTTGAAAAGAGTGTTCACGCTTAAAGTCACATTGAAAAACGGGTGGTGAAACCATGGTAAGCGGAAAGCTTGATAAAAGGAGGTGTTCCATCTATCAACGGGTAGTCTCAAGGGTGGTTAATCCGGGAGGTTGAACGGTTGATGACAGCTCAATTAATGGGAGGTGGAGAACCGTCTTCAAGCGTCCACTCGATGTTTTCTAGGAGTGCCACATTTCTAACCCGAATGGGGTATAACATAAAATATTTTATATCATTTCTATTATTAAATTGCAATTTTTATGAAATATCTTAAAGTAGAAAATCTATCATTCAAAACCTGACTAATGAATAGGTTAAGATAATAAAATGATATGAATGGTAGTGAATTGACATAACATATGTGGTTGGTAGTATCCTAAATGATATATGTATATACTACTTGATATAATGTTATATATATACTCGATTATATAGGAAATTTACTTTATTACTGTGAAATGTTTTATTAGGTATGATAACATGTGTTCTAAATGGGTAAGTATGTTGTGTGAATAGAATGATATTAATGGTATATTTTTGACGACTCCGTTGTACAGTACTAGATCGACATAACAAGTAAATGTTGGTTTGATATAGGATTTGAAATGACTGATAAACTCACCTTGATAATGTGAAACGTTATAATAGGTAGTTAAGTTTAATTAATTATTTCAATATGTTTAATTATGACTTGTGGTAAGTTTACTATTTTAAATATTATGAACTTACTAAGCATTCGAAATGCTAATTTTGTTTCATTTTCTGTCCTGTAGCTGACGTCTACGAAATTTGGCAGATCGGATCACTTAAGAGCTCACACTATCCAACTTCTATCTCGGTTGGCTTTTAATCATTTTTAGACCCAATTATGTGGCATGTATATAGAGTTGGATATGTATTCACATTGTCTTGAATGTTTATAAGTTTGGTATATTGATGGTGAATTTTAATGTTATGGCAAGATGTATATAAATGTGTAAATTAGTAATATGGTGAATGTGTTTATGGCAAATGAATTGCCTATGTTGGTAATTTGGTATGATTGGCTTGATTTGTATAAGATTAGGTATAGTATGGTTTAATAGATTTGTAAGAGTGGTATGAATGAATATGAAATTCTTGGAAAACTCTTAATTTCATGTAAACCTTTATGTTTGAGGTGCCAAATGTGGCATATTGGTTGATGATTTGATTAGGAAATTAGTTCAATTTTGGCATGACATTGGTATGGTGTGAGTAGGTTTATAATGGTTAAAAATGCATTTTTAGGTGTTGGAATTGTATAAAGTACTAAATGACATATTTTTGTGTCACACGGGTTGGCCACACGCCTATATAGGTACTGTAAATTTAGTCATTTTTAATGCACACGGCTTCAATTTGTTACACGACCTAGCTACACAACCACGTAAATTTTGATGAAATTTTACAATTTGATCCACACGGCCTCAGTGAGATACATAGTCGTGTGTCCCCTATTTTGCATGAGTGCCCTTATCTTTTGAAAATGTTTCTATTTGATACTTATTGTGCTCGGGTCAACTTAAAAGCTTTTGTAAGCTCGATTAAGACTCAAATTTAATTGAATATCATAATATTTGAAGGTTTATGACATGATTGATTATTTAAAGGATTTATTTATGATATAACTGATCAGTAATTTTGGAAATGTTGCAAATTAGCCCTAGTTAAATTCTGGGTTGATATTAGAGCATACATAAGATAGTATAAGACCCAACCAAAATTATATTTGATGATTATGCATTGAATTGATTATATTTGTATGATTCATGTTTAATTTGAATGTTAATTGTGTAACTATGAAGAAATTCCATGTTTATTTGAAATAATCTATGTGAATTGAATGTGTTCTGTTTCAGCTTTAACTGTAGCACTCCATAGCTTGGGTCCGATGACCGGACCAAGTAAGGGGTGTTACACATATAGTGCATCATCGGATAAACCAAAGCAATCATACTGACACATAAGTGTATCATTGAATGTACCGAAAAAAAACATACCGACATGTAAGTGCATCATCGGATATACCGAAGAAAACATACCGGCACGTACGTGCATCATCAAACATACCGAAGTAATAATACTGGTATGTAAGTGCATAATCGGCTAGATCTAAGTATAGACCTGTACATTTAATGAAGTAACCAATTTCCAATTTCCTTGAAGAGAGTGTTCACACTTAAAGTCACATTGAAAAGCGGGTGGTGAAACCATGGTAAGCAGAAAGCTTGATAAAAGGAGGCACTCCCTCTATCAACCGATAGTCTCAAGGGTGGTTAATCCGAGAGGTTAAACGATTGAAGCATCCACCTGATTTTTTTAGGAGTGCCACATTTTTAACCCGAATGGGATATAACATAAAATATTTTATATAATTTCTTTTATTAAATTGCAATTTTTATGAAATATCTTCAATTAGAAAATACATCATTCAAAACCCGACTAATGAATAGGTTAAGATAAGATGTTGCGTTATTTTTTATACATAAAATAATATAAATATTATATTTAATGTGTTAGTAAACAAATAATATATGTATTTGATTAAAGTAATTTTTATTTAAATAACAACTCAAACTAAACTTTGGGGCCGCAAATGTGAGAAGTCGCGGTGCACAAAACATAATGCATTGTGTGACAGCCGGATCCTTGGAACAAACGGTCTAGGGATGTACAAAACTCAATTCATGCTGCACAACACAAGATGCATTGCTCGACACCACAGTTTTCCGCCTTCGTCCTTTCTTGTGTTGTGTGTATGTATGCGTATATGTTTTAACATTGTTTTTCATGTTTTCTTAATTGCAAAACCAACCGAAAATGATTAAGGACTATTATAGCATTATTTTTTAGAATTATTTTTAAAAAGTTTAGTGGAAAAGTGATTTTGAGAAGTACTTTTTAAATGTTTAGTTTAAGATTTAAATGTTCAGTATTGTTGTCAAAAAGTGTTTTTGAGAAATAAAATGTTCATTTTAGACATGATGTTATAAAGTAACAAATATGCATTTAAATAATGTTCAAATTAATTAATATTATGGTATTTTAGTAAGAATATAAAAAATAATTTATTATAATTTGTTGTTAATATTTTAATATATGAAATATAAATTTTAAATATTTTTAAGCAATTAATATTAATTAGTTATATAGTTTAATTTGAATATATAAACTATACTTTAAATATTAAAATATAACTAATAAAATTTTAAATATATAATATTATATATTTAAAATAAATTTTAATAGGAAAGTAATTACATACCTAATATAAATATTATATAAAATTCTTTATAAGGGTTAAAATTGTCGTTTGCTCTAAAAGAGTTTTCGCTAAAAACAAAAGCTAGAAAAAATTGCTTTTACTTTTGGGTTCAAAAGTAGGAGTGTAAATGAACAGGGCTCAAACAAACAAGGCTATGTTTGTGTTCGTTTATTTATTTTTGAAGTTGTTCATATTCGATTCGTGTTCGTTTAAATTTTTAATATCATGTTCAAACTCGGTTTGTTTATTATTTGGTGTGTTCGGGCTCGATTCGTTTAGCGTTCGTGAACATGTTTGTTTATGTTCGCGAATGTTAACTAAACAAACAAACAATAAAATAAAATAAAATAAAGCCAATTAAATAAAACTTACATTTTAATATGAGAATTGTTGAGTTCTAAACTTGAAGGAGGCATTTGTAATATCATAAAAAACTAAGTTGCAAACAAGTAGTTTGATCGATTCAAAACAAAACATATTATAAGAAAAGCAGTTTAAAAAGATAACACCAACACCAACTAGAAAAGTTGACAACATAAATAGCACATTCACTTGCAATAAATCTAATGATAACACATCCTGAAAACACCAAATCAAAAAAACCATGAGTTTCACCCATCAAATTCATTAAGGCAACAACATAAGAACCTTTTGTTTGATCCATTATTATTGATTAAAGAAAATAAGGTTATAGAAGGTACAACTAGTTAAATGTAAAATTACCTTACAAAGATAATCATATCAGAAAAGTTAAAAATAGGTTCATACAAAGCTATTAGACAAACACCGACCAAGTTAAAATGCTCACTAACTTCTCATAAACACCACCCCAAAATGTATACACCCCCAAAATTAAGTACCTTTGAAAATTTTCAAAATTCTAACTTCAAAGTAAAGAAATCTTTTTAATTTCTAGTTTACTCTATATAAAAAATTAAAATTAGATGACCAAATTAAATAATATTTCAAATATTAAATAAATATAACAAATACTTGAAAATTACTCACTTTGGCTTTCTTTTTCAACCAATAAAAGTTTTGATACCAATCGGAACCACAAAGTAACATTTGCACCGTATCAATTTTTAAAGATGAACGATATGCATCAATCACTCTACCACTAGCACTAAAAGCAGATTTTGAAGCCACCATGGTAGTAGGAATAGACAAGATTTCACAAGCCATTTTTGATAAAATTCGAAACTTGAGGTTATTAACCTTTCACCACTCTAAGGCATCAAAATCTCCATAGTTTTCCTTACAAATGAACACTTCTTCTTCCAAGTATATTTAGTTCAGACTTAAGATTGTCAACCGTGTCAACACTCCTAATATATCTTTCAAACTTGGACCTCCCAGTCATAACTTTTCCCTTGCCTATTCTACTAGCGGTAGAAGCATTGTTGACGCTGTCGAAACCATTTTTTTTATTTTGAAAAAATGGGGATCGACTTTAAAAACAAAAATGGAGTCGCCACCAATCTTTTTTCGAGGTGTGATTGGGTCACCTTGAGATTAATCATTTTAATAAAACATTTTGATTTATTAAAATAATGATTTTGGTCTACAAAATTCGAGAAAACGGGCTCGGGAGTCGGTTACACACGAGGAAGGATTAACACCCTCGTAACGCCCAAAAATTGGTACCTAATTGATTAATTAATGTCCTAATGTCAAAAATTTGAAAAGATTTTAAAACACGATCCTTTTGATTTTTAAAACTTATGTCCTTTAATTTTAAATGGACATTCAATTATTTGGATTTTAAAAGAAAAATCGAAACTTAATAAGTTAGAGCACGATCTTTCGAATTTTCCAAACACCGAATATCCTTTGCTTTTTAGAAATCCTTGCCTCGAGATGACAAAACGTCGCATCCAGTGAGTTAGGACATAACATCTTAAATTCCCGAGAATAGGTTTTTTATTTAAAAATTCATATGTTTTAATTTCAAAAAGAGTACTCAATCATTTGGACTTAATGAGAAAAATCGAAACCCAGTAAGTTAGGGCACGATTTTCTCAAAACTCCCAAATATCGAATATTGCCTTATTTTTAAATTTAAAATATCATGGCTTTTGAAATATGAAGGTATATTTGGCCACACTAATAAATAAAGATTAATGAATTTTTTTTTAAAAAAATAAAAAATCTAAAAAACAAATAAAAAACAAAATGTACCAAACTTTCAAATAATAATGGACAATGTTAAAACAAATAATGTGAAAGAAAAGGATTTTGAAATCGACAATAAAAAGCAATTTAAAAATAAATTCATGTATAAAAATTTTAAATTAGGTAATATATGTAAAAGTTTGAAATAAATCCAAAAAAAGAGATAAAAATAAATAATATATGAAATAGTAATATATAAATGAATTTTAAAATTAATATAATATAAGAAGTAAGTTTAAATAAGTAATATATAAAACAATATATATATCAATCTAAATAAATAATATACAAAATGACTTAAAGAAAATGATATGTGACAAATCCTAAAAAGATACGTATAAGTTTAAAATAAACAATATACGAAAACTTAAAATAGATAATATAAAACAGTTTAAAATGATATAAAAAAAACCACTTTAAAATAATCGTTATATAAAATAATAAGAAAATGAATGATATATAAGATAATTTAAAGTAATAATATAAAAAAACTTAATCAAAATAAAACTATTTAAAATAAGTAATATCAAAAATAATAAAATAAAACAGCTTGAAATAAATACCACATAAAAATTTGGAATAAATAAATAAAATACAAATTTGCAAAAGTGTGAAAATAAAATAAATCTCTATACATAAATAATAAATAAACGAATAAAATAAAAAGAATAATTAATAATTGAACAATTAAATGGATAAAAAAGGTTGAAAAAACGAAGATGAATGAAGAATAAAATAATAACAAACCATAGAAAATAAGAACGCTAGAGGGAGAGAAATTTGAGTGAATGCTCTCAAGAATTCTTATTGCTTCCCCAAAACTCCAGTCCCTTTACAATGAAGGGAGATGCTTCTATTTATAGTTGAGCCTCCCCAAATCCAACGGTACAGATCAATTACATCAACGGCTAAGATTAAAAGGTATCTACAAATTAAATCTCTAAGATTACAAAATCATATCTTCTAAGATTGCATACCATATCTTCTAAGATTGCATATCATATCTTCTAAGATTGCATACCCTATCTTCTAGGATTTGCATATCATATCTAAGATTGCATATCCTTGAAGATTGTGTTCCCATATACGTCAAGCTTGTAGATGGACCTTCAATCTTTTCAAGTAATGGGCCATTCCGATCGGGCCAAATGATATATTTTGGACTGGACTTGGACTTTGTTTTATTATTTTGGATTTATTATATTTTTGTATTGGGCCCGGGCTAAATTGGCCTATTACAGCTGCCCCTCTTTGCTCATTGTCGTGTAACGAGAATGAAACAAAGACTATAAAAGGACCAATTTTTGTTCGGTCTTGCCGAGCCTTAAATTCTTGATCCTCATCTTCTTCAAGTAGTTTTTAACCCAACTGCAACTTTGAGGAGATTGAATCTGTAGCTTTAATCTTATTCTACTGCAACTTCAGGGAGATAAGACCTGCTCTTGTAGATTTAATCCATCCTATCAGAACTTTAGGAAAGTGAGACTAGTATCTTTGATCTTGCTTCACCTGCAATATTCGGGAAGACAAGATCTGCTATTTTCATTCTATTATTTGCAAACTCGTGGAGGCAAGCTAATATCTTCGATCCGCTTCGCAACAACTTCAGAAGATAAGATCTCATTGTCTTCACCGATCCACGCAACTTTAGGAAAACAATATATGCTATCTTTAGTCCGCTTCATCGCAAACTCGGGGATGCAGAGTAGTATCTTCGATTTGTTTCATCGCAATCTCGGAAGACAAGATCTCGCTATCTTCAATCTACTCCATTGCAAACTCGTGGATGCCGGTCGATGTTTTCGATCCGCTTTCATCGCAAACTCGGGAAGACAAGATTCGCGCTATCTTGCCCGCTTCCATCGCAAACTCGTGGATGCGATCGGTATCTTCGATCCGCTTCGCTACAAACTCAAGAAGACAAGATATGCTATCTTTGGCCCGCTTCCATCGCAAACTCGTGGATGCGGACTAGTATCTTCGATCCGCTTCATCGCAATCTCGGGAAGACAAGATCGCCTATCTTCAATCGCTCCATCGCAAACTCGGGGATGCCGGTGATGTTTTCAATCCGCTTCATCGCAATCTCGGGAAGACAAGATCTGCTATCTTGACCGCTCCATCGCAAACTCGGGGATGCCGGTGATGTTTTCGACCCGCTTTCATCGCAAACTCGGGGAAGACAAGATCTCGCTACATGGGATCTGCTCCATCGCAAACTCGGGGATGCTAGATCGGTATCTTCGATCCGCCACGCAAACTCGGGAAGACAATATCTCGCTATCTTCTGATGCGCTTCCATCGCAAACTCGGGGATGCGGACTAATATCTTCGATCCGCTTTCATCGCAATCTCAAGAAGACAAGATCTGCTATCTTCAATCTGCTCCACTGTAAACTCAGGGATGCCAGGCTGATGTTTTCGATCCCCTTCACTACAAACTCAAGAAGACAATATCTGCTATCTTCAGTCTACTCCACTGCAAACTTAGGGATGCCAGACTGGTATCTTCGATCCACTTTGCTGCAAACTCAGGAAGACAAGATCTACTATCTTCGGTCTGTTCCACTACAAACTCAAGGATGCTAGACTAGTATCTTCGATCCGCTTCACTGCAATCTCAGGAAGACAAGATCTGCTATCTTCAATCTGCTCCATCAGTAAACTCGTGGATGCGGGGATCGATGTCTTCGATCCGCTTTCATCTGTAAACTCAGGAAGACAAGATCTGTGAATTCACCGATGTTACGACACCGTCCTCTGGGGGACCTATCCTGTAAAATTGGTTTTATGTGTTTATGCTCATGCAAAATGGTTAGGATGCTATGAATCAACTGCTCCTAACCGAATGACATATGTACGAATGCAAAATGTCATGAGGACGATCCTTTTTAATAATTAGGATGTCACCACTTGTTGCTCATCGTGGCTCTATCATTAACGTAGTACAATCGTCTTCCTACTCTACCGTGGCATTTGATAGAAAACACGAAAACATTTTGCTCAACCGATTTGCCCCACTAACTTCGTGGTCCTTTCCACTGCACCTCGGGGACATAAGGCTTGTACCATTTTCAAACCATCTCTCGCGCGGTTCAGGATTATAGGATTTGAAACTTTTCGATCCGTTCCCACTGCAATTCAAGGGTATAGGACTTGTATCTTTTCAATTCATCCCATCGCAACTTTAGGGTATAGGATCTCAGAACTTATTCCATCCATCGATCACTCTCCGGTGACCCGACTGCCGGATGTGTATGCATGATACTCGCATGGATGCAGAATGCCATTTTTTCTTTTCGAGAATGATTTCTTCTACGCTTGGGTTATCATTGCTTAATTTCTGTCGGATTTGTATCACCGATGTAATATCTAGTCTTTTGATCAACCAATGTCCTTGACAGAAAATCTGAAGAGATAAACTCACTTTGGGCTCAAATATTTCCAACCCTTAAGCTTGGTGAGTTCTAAACAATAGTCATGTTGCAGGTTCTTATACTATTTAAAAGCTTCCAGAGTAATATGTGAAACTCCTTTTATGAAAGTATTATTAGTCCATTAATCGTTATTTCAATATAAAATGCTTGAAAAAGATCACAACAATGGATGAGAAAGAAATTAATCAAGAGCATAGCTCTAAACAAATAACTTAATCAAAGATAACCAAGGTAATAAAAGAAAATTGATTGGGGTGTATCTTGAAAAGAATAAAGTAATCAAAGATAGCCAATGCCATAAAAGAAAATTGATTGGGGTGTATCTTGAAAAGAATAAAGTAATCAAATATAGCAAATTCAAAATAGGTAAGATAGAAGCTAGGTGCCCCAGATATCACAGCCTGAGCTTCTCTGTACAAACTTCTTGAGGACCATTTCGAGCTCAATACGTGTTTAGAGGATCCGGAGTACTTTGTCAATGCCCCAAGACGTAGCATACTTCCTCATTGTAAATTCAGGCATAGTAAGACTACCACATGCCCTATCTTTGATCAAAATTTGAGCCGCCCTTTTCAGGTTTTCGGCTCAAAACCCCTTTGGTCTCAAAGCGCCATTTGCAAGTTTTCGCCTTGGCCCTTTTTTTTTTTTTGATCTCAAGGCACCCTTTGCGGGTTTTCACCTTGGCCTTTCCCCTTTCAGGTAAAATACTTCTTGACTGAACCTGAATTCACCGAATTGGGCAAGTCTTCACTGTCCGTCTCGGTCAATATCAATACTCCTCTAGAACAGGCCCTTTTTTTACTACATAAGGTCCTTCCCAGTTTGGCATCTGCTTTCCTCTGAAATCCTTTTGTATAAGAAAGATCTTTTTCAACATCAGGTTCCCCTCGTGGAATTCTCTAGGAAGAACCTATTTTTCGTAAGCTTACATCCTCTGACCGTGATGGATAACTTTTAACATTTTCTTCGATTAAGTTCAATTGACAAAAACGCTTCCATTCCATAAACCAATGGGTAAGATGTTGCCCCGATAAAGGTCTTGGCCAACGTTCGATAATCATAGAGGATAAATGGTAACTTCTTTATGCCAATCTTTACAAGTCTCGGTCATCTTTCGTACAATCTTTTTTTTTGACTGCCTTTGTTGCTCTATGATATGGCGTCTGATCTTTGAACAGACTACAAACTTTTGACATTGTCCTTTTTGGCATTATTTGTCGGCGCCTGATCTTTTTTTTTTACTGTCGACCTTGTAAAATTGACATGTGAAGCTACTTTCTCCTTCTTAGTGAAGTAATTGACGACCACCAAGATAAATCGATGTATACTAGAAATTTTGTCGAGATTGTCCTGCCTCACATAGAGAAAGTCTGTGAAAAAATTAATGAGGCATATGAATCTTGTCTCCTTAAATACGGCATAACTGATGCCATCCCCTTCTATGTAGATTAGCAATACCTAAACCTCATGATTAGCTTGGATATTGTAAAACCATTAGCATGTGTCCTTCTGACATCCTTATGGGCCTTTTTTAAGATTTCAATATACCCGCGTCTCAGTAGCCCAGGCATGTCCTGATATGATCGTGCAAAAACATCTTTAAATTCTTGAAAATAACTCAATGATGTCTCTTTTCTAAGCTACAATCTTCACCTCTTTTCTAAGCTCGTAATATCCACTGACCCTTTATAGAGTAGGGTCTGTTTTTCATCTTGTTCTACCATTCTTAACAAATCAGAAGATAGGTTACAATCTCTGTCATCTTCAAAGTCCTGAGATCCCTCTAGACACATATCTTACTCGAAAAGGAGACTCCGAGTCAGAAACAGCGTTGCTCACATCGTTGATATCTAGAGACCTATTGTAGGTTCGAAGGAAGATTCCAAAGAATAAATGATTTAAAGAATGATTATTTGTATGGTCATGAATGAAGAATGAAATAATACTTGAAAAAAAATTCTAAAGAACAAACAAAAGAAAAAAACTAAGAACAATTGTTTGTACAGTATGAAATGGAAAAATAAAAGAATATTTGCTCAAAAAGATGCATTTTATTGAAATAAAAATTCCGGACACAAGCCTATTTCACAAAAGGGTTCTTATTGCCTCTAGGCTTAAGGCAACACGCGTGTTTTGAATATTACTCTAGATTAGCTCTAAAAATACAGGGATCTCTTCCACAGTCCCATTATTCAAAACACTCCCAAGTATGCAAGGGCTTAGAAACTTCGTTCCCCAGTTCCCTCTTTGATTTTGACTTCCTCAAGGAGTCGCAACTTTCTTGTCTCCTCCTTCAATTATCGCATTTACTGCCTCGTCAAAGATCAGGTTCTAATGAAACGTCGAACTTCACAATTCCCATTTTAATGAACCTATCGACCAACTTTTTAACAGTTTTCAATTGAATGACCCGTTATTCCCGGCGTGGTACTCGCATTGGGTATTCTCATTATGCCATTTTGGGAACGGAGGTTGCACGGGTTCCGAGTAGGACAGAGACACCACATGCACATAAAAAAGATTCTGATACAGCTCCTTATATGTCATCGAGATGAATGTGAACTGGAGCTTTTCTGTATTTGGCCTCGAATTGGATTCCTACCTTGAAGAGCCTTGATAGCTAGTGGTTACTTTTGGTTGACTGTCAGTAATTGACTTCGAGTACCCTTTGTTATATGTACTCATATTATTCACCCCGTTCTCCTTTTTCCTTGGAGCTGACCTTTTGGTGTTTTCTCCTGTTTCTATCTTGCCACCCCTTATGGCATTTTCAATCATTTCTCCCGCCATTACTATATCCGCAAAGCTCTTTGTGGTACTTCTTATCATGTGAGTAATGAATGGGGCCTTTAAAGTATTGATAAAAAACATTGTAGTTTCCTTTTTTAGGAGCGGTGGCTGAACTTGCATGGCAACTTCCCTCCATCTTTGTGCATACTGCCTGAAGCTTTCATTTTATTTTTTTTCCATGTTTTGCAAGGTGATTCTGTCAGGCGTCATGTCTGTCACATGATTGTATTGTTTCATAAATGCTTGTGCTAGGTCTCTCCAAGAATTAATCCTAGCACGACTCAATTGGTTGTACCATCTGAACGCTGCCCTCACCAAGCTATCTTGGAAACAATGGATCAACAGTTGATTGTTATTAACATACCCAGTCATCCGTCTACAGAACATGGTAATATGGGTTTCAGGACAGCTAGTCCCATTGTACTTCTCAAATTCTGGCACTTTGAACTTGTGAGGAAGCACCAAATCTGGAACTAAGCTCAAGTCTTTAGCATCAATTCCATGGTGATTATCAGCGTTTTCCAAGGCCTTGAACTTTTCTTCTAACCATCTACAACGGTCCTCTAACTGCCTTGGTAATTCAATTCTCGTCCCTTTCCTCTCCGCTATATCTAAATCAGGGATAACAGGATTAGCAGGGTTATCTCCTAGGTTAGATCCTGAACCAACTTGGAAATTCATGGGTACCCCAGTATCAGCTTGACCTTGTTGAGGCCTAATTGTAACAGATGGCCTTCGAGGATATGCTTCAGGTTGTGTTTGTGTATGCGGTGGGGTAAAACACGGAGGATAATCCTTATTATCTTCTCCAGTACTAGTCATGGGACCTTTTCCGTTGTCCATTGCCTCATTCAGTAGCTGAGTCATTTGAGCCACCATATTCCTTTGGGCTTCCATCATTTGTTCCCTCATATCTTGTTGGATCTTTGCCAACTACTCTTGTAGCTGGTCTTCCATGTCTCTTTGGAACTGTTCAAGTATTTGGTCCATGTTTTTTTTGTCTTAGCGCGTGTACCGTAACAGTGTTTAGTTTTCAGATTAACTTTTTCTTCTTTATCTCTCTATAATAACTTCAACTAATTAGGGTCCTTCTATAGATTTAAATGCATATGATGCGATGTAATGCAAATGCATGAAATGAATGCAAAAAGAAAGAGAGGCGTTCTGAATTCAATTCCATTAGAACAACTTTTCTAGAAAGCAAATTTCTTTACATAAAACAGATTACATATGCGCCTTGCCCTCATATTCCAAGCAAAAAACATCAATCCCCTTCTTCGCAAAGGTCAAATCTTGCAAACTTTTAATAAATGCCTCCACTAGCTCCTTTTGCTTGGGCCGCGACTCATTACTCACTTATCCTCTCAATGCTTGTTAGCCTCTTCAAGAAAGTCGAGACGTGGTGATTCTCGGATAGTCTTTGTCAGCTTGAATCCTTGGGCAATAAAGTCTTGTATTCCTTTACGGACTATCAGTCTTCTCTCGTTGTGTTTACTTGGACCATGTTCGGACGACCGTATTATAATCCACTTTATCAAGAAATCCATTTTCTCATGACAAACTCTTCTATTTAGCAATTGAATTTGAATCAACACCTCTTTTCTATAATGTGAATGCAATGCAATCAAAACAAAAGAGAACACGTTAGCACAAGAGAAATAAATAACAAAATAGGGCACCTATCTGGGTGACCACTAGGGTTTGACATAGTTCTACCTAGGGTAAGCCCTTAGGTTTTCTACATGTGGTTTAGCTCTAAAGTTGAGGTACTGAACAACAGATTCCTCGATCCTCACCCATTATAGGCTCATACGGACCGAGTTGATTCAGGGAATACATTTTCCTATGGTGCACTGAGATGAAAATCTCACGAAGACATAGGTACGGATGTATCCAGAAAGCGATTCACTATCCTGCACGGAGGTGAAAACCTCACGAAGGAGTAGCTTCTCACTCCCACTTAAAAGGGTGTGACCACAACGGTCATGCAATGCAATGCAGAAATACTTTACAAGATTAGAACAACATGCAATAAAAAGGATCATAATTTTTCAAATCGGATTTTCAAATTTAGACAAAAGGACAGGAAATAATCAATTTTACGGCTTGACTCTCTTATTATGTCCCCAGCGGAGTCGCCAAGCTGTCGAAACCATTTTTTTTATTTTGAAAAAACGGGGATCGACTTTAAAAACGAAAATAGAGTCGCCACCAATCTTTTTTCGAGGTGTGATCGGGTCACCTTGAGATTAATCATTTTAATAAAACATTTTGATTTATTAAAATAATGATTTTGGTCTACAAAATTTGAGAAAACGGGCTCGGGAGTCGGTTATTCACGAGGAAGGATTAGCACCCTCGTAACGCTCAAAAATTGGTACCTAATTGATTAATTAATGTCCTAATGTAAAAAATTTGAAAAGATTTTAAAACACGATCCTTTTTATTTTTAAAACTTATGTCCTTTAATTTTAAATGGACATTCAATTATTTAGATTTTAAAAGAAAAATCGAAACTCAGTAAGTTAGAGTACGATCTTTCAAATTTTCCAAGCACCGAATATCCTTTGCTTTTTAGAAATCCTTGCCTCGAGATGACAAAACGTTGCATCCAGTGAGTTAGGACACAACATCTTAAATTCCCGAGAATAGGTTTTTATTTAAAAATTCATATGTTTTAATTTCAAAAAGGGTACTCAATGTAACGACCTCAAAAGTATGGATATTGAAAAATGAGTTATCGAGTCTCTATTTTTAGTAAACGGACTCATAAAATATTTATTAAAAATATTTACAAAGTTAGTTGTGTGTTTAATAAGGTTTTATTTAGGTGAATTTGATTTAATTAGAAGTATTTGGAAAAAAAGGATTAGATTGAAAAAGGTGCAAAAGTTTAATTATAGATTAAAAGAAAGTATAAAGGACTAAAAAGGCAATTATGCCATTTTTAAATGTTGAGGCTGAAAAAACAATCCTAGATTTTTTAGTTAAAAACGTGTATATGGATATAGATATATATATTAGATATTAATTATAAAGTATATTATTATATTATTATATTTTATTATTATATATATAAATAGACTAAAGGAAAAAGAATAGAAAGATATAGAAACAGAGAAGAAACAGAGAAGCAAACGAAACAGAGAGCAGGGGAAAGGAAGAAAGAAAGAAAAAAAGAGAAAAGAAAGAAAGAAAATGGAGAAATTGATGATTTAAAGCTTGGATGTTTAATAGGTAAGTTAATTTAGTCCTTCTCTTTTAATTTTGATGCTTTATAAG
Source organism: Gossypium sturtianum (assembly GCA_025698515.1). NCBI lineage: Eukaryota > Viridiplantae > Streptophyta > Magnoliopsida > Malvales > Malvaceae > Gossypium > Gossypium sturtianum. Next base: position 119,152,432 of record CM046943.1, on the reverse strand, counting down.
TTTTAGAACAAAGTTTTTGATGAATTTAAGTTGAAGTTTTTGAAGTTTTAAAGCTGTTGAATATAGCATATGATGAACAAAAAGATGAATTAGTGGTTTAATTGAAAGAATTTGAAGTTAGAATTGGGTAAAGGATTTAATTGTAAAATAAGCTATAAGAAAACTGTTTTGGACAGCAGCAGTAGAGTAACTTTGAAAAATCACCAAAAATCGTAGAAGTGGAATTAGAAGTTGAATGAGATATGAAAATAAAGCTTATTGAGTCTATTTTCATATGAAAGAAACAAGGAAAGCAAATGAATTCTGTATTCTGAGATATTTATATTTTTGTGAGACAAGGTCAGAATGAATTCGGGTTCCCCTATTCTAACTTTAAAATATCATCAAAATTTGGATAAAAATAATTAGAGGCTTAAATTTATATTATTAGAATCCTGAATGAGTCTATTTTCAATAGAAATAAACGGGAAAATCATCGGAGTTCTGTATGAAGAGATAATTAATTTTTAGTGAAGAAGGGTCAGAACTGCCAGACAGCAGAACAGGGGTGACTTTGATGAATAAACTGTACTAATTGGCTAGGCTAAAAATTCTGGAAATTTTATGGTTTGAATATATGTGAGTCTAGTTTCAGGGAAAAATTAATGGTTCTTCATTTGGAGTTCTGTAGCTCTGGAAATAAATAATTTAGTGACTATGACACAAAAGGACAGCTTTGAATAAATTTATGAGTAAAGGATTAAATTGAAATGTGAGCAAAAGTAAGAAAGGATGAATTTATTTTATTATACATGTTTATTTTATTAAATAGTACAGAAAGTTTATTTGATTACTTTTTAACATATAAATGTTATATGTTTATATGAAATTGAAGAAAAGAAAGGAGAAGACCGAATTGAAGGAAAAGGAAAAGAGAAGGTTAAGGAGTGAAGGAAGAATAACATATATCATTTCAACCTTTTTGTTGTAAGTACTACAAGAATTTTAAATTATTGTTATTTATCTTTTTGAAATATTTATGTGAATCATTTAAATATATGAGATTCAGTTTTATTGCCCAAGTAGACGGAATTTAGAACTACTGGGATATTAGTGGCATGCCATTAAGGAACTTTAGCGCGCTCTCTGATATTAGCACATTGGTGCTCTCTGATATTAGCACGTTGGTGCTCTCTGATTATTAGCACATTAGTGCTCTCTGTTCACTTGTACATCATAATGCACCTCTGTATTTGTTCCGTATATCCGGTGTGTTCTATAAAGTCTACTTTGGGCTAAGAAAGTGAAATGAGAACAAAGTGAATCACTGATGTGTTAAGGTAATTTTTATACCTTACAAAAGATAAGTTAAATTTATTTAAAGCAATGCATAGTTGAAGAGACTTATATGTCAATAGATATGTAATAATTGAATGAGTTTAAAATATTTTGTTATGATTATTTACTTATTTAATTATTCTTGTGGTGCTTACTAAGCCTTCACCGGCTTAACGCGTTTATTTTAACGCGTAGGTACAATTAGACTAGAAGAGAAGTCCAACTAGAAGATCTCTCATCTCATCACATCCTCAAGGGCTTCAAAAGTAGGTATTGTATTTTGTATTAAAATGGCATGTACATATGTAGTTCAAAGGTGTTCCCATGTGATAGGGACTAAAATGTAGATTCTTGAAATTCTATCTATTTTGAGTTAATTGAAGTATTTTGGTATATATGGAATGAATTAATAAACAATAAATATGTTAGCAAAAATGGTTGGTAAGTTAAAATATTATATACAAATGTTTTAATTAAACAGTATCTGGCCATAATTGTTTTGGCATCAAATGTAATAGTCTTATACCGGGTCTGCATGATTGAACCGGGTATAGGGGTATTACACTCAATCATTTGGATTTAATGAGAAAAATCGAAACCCAGTAAGTTAGGGCACGATTTTCTCAAAACTCCCAAATATCGAATATTGCCTTATTTTTAAATTTAAAATATCATGGCTTTTGAAATATGAAGGTATATTTGGCCACATTAATAAATAAAGATTAATGAATTTTTTTTTAAAAATAACAAATCTAAAAAACAAATAAAAAATAAAATGTACCAAGCTTTCAAATAATAATGGACAATGTTAAAACAAATAATGTGAAAGAAAAGGATTTTGAAATTGACAATAAAAAGCAATTTAAAAATAAATTCATGTATAAAAATTTTAAAGTAGGTAATATATGTAAAAGTTTGAAATAAATTCAAAAAAAAAGAAGATAAAAATAAATAATATATGAAATAGTAATATATAAATGAATTTTAAAATTAATATTATATAAGAAGTAAGTTTAAATAAGTAATATATAAAACAATATATTTATCAATCTAAATAAATAATATACAAAATGACTTAAAGAAAATGATATGTGACAAATCCTAAAAAGATACGTATAAGTTTAAAATAAACAATATACAAAAACTTAAAATAGATAATATAAAACAGTTTAAAATGATATAAAATAAAATCACTTTAAAATAATCATTATATAAAACAATAAGAAAAATGAATGATATATAAGATAATTTAAAGTAATAATATAAAAAAAACTTAATCAAAATAAAACTATTTAAAATAAGTAATATCAAAAATAATAAAATAAAACAAGCTTGAAATAAATACCACATAAAAATTTGGAATAAATAAATAAAATACAAATTTGCAAAAGTGTGAAAATAAAAAAATCTCTATACTGTAAATAATAAATAAACGAATAAAATAAAAAGAATAATTAATAATTAAACAATTAAATGGATAAATAAAAAGGTTGAAAAAACGAAGATGAATGAAGAATAAAATAAGAACAAACCATAAAAATAAGAACGCAAGAGGGAGAGAAATTTGAGTGAATGCTCTCAAGAATTCTTATTGCTTCCCAAAACTCCAGTCCCTTGACAATGAAGGAGATGCCTCTATTTATAGTTGAGCCTCCCAAATCCAACAAAGACAGATCAATTACATCAACGGCTAAGATTAAAATGTATCTACAAATTAAATCTCTAAGATTTCAGAAATCATATCTTCTAAGATTGCATATCATATCTAAGATTTACATATCATATCTAAGATTGCATATCCTTGAAGATTGTGTTCCCATATACGTCAAGCTTGTAGATGGACCTTCAATCTTTTCAAGTAATGGGCCATTCCGATCGGGCCAAATGATATATTTTGGACTGGACTTGGACTTTGTTTTATTATTTTGGGTTTATTATTTTTTTGTATTAGGCCCGGGCTAAATTGGCCTATTACAGACGCCACTTTCTTGCACATCATTTTCCATTGATGTACCAACATTAGCTGCTACATATTCATCCACATATTCCTTATAAAGCTCATATAAACTATCATGCACAATGCGAATTTGTCTAGGAGCTTCCTCTTCAGAATATATAACACAAAAACTGAAGTCAATCAATTTCATCTTATTCCTAGGATCTAGTAAAGCATCAATAAAAATAAGCAACTTGCATTCACCCTAATATTTATCAAATTTTCTTTACATTTTATCGACCATTTGTCTCATCCAAAGTTCCTCACTCAAAGATTTCTCCATCAATAACTCTTTGATACTCCAAAGTTCAGGAAGAAACAAATTTTAAGTTGGATATTCAGAACCTAATATTTATAAAGGAAATACCATGTATTAAATTAAATAACATAAATGAAAATTAAGAAATAATGAAATAAAACTAGATATATTTAAATTGTTTACTTGAGATAATGTTGTTAACTTCATTAAAAAGTGTGAAGAAAGAACAAACTTCCTCAACCCTCACCCAATCTTCATCACTTGACAAATACTTATAACTTACATCTCGTTGAGCATACCGTGGAAATACGTCCTTAAACTCCAATACACATGAAAACATAACATATGTTGCATTCCACCATGTACAACAATCTAAAATCAACCTCTTATTTGGAAACTAAAGTTGTTTAATAATATCATTGAACATAGTCAAACGCACAGTGGATGTTTTGATGTGCTTCACACTTTCCCTTACATTATCAATTACATCTTCAATTTCGGAAAGACCATCATGCACCAATAGATTCAAGATGTGTGCACAACAACAAACATGAAACAATTTCCCATTCAAAGAAAGCCTTTTATGAAATGAAAGGCTATCCTTCAACATCCTTACAGCTGCATCATTGTAAGAAGCATCGTCCACGGAAATTGAGCACACTTTTCCTTCAATACCCCAGTCTTGTAAGCATTTGTATAATACGTCATACACAACAACTCCACTATGCGGAGGAGGCACATCAACAAAGTCCAAAACTCTCTTCTTCTTCTTTTTTTGCAAATTCCAATCTAAGTCCACAAAATGAGTTGTCAAGACCATGTATTGAATCTTTTGACTCGACTTCCACATATCAATTGTAATGTTAATCCTATCCACTGTCTTCAACAACCCATTTAACATCTTCTCCTCAACCTCATAACTTGTCCAACAATCAACTTTGGCTATAGTACGAGAAATTCTTACATAGTAAGGACTTGCAGTTTTCATCAACAAAGTGAACAACTCATACTCAATAAATGCAAAAGGCAACTCATGAACCATTATCATGTGAGAAACAACTTCCCTGATATTTTCTTGGTCATATTTCCCAATTTGGATACCATTCGCACTGTCAGATCTAGGTGCTTGCGGTGGTAGAAAAAGATTGCCTTGTCCCTTTAAAGATGCCTGACATTTCACACAACTATTTAAATGCCTTTTATATTGTGTAGTTGTACCATCCTTGTTCTTAGCAAGTTTAATCTTACAGTGATTACACTGCACTTTTTCGGTCCCATCAGCAAGCTTAACTACGGTCAGTTCCTGCCAAACAATTGATGTCTTCTTTCTATTTCTCCTCTTATAAGTGGCAACTTCAATATCATCCAAACACTCAGCCTCCTCAGGGGTTGGTCTTTCATGAGTAGTATCCTGAGCATTGGAAATTTCATTTCCTTCAATAACAGCCATCGGTGATGAAGAATCAGTACACGAATAAGAATAATGACCTTGTTTTGAGATATAAGACATACCTAAAAATTAAAATTAAAATCATTATTAATGGATAACACCAAATCTATTAAACAAGCTCTATAAAAGCAATAATGCACATAGGCTAAACAAGTAATATATCACCATTTCAAATAATTTTCTTTTACCATTAATAATATTAAATATCTTTAAAAATTCATCGAAGTATGAACAGCAACAATGTGCATCAGGTTTAAAGCAATATGTCATAAAGCTAAATTTGGATATAGTAATAGCAAAATAATAGTTATAAAATTATAATTCCAACTTGAAAGGTCTCAACATTAATTTATGCTAAAATAAATTGATTAAACAAGATAAAAGAGAATGATATACCACAAATAAAGATCTAAAAATGTCTCCCCCGAACTCTTTGCGGCCTCCCCGAACATCATATTTGGAGAGACTATTAGAAAGAGTTGAATCTTAGGAGGATATGCATATTGCTAATATATGAAACAAAAAAAAAAAAAAAAAAGGAAAAGAAAACTCTTTTGCATATCGTTGGGAAATAAAAATCGAGTATTTGTGATGACTGATGAAGTTGAACGATGAAATCTATCAAGATATGCAACAAATTTTTGAGTTGAAGACGAAACTAAGCTGAATCCAAGTTGAATCGATCTTGACTTCTCACTTTCTTGTTTTTGGCTGAGAGAGAAAGTAAAGTAAAAAGGAAAGAGATTCATACAGAATTTAAAAAAAATCAAAATGCACTCTACCAAAAAATAGGGAAAAAGAAAGAGCAAAAATTAGTCATAAAGAGAGAAAGTGTATGAGAGCTAATGCTTTTTTAAATTATATTTTTAGTTTTTCTTTCATTACTTTTAAGTTTTATATTATTGTTTGTTTCAATCGAGTATAGCATTTAGAGCACACTGCTGATAACTTGTTTTGTCAAATTATCAACAAATATAATATATATATATATATATATTTCCTAGATTAATGAGTTGAAATTCAAATATAAAAATAGAGGGAGATATTATTTTAATATTTTTATAAGAAAATATTATTAATAAATAAACGAGTCATAAATGAGCCAATAAATAAGCTTGTTTGTGAACATAAACGAATCGAACGCATCTTTGTTCATGTTCGTTTGTTTATTAAACAAACATAAAAATATTGTTCATACTTGTTTATTTAGCTTAATAAATGAACATAAACGAACAATTCACGAATAGTTCATTGAACGTTCTGTTCATGTACACCCCTATTATTCAAAAACACTTCTGACTCCAAAAGTTATCTGTTTAGTATTGGTTATGACTCCAAAAGCACTTTTAAGAAGCAATAGTAAATCAAGCTTAACTTTACTATCAAAAGCAATTTTTAAACTGAATATTAAAAAGAAAAATAATGTTATTTAAATTGGATTAGATATAACTAAAGATGGATGGTTTTATGAGCCAGGCCCCAACAACTTTTAAAAAGTTAATCAATCAAAATGACCCCAATAATTTTTAAAAATTCTTATTATATGTTATATATGAAATCAAATCAAATTAGCAATAAAAAAAAATTTTATAATTTTGATTATAATTTAATTAAGTTGTCATAAAATTTAAATCACAAACATGTAATTTTAAACTAATTTTATTTTAGTTTTCTTAACAAGCTTCACTCAAGAGTTATTCACTTAATTTTTTCAAACTTGGAGTTTCTAGGTGTATATATAATTTTTTATATCTTGCAAACTTGTAATGTAGTAGAATTGCTATTATGTTTGTTATTGGAAGCAAAATAAGATATATATGAATTTATTTTGAAAATGTCAAAATAAATTGATTTATTTGTTTTAGAAAATGTCAAAATTGTGGTTGGTGTCAATTTTGAAGCCATAACTTTGATTTGGTCATGTATTTTGGATGGACTCGTTTCTCTTCCTAAGATAAGGACAACACTATGACAATCTCTCCATTTAATCGATTTTGAAGGACCCAAAAAACAAAAAACCTAGAGGCCTTCCCATACGGTCGGCCGCATTTCATATTTGTGTGCACCGCAACTGATCAATCATTAATCTACAGGTTAGATCAAGTAATGTTATTTCATATGTATAAAGCATAGTTGGCAAAATTGGCCTTATTAAGTATTTCTTAATGCTATTAAGATTACATTCAACTATAAATGGATCAATAGCTGCTTAACTTCAAAAAAATTATTTAAAAATTTTAAGATTTTCATGACCTCCTTTAATTAATCATAGCCTCCTCCTCCAATAAAGGAACACAACTTTTTTCCTTCTTTTTAATTTTGTGGTTTAATTTTATCTAAAATGGCTTCTCAATTTAAATCTGAAGCCCTATAGGAGAAGCTTTTCAACCTTCATCCAACGTCGTTTGATGGCCTCCTAACTTTGATATTTCCTATTTTTGGTCAAACATTCTCTTTGACCTTTTGGATTTACCCTTTGTCATTAGGAACTCTCCAACTAACTCTTGATTGAAAATGGTATTTTGAGTTTTTTTTTTTATTTATCCTCTTTTATTTTTTTCCCTTTGCTTTTTATTTGATTGTTTTGGTATTTCTATTGGTGATATTTGGTTGCTAGTTCAAGGTAATGGTGTATAACTAGCTTGATGGTGGATTTTCTTAGGTAATGGTTTGATTTTGGTTGAAAGGACAATGGTGAGTGGTTTAACAATGAATGGTTGCTGAGTTGGTTGGGGTTGATAGTGACTTTGCTAGGTTTGGGGTTTGAGTTTTTTTTTTCAATATTGTTTAAGTAATGATACAAAGATTGAGTGATCAAAGTTTAAACTTGTAAACTTATCAATACTCTAGTGACCAATTTGTACCTTTTGAAATTAAATGACCAAATTGTAAATTTACTAATAATTGAGTGACCAAATTGTGAATTTATTTGTCTCGCATTTAACTTTGTTAACGAACTACTGTCGAGCTTATTATAACTTTTTGAAATTGAACAATTAAAGTGTAAATTTACTAATAATCAAGTAACTTTACTTATTATTTTACCCATTTTTTAATGAGCAAGAAATATTTAAGAATCAAACTCAAAATTTGTTATCGGTTATAATTTCATTTTTACCGTTAAATATTTTTTCATTATCAATGAATATATTTGAGAGGTCCCTCTATTATAGGGATTTGATTAAGTTAGTCCCTTTATTATTGAAGGGATCAATTTAATCATTATATTTTTAAAAAGAATCAACTAAGACCAAATTGGAATAAAATTAATATTTACCATTTAAAAAAGGCTAAATTTGATGAATATGCCAATTTTTTTTTTTAATTAGGCCTTTTAGGTCGTTTTTAATTTTATTTAGGGAAATAAGTTGTTTTTGAAAAAGAGTGTGAAAGCGCATCTAGCTGGGCGCCCTTTCTGCATAGTTGGCAGGAAAGCTCGTCCAGCTGGATGCGCTTTTCCTTTATGTTACATTTTTTTGACTTTTTTAACGTAATCAATTTATTTGGTTAGATAGTTTTTTTTTTTTTTTTGTCAATAAAACTGATTGATATTTATTACTGCGTGGCCCAAGGCAAGATAATTAAAAGAAAAACAACAACCAAAGTAGAAGAAACGACAAAACAGACATAAAGCAAACAAATCAGAAGAAACAGCTGTAAAGCATAAAGAACGCCTAGAAACAGCAAAACAAAACCAGGAATAGAAATCGCCTACGCCAACAGCAATCCATAACCAACCAAATATCAGCCAAAACTTTTTTTCTCGTTCAGATAATCAGATGAGAGGAGAGAAGAAAATAAACGCTCTGAAAACATTTGGTTAGATATTTAAATGCTAGTGGTTTTGTCATTGAGTCCCAATTTCAATTCTTCTCCCACTCACATTTATATTTTTTATTTCATGTTGTTTTAAGCTTCTTCTTTTTTAATGAATGTTTTTAACATATTAGCTTCCTTAGTTAAATGGTAAAATAATAATGATTTTATCATTGAGACTCATGTTCAATTTCCCATTTCTAAACACATTTGTATTTTTATTTCATACCGTTTCAAGTTTTTTTAATTTTTAATTAATAAATATATTTTTTCAATTTTTTATTTTAATTCATCTTTTTAATTAATTAATCTTTTATTCATAAAATCAAATAATTATTAAAAATATTATTATTTTTAGTAAATTTAATTTTTATATGTGTAATATTTATTTTCCAATCCATATCATGAGTGTAGTAAATATTTTTATACGTGTATTTAAAATATTTCACATATAAAAATATTTGAAATATCATACTCACAATGTAGATGAAAAAATAATGATATTTGGAATATTTTACATATAAAAATAATAATTATATTCAAAATAATTATTTCATTTTATAATATTAGAAATCATCATACCATAATATATGTGGAGAAAATAAATATTTGACATATAAATATTATATATAAAGAAAAATATATCAAAAAAATTAGTTGATGTTTATATTATATATAAATGAGTTATTAATTTCAAATATTTTTAACATAATGATATATGTAAAATATATATTTTTATTATAAAATTACATATTTATTAGCTTTATTTTATGAATAAAAGAGTTATCAATTAAAAAGATGAATTAAAATAAAAAATTGAAAACAACATATTTATTAATTAAAAAAACTTGAAATAGTATGAAATAAAAATTACAAATATGTTTAGAAAAGAGGAATTGAACTTGGGTCTCAATGATAAAATCATTATTATTTATCCATTTAACTAGAAAGCTAAAATGTTAAAAACATTCATTAAAAAAAGAAGAAGCTTAGAACAACATGAAATAAAAAATATAAATTTGAGTGGGAGAGAAATCAAACCTGAGACTTAAGGACAAAACCACCAACATTTAACCATCCAACTAAAGAAACTAATTATATTAAGAAAGTAAAAAATTGCAACTTAGGTGGACGCATTTTCTGCCAACTGTGCAGAAGGCGCGCTTTCTGTAATGGTCTATTTCCCTAAATAAAATTAAAAACGGCCTAAAGGCCTAATTAAAAAAAATAGCCCAATTAGCTAATTTAGCCTTAAAAAAATATCATTTAATATTTAATAGAGTTAATATTTTTAAAGTTTTTACGGTTTTGTAAATGAAATATTTTGTTTGGAATTAAACTGCGATTGAAACAACTAGCTTTCCAAGATATTTTTATAATAGTATTACAATTTGAACTTATTTAATTCTTTTTAATAATATAGAGACTAAATTTAGTGGCAGAGCAAAGGGAGCTGGAAGGGACCCTGTCCCCCTATAATGAAAATTTTTTATTTAGGCCATTTATAATTTATAAAAATTTTAAAATAGTAATAGTAAAATTACATTTTGACTCCTAAAAATAATAAAAAATTGATTTAAATATTTAAAAATTATAAAGATATAAATTATTAACATGGTGAAATTATATTTTTACTATCGTAATAATATACAAAAAATTTTTAAACTGACTAAATTAATCCATTTAATACCACTATCTAACTTTTATAAAATATTATAACATATTTTGTCTGAAAATTAATATAACATATGTAAAATTTCCAAGGAGGCAAGGATTAGGTTGCAAGACTTGAAAGATACAATCAATCGCAGGAAGTAGGGCATACTTTTCGTTCACAGTTCCCTATAAAACGCTGGGGGAAAAGAAAATCAGACTTGCATTATTAATCTATTTAAGTTTGGTCCATAGATTGAATCAAATTCTCTTCAGTTTCTGTTTTTTTCTTTTTAATTTCTTGAGCTGTGTGGAACTAAGAGAAGCTTAATTATTGCTTGGTAATTCGAGTGGAAGAGTTGAAGGAAGAGAGAATGTGGGGATTTGGGGGAAGATATTATTGGGGGAGAAAGGAAAGCGTGGAAAGAAGGAAAAATGGAGGAGGTATAGTTGTAGTGTTCGCTTGGATGTCCAGTCAAGAGAAGCACTTGAAGAACTATGTTCAACTTTACGCTTCTTTGGGTTGGGATTCTCTCGTTTGCCATTCAGAATTCTTAAACATGTATGGGGTTTTAAGCTAATTTTGGATTTGAATTTACTTTCAATTTAATCTTATTTGTTTGTTGGCTGGTGGATGCTTTTGACTAACTGTAGCACTTGATTTCCCGTGCTGTAAACTGGGTTTTCTTTTTTTATCTTATGGTAATATGGAAATGAGGGATATTGGTTGGAATTGCTACAGATTCTCATATGTCTTTGATTGATACTTTTGAACTGAAATTTTATGTGAATCTGCTAAAGGCTAACTGGGATTTTGATGTTTTGTAATCTGTGCAGGTTCTTCCCTGATAAGGCTGCTGCTTTAGCTCTTCATCTTCTTAAAGAACTTGTTCAGGTAATACTGAAAACAATCTTAATTTTGTGTGTTGCAAGAGGTGTTAATTCTGGCCCTCTGAATGGGTAGAGGAGTATTTTTATCAATTCTCTCAAATTTCCCCCATTTTTCAGTTTCTCTTTTTGATTTTGTTCAGGAGCTAAAGATTAGGCCATGCCCTGTGGTCTTTGCATCTTTTTCCGGTGGCCCTAAGGCCTGTATGTACAAGGTTCTTCAGGTATTTCTTTCACAACTTTGAAAACCCCATTGCTTTTTACCTTATATGTTTGTTACTTGTTTCCGTTTGCTTGTGCTGATATAGCTTTATATTTGCTTGTCGCAGATGATCGAGGGATTGTGTGAAGTGCAAGTAAATCCAGTATGTTATACCTCTATTAAGATGCTAACCTTTTACTATCTTCTTAAATCATGCAATTGCAGTCAGTTTTTCCATTATTCTTTAGGGCTATTAGGTACCGATACCGGAAATCCTTGTTTCTCTTTTCTATATGACAAAAAAATCAACAAATGATGGTATAATGGCATTTGCTGAGAATTGTTTTACTTCCATTGAAGGATGATCTCCAACTGCTGAAGGAGTGCTTTTCGGGCCATGTTTTTGATTCTAGTCCTGTGGATTTTACTAGTGACTTGGGTGCCCGATTTGTTGTTCACCCAACAGTTCTGCAAATGTCTCATCCACCACGAATAGCATCATGGATAGCAAATGGCATTGCTTCTGGTCTTGATGCTCTCTTCCTCAGCAGGTTTGAGTCCCATCGTGCTGAGTATTGGCAGACTCTATACGGTTCAATTGTAAGTGTACAATAAACACCATTGTTCAAGTTATTGCTTTCTTTTTTCTTGAAAAACAATTTAGTTCACTAATTACAAATCTTTTGCAGAGGATGGGGGCCCCGTATCTCATATTATGCTCCGAAACTGATGATCTTGCTCCTTATCAAATTATCTGCAATTTCGCTCAAAGATTACAACAACTTGGAGGTGATATAAAACTTGTGAAGTTCAATGGTTCGCCTCATGTAGGTTAGTTTTTAAACTTATGAGAAATGCTCTTATTAGTAGTACATGATCATACCACAGATAAAAGCTTTAAACGGGGTTCAGTGGTGATGTAAAACATATTTAGACTGAAAGAAAAGGGATGACACAACAGGGCCTTATATATAATACGGGTAGTCATATATTCATCTTCAAGCATATTTTGAAACATTAAGTTCTTGATTGCCTTGCACAAGTCCCGACAGCAGCGGAGTTTAGTGTCTTCTCTTTACCAAAATGCTTAAATGAGAACAAAGAGATCAAAGGGATCACATGTTTATGCTATACAATTGAAAGAAACATTTTCTGGTCCAGACCCATGTTTGCATGATAAAAAAGGTTGCATATTTATCTTCAACATAAACCTAGCTAATGCAGATGACTGTTTTAACTTCCTTTCATTTGTAGCAATAGTTATATTTTCTTGTATCTATAAATCAATCACAGTGAAGTTTCGACATATCAACGTGTTCCAATTAATGGTCTTTACAGGTCATTATCGGCATTATCCAGTTGATTACAAGGCCGCCGTGACTGAGCTTCTTGGTAAGTCAGCTGCCTTGTATTCCCGAAATATTCAACAATTTGAGGGTGAGCGAATTGGATCAGCAGGGGCACAGGATGAAATCTCTGAGCCGATCTCCAATATCAGCAAAATAGCCTTAAGCCCAAACAAGAGCTTTCAGGGAACTCCTCTGGTGCAAAGCAGTAATTTCCTCTTGCCTAGTTCGATAGAATATTACGAAGGTAGAGATTTTGGGTCCGTGCAAGATGAGCAAAAGGAAGGTTTAATCCATTTGGCTCCCCTTCAAGCGTCAATCTCCACGGGGTTCTTGGTCAAATCCTTTTCGACGCATGTGTTCCGAAGAACGTTGAAGGCTGGGATCTAAAGTCATCAGATTCCTCAAGCAAACACCTATATACTTCTCGGCGGAATTCCCATTTCAATCCAATCAAATGCATTCGAAGATCCAGGCTATAAACATATTCTGCTTTTCCAGCTTGAAGAAGGAATGCTTGCGAAGTGGGGCATAGAGCACAATAAAACTCCTAAAAGAAGGGGGCAATGTGTGATTTATTAAATTTCTGTTTTGTGGAACAATAAAAGGTTAATTCTATGTTTTGAGCTGTTAGACCTGTGTTCTAACATTAACTGTATAGCGAATTTACCAGAAAAGCTCTAACTTTTGTCTGAATCTTAGCCCATCAAAATGGAAAAAGAAAATAAGGCAACAGTTTCACATATGAGTTTTCTTTTAAAGTCGTATAATTCACAATCACATTATCAGAATTAATTATTATTAAAAATTAGCTAAATAATTAATTTAACTCAAATCCACTATTGACCTGGAATTTAACAATATTTGCTCTTTTGCCATCCCTACTACTCGTGGTAGAAGAGAGTAATTGTGTAAAGACAGTAGTTATTTATTTTATTCTTTTGTAACATTTTAGTTATTAAACTTGTAAAATTATCATTTCAAACGAAAATGTTAGATTAAATTATATAATTGGTTCTTATATCATTTTTAGTTTTAAGCAATTTAATTTTTTTAAATTTTTTTGAACTTTTTTTCTCCATTTTCTTTTCTTTTAACGTTATTTTTCTATATTTATCATTTGTTAAAATTAATCCCTATACTTTTATTTTTTTGAACAATTTAATTTTTTTCTTTTTATTTCTTTATTTTCCTTTTCTTCTTCCCCATTATTTTTTTCTCTTCTCATATTTTTCATTGCAGAAACATAATCTTTACCCACCAAATAAACCAAGTCCTTGTTTCTTTTACATGATTCTTAAATTGAATTTCACTGAAAATTGAATATCAATCATTCTTAATCAAATCTTGATTTGAATATGGCCTAATTTTGAAACAAAAATTGGATCTAACTAATCAATATAAAAAACCACATCCTTAATCAATGTTTTTTTTGTTTCCTATTCTTTTATTTTCTGACGAATAAAATTAAGCAAACGATAAAGTTAATCTAAATCTTCTTGGATATTCCCAAACAAGCTTGATTGGAAACCGAGCATGTATGAACCGAAGAGAGAAAGGGAGCATGGAACCAACCTGGTTTGGGTAAAGTTGAGGGTCAATTTCGTATGGTGGTTGTTTTAGTCATTGAGAGTGTAGAGCTTGTTTGAAGAATCGTGAAACAACGTAGTTTCGAGAAGGGGAGAATGTTGTAGGTAAGATAGATAAAGTGGTCGTGGGGTTGGTTAGGAGGTTAAGGGAACAGGTTCGAGAAACTTTGTTGAGGATAGACTGCCATAAGTCACGACTAGCGAGGTTTTCGAGTGAGGTGAGCTTGTGAACTAGGTCATTGAGATATCCAAATTGGTTCGTTAAAGCGATGACGGGCAATGAGGGTTTGTAATTATGGGGTGAGAATATGTGAAGAAAGTTCTATTTTGGTTTCAGTTTTCGCCTTTTCTTTTTTCATAAACATAAAAAAAATTCTAACAAATGAAAAATATAGAAAAATTACGTTAAAAGAGATGAAGGGACGAAAGAGAGGGAGAAGCAGTAAGAGAATAGAAAAAAAAAAGAAAAAGAAAATTAAAAGAATATAAAAAATTTAAATTGCTCAAAACAAAAAAAAAAATATGGGATTAATTGTACAATTTAACTTAACAGTATGTTTGAAATGATAATTTAACGTGCCATATCAGCTTATCGTTACACCGTTAACAGTAATTAATAGCACAGTGACTAAAATATTACAATACGTTAATGTAAGCGATTAAAATGTAATATTTTAAATATAAGTGATTAAATGTAATTTGAAGTAAATAAAATTGACTATTTTGATAATTTATTTTTTTTCAAAATTTGATTTTGAAATTGATTGAATGGGTGGTTCAATCGAGGTAAAAAAAAAAGGAAAGAATGAAGAAGTGAGAGGCCAACGGTCGAGTGGGGTTGTTCTTAAATCACAGCGCCAATCCAATCCCATTTAGCCAAAGCGCTTTTGATTTTAATTCTCAACAACATAACAATGGTGGTAGCAAAGGAGAAGATGATGTCCTACGAGGAAATCCGTCAGAAACGTGTGGAAGAAAACAAGAAAAGAATGGAAGCTCTCAATCTTCCACAGCTTTCTACACTTCTTCATACCCCATCTTTCAAACCCTCTCCGGTTCCATCTCTCTGCAATTCCTCCTTCAGTTTTTATTTCTTTATTTTACTAATGAGAAGCTCACTTTGTATAGTTTATTTAATCCAAACAGAGAAAACAGATGAAGCCTCGGACAGTCGAAAAACAATTGGTTGTGGTTAGAAGATCGAGTCGTGTCGCCAACAAACCCGCCCCGGTTTACCAAGAAGTGAGTGATTTCCTCGATTCTCTTTCATGGGTTTAGTTAAAAATGGGGGCATTTATCTTACCTTGATCTCTTTGAGTAGGTTCTTGTGGATAAAGTGATGATACCTAGAAGGTAATGCTTGTTTGGATTTTTTGATATTTGTTTGTATTTGTAGGGTTTAATGACTTTTTGGTGGCAAATTTAGGGTATCTAAGCATAGGGATCTGTCAAACCGGGTGTATGCTTCAGATGAAGCTAGAGCAGAGGCTTTGGAGAAAGCAGAAAAATTGGAATCTGGTTTAGACCCTCATTTTCCTGTCTTCATTAAGTCCATGCTTCAATCACATGTTACCGGTGGATTTTGGCTGGTTTGTTTATCATTCTAAACTATTTCGTTCTTCCTTATTGAATCTATGGATGATAGAAGAGCTAACAATGCCAGCCACGACACGAAAATACAAAAAATGTCAACATTTATTCATCCAAATTATTAACCAATCAAAAAGTCTACACATGAACAGGCATATATGCACGAATTGTCATGATAGCTATGTAGCAGTATCATTGATTTACGGCTTCAGTGTTAATATACATGTTCTTGTACAAAGTTTTGGGATTTGGGAAACAAAATTGATAGTATAGGTTGGTTTTTGTATCAAATTTTGAACCACACATATACTATAGGTTTCATATGACATCCATGTGCTGGTCTTAAAAATGAAAAAAGGAAGGGAAAGGGGGTCTGTTCCTCATTAAGATCTGTGAGTTAATTCGATGACAGGGCCTACCGGTCCATTTCTGCAAGACAAATCTTCCCAAGCGTGATGAGGTCATGACTTTGGTAGATGAAGAAGGCCATGAGTATCCAACCATATATTTGGCTAAAAAAACAGGACTTAGCGGTGGATGGAAAGGGTTTGCAGTCGCTCACGGGTTGGTCGATGGTGATGCAATCGTGTTTCAGTTACTCCAACGTACAACATTTAAGGTGATTCCACTTAAATAGGGTCCTATATGTTTATTGCAGACTATCCCTTTCTGTTGTTATTTGCCCTTGTGTCTATGTGGATCAACTTCTGAGTCATTCTCACTGTTTCCTTTTATAGGTTTACATTATAAGGGTGAAGGGTTCCGAACAAAGTAAGCTGCTGTAATGTTGGAACCAAGCCAGCGGAGTCAGTTTAGGTAATGATTTTGGATAAATACTGCTAAAGTGAAATAATCATTGGTATTTCTAAAGCATCAAATATGAATTCAACATTGTCAAAGTAGAGTATGTGCAGTAGAATCTTGATAAAGACACTTGCAATTGGTTTCAAGCTTTTGCTAATCTTGTGGGATTGGGACCTACTTGAAGTTATTTGGAATGGGACATTCAACTTATCTCTCACTCCATTGGCATCTTAAGCGCATGTTTTTGCATATTAATTAATAAATAAATCTGTGAGAAAACTAGCAAGTCTATCACGCTATTATCTTCTGATTTATTAATGTTGCAGGTAAGACAGGGTTAGATGCAATAGATTTATGTACTGATATTTTAGCTGTAAGCTTAATCTTTAGATTGTGATTTCCATGTCCAACATAGACCTGCTGTTGTTGGCATTATTTCCCCTAACTAGCACTTTATATTATTTTAATATAATATTTTTAGTGATGTAATTATATATTTTACTATCAATTACTTTATTTATGCGTGTATTATAAATTATATTTATTTTCATGTTTGCCATTATATTGTTAATTGGTTACGAGATGTTATTACTTTAGAATCTTTTTTTTTTTTAGATCTAAAAGCACATAAGTTGAAAATTATAGTAATAAAAAAAATAATTAAAAAACATTCAACGTGAATATTAAACTACAATTGTATCGGTTAGTATTATGTGATTAATAATTTAACTATCATTATTATTAAATTATTTTTAATTACCATATGATATGAATAGCCAATCAACTATTTGATAGGTTTATGTTTGATAATGGTTTGTCCGCCCAACATGTGATGGGGTGTATCACACGGCAGTTCTGCTGTGACTTTAAACATAAATTTAGGAAATGTTTTAGGTTAAACTATAAAAATGGTCACTTTTATTTGTATCAGATTATATTTTGGTCACTTACGTTATCATTTTGTTATGAAGTAGTCACTTTACCGTTAAACTCCATTACCTTCCTAATGGTAGTTCTACGTGGCAGTCCAAATGAATTCTAAATGTCAGCTTGGATGTCTAGAATGAAAATAGGTTTTTAATTAAATAAATTTAATTTAAACTGTCACGTAGGACATCCAAGTTGGCATTTAAAACCCATTTGGACTGCCATGTAGGACCACCGTTAGGGAGGTAACAAAGCTTAACGGTAGAGTGACCACTTCGTAACAAAATAATAACGTAAGTGACTAAAACGTAACATTTCAAACATAAATGACTAAAATATAATCTGAAGCAAACAAAAGTGACTATGTTTGTAGTTTATCCAAGTTTATATTAGGGGAATATCAAATTTTTTTAGAGCTTTGAGATTATATCAAAATTATAATTAGGTATTTTGGTATAAATATAAAATTTTAAGAAAATATCGATATTTTTATGGATAATCATTAACAATTTGGTATTTATAATAAAATGGAAGAAAATTATATTGTTTTGGTTAATAAATGTTATCATTTTGTACCCAATTTTGACACATTTTTTTAATGTGGTACATGCGTTATTATTATTTTTGTTTAATTTGATATCTGTATTTGACTAAAGTTATATATTTTAATACTCAAAGGTAATTGTTAATTTTTTTAGTGTTTAATTCAGGTTTTAGGGTTAATTTGATGAAATTTAATTGTTAATATTATTAACTAGTTATGAATTTTCATCAAATCAACACTAAAATTCGAATTAAACACTAAAAGTTAATGTTGTTATCTTTAGGTACCAAAATATATAATTTTGGTCAAATACAAGTACTACATTGGACCAAAATATAACACATGTACCACATTAAAAAAAGTGTCAAACTCAAGGACCAAATTATGTATTAAGCTAAATTAAAATAACTAAATATGTTCACATTGTCGAAACCATTTTAAATCGTTTAGAAAACGGGATCGACTTTTAGAAACAAAAGTGGGAGTCGCCACCAATCCTTTTTTTTTACTTAGGTGTGATTGGATCACCTTGCAAAATATTTTATTTAAAAACATTTAATTTTGGTCTACGAAAAAAAAAACGGGTTCGGGAGTCGGTTACGTATGAGGAAGGATTAGCACCCTCATAACGCCCAAAAATTGGTACCTAATCGATAAAATCATGTCCAAATGTTTAAAATTTAAAAGTATTTAAAAATATGATTTTTTTAAAGAAACTTTGAGCAATTTAAAAATTTGAGACTTTCTTGTTCCAAAGGAATATAAATATCACATCCAACACGTTAGGACATGATATTTTAAAACCTTCGTAATCAAAATCATCTCACGGTTTACAAAACTTGTCAAAAGGATATTTAGTTATTTAGCCAAGCGGAAAATCGCACCCAACACGTTAGGGCACTATTTCCAATTTCTAAATACCAAAACATTGCCTTATTTTAAAAAAACCTTTAAACGAAATATAGTAATTTTATAAAAAAAATGTATTTTTATTTTAAACAATAACCATGTGACAATATTACATTTATAAACTATCGAATAATAACACATATAAAATAAAATAGCACATATGAAATAGTATATATAATATTACAAATAAGAATAATGTATAGACAACAAAAATAGCGCCTATATATAATTGAGAAAATAAAATAAGTTTTGACATAAGTAATTAATCAAGAACTAAAAATAAAAACATGTTCATAATATCCAAATACATAAAAAAAACTATATATTTAAGAATAAATAATATATTATACAATATAAATAAATAAAATTTTAACAAAAATAATATATGATAATATAATACTATATAAAATTTTTTTGAAGTATGTAACTAATTTATTAATCCTAAAATAATATGTAATAAAAAAACAAATCAAATAAAATAATAAATAATGATTAAGCAATTAAATGAAAAAAAAACGCATAAGTTCTACCTAACTCCCGCAATATGAAGATTCAACGAAATTCCTCCACCAAAATCTAACTCGAACGGAAGTAACTCAAAAAGAAATGAAGATGAGCGAAGAACAAAATAAAAACAAGCCACAGAAAATAAGAACGCAAAAGGGAGAAATTTAAGTGAATGCTCTCAAGAAATTTTATTACTCCTAATTCCAATGTCATTCAAGTGTGTTTACAATGAAGGGAGAGGCCTCTATTTATAGTTGAGCCTCCCAAATCCAACAGCATGAGATCAATTACATCAACGGCTAAGATTAAAAGGTATCTACAAATTAAATCTCTAAGATTACAAAATCATATCTTTTAATATTACATACCATATCTTCTAAGATTGCATATCATATCTAATATTTGCATATCATATCTAAGATTGCATATCCTTGAAGATTGTACTTCCATATACGTCAAGCTTATAGATAGACCTTCAATCTTTTTAAGTAATGGGCCATTCCGATCGGGCCAAATGATATATTTTGGACTGGACTTGGACTTTGTTTTATTATTCTGGGTTTATTAATAAGCCCGGGCAAAATGGGCTATTACACACATGAAAAAAAATTGGGATAACGTAATATGAAATACTAAAATTCCTAACATCCATTAGATTGTATTTGACAAATTAAACCCAAAATTAAACAAATTCACTATTAACACTAAATTTATTCTATTAAAAAATCATGAAAAATTCAAACCTAATAATATTTAACAATTAACTTTCATCAAATCAACCCTAAAACTCGAATTAAATACTAAAAGGTTAACAAGTACCTTTGCATACCAAAATATATAATTTTTGTCAAATACATGTACCTAATTGAATAAAAAATAATGTTGGTACCACATTAAAAAAAGTGTCAAACTCAAGTATCAAATTATGTTTTAAGCCAAATTAAAATAACCAAATATGTTCACATGAAAAAGAAATTGGGATAACCCAGATATGAAATACTAAAAATCCTAACATTATATAATTAGATATTTTCTTAGATACCAAAAATTTTAAGGATACAAAAATTCCTAACGAATTACCAAAATTTTTAAGCGCATATTATTAGATATTTTGATATATACCACAAATTCTAAGGCGATACCAAAATTTATAAGATAATCGCTAGAAATTGTGGTACACCAAAATTTCTAAGCGCATATCCTTAGATATTTTGGTATATACTATAATTTCTAAGAGAATACCAATATTTTTATGGAACCTCGTAAGAACTTTTGGTATACCAAAATCGTGTTGTATAAGCCTATAACAAGATTTCTAACGAAATACCAAAATTTCTAAGAGGTTATCTTTAGATATTTTGGTATATACCTCAATTTCTAAAGGAATATCAATATTTCTACGGTTCCTTGTTAGAATTTTGATATACCAAAATCTGAATTTACAAGCCTATACCAAGATTTCTAATAAAATATCACTATTTCTAATAGCACATCCTTAGTTATTTTGGTATATACCAAAATTTCTAACAAGG
Organism: Gossypium sturtianum; assembly: GCA_025698515.1. Taxonomy (NCBI): domain Eukaryota; kingdom Viridiplantae; phylum Streptophyta; class Magnoliopsida; order Malvales; family Malvaceae; genus Gossypium; species Gossypium sturtianum. The sequence goes on along the minus strand of CM046943.1, from coordinate 119,131,103 downwards.
TGGTATACCAATATTCGGATTTACAAACCTATATCAAAATCCAAATTTATAAGTTTTTACCAAAATTTCTAAGAGTTTATCCTTAGATATTTTGGTATATACTATGATTTTTAATCAAGTATCCAAATTTCTAATAAGAGCATATTCTTAGATATACCAATACAGGTTTATCAAGTTATACAAATTTTCTAATGAAGTACCCAATATTTCTATGGAACCTTGTTAGAAATATCGATATACCAAAATCCAAATTTATCAGTTTTTATCAAAATTTCTAATGAAATACTAAAATTTCTAAGAACTTATCCTTAGATATTTTGGTATATATACACCACAATTTCTAATGAAGTACCCAATATATTGGTATAGGTTTCTCAAGTTGTATAGATTTTCTAACAAAAATACTAAATTCCGAATCTTTTAGAAATATTTTTAAATATTGAAATTTTGGCAATTACAATGAAATGAATAAAATTATTTTGTTTTGGTTAATAAGTGTTATCAAGGAAACTAGTAATTTAATTGAAAGTATAACAAAATATCATAATATGAAAAAAAATATAACCAAATACGAAATACCAAAATTTCTAAGATTATATAACTAAATATTTTGGTAAATATCAAAATTCGAAAACAAAATATCCTTAGGTATTTTGGTATATACCACAATTTTTAAGGTGATACCAAAATTTCTAAGGTAAATGTTAGAAATTGTTGTATATATATACACCACAATTTCTAAGAGAATCCCAGTATTTCTATGGAACCTCGTTAAAAATTTTGGTATACCAAAATTGTGTTACACAATATTTTACAAAAAATTCTAAGAGATTAACCTTAGATATTTTGGCATATACCACAATTTATTAGGGAATACTAATATTTCTAAGGAACCTTGATAGAAATTTTGGTATATCATTAGAAACTTTGGTATAGGCTTGTGTAACATAGAAATATTGGTATTCTTTAGTTTGCTCATATTCTCTTTGTTGTAAAGAGAATAGTTAAGGTTTTTGAGGTATAAAACTTTAAGTAAATTGTAAAGAGTTTCTAATTGAGCCATAAAAGTTAAAGGGTTGTAGTTTAGCCACAAAAACTAGGAGGAATGTTCTATCTTCGCCTTTGTGAAAATATAAAGATTATAAATGTTATACATTTTCCTTGAAAGGTAGCAATTTTTATAGTGAATTAGGAAAATCCTTAGTTAAGATATACTAAGGTAGTGAAGGTAGGCAATTGAGGCAGCACTAATATAAATTGAATTGCCCAAACTATTCTCCATTCTCATTTATTTTGGAATAGTTTGTAGAAGTTTTTAAAACACCAATTCACCTTTCGGCTTAACAATATTTCATGAATATAGTGGGCCTAACAATTTTTTTTATAAAAAAATTAACTGATTTTTTCAATAGTTGAATGGATTAAGTATAACCATAATATGTTGTTGGTGCTATGATAGTGACTTCATCAAGTTGCAATTCACGTTCTTCATCTATTGACATGTCATAAGGAGTATCATATGAAATATCTTCATGCCTTGTCTATAAGGCACGAGTAAAAGGATGATGAGAAGGACCCAACCCTACTTGAATAAAATCAACTAAACCAACTTCAGGAATTGGACTTTATAATGCCACTAATATATCAGCGATAGATTGGTTTTCTACACATAAATTTTAATACTATTAGTATTACAATGCAAGGTATACAATTGTGTTTTTAACTCACGAATTTTAGTTTGGAGGTAGTGGCATAAGCAACACAAGCTTATCCTAAGCTGTATGAGCAATTCTACGGCCAACGATTTGAGGAAGGATCAACTCTGAAATAAACGTAACGGTCCAACTAAGTACCACATGATTGTGACAAACCCTTAATGCATAAGCTGGATTGATTTGAAAACTGGTTGTAAGTTGAGACGAAATTTCCTTCGAACCATCTAATGATGTTCAACAACAAAGACTTGAAGCATAGGTATAAATTCTATCTTCCAAAGCAAACAGATAGGATCTGGTGAAAGACATTAGGAAAAAGGATGGAGATGACCTTGAAATAGGTGTCACATCCATAACGGAAGTTTAAGTGGAGACAAATTGTTGCTCCAACTCTAACATGATGGATGAATTGATAAAAAAAAAGAAATAGAAAAGATAAGGCAGATAGAGTTTCAACTTGAAGCTCATGATACCATGAAAAAGAGTAAATTCTCTCTACTTTTAGTAATTATTATAAGAATGTATGTATATATATGGTTAAAATATGTTATAGGTCCCTATATTCTTTACAAATTTGGAATTTAGTCCTTATGTAACACCCTATTCCCGGCCTGGTCGCCAAGCCCGAATATCAGGATGCCACACCACCGTCTCATGTCATAACCAACAAGTAAAAGCTCATTCCAACATAACATCCATTAGTTTGCTATTCGCGTAAGTCTTAAGTCAACCATACTAGCTAGTTATCATTATCACGTGCTAAACTTACATTAAATAGTCTTATAAACATATTAAAACATGCATAAGGTCCATTTAGTAAAATTCTCAAACCAGGTCCGTAAGTATCGATACTGACACTAAGGTATTGATATTTTCTTTAAGTGGTATCGATACAACCTGGAAAAATGATACCAAACTTGCATTCTATTTCTCGATTAAAAATTAAAGTCTCGAAATGTAACACCCCAAACCCGTTCTATGAATTAAGGCCAGATTTGACATGTCACATGAAATAAATATACATCTAGACTTTTAAAGATCTAAGTAAATCAGATTTTCAAAACTTTGACATGGAGTTTATTGAAAACTAAGGTTGATTGATAAATCAACCAATTTGAGACGTAAGAGTTTATAAATCGAAACTAAAAATTTAATTAATATTTGAGAGGATTTAAAAGAGTTTGAAAGATGATAATAAAATTGATGATCATTTTAAAGAGAAAATTTTACGAGTTTAAAAATATTTATGAAAGTTATTACTGAAACCCATTTTTTTTCATATCCATTTGAGAAAAACGTCTATTTATGTTTTTAGAAAAATCTCACTTTGAAGTAATTAAAGTAAATTATAAAACTCCATCAACATAAAACAATATTAAAAATTTATCCAGAGGCCTTATTACAACTTAACTTAAATTAACTAAGAAATTAAAAGTACTTAAAAAGAAATCCGAGTTTCAAATAAACCATTATTCGTAGTATGGCCCCCACCTAGTCATCCATAGCCCAAGTCACCATCACCGATCGTTACACGAAAGGGTAAGGAAAGCAGGGTGAGTTACTAGAACTCGATCGTAACCCACTTACCATTGTCCTTTGGGCCAAAATCCAATTAAGCATTTATTTGGGCCAAAGCCCATTTACAAAAAAAGAAATCATATATAATATGCATGTGATATGCAATTCCCAAACCAAACCTAATTTTCCATCCGCTACACACCACCCGTACCAACTAGCACACCTGTGGGGAGCTTTAGTCACCCACCCCGCCAACACACCAAACGTAGGCATTAAGCCGATTATATCAAATTTGTGGAAAAGCCACCAGATTAACAGAATTTACATGGCATCGCCATTTTTCATATTTGTGGCAGAGCCACCAGAATTATGTAGCAAAGCTACCAGAACTTCTCTTCATCATTATCCCATCCCATGCAAATCATGTATATAATGCATATTCACAACAATTTATTCAGATATTTCTTACAAACATTATGGCCCATTATAACAATTTATCAAGTTGGCCAATTAAGCAAATTATCATCTTGGCCCATTTAGCAATTTATAACATATCGGCCCATATAGCAAATATCAAATGGCCCATATAACAATTATTTCAATTTGGCCCATATGGCAAATATCAAATGGCCCATATAGCAATTATTTCAATTTGACCCATATAGCAATTATTTCAATCTGGCCCATATAGCAAATATTAAATGGCCCATATAGCAAATATCAAATGGCCCATATGGCAATTATTTCAATTTGGCCCATATAGCAATTATCAAATGGCCCTTTAAGGGTATTTTTGAAATTTTCACAGTTTTAATACCGATTTCATAGTCTTTACCAAAATAGTGATAACTATGCCATTTTACCCAATTTCACCAAAATGTGATTTAATCAAGCGATTTACCACTAACACGTTTTAAATATCTAACCCATGAAATATGGTGTGAGATTACACACCTGATTACGGTAAGCACCACGCTTTCCTGATCGTCGACACCTAAAATATTATAACGCTCGATTAGACATTGCTCACTATTTAATAAATCTACTCTAAAACAAACGATCTAAGATTTTACCCTCGGGATCGCGAACAACTACGATTTTTCGGTTTTCCTCGGTTGACGGACCACAACCCGGTGGAAAATCCCGAATCGCTGATGCCTCACAATTGCGAACAACCTTGAATAGTTGATTCTCACTGAATGAGGGTCCACAACCCGGTGGGAAGTCTCGAATCGCCAAAATAGCCATTCGTTTGAATTTAGAAGTAGAGATCGTAAATCCGCTCCTTTTTCGATCACCAATCACTACCCCTTTTGATTCGATGTTGTTTGCCTCCATTGAAAACAGATATTAGTCCAAACTAATATTACGTTATTATGAACGATTGATCTTAGGAGTAAGGTTGACTTACCAAAAAATCCGAGTGATCCACGAATAAATCCCTATAATATAATCGGTTACTCCTTTCCATAATAATCACCTTAACTAATAAATGATGATCATGAAATCCGTGAAGAACTCTTACCTTAGAGATTTTTGAACCGAATCCTAGCGATTGCGAGATAACTTCGGAAGAATGATGGTTTGGCCTTCCACTATATCGCTACGAAGAAGAAAGGGTTTTGTTTAAAAGAGAAATAGATGATGATTTCGGTAAAAAAGGCCCTCCCAAGCCATAATATAGATTCGGCAAAAGAGAGTAGAAAATGAAAAGAATTGAAAGAGTTCTTACCGATTGTTCAAAAGGTGAATGACAACCCGAATGAAAAAGAAAGATCAATGAAAGAATGGAAGATTGGCTATAGAGAAATAGTGGACTCAATATTCGGCTATGGTGAAAAATATCGAGAGGGAAAGTGATGTTTGAAAGATTTTGCAAAAAGAAAAGAAGAAGAAGAACTAGAAAATATGATGAATTAGTTTCGGTTTCCAAGGATGATGAATGAACAAAGAAATGATCTCCAAGTTTGTATGCATTCGGCGAGAAGAAAGAAAAGAAATGGAATATGCCTCTTCAAGGTTGCATGGAATCGGCAAGGAGAAGAAAAGAAGTTTGGGAAGAAAAGAAAAATGATGCCAAAGTTGTCAATAAAGAATTAGCCAAAACAACCAAAATTTTACCTATTGCAATTGACCAAATTCGGCTAGAAGAGGGAGTTTTGAGAGAAAAAATACAATTGATGGTATTGGTATTTTGACCCAAAACTAACACTTTTGTTTTTACCAAAACATCAAGCACCAAATTTGCTATCATCCTATCTCCAAGCCGTCCACATTCATCCCCCCTAGGATAAGAGTTTGGCCACCCAAACTTTCCAAAACACCATCCACAAAATAAGCCCCTTGTCCCCCTTACTTACCTATTTTTCTTGATTCCTTTCCCTAACTTCAACCTTGCCTTTTCTTTTAGCCACCTTACCAAAAATAATGAAGTCCACCCTTGCCATAAATACTCCTTTGACCGACACATTAAGGAAGGAAAGAAGAAAAAAATAAAAGTCAAAATGCACACAAAGTGATTCGAACTCCTTCCTTAAGGTACTACAAGTGACGCCATAGCCTCTTTACCAAATGCTCATTTATGCTAGCTATTTATTCAATTATTTCTATATGCTTTAAGGTCACTTACTCTATCTCCTCAAAGTGCTAAATTCCAAAAAAATTACTAGATCCAAATAAATCCCGAGCCTTCTCCGGACCTCCTCAACATACAAAATTAATAATCTAACTAGCTTAGCACCAAAATAATGCAACACATGAAATTCAAATTCTAGGATGTTACAATTCTACCCCCCTTAAAGAAAATTTTGTCCTCGAAATTTACCTGGTTAAAAGAGGTGAGGATATTGTTGTCGAATCGCATCCTCATGCTCCCATGTAGCTTCTTCCGCTCCGTGATTACGCCATAGAACTTTGACTAACGGTACTGACTTCCTTCTCAGCACCTTAACATCTCGATCTAAAATTTTCACTGGCTCCTCTTCAAATGACAAGTCAGACCTTATCTCAACTTCCTCTACCGGTACTATATGAGACGGATCCGATCGGTAACGTCTTAACATTGATACATGGAAAACACTATGTATCTGACTCAACTCCGGAGGTAACTCAAGCTGATAAATCATTGGTCCTACACGCTTCAACACACAGTATGGTCCGATAAATCTAGGGCTCAACTTGCCCTTCCTTCCAAACCTGAAGATCTTCTTCCAAGGTGATACCTTTAGAAAGACTTGATCTCCTACCGCAAACTCAATATCCTTACGCTTCAGATCCACATATAATTTTTGTCTATCCGAGGCTTCCGTTAACTGTGCCCGAATTACCTTTACCTTTTCCTTCGTCTCTGATATCAACTCAGGACCCAATAACTGTCGTTCCCCCAATTCAGTCCAACAAGTAGGAGTACGACACCTACGACCATACAATGCCTCGTAAGGTGCCATCTGGATGCTGGATTAATAGCTATTGTTATACGCAAACTCTGCCAATGGTAGGAAATCTTCCCAACTACCCCTGAAGTCAATCACACAACCCCTTAGCATGTCTTCCAGAATCTGGATTACTCTCTCTGACTGACCATCTGACTGAGGATGAAATGCCATGCTGAAATTCAACTTGGTTCCCAAAGCTTAATGTAAAGCTTTCCAAAACCGTGATGTAAACCTAGGGTCCCTGTTCGATATAATAGACACTGGTACCCCATGTAACCTCACGATCTCCGCTACATACAACTTGGCCAACTTCTGCAATGAGTAATCTGTACGAACAGGTAGAAAATGGCCAGTCTTCGTCAACCGATCCACTATTACCCAGACGGAGTCTTTCTTAGTAGGCGATAAGGGTAGCCCACTAACGAAGTCCATCGTTATCCGTTCCCATTTTCATAATGGAATCTTTACCGGTTGCAACAATCCCGACGGCAATTGATGTTCCGCCTTCACTTGTTGACATGTCAAACACCTACTCACAAATTCAGTAACCTCCCGTTTCAACCCTGGCCATCAATACTATTCACGGAGGTCTCGATACATTTTATTTTCCCCGGGTGCATAGCATATGGGCTACTATGCGCCTCTTGCAGAATCATTTGCCTAAAGTCCGAATCTTTGGGCATACAAATTCTTCCGCGAAAACACAGTACTCCATCATTATTCAATCTAAATTCCCCTATCACACCACCTTCCACTTGCTGAAGTAATGAACCCAACTTTTCATCCGATGACTGCTTTTCCTTAATCTGACCTAACCACACAGGCTTCACCTGAAGTTTGGCTAGCAGACTACCATCTTCATACAGACTGAGATGAGCGAACATCGCTCTCAAATCCGATATCACCTTACGACTCAACGCGTCTGCCACTACGTTAGCCTTTCCGGGATGATACTCGATTGAGAAGTAATAATCCTTCAACAGCTCTATCCATCTCCGCTGTCTTAAGTTCAACTCCTTTTGAGTAAGGAGATACTTTAGACTCTTATGATCCGTGTAAATGATCGACTTTTCACCGTACAGGTAGTGCCTCCGAATCTTCAAAGCAAACACCACTGCAGCCAACTCCAAATCATGAGTGGGATAATTCACCTCGTGCGGCCTTAACTGACGAGATGCATAAGCCACCACTTTTCTACCTTGCATCAACACACATCCTAAGCCCGTGTGTGATGCATCGCAATAAACAATAAACTCTTTTCCAGCCCCAGGTTGAATAAATACTGGCGCTTCCGTCAGAATCTTCTTCAATTTCTTAAAACTCTCTTGCTGCTGATCTTACCACACAAATGGTACTCCCTTGCGCAACAGTTTAGTTAGAGGTGCAGCAATCAACGAAAACCCCTCAACGAAACGCCTGTAGTAACCAGCCAACCCTAGAAAACTCTGAATTTCAGCTATTGACTTCGGTGGTTTCCAATTCAACACAGCCTCTACTTTTCGGGGATCAACTCTAATTCCTTCGGCCGACACAACATGCCCCAAGAAAGTCACTTCCTTCAGCCAAAATTCACACTTACTAAACTTGGCATAAAGTTGCTTTTCCCTCAGTATTTGCAATACTATACGCAGGTGTTAATCATGCTTTTCTTTATTCTTCGAGTATACCAAGATGTCATCTATGAACACCACCACAAATCGGTCTAAATAGGGTTGGAAGACCCGGTTCATCATGTCCATAAATACAGCTGGTGCATTAGTCAACCCAAACGGCATCACCAAGAACTCATAATGTCCATAACGAGTTCGAAACGCCGTCTTATGAATATCTGTCTCCTTGACCTTAAGTTGGTGATAACCCGATCTCAAATCTATCTTGGAAAAAACTGAAGCTCCTCGTAACTGGTCAAATAGATCATCGATTCTCGGCAACGGATACCTATTCTTGATCGTCAACTTATTCAACTGCCTATAATCGATGCACATACGCATCAACCCATCCTTCTTCTTGACGAACAAGACCGGTGCTCCCCACGGTGACACACTCGGTCGAATGAATCCCCGATCCAACAACTCCTGAATTTGAGCTTTAAGCTCTGCTAACTCCTTCGGTGCCATTCTATAAGGAGCAATGGACACCGGAGCCATTCCTGGCAATAGCTCAATGCCAAACTCTACCTCCCAGTCCGGAGGCAATCCAGGAAGTTCTTCGGGAAAGACGTCTGAAAACTCCTTTACCGTTCTAACGCCTTCCCTCGATAATTCCTTGGCATCCAACGCACTGATGAAGACTAAGAATGCTCCACACCCTTTTCGCACCAACTTTCTTGCCTTTAAAATAGATACCACATTTGATAGATAATTCCTCCTTTCACCTATCATCACTACTTCTTTATCTTTCGAAGTTCTTATCGTCATCCGCTTTGCAGCACAATCTAAGTTCGCACGGTATTTCACCAACCAGTCCATGCCTAAAATAAGGTCGAACTCGCCGAAAGGTAGTTCCATCAAATCTGCCAAAAATGTTTCTTCTTGAACTTCTAAGGGTACATTTCTAAACAATTTATTTACTATCACAGATTGTCCTAAAGGACTAATTACTGTCATCTCCTTAGCAGTAATCTCAAATATAATGTTTGATTCGGCTACATCACTAGCAACATACGAATGGGTGGATCCGATATCTATCAAAGCGATGAATGGTACATCGGATATGAAGAACGTCGGTTATCACATCAGTGCATCGCCATCCTCTCGGCGTCGACCGCATAAACTAACCTGGTTGTCTTGCCTCGCGTTACCCCGAAATCATTACCTCTACCGGTGCACCTTGACCTCGACTGCACCATTACCACCTCGACACAGTTCCACGGCCCCTCGGTGGGCTGCTGGCGCCTCTAGCTGGTGTGCGTCATGGATACTGAGCTTCACGAGTCGGAGCGATCCGTCGAGGACAATTCTTAAGTCGATGGTCCTTAGAACCACATTTGAAATAACCACCGGTTCTCTTCCAGCATTCACCAGGGTGTCGTCTTTCACAGTCAGCACATGGTTGTACCTGATTGGTAGCAGTAGGTGCTCTAGCTTGAGCTTGCTCATCATTCCTGAGCCTCTTCTGAAACCTTTTAGCAGGACCCGAGTACTTAAAGTCCCTCTTGCTCTTGCCTCTATCTCTTTCTCAGTTTTGCCGCTTCGAGTGCTTAGCCTCTTCGGCTATCTTCGCTTTCTCCACCAATGTGGCAAAATTCCTTTCTTGTTGTGGGGCTATCAATACCCGCAACTCATCACTCAACCCGTCTTCAAAACACACGCAGCGTTCATAGTCAGTTGGCACAATACCTCGGGCATAACGACTCGGGCGAAATTTCGCTTTGTGGCTGCCACGGTCTTACTTCCTTGAACCAGATTAAGGAATTCCTTCCTTCGGGCATCCACATAGCTAGCCCTGACATACTTTCCTTTGAATGCAGTTTTGAAGAAATCCCAAGTAACGCGATAGGCCTGAGTGCCCTCTCGAACAGTAAGCCACCATTGATATGCCTCGTCCCTCAACAATGACACAGCTCCTCTCAGTTTCTACTCGGTGGTGCACTCCAAATCATCCATAATCCGTTCCACTGCCTCGAGCCAATACTCTGCTACATTTAGGGCCACACTCGAGACACCCCTAAAAACCTCGGCACCACTTGATCTAAGTCGTTCTGAAATTGATCCACAAGTTTACGCCCGATTCTAGCCCCTGACAACCCTTTCTAAGACTCGCAACATTGCTTGGGACAAAGCAATGTCCTCCCTCATACGGTCATGTGATCCAGTCTCAGTCCCGGGTGACGCAGGTGCGTCCATTTTCGGTATATGTCCCAAAGCTTCAGACGCAACTCTAGCGCCTCGGCCTCTACCACGGCCTCGTCTACCGCGTCCACGTCCTCTAGCGCTCATATTGAGTAATTCGATTTAATCTGATTAAAAGTTTTATGAATCAGTATACTATTTCGATATTTATTAAACAATATCTTATGAGGTATAAGAAGTAAGGTCGTTTTCGTAAACGCATCCTATAGTCTCAATCTCTATAGTTTCAACATCTAAAACAAAAAGTTTTAGAGTGTTCCTATAGTCATATCACAATAATCATAATTTATTCATTAGTAACATGTACTTACTTGACTTGGTGCCGGATACCCGTGGTGCCATACTTCCTTTAAAACATATGTCGAAAATTTAAAGCAACTTAAAAAAAATATTTTTGAACCCAAACCACAGTCGAGTTTTGAACCGAGCTCTGATACCATAAAATGTAACACCCCAAACCCGGTCTATGCGTTAAGGCCAGATTTGACATGTCACATGAAATAAATATACATCTAGACTTTTAAAGATCTAAGTAAATCAGATTTTCAAAACTTTGACATGGAGTTTATTGAAAACTAAGGTTGATTGATAAATCAACCAATTTGAGACGTAAGAGTTTATAAATCGAAACTAAAAATTTAATTAATATTTCGAGAGGATTTAAAAGAGTTTGAAAAATGATAATAAAATTGATGATCATTTTAAAGAGAAAATTTTCCGAGTTTAAAAGTATTTATGAAAGTTATTACGAAACCCATTTTTTTTTTCATATCCATTTGAGAAAAACGTCTATTTATGTTTTTAGAAAAATCTCACTTTGAAGTAATTAAAGTAAATTATAAAACTCCATCAACATAAAACAATATTAAAAATTTATCCAGAGGCCATATTACAACTTAACTTAAATTAACCAAGAAATTAATAGTACTTAAAAAGAAATCCGAGTTTCAAATAAACCATTATTCATAGTATGGCCCCCACCTAGTCATCCATAGCCCAAGTCACCATCACTGATCGTTACCTGAAAAGGGTAAGGAAAACAGGGTGAGTTACTAGAAGTCAGTGTGTAACCCATTTACCATTGTCCACTGGGCCAAAATCCAATTAAGCATTTATTTGGGCCAAAGCCCATTTACAAAAAAAGAAATCATATATAATATGCATGTGATATGCAATTCCCAAACCAAACCTAATTTTCCATCCGCTACACACCACCCATACCAACCAAAGACACACCGTGTGGGAGCTTTAGTCACCCACCCCGCCTAACACACCAAACATAGGCATTAAGCCGATTATATCAAATTTGTGGACAAGCCACAGATTAACAGAATTTACATGGCATCGCCATTTTTCATATTTGTGGAAGAGCCACCAGAATTATGTAGCAGAGCTACCAGAACTTCTCTTCATCATTATCCCATCCCATGCAAATCATGTATATAATGCATAGCCATTCACAACAATTTATTCAGATATTTCTTACAAACATTATGACCCATTATAACAATTTATCAAGTTGGCCAATTAAGCAAATTATCATCTTGGCCCATTTAGCAATTTATAACATATCGGCCCATATAGCAAATATCAAATGGCCCATATAACAATTATTTCAATTTGGCCCATATAGCAAATATCAAATGGCCCATATAGCAATTATTTCAATTTGACCCATATAGCAATTATTTCAATCTGGCCCATATAGCAAATATTAAATGGCCCATATAGCAAATATCAAATGGCCCATATATGGTTTGGCCTTCCACTATATCGCTACGAAGAAGAAAGGGTTTTGTTTAAAAGAGAAATAGATGATGATTTCGGTCAAAAAGGCCCTCCCAAGCCATAATATAGATTCGACAAAAGAGAGTAGAAAATGAAAAGAATTGAAAGAGTTCTTACCGATTGTTCAAAAGGTGAATGACAACCCGAATGAAAAAGAAAGATCAATGAAAGAATGGAAGATTCGGCTATAGAGAAATAGTGGACTCAATATTCGGCTATGGTGAAAAATATTAGAGGGAAAGTGATGTTTGAAAGATTTTGCAAAAAGAAAAGAAGAAGAAGAACTAGAAAATATGATGGATTAGTTTTGGTTTTCAAGGATGATGAATGAACAAAGAAATGGTCTCCAAGTTTGTATGCATTCGGCAAGAAGAAAGAAAAGAAATGGAATATGCCTCTTCAAGGTTGCATGGATTCGGCAAGGAGAAGAAAAGAAATTTGGGAAGAAAAGAAAAATGATGCCAAAGTTGTCAATAAAGAATTTGCCAAAACAACCAAAATTTTACCTATTGCAATTGACCAAATTCGGCTAGGAGAGGGAGTTTTGAGAGAAAAAATACAATTGATGGTATTGGTATTTTGACCCAAAACTAACACTTTTGTTTTTACCAAAACATCAAGCACCAAATTTGCTATCATCCTATTCCAAGCCGTCCACATTCATCCCCCCTAGGATAAGAGTTTGGCCACCCAAACTTTCCAAAACACCATCCACAAAATAAGCCCCTTGTCCCCCTTACTTACCTATTTCTCTTGATTCCTTTCCCCAACTTTAACCTTGCCTTTTTCTTTTAGCCACCTTACCAAAAATAATGAAGTCCACCCTTTCCATAAATACTCCTTGACCGACACATTAAGAAAGGAAAGAAGAAAAAAAATAAAATTCAAAATGCACACAAAGTGATTCGAACTCCTTCCCTTAAGGTACTACAAGTGACGCCATAGCCTCTTTACCAAATGCTCATTTATGCTAGCTATTTATTCAATTATTTCCATATGCTTTAAGGTCACTTACTCTATCTCCTCAAAGTGCTAAATTCCAAAAAATTTTACTAGATCCAAATAAATTCCGAGCCTTCTCCGGACCTCCTCAACATACAAAATTTATAATCTAACTAGCTTAGCACCAAAATAATGCAACACATGAAATTCAAATTCTAGGATGTTACACGAAAATTACCGGTACCTGTCGTGAAGTATCGATAAATTTACCCCGAGTATCGATACTCGAGCAAAGGTATCGATACTAAATCTCTATTCTAGCTTCCTACATGTTTCAAAATACAAAGGTATTGATTTTAAGACCCGATTATCGATACCTCTGCTCCAGACCTAAAAAATGCAGTATACATATGCAATTAATCCATTCCAATTTAGTTTCTAAACATCATATATCAATTACTTCAACAAATAATCATTCAACGGGCTAATTAACAGTTCAATATCACAAAACCGTGTTCGAGCAAGTAACGTCAATCCATTCTCATGTTTATGAACCCAAGCATCACAATAACATGTAATCTTTATAAACCGAACCAAAAACCAACATAATGTCTAGAAATTAACAGGGCTATAACGAGTTTACCACATTGCCTTTTTCCCTAAAATGTAAATAAATATAGAACACCTATGAAATGATGCAAAAGTCTTGCTTAGATCACCTCTCGAAAACCACACCGCTCACACCGACACACAACTAATCTGCAATGGTTAAAGAAGGGAGCAAAGGCGAAGCAAGGGGGTGGCATGGGCTCCGGCCCCTCCAAATATAAAATTGCTATTTAGGCCTTTAAAATTTTTTAAAAATTTTAAATTAGTAAAGGTAAAATTGCACTTTGGCCCCTTAAAATTATAAAAATTCGATTTAATCCTTTACATATTATAAAGATATAAACTATAAAAAAAATTAAAATTTCGTCCACCCCCCCTAAAAAATTGTTTTGGCTTCGCCCCTAGAAGGGAGTGGGTGAGCTTAACAAGCTTAACGAATGCCTAGAACAACTACCATGCAAACAGTTCATCAAGCATTAACGAAACAACCATATATCATAACTTTAACAATTCCAACTTTAGTGTCATAATATACTTACTCGTGCATTATTATTAGTTCTTTTACATGGTGAATATTTTAAGCATATAGCATATTTCACAGATAGTCACCTAACATACAAGCATATATCACCATACTCATATAATCTCATGACGTTTAAGCATATGTCATAATACTCGTAAAAATCACATAACATTCAAACATATACTACAATACTCTAAAACATCTTTACAAATAAATTGCATAATGGTCACATGTCATATAAACAGACATCACAATACACACATATTCATAAGTTAAGATAAATTGGCACTTGAGCTATGAATGTAACAACCCAATTTTAGTGAAGTCGGAATAGTGGTTTCGTAACCACAAATTCGACCTGGAAAGACAAAATATTTTAATATTATGAAATGATTAGTAATGTGATAGAAAGGTTGCATGAGAATTTTGATAAGAAAATTTTATCAATTATGTGCTTAATTGCTAAAAGGACTAAATAGCATAAAATGTCAAATTTGAATTCTAGTAGCTATATGGGTTAAATATCTATGAAATTCAAAACTTGAGGTCCTTATTTGGCAATTAGACCATTGAGAAAAATTATGTAGATATTTTTGGTGAATCATCCATGGAAAAATTAGAAAAGGTTAAGGACTAAATTGGAAAGAAGGGAAGTTAATGGATGATAATTAAATTAAATGAAAAATAAAACATTTTCATATCATCTTCTTCCCTAAAAATACATGGAAACCCTATGAGAGAGAAAAGAAGTTTTCAAGGCATAAATTGGTAAGTTTCATGTTTCGTTTTTAATGATTTTTATATTTTTGAGATCGAGAAAGTCTAATTTCTCTATTTAGGGGGTTAATTTGAAAAGATATCAAAGTATAGAAAATTTTCCATGGATGAATATGCTGAAATTTAAAAGTTTAGGGTAGAAAATGAAAGGTTGTTGATAGATAAACAACTTTTACAAAGTGAATTTACATGGAAACATGATTTAGGGACTACATTGAAAAATGGTGAAAACCATGATAAAATTCTGATTTTTATGGAATTCATGGGTTTTTATTATGGTATATGAAATTCGGCTAGGCTGGAAATAAGGATTAAATTTCATGAATTTCATTTTCCGAGCCTAGGGACAAAATTTGAATTTATGAAAAGTATGGGGGCAAAATGGTAATTTTTCCTAGGGTGTAAATTGAGTTCAATGGAATATGAAATGTGTTTAATTGATGATTAAATTTAATTATATAGATCCGAAAAGATCGAACAAAGAGTTAGATCGTGGAAAGGAAAAGATTTCGGATTAGTAGATTCCAGTTACGAACAAATATCAAGGTAAGTTCGTAAAACTTAAATGAGCATGGAAATGTGTTGTTTTGAATGTTATATTACATTGAATATGTTATATGAGATTGTATATATGAAATGTATGGAAATTGCAATGGAAGAAATGGTATATGTTAGAAATTTATTGAAAAGGGTTAAATTCCGTGTGAATATTGAATTCCTATGGATAAAAGTGATTTCCCTGATAAAACTGCATGTGTTGCAGAATGGATTTAGCCCAGACAGGTAATCCTAAGTGAGCCTCTCGAGTATATGTTTCAATTAGGATTTATCCTGGACTGGTAATCCTAATTGATTGGATTTAGACTGGACTGGTAATCCAGAATAAACTCTATAGAGAATTCTTTGTCACTGAAAGGATTTAGCCTGGACTGGTAATCCTGACAAAGCTCTTAGAGTATATGTTACAGCTAGAATTTAGCCTGGACTGGTAATTTTGCTGTGTGATAT
The DNA here is from genome assembly GCA_025698515.1 of Gossypium sturtianum. Taxonomy (NCBI): domain Eukaryota; kingdom Viridiplantae; phylum Streptophyta; class Magnoliopsida; order Malvales; family Malvaceae; genus Gossypium; species Gossypium sturtianum. Next base: position 119,114,938 of record CM046943.1, on the reverse strand, counting down.
GTGGCTCGAGAATGTACCTATAAGGTACTACTGGACATGAATTGACGGATAATGGAATTGTACACCTCGAGTGTACTACTTGAAATATCCATTGGAAATTCAATGATTCAACGGATAAAGTACATATATGACATGAGAAGCACGAGATGGAATCTGAATATGGCATGATGAGCTCATCTATGCATATTGGTATATTTGTGACTAACATGTTGGTTGAGTTTGTGTGAATAGGCAAATTGCCAAATTGATGGAAAGCATGTATTGTATAGTTAATATATTGAATGTAATGTGTAAGTTTAATTTCTGTTATACGAGCTTACTAAGCATGATATGCTTATTAGGTTTTATTTTCTCTATTTTATAGTGCTCAAAGCTCGTGAAGGTTGGAGATCAGTCGGAGCAAATCATCACACTATCAACCTATTATTTTGGTATAAATGATAATCTTGTTTTGATAATGGCATGTATAGGCTAACTAAATTAAATGATGGTATGTAAATGATGGATGAAATTTAGCCATTGGAATGGCTAATAAACTTATGTTTAATTTATGATATGGTTGAGTTATTACAACAACTAAAATGATAACTATGAATATCTAATTTTGCACAATATGTAATTTACATAAAGGTAAGTCATTAAACACAAATACATGATGAAGTGTTTCAATTTGGATGATAGAAATTGGCTTGAATTATACTTGTAATTGGTTGGATTATACTTGTAAGTATTGGTGTAGGAAATGGTAAATTTGGGTGAGAAATGAGGCTAGGAAATGACCTTATTTTGTCCACACAAGTAGACACACGGGCGTGTGTCCAGAAACGGGCATGTTGTCTGGCCGTCTGTCCCCTGTATTTCAAATTTGCAAAATAGAATGCTCAGAATTGAGTACACGGGCAGAGACATGGGCGTGTGTCTCAACCGTGTGGATGACACGGCCTTGAACATGGGCGTGCGGTACGGCCGTGTGAAAACTGCACCTAATTTCTAAAAATAAAATTAACCACACGTCCTAGCACATGGGCGTGTGACTTTGTTGTGTGACTTCAATTACTTCATGCCTTATAAGTCAGAGAGTTACACGGGTTAGGGACACCGGCATGTATAGCCACACGACCTACAACATGGCCATGTCTTATGACCGTGTGAGCCACACGGGCGTGTCACTAGACCACACGGGCGTGTCCCTAGACCACACGGGCATGTGGATACTGTTCATAAGAGAAATTTTGAAATTTTGCAAAATTTTTTTAGTGATCTCGATTTAGTACCGATTTGATTCTAATTTCATATTGGGCCTTGAGGGTCCATTTAAGGGATGTTATGCATAATCTCAAAATATGAATAGTAAATTTCTCGAATTAATTAAAATTGTTCTGTAAATTTCGGTAATACTTTGTAACCCTGTTCCGACGATGAATACGGGTTAGGGGTGTTACAATGAAACATAAAAGTGAGCTCTATAATCACTCATCGGATAGATAGATCTCCAACACACCAAACATAGACTCATAGAGTCAAACATGTCCCAAAAGTGAAGCATAAAGCTAACACTCTCCTTATTTCCCCTCACATGTCCCGTTGAATGGAGCTTAGCTCACATTCCCTTATCCCTCCAGCATGTCCCAGAGCCTCAACGCCCAAAATCACTGTACATATAGGTGAGTGCTCACAATCCTATGGTATGCCAACTATATCCAACGGGTTCAAGATCACAAAGCCAAAATATCCAAAGTCAAACACATATCACTTACCGATTATCCGTGCACAATCACTACATATTTGCATCTTTAGCAAAACACTGTCACTAACATTTAACATATACATAACAAGTACATATTTGCACTTTCACAACAGTTATCATAACCACATATCACATGTTATATCATCTCATCTCAATTCACATATTCACAAACACATAAGCACTTTGTTCATAAGATAACATAGGTATGAGAAATCTTACACTCGGAATTTAGAGTAGGGGTTTAGGCTACTACTAAATTCCCAAATAATGCATTGAATCATGTCCACAAGTAATTATTCCAAACACTCACCAATTACGCTTTCGTCGAAAAGTCGAAAGCTCAAACTAGGTTTTCCTTGCCTTTATCTCTACTCGTAAAATGTCCTATTGAATCCGGAACTTCAACACAATAATTCACACAACAATGCATTCAATAATCAGCTAAGAACTCACCACAAGCAATAAAAAACATAAGCCTAAGCTATGTTCTCATGTAACCGAAACTTATAACATAGCAAACTTTAAATTCAAATATCTCGATCTATACTTAATATTTTTGCCTAAAACCAATTCCGTTCATCTTATAATTCACCTATGACTAATTATCAACCTTTAAACTACAATAAAATACTCAATTCATAATATCGACTTTTTCGACATATTTTATGGCTATTTTTGAAAATTCATTAAAACTCAATAATTCTTTAACGAAACGTCAAAGTAAAGTTAGAAACCTTCTAATTATGTTAAAACAAGTTGAAAAACACTTTGAAATCACGTTTTTATGCAAAATATCAAAATCCACCATTAATGACCCAATTTTTGACTTTTATTCAAAACATGCGATTTAACGGCTAAAAATTTGGTTTTAAAGACTAAATAACATTTAAAACTAACAGGAAGATGAATCGTTACCTTAGTTGATGAAAAACCGAGCGTTTGATCGAAAACCTGAAAAACCCACAAGCTTGACAATGGAGGAATCCATGATGTTTTTAGGTGTTTTTCTTGGTCTTTTATAGAGGTCTAAGGTTCAAGGGTGATAGAAATCAAAGAGGATTAGGAGTTGGAGTTCAAAATTGATTGAAATAGCAAGAGAGAATCAATGGACGGCAACACTAGTTTTGGGGAAGAGTTAACGTGAAAAACTATAGGTGGGAAGGAAAAAATAGGTTTGTTTTTAAATTTTGGTCTAATTGCTTCTTAAAAACTCAAAATTTTGACTTTTTACAAATCAGTCTTTTTTCTAAAATTAAAGGTATTTAAAACTCATTTTTAGAAATTGATTTAATTTTCTAAAAACCATAATTGAAAACATTACCGATATACCATGTCACGGAATTCCGAACACTTTAAGGCTAAAATTCCTAAAATACCTCTAAAACTCCTAGACCCTATTTTGGAGTGTGACACCTTATACTTTTATTTCCAAGAATTTAGTCTTACTTTTTAGATTTCAAAATTCATGTCCAATTGTTAACAATGCTACTTTTTTTTTTTTTTGAATTTATTTGTGTGAGATTTTGAACTAAAAAAAATATTCACATGGTAGCAATGTAACTAGAAAAATGACATTGTAATGAACTTGAATTTAACAAAATAATTTTAACATTGTTAACAGTTAAATCTAAAATTCGTAAAGTAAAGGAACTAAATTTCTAGAAGTACAAGCACATGACTAAATCCTAAATTTATGAAGAGTACATATATTTATGACATATTTTAACTTATAAATATATGCACACACATATCTATAAGAGTCTCACAAGTATAATAGGAAATTTGGTTAAAATAATAGAAAGTAATTGCAATGTAAAATATAACTATAATTATACCTAAAACCGAGGCTAAAAAATATCTAAAAATGTTATCCTCCAACTTTTTTTTTTTAAAAAAAATTCTCTTATGTATCTTTTGTTAAAACTTTCTATAGTAGCCAATTTTGGCCCAATCCAAAAACAAATAAGCCCAAATAATAAAACAGTCCAAAAAATGTCCAGTTACAAACAAAAAATATATAACCCAAAATTTGAAAGGCCCAACAGGCCCAAAACATTAAGTTTTTTCAGAAAATTTTTAGGGTTTTGGAAACCCTAAAATAACCTAGCCGCCGACCATTGGCCTCCTTCTGACTAGCCGCACGTCAGCAGCCACCACATGCACCGCCCCTCTGCCCACACGCCTCTAACGTTGCCTGCAAACACAAGAAGCCAAACAACAAAAAAACGAAGAGAAAACAACAAAAGATGACAGAAAACAAAACAAAAGAAAACAAAACTGAATCTATTGATCGGTTATAAAAGCATCAATGCAGCCCATTGTAACTTTTTTTTACGAACATAAAAGAAAGTAAAGAACAGATTTTAGGTAATTTCCGTTTAGTTTTTTTATATGCTGATATTCTTTCGTTTATTTACTTTTTAAAAAAAAATTATAAGCAAAAAATAAAAAAGGGGAAGAACTCTTACCTTTTGAACGATCGGAAAAACGGGACCGAAAGGTTTCTTTACCTTTTCGGATTTTAGAGTTTTTTGGGTATTTTAGTGTAGGGTTGGGGTTTGGAAAGAAAAAGGGTTAAAAAATGACCCTCCCTTTTTTCTCCCTTGCCACCATACATTACAATGATACCGTCGTTTGACGGGCGTATAAGCCCGATGGCCGGACGGAGAGCAAAGGGGGTGGGGATTTGAGAGAGTTCTCAAGTTTTTTTGAAAAATTAAAGGGGAAGAATGTTTTTTTTCTCTGATTTCTTAGTTTTATACAAGGGTAATACGGCGCCGTTTTGAGCTAAAGCTTGCATAGCCAAAACGACGCTGTTTTGTCTAAACCCAAAACCCGACCCATTCCATAAATAGGATCCGCGTGTTTCCGTTTTATGGGATAATTGCGCATTTGGTCCTCCCTTTTGCAGCGCTATTCGACCAGATCCCGTTTGCATTTTTCTGTTTTTTAAATTTCTCCCATGAATTTTGCGTTTATTTTAATTTAATCCACATTCGAACGCTGCACTTAGGAGCTTGGGATAATTGCGCATTTAGTCCTCCCCTTTGCAGCGTGTTCAATCGGACCCGAAATTGTTCTATTTTTTTATTTTTTATCCCTTAATTTTATTTCCATTCTGATCTAGTCCTTGGTCAGTTGATTTTCATTTTTTTAATTTGGTATTTATCTATTCATTTTAAATATTATTGATCGCTATTATTTGTCAAAGTTTTAAAATTTATAAAGAGAATGATCGAACCTGGAAACTAACTATGACAACGATTTGAGGCAAGCGCACCTATCGAGTAGTAGTATAGTTAAGGCAAGACCAGATTGTCGAACCCAAAGGAACTAAAAGTATTAATACTAACTTTCTTTTTATTATCTAGCCTTAAAATTAAAGTGAATTGTTTTAATCTAAAATTAACTGACTACTAAGCTAAAGATGCGGAGACAAAGAGAACGAAATTGGGGAAATACTTGTGGGAAAAACCAATTGATTAAGACGATACCCGAGGAAGAATTCACCTAGACTTCACTTGTTATTTAACTCTGAACCAGACGATTTATTCACTTGACTTGATCCGTAGGATTCCCTAATTTATATTAATACCTCTCTCGAGGCTACTAACATCTAACCCTAGGTTGATTAATTAAAATCTCTTTCTAATTAAAACCCCTAGAATTGCATTAACTCGATCTATGGACTCCCATATTAGGTTTGACCCTAATCCAGCAGATTTTCGTCATCCTATCTCTAGGGTTGCGATCAACTCCGCTTAATTATGCTAGATCTACTCTTAGACAGTGGTCTATTCCTCCTCTACCTAAGCACATCAATGACTTGAATCAATATCCCGAAATATCAAAACAAGAATTAAGAACACATAATTAAGAACAAATCAAGTATTTATCATATAGTTGAGAAAAGCAATAACAAGATTCGTCTTAGGTTTCATCCCCTCGTGTATTTGAGGGTTTAGTTCATAATGATAAAAGAAAACATCTCGAGAAGAAAAGATAAAACAAAACATAAGAAAAACCTAAAACCCCTGAAGGAATTGAAGAGAGATCCTCCATCTTGAGTATGACTCGGCTTCTTGAGATGAATCAAGCGGCTTCTTTGAGTAAATTCCCACAAATCGCCTTTCTCGGCTCGGCTCCTTGGCCTAGCTGGGACGCTCGACAGAGGGCTTCGTCGAACCCCCTTTTAGGTCATACTTAGGGTGTTTATATAGACTTTGGAATGTGTTTCTTTGCCTCTAAGTATCCTAATTTGAGTGAAATTCCTCTTTTCCACGGCAGGGACACGCCCTCGGCACACGCCCGTGTGAATCATGGCCAGGCCGTGGTTGGGTCTGCTAAAGAGGCACGGCCGTGTGGTGAAACCCTAGGCCGTGTTGATTTCCTACTTTGGCCCATTTGGTCCGTTTTAAGCCTGTTTTCCGTTCTTTTCATCCTCCTATGCTCTCCTGAGTATAAAACATGAAATTAAAGGATTAAGAGCACCAAATTACATGATTCAAGGGATAAATCATCCAAAAGTATGCTAAATGTGGGCTTAAAATATGTTACTATTACGGTTTATCAATTACCCCCACATTTAAGCTTTTGCTTGTCCTCAAGCAAAATTCTCAACTCATAATTAAAACAAACTTCCTCAATAATATTCATCGATAGTGTTTCATCATAATTCATAGATAATTCATACATGGATAATTCAACTCCAAAGAGTCCTAAAGATTCAAACATTCTAAGTCATACATTTTTGTAGCATGAAAACGTAGGTGTTTTCCCCTCATCTAAATAATTACCCCTGATTCAAAATCGACAAGGATTGACATCCTCGCAAATTCACTCAAATCACTCGAGGTGTTTAAGGTTCAAGAAAAAGCACTCATAAGTCAAACATGAAAATTTAATCCCATAGGCTTGCATGAAAATCAAATCTCCACCACTATAATATGATATAATACACAAATCAAAAGGTCTTTAATAGGGTTGTAACAGGGCTTGGGTTAAAGGTGTGGATAAAGGCTAAATTAGAGGGTTAGAATCGAGACTGACCTGGCAAATTACCTAACTAGAAACAACGAACTGAATAAAGAATAATTACATCATTTTATAATACTAATACTAATAACACGAGCTTCTTTTAAAGATTTGAATTTAACTGTTTTAAGCTCATAGAACATAGAGTTAATAATGAATATACTTCATTTTTTTAAGAACAAATCAAGTAAGTAATAATAATAAAGAATTTAACAACTGATAAAGAAAATAGTTAAGTAACCGATCAAATCAAATCTCGATATAAGGGTAGTCAAAAGGAATGGTGATATCAAATACAAAGGGTTTTGGGTTAATATTAGTGGGTGAGTCAATAAAAAGGGTTGTTAGGATCAAAGGGGTTCACTAGGGGTTAATTGTGAATGTAAGCTTTAAGTGGAGTAAGTGGGTTAAAACCTAGGTGCCTTTATCATCTTTGTATATCGAATCAAAGGTGTGGTCTCGACATGTATAATCGATGCAAGTTCTAGAATAACAAATCAATGTTGACACACTCATAATCAACAAAGTGAGCAAGAAAAATGATATATGCTCTAAAAGGCTCAAAATCTCACAAAATTTATGGCTTTTGATGTCAACCTTGTAAATTTCAAACTTCAAAGTAATATTCAAATTCAGGTCGACAACCTAGAAAATTTTTAATTCTGAAAATCGACTTATCATGCTTGATTCTCTAGTATCTTAAAGTTTAATCATCAATGCACAATTAACTATGACTTAATCCAAAATATGTCAATAAAAATCATAAATCAAAAGAAATTTCATTCTAACAGTAATATGAGAAATTTTACTTAAGAACAAGATATAATTCAGGATTTGAGAATAATGAAAAAAATTAGGCATTTTTAAGATTCACCCCCCACACTTAAGATGTACATTGCCCTCAATGTACAAAGATAAATAAGAACATTATAGTAAGAGGGAGAAGTAAAACTTCTTAATTTTTGGATGGATTCCTTGAGTTGGAAGTGTAGAAATTTGATTTGGAGGTGAAAGATAAGTTGGAGGAGGCGTCTTTGGTGGTGGTGTAGTGGCCGCCAACAATTTCTGCGCTAGATGAAGAAATTGGGTAACTCATGAAGAATTAGCTAGGAAATAATAAGAATAATTCAAATTATACTAATTATATATTTAAAGAAAAGAATAAAAAGAAAGAGTTTAAAAAGTGAAACAAAACTAAAAGAAAAGGTTAATGGACTGAGAAGTCCTTATTGTTGGATGGTTCGCGAGGTGGGTGTGACGATGAAATGTGAAGATGCTATCATATCTAGTGGAGGTTGGTGCTGTTCGTTAGCAGCCCCTTGAACCTAAATTAAAGAAATCAAAATATAGTAATATAAATTTAAAGACAAGAAGGATAAAAGAAAAGAAATTAAAAGCTAAAATAAGAGAAAAAGAAAAATATAAATGGACTCAAAGGTCCCACGGGCGTGTCGCACGCCCGTGTAGATTTCTCAATTTCGACCACGACCGAATCGCACGACCGTGGTGTTTTATCGTAGCTCGTGTTTTGGGATAAGTTTTGTCCTGTTTCCACACGGCCACGGCCACGCCCTTGTGCAAGGCCGTGTGGTAGGGAAACCTGCGCTTAAAAATTTGGTTAGTTTTTAGTTAGATGCTAAAATTCGAAAATATGGATGTTAGTGGGGTTAGTGCTCGGGTTGCCTCCCGAGAAGCGCTCATTTAAAGTCTTGAGCTAGACTTACCTCTCATTCGCATAATCATAGTGGTTTGAGGAGGTGAAAATCCTTTCTCATGCGATCAATTAGGTTATTGATATATAGTTTAAGGGTGGGTTTGGATGGGCGATTGAGTGCAGTGCGGTGCGTTTAGCTTACTTTTTGTCTTTACCTTATCGTTACAATATCTAATCTCAGTACCGCTATTTTTACACTAATTAGCACCGCCCATCCAAACCCACCCTAAGTCGAGTAGTGTTTACCTTAAAAGTGCCGACTTTAGGATTAGTTACCTCGACTGTTCCATTTGGGAAGATTTTGAGTACTTGATCTCCTATCTTAATCTGGGTTGTCCTATCGTTAAGTTTGTCGTGGAGTTGCCTCGTTTTTGCTTCGTGTGCTTTTAGTTCCTCTTTGAAGTGTGTCTTCCACTCGTCTAGTCCATCGATCCGAAGCCTTCGTTCCTCATGAATTTCTTATTTATTGACACGAGGTCTAGGATCTGGCTCAGTTGTGTAGTTTTGTGGTGTTTCCTGTACAGAAGGTTGAATCAAATGATTATTAATAGAATTTATGTTTTTACCTTGACTACTCAATGTCCTAGTTGAGTCAAGAGTGTGAAGAGTGATCGTTTCATCGCCTACACGAAGTGTGAGTTCACCGAATTGTTCCTCTGTGTGGTCTTTCATCATTGCATCGGGATATGAAACACGAGGTTGGTACTCTGTAATTGCCGGTTTTGGTATATCATGGCTCACATCACCCTTACCTTTATTTGCTATGTTTTCTTGCCTTGGTTTTGGTTCATTTAACCCTTCATTATCGTAAATAGTTGTGGCTTGAATTTGCTCTTTAGGGCTAGTTTCAGTGTTGCTTGGCAAACTTCCTTGTGGTCCTTCCAAGATCAGCTTAGCAAGCTGACCTAATTGATTCTCAATCTCTTGAAGCGATGCTTGCTGACTTTCAAGTGTTATCTCAGCTTTTTGAAGACAGGTTTCTGAGACTGCTATGAATTTTGTCAGCATCTCCTCAAGGTTCGGCTTCTTTTCCTGTGGGTAGGGCTGATTTTGAAAATTTGGAGGGGGTTGTTGTCTTTGATTACCTTGACCACCCCACGAGAAATTGGGATGGTACCTCCAATCTGCATTATAAGTGTCACTATAAAGATTATCTTGAGGTCTAGAATAGTTACTCATATAGTGAACTTGCTCGTTTTCAGCACTTGGGTTGTAAGGTGGATATTCTGTATTGCTCATCCCTCCTCCATTCATATTGCTCTGTATTCATTGGGTGTACACGCAAGGAACCACATAAACCGTAAATTTTCTTACTTAAAAGCTCTACCGGTTTGATAGCATGGTTCTTGATCGAGGTTGTTGACATTGGAGGCTTCAGTTGGCTTTGTCCTCATGAATTGCCACTGATAGTTATTCAGTGCCATCTCCTCTATAAACTAAAATTACCTGTCAAAAGCAAATAAAAGAAAATTAGCAAAGTAAAAAATAAAATAAAAATAAAAATAAGAATAAAAATAAATTGTGAGAAAATGGCTAAAGTAATAAAAATTGAGCGTTCTTAATATTTTAGTTCCCCGACAACGGCGACAAAAACTTGATCGCTATTATTTGTCAAAGTTTTAAAATTTATAAAGAGAATGATCGAACCTGGAAACTAACTATGACAACGATTTGAGGCAAGCGCATCTATCGAACAGTAGTATAGTTAAGGCAAGACCGGATTGTCAAACCCAAAGGAACTAAAAGTATTAATACTAACTTTCTTTTTATTATCTAGCCTTAAAATTGAAGTGAATTGTTTTAATCTAAAATTAACTGACTACTAAGCTAAAGATGCGGAGACAAAGAGAACGAAATTGGGGAAATACTTGTGGGAAAAACCAATTGATTAAGACAATACCCGAGGAAGAATTTACCTAGACTTCACTTGTTATTTAACTCTGAACCAGACAATTTATTCACTTGACTTGATCCGTAGGATTCCCTAGTTTATATTAATACCTCTCTCGAGGCTACTAATGTCTAACCCTAGGTTGATTAATTGGAATCTCTTTCTAATTAAAACCCCTAGAATTGCATTAACTCGATCTATGGACTCCCATATTAGGTTTGACCCTAATCCAGCAGATTTTCGTCATCCTATCTCTAGGGTTGCGATCAACTCCGCTTAATTATACTAGATCTACTCTTAGACAGGGTCTATTCCTCCTCTACCTAAGCACATCAGTATTTGAATCAATATCCTGAAATATCAAAACAAGAATTAAGAACACATAATTAAGAACAAATCAAGTATTTATAATATAGTTCAGAAAACAATAACAAGATTCGTCTTAGGTTTCATCCCCCTCAGGTATTTGAGGGTTTAGTTCATAATGATAAAAGAAAACATCTCAGAAGAAAAGATAAAACAAAACATAAGAAAAACCCTAAAACCCCCTGAAGGAATTGAAGAGAGTCCTTCGTCTTGAGTATGACTCCGGCTTCTTGAGATGAATCAACTGGCTTTCTTCGAGTAAATTCCCACAAATCTGCCCTTTCTGGCTCGGCTCTTTGGCCTAGCTGGACGCCTCGACAGAGGGCTTCTGTCGAACCCACCTTTTAGGTCATAGTTAGGGTGTTTATATAGACTTTGGAATGTGTTTCTTTGCCTCTAAGTATCCTAATTTGAGTGAAATTCCTCTTTTCCATGGCAGGGACATGCCCTCGGCACACGCTCGTGTGAATCGTGGCCAGGCCGTGGTTGGGTCTGCTAAAGAGGCACGACCGTGTGGTGAAACCCCAGGCCGTGTTGATTTCCTACTTTGGCCCATTTGGTCCGTTTTAAGCCCGTTTTCCGTTCTTTTCATCCTCCTATGCTCTCTTGAGTATAAAACATGAAATTAAAGGATTAAGAGCACCAAATTACATGATTCAAGGGATAAATCATCCAAAAGTATGCTAAATGTAGGCTTAAAATATGTTACTATTACGGTTTATCAATTATATTTATACATTATTACATGTATGTATTTTTATATATTATTATTTTAAAACCAATCTATTATGTTTTAAGTTATTTTGTATATTATTAATTTCATATCATATAGATTTTTCTATTCATATATATACATGTACATTTTTGGTATGTACTTTAAATCATTTTTATACATTTATGCATTCTTTCTTATATTATAATTTCCGTTACTCATATTCTTTTAAATCATTAAAATTTTATTGTATGTACATTATTTGTTTTGAAATTTTATATGGTTTTTGAATCCTTTGCATGAATTGTTATATATCATACATAATTTTTATTAAATTTTCATTACTATAAAGTTCGTTTCAAATTGTATGCTTGTACATTTTATTTATTTTAACTTGCTTTTTTTGAGAAGTTGTATATGATGCTTATTTTATTTGTCTTTGATTATTGATGTTAATATTCAAATAGCGCATGTTATGTGATGATCATCATTGTATGTATTATAATTGGTTTATTCGTACTTTCATATCATTATTATTCATTCGTATAGCGTTTTATTCATGTATTATTGTTCCACGATCGTTACTATTTTTATATTATGCCATCGCATTATCCATTAAACCCCAACACATTTATCCAACTTAGGTCGTCGTATTTTACTTCAAACAAAATAAATGTACGTTGTTAAATATCGTACTCGCTATATTTTGAAAAAGGAAGTTTTTTCTAAATAAGGTAATATTTCGCGTTTTGGAAATTCGAGAAAATCGTGCCCTAACTTACTGGGTTTCGACTTTTCTCGTTTAGCCTAAATAACGGAATATCCTTTTAAAACAAAATACGAGTTTAAAATAAAAAGCTTATTCTCGAGAGTACAAAGTGTTGTGCCCTAACTTATTGGGTATGACATCTCGTACCTCGAGATAAGAATTTCTAAAAATGACAATATTCCGTATTTAGAAATTCGAGAGATCGTGCCCTAACTTACTGGGTTTCGTTTTTTCTCGTTTAATCTAAATAACCGAGTATTCTTTTAAAATTAAAATACACGTGCTTTTAAATAAAAGGCGGACTTATTCTCATGGATTCGAGGTGCTGTGTCCTAACTTACTGGATGTGGCATTTCGTTGCCTCGAGATGAGATGGTCTTTAATGTTTGTTCCAACTCATTCAAGTTTTTAGTAAACTTAACATTAATAAAAAATGATCGTATTTTTAAATTCGTTCTCGGTTTTCAACTTTCGACATTAAGACACTAAATAATCAATTAGGTACCAAGTTTGGGCGTGACGAGGGTGCTAACCCTTTCTCACACGTAACCGACTCCCGAGCCTGTTTTCTAAATTTCGTAGGCCAAAGCTGTTGTTTTAATAAATTAAATTTATTATTAAAATGACTGAATTACGAGGTGACCCGATCACACCTCATCAAAAAAGATTGGTGGCGGCTCCTGTTTTATTTTTGTTTTCAAAACCCTAGTCGATTCCCGTTTTTCAAAAAAATGGTTTCGACAGCTTGGCGACTCCACTAGGGACTTCAATAAGAGAGTCAGGCCAGAAATTGATTAATTTCTGTCTTTTGTCGAAATTTGAAAATCTGATTTGAATTCACGTTTTTTGCATCCGTCATTTTTTGTGGTCTTTATCGTAATGTGTTAAGCCTGTTGAGTTATCTTCGCATGTTGCATCGCATAGATCGGACGATTGTACCCTTTTTAAGTGGGAGTGAGAAGCTATACCTTCGTGAGGTTTTCACCTCCGCATGGGCTAGTGGACTGCTTCCGGGATACATCCGTACCTATGTCTTCGTGAGATTTTCATCTCCGCATGGCCATAGGGAAATGTATCCCCCTGAACTGAACTCGGTCTATATGAACCTATAATGGGTGAGGATCGAGGAATCTGCCGGTTTAGGTACCCTTACTTTAGAACTAAACTACATATAGCGAACCTTAGGAGCCCACCTTAAGTAGAGCCATGCCAAACCCTAGTGGTCACCAATTTAGGTAATCTATTTTGTTGTTTATTTTTCTTGTGCTAATGTGTTTTGTTTTGTTTATGATTGCATTACATTACATTGCATTTCATTGTATCATCTTAGAAAGGAGGTGTTGATTCATATTCGATTGTTAAATAGAAGAGCTTGTCATAGGAAAACGAACTTCTTGATATAGTGAAATATAGTACGACCGTCCGAATAGGGTCCAAGTAAACACAACGAAAGAAGACTGATAGTCTGCGGGGGAAAACAAGACTTTGTTTCGTTGCCTGAAGATTCAAACTGACAAAGATTATTCGAGAACCGTCACGCCCCGACGTTCTTGAAGAAGCTAACGAGCATCGTGAGGATAAGCGAGCAATGAGACGTGGCCCGGATCAAGCAAAAGGAGCCAGTAGAGACATCCATTGGAAGGTTCGCGAGATTTGACCTTACATCCGGATATGAAGAAAAGGATCAATGTCTTCACTTTGAATATTGGGGCAAGGCCGTATGTGTAATTATCCGCTTTATGTAAAGAAATTTGTTTTCTAGTAAAGTTCTTCTAACAGAATTGAATCAGAATCAGCGCCTCTTTGTGCATTCATGCATCTGCATGGCATTACATCATATGCATTAAGTTTCATAAAAAGACCCTGATTAATTAAAATTATGACAGTTACCCTGGAAACCAACCAAAATCCACCAACTACATATCGCTACAATACCCGCCGCAAGACGAAAGCAATGGATCAAAGAATGGAAAGACTAGAACAAATGCAAAGGGATATGCAAGATCAATTGCAAGCACATATGCAAGAGCAATTAGCCAAAATATAGCAAGACATGAGGGATCAAATGTTGGAATCTCAAAGAAAAATGATGAACCAACTGGCCCAGCTATTGGCCGGAGGTCCGACAAAGGAAAGAGCCCTGTGACCAATCCTGGTGATGACAATGAAGAACCTCCCTATCCTCCGGGTTTTACCCCAACAAACACTCAAGCACAACCAGATGAGAACCCAAAAGAGTACCTGTTACCATCAGGCACCAATATCATGATGGTGTTTTGACACCGATGAACTTTCCAACGGGCTCGGGTTCTAACCCAGGGGATAATCCAACTAATCCCGTTATCCCGGATCTGAACGATGTGGCAGAGATGGAGAAAATGTGGAGGAATTTTCCAAAACAACTTGAGGACCGGTGCCATTGGTTGGAAGAGAAGTTCAGGGCTATGGAGAACGCCGATTATCATTGCGAAATTAATGCAAAAGACTTAAGCCTAGTCCCTGACTTGGTACTCCCGCCAAAGTTCAAGACTCCGGAGTTCGAGAAGTATAATGGGACTAGCTGCCCTGAAGCTCATATTACGATGTTCTGTTGGAGGATGACAGGATACGTCAACAATGACCAGCTGTTAATCTACTATTTTCAAGACAGCCTGATCGGATCTGCGGCCAAGTGGTATAACCAGTTGAGTTGTGCCCAAATTGGTTCATGAAAGGAATTGGCTCAAGCTTTCATGAAACAATATGGCCACGTGATGGACATAGCACCCGACAGAATCACACTGTTGGAAAAGAAGCCGAGCGAGAGCTTCAGGCAGTATGCCCAACGATGGAGGGAGATAGCGACGCAAGTCCAACCACCTCTCATAGAAAAAGAAATGACTATGCTTTTTATCAACACTTTAAAGGCCCCAATCATCACTCACATGCTGGGAAGTGCCACAAAAAGTTTTGCGGACATAGTGATGACTGGTGAGATGATAGAAAACGCGATATGATGCGGGAGGATTAAAGCAGGAGAAAACACCAAAAGGTCAGTCCCGAGAAATATGGAAAATGAAATAAATATCCTGACCGTACATTCTAAATCGATCACCGTAGGCCAACTGAGAAATCCAACTCAAGGCCAAATACAGAAAGGCTCCAGTTCACACCCATCCCGATGACATACAAGGAGCTCTATCAAAATCTATTTGATGCGCATGTGGTGTCTCCTTACTACCCAAAACCAATGTAGCCCCCATACCCCAAATGGTATGACACAAAAGCTCAACGTGAGTATCATGCAGGGATTACAGGGTATTCAATAGAAAACTGCCTTGCTTTCAAGAAGTTGGTTGAAAGGTTCATCGAAATGGGAATTGTGAAGTTTGACGATTCTTCAGAACCTAATCGCTCTGACAAAGTAGTAAATGCGATAGTTGAAAGTGGGGGAAAAAGAGTTGAGATGCCTTGAATAAGACAAGAGCCCAGAAGGAATATCGGGGATCTGAATGACATATTCGAAGAGGGAACTGGAGAATAAAGTTTCCAAGCCCTTACAGACTGGGGAGAGTTTTGAACAATGGGACTGTGGAAGAGATCCCTATGTTTTTAGAACTAATTTAGAGTAATATTCAAAACACGCTTGTTGCCTTAAGCCTAGAGGCAATAAGAGTCCTTTTGTGAAATAGGCTTGTGTCCAAAATCTTTATTTCAATGAAATGCATATTTTGAGCAAATATTCTTTTTTTTTTCTTTTTTCCATTTCTTACTATGAATTCTTTTATTC
The DNA here is from genome assembly GCA_025698515.1 of Gossypium sturtianum. Lineage (NCBI taxonomy): Eukaryota > Viridiplantae > Streptophyta > Magnoliopsida > Malvales > Malvaceae > Gossypium > Gossypium sturtianum. Next base: position 119,098,936 of record CM046943.1, on the reverse strand, counting down.
TTTGAGTTCTCTATCAAATATTCTTTTATTCTTCATCCATGATCATACCATACAAATAATCATTCTTAGATTCATTTAAATCTTTCTTCATACCTATAATAGGTACCCAGATATCAACGATATGAACGACGTTGCTACTAACCCAGAATCTCCTTTTGAGCGAGATATGTGTCTAGGGGGATCTCAAGAATTTGAAGATGACAGAGATCGTAAACTATCTCCTGATTTGTTAAGGATGGTAGAACAAGATGAAAAACAAATACTACCTTATAAAGCATCATTGTGAGCCTAGAAGAAGAGAGGGAGGTGAAGATTGAAGCCTATCTCACTACAGAGACAAAGCGAGACGTCATTGAGTTATTCCAAGAATTCAAAGATGTTTTCGTCTGACTGTATAGGCTAAAGAAATCTTAGAAGAGTAACACATGCTAATGGCTTCACAATGGCCAGGAAAATCATGAAGTTCAGGTACTGCTGGTCCGCCATGGAAGGGGATTGCATCAGCTGCACCAAAAAAATCATGAAAAATGATTGAGACTCCTAAAGATTGTCATCTATGCTCATCGAACGTCTATTAGAACCTCTACTGGACCAACGCCTTTCTCATTGGAACAGAAAGGGTTTAGCCCATTGAAGTCAAAATTTTTTCTTCCCGAGCGTGGGCTGAGTCAAAATTGGATGAAGCATAGTAGATCCAATCCTGATCTGATCAGTTGAATCTAATTGAAGAAAGAGGCTAAGGGCTATCCTCATGGTCAAGTGTACCAAAAGCAAATGATACGAGCTTATAACAAGAAGGATCGCCTAAAGAATTCCATGAAAGAGACCTAGTTTTGAAAAGGATCCTTCCCATACAAAAGGACTTCTGAAGAAAATGGATGCCAAGCTGGAAAGGACCGTATGGGGTAAAGAAGGCCTTCTCTAGAAAGGCGTTGATTTTGACCGAGAGGGATGGCCAGGACTTGCCTAATCTTGTGAGTTCAAACCAATAAGTATTTCAAAAAAAAAGGGGAAAATATGAGAAAAGAAAAGAAAAGGAAAAGGAGAGGCCAAAGTGAAAACCCGAAAAGAGCGCCTTGAGACCAAAGGGAATTTGAGTTGAAAACCCGAAAAGGGCTGCTCAAATTTGGATCAAAGTGGGGCATGCAATGGTCTTGCTATGTCTGAATTAACAATGAAGAAGTATGCTACGTCTTGGGGCATCGACAAAGTATTTCGGATCCCTTAAACACATATTGAGCTCAAAATGGTCCTCAAAAGGTTCGTACGGAGAAGTTCAAGCTGCGATATCTGGGGCACCTAGTTTTCATCTTACCCACATTGAATTTGCTATCTTTGATTACTTTATTCTTTTCAAGATATGCTCCCAATAAATTTCATTTGTTATCTTGATTAATTCATTATAATTTTGTGTTTTTTCAAAATTTGATATCTTGATTAATTTATTCATTTCGAGCCTTGCTCTCAATTAATTTCCTTCCGGACCATTGTTATGATCTTTTTCAAGCATGTTGCATTGAAATAACGATTAATGGACTAATAATACTTTCATAAAAGGAGTTTCGCATATTACTTTGGAAGCTTCTAAATAATACAAGAACCTGAAACAGGACTGTTGTTTAGAACTCACCAAGCCTAAGGTTTGGAAATATTGGAGAAAGATGATTACCTCTTCGGACTTTTTATCGGTTGAACAAAAAGACAAGACATTTCATCGATGATACAACCTCGGCAAACAACGAGCAATGTCAGCCCAAGTGAACAAGGGGATCATTCTCGGGAAAAGAAAAATAATACTCTGCATTCACACAAATATCAGGCACATACATCTGGTCATTATACCCAGCGAATGGTGTAACAGATCAAATTGGTTGAAGATGATACAAATCCTATACCTCGGAGTTGCAGCAGGACGGATGGAAGAAACCAAATGTTATTCTCCTGGAGTTGCGGTAGGAGGTACAAACTTTATGTCCCAAAGGTATAGTGGAAGGGACTCTGAAATTACAGTGGGGCAAGCTTGCTGAGCAGAACATGATTGTTTCTTTGGGTTTTTCGTCAAGAATACCAGCTAAACAAAATGGCAGCATAATACGTCAGTGATGATGCCTTGATGAACAATGAGCGATGACACCTTAAACATTTAAAAAGGATCATTCTCATGACATTCTGCATTCATGCAAATGTCATCCATAATATCATTTAGTTAGGAGCATTTGATTCATTCCGATCATTGCATCCTAATCATTATACATTTAAAGAAGGGATCATTTTCACAACATTCTGTATTCATGCAAATGTCGTCCATTCAGACACATCTAATTAGGAGCATCTGATTTATTCTGATCATGACATCCTAGTCATTTAACATAAATAGGCCCATGAAATACACTCTACAGGTCATGTTTCCCAAAGAATTGCGTAACAGACCAGAGATGCAAAAAATCCTACACTCTTGAAGATGCAGTGGGAAGGATTAAAATCACCACAGCGAATCTTATCTCCATGAAGCAGCGGAGTAGATTTAAGCCATCAGCCTCATCTCACTGAAGCGTCAGTGGAGTAGACTGAAGATTACAGATCTTGTCTCCCTAAGCAGTAGTGGAGCAGATCAAAAACGACGAATCTTATCTCCATGAAGCAGCGGAGTAGATTTAAGCCACCAACCTCGTCTCCTTGAAGATACAGTGGAGCAGTTTGAAATTACCAGTTTTCATTCCCTTGTAGAGAAGATCGAAGCTACAAATCTCTTCTCCCTGAATTCTTATCCCTTTGAGGTCCCAACGGAGTAGGATGAAGCTACAAATCCTTTCTCCCTAAAATCCTCATTTCCTTGAAATTTCAGTAGAGAAGATCGAAGCTACAAATCTCTTCTCTCTGAATTCTTATATCCTTGAAGTTCCAATAGAGAAGATCAAAGCTACGAATCTATTCTCCATGAATTCTTGTCTCGTTGAAACTTCAGTGGAGTAGGTCGAAGCTACAAATCCATTCTCCCTGAAATTACATTGGAGCCACAATTCTTACTTTTTTAAGTTCCAGCGGAGTAAATCGAAGCTACAAATCTCTTCTCCCTGAAATTACATTGGAGCAAATAAAGCCACAAACCTTATCCCCCTAAAGTTGCAGTGGGGCAGGTTGAAGTTACAAGTCTTATCTCCCTGAAGCTGCAGTGGAGCAGACTGAATATAGTAAATCTTATCTCCCTGAAGTTGCAGTGGAACAGATTGAAGCTATAAATCACAGATCTTATCTCTCTGAAGTTGCAGTAGAGCAGATCAAAACAAACCTTATCCCCCTGAAGTTGAAGTGGGGCAGGTTGAAGTTACAAGTCTTATCTCCCTGAAGTTGCAGTGGAGCAGACTGAAGATAGCAAATCTTATTTCCTTGAATTTGCAGTGGAACAAATTGAAGCTATAAATTAGATCTTATCTCTCCGAAGTTGCAGTAGAGTAGATCACATCAAGTCTTATCTCTCTGAAGTTGCAGTAGAGCAGATTGAAGACAAGTCTTATCTCCCTAAAGTTGTAGTGGAGCAGACTGAAGACAACGAATCTTATTTCCCTGAAGTTGCAGTGGAACAGATTGAAGCTATAAATTAGATCTTATCTCTCTGAAGTTGCAGTAGAGCAGATCACGCCAAGTCTTATCTCTCTGAAGTTGCAATAGAGCAGATTGAAGACAAGTCTTATCTCCCTGAAGTTGCAGCGGAACAGACTGAAGATAGCAAATCTTACCTTTCTGAAGTTGAAAAAGAGCAGATTGAAGTTACAATTTTTGTCTCCCTGAAGTTGCAGCGGAGTGAATCACAGTAATAATCCCTATACTCCTGAAATTGCAGTGGGTCAAAACAAGGCCACTCGAAGAATAGAAGTACCAAAAAGTCAAGATTCGGCGAGACTAGGCAAAATTGGCTCTTTTGAAGTCTTTGCTCAATTCTCGTTACACGACAATGATCAAAGAGGGGCAGCTGTAGTAGCCAATTTTGGCCCAATCCAAAAACAAATAAGCCCAAATAATAAAACAGTCCAAAAAATGTCCAGTTACAAACAAAAAATATATAACCCAAAATCTAAAAGCCCCAACAGGCCCAAAACATTAAGTTTTTTTCAAAAAATTTTTAGGGTTTTGGAAACCCTAAAATAACCTAGCCGCCGACCATTGGCCTCCCTCTGACTAGCCGCACGTCAGCAGCCACCACGCGCACCGCCCCTCTGCCCACACGCCTCTGACGTCGCCTGCAAACACAAGAAGCCAAACAACAAAAAAACGAAGAGAAAACAACAAAAGATGACAGAAAACAAAACAAAAGAAAACAAAACCGAATCTATTGATCGGTTATAAAAGCATCAATGCAACCCATTGTAACTTTTTTTTTACGAACATAAAAGAAATAAAAGAACAAATTTTAGGTAATTTTCGTTTAGTTTTTTTATATGCTGATATTCTTTCGTTTATTTTCTTTTTAAAAAAAAATTATAAGCAAAAAAATAAAAAAAAGGGAAGAACTCTTACCTTTCGAACGATCGGAAAAACGGGACCGAAAGGTTTCTTTACCTTTTGGGTATTTTAGTGTAAGGTTGGGGTTTGGAAAGAAAAAGGGTTAAAAATGACCCTCCCTTTTTTCTCCCTTGCCACCGTACACGGCGGCTACCGTCATTGACGGCGTATAAGCCCGATGGCCGGACGGAGAGCAAAGGGGGTGGGGATTTGAGAGAGTTCTCAAGTTTTTTTGAAAAATTAAAGGGGAAGGATGTTTTTTTTCTCTGATTTCTTAGTTTTATACAAGGGTAATACGGCGCCGTTTTGAGCTAAAGCTTTCATAGCCAAAATGACGCCGTTTTTTCTAAACCCGAAAACCCGACCCGTTCCATAAACAGGATCCGCGTGTTTCCGTTTTATGGGATAATTGCGCATTTGGTCCTCCCTTTTGCGGCGCTATTCGACCAGATCCCGTTTTGCATTTTTCTGTTTTTTTAAATTTCACCCATGAATTTTTTGTTTATTTTAATTTAATCCACATTCGAACGCTGCACTTAGGAGCTTGGGATAATTGCGCATTTAGTCCTCCCCTTTGCAGCGTGTTCAATCGGGCCTGAATTCGTTCTATTTTTTTATTTTTTATCCCTTAATTTTATTTCTATTCTGATCCAGTCCTTGGTCAGTTGATTTTCAATTTTTTTAATTTGGTATTTATCTATTCATTTTAAATATTATATATATACATTATTACATGTATGTATTTTTATATATTATTATCTTAAAACCAATCTATTATGTTTTAAGTTATTTTGTATATTATTAATTTCATATCATATAGATTTTGCTATTCATATATATACATGTACATTTTTGGTATGTACTTTAAATCATTTTAATACATTTATGCATTCTTTTATATACTATAATTTTCGTTACTCGTATTCTTTTAAATCATTAACATTTTATTGTATGTACATTATTTGTTTTGAAATTTTATATAGTTTTTGAATCCTTTGCATGCATTGTTATATATCATACATAATTTTTATTAAATTTTCATTACTATAAAGTTCGTTTCAAATTGTTTGCTTGTACATTTTATTTATTTTAACTTACTTTTTTTGAGAAGTTGTATATGATGCTTATTTTATTTGTCTTTGATTATTGATGTTAATATTCAAATAGCGCACGTTATGTGATGATCATCATTGTATGTATTATAATTGGTTTATTCATACTTTCATATCATTATTGTTCATTCGTATAGCATTTTATTCATGTATTATTGTTCCATGATCGTTACTATTTTTATATTATGCCGTCGCATTATCCATTAAACCCCAACACATTTATCCAACTTAGGTCGTCGTATTTTACTCCAAACAAAATAAATGTACGTTGTTAAATATCGTACTCGCTATATTTCGAAAAAGGAAGTTTTTTCTAAATAAGGTAATATTTCGTGTTTTGGAAATTCGAGAAAATCGTGCCCTAACTTACTGGGTTTCGACTTTTCTCGTTTAGCCTAAATAACGGAATATCCTTTTAAAACAAAATACGAGTTTAAAATAAAAAGCTTATTCTAGAGAGTACAAAGTGTTGTGCCCTAACTTATTGGGTATGACATGCCTCGAGATAAAAATTTCTAAAAATGACAATATTTCGTATTTAGAAATTCGAGAGATCGTGCCATCTCGTTTAATCTAAATAACCGAGTATTCTTTTAAAATTAAAATACACGTGCTTTTAAATAAAAAGGCGGGCTTATTCTCATGGATTTGAGGTGCCGTGTCCTAACTTACTGGATGTGGCATTTCGTTGCCTCGAGATGAGATGGTCTTTAATGTTTGTTCCAACTCATTCAAGTTTTTAGTAAAATTAACATTAATAAAAAATGATCGTATTTTTAAATTCGTTATCGGTTTTCAAATTTCGACATTAAGACACTAAATAATCAATTAGGTACCAAGTTTGGGCGTGACGAGGGTGCTAACCCTTCCTCGCACGTAACCGACTCCCGAGCCCGTTTTCTAAATTTCGTAGACCAAAACTGTTGTTTTAATAAATTAAATTTATTATTAAAATGACCGAGTTACAAGGTGACCCGATCACACCTCATCAAAAAAGATTGGTGGCGACTCCCGTTTTATTTTCGTTTTCAAAACCCTAGTCGATTCCCGTTTTTCAAAAAAATGGTTTCGACACTTTCTATTCTTTATATTTTGTTTTTCAATCCCATTATGTGTTAAATGCTTATTGTGTTGGGTCTTGACTAAGTTAATGAATTAAGCACTTAATCTACAAGATTCACATATATTTATGGTTGACTATTGAAGTAAGCTTAGTTCCATCAAGACAATTGATAATTTGTTTGATGTTATTACTAAGTTAAGCTCTGAGAGGATTACTTGGGCAATATGCAAGAGGATCATAAAACCTATCTGATCATGCAAAAGTGGTGATTATGAGTTTAATCCATTGCTTAACTCAAATCTAGCGTAAAGTTTAGTTAGACTCGAGAGAGCATTAAGTGTTAATTCAAATTACAAATGTCATAAGTAGCACATGTTAAGTATATTGAACTCAATCAATATTCTAATCACTAACTTAATTCTCTTGTTTTCATTCTACTTTCAAGTTATTTACTTTTATGCGCTTTAACTTATTTCCTCTCACCATTATCTACAAATTACTTATTTTTTCAATAAAGAACACTTCTATTAGAATTAATACCTGATTCAATTAGTTAATTCAAGTGAGATATGAAATTTCATTTTCTTAACCTTTTACTTCCTGGTGTTTCTTGCATTGCTTACTTCTATTCTGTTTGTTACTTAGGCCTAGTTTAGTAATGCTTCTTAAAAGTGTTTTTTAGGGAAAAAGCACTTTTAGAGAGAATGTAAAATTTTCAGTTTCTCAAAATAGTGTTTTGGGCCAATTTTTGGCTTGGGAGAAGTATTTCTTTTTTCTCAAAAAAATAACTTGTTTAGGAATGCTTTTGTCCAAAAGTACTTTTTATCCTAAAAGTGCTTCTTAGAAGTAATATTAAACACTCCCTTAGTATCATCCTTATCGCTTTATATTACCCTGACTCTTGTACTTTCGGAAGGTTGCAAGTATATCTTATTTCAAAAATCTAAAAAAATTGTTTTATTTTACTACACATCTGAGCACAATCACATATAACCAAGTATATAATGGAAGCTTTAAACACATTAAGTTAAGACATCTACATCTAATAATTTAATTCTAACAGAGGATCAATATTAATTTTGTGAGGTTAAGTGAAAATTTTCCAATTTTTTTAACAAAAAATCTTGCTAAAGATATAAGTAAATAAGCCTTGAGGGGGATGAGACTCATGCCCATTAATTAAACTCACTTATGGTGGAAATTTAACTAAATTTTTGATATAATGTCAAGTCATGATTTCTATGACTTAAATTACGTAATCAATAAGTGATTGATAACACTATAGAATAAATCTATCCTAAGGTAGAAGTGCACCTATAATGAAAATGGAAGGTTGAGTAATATACTTTTAATGGACTCAAAATAAATATGTTAGTGTTATAATTATGAGAACACTTTTGACGGGATCTAGTCAATATGATGTGTGATTGTTTTTAGGAGCTCAAGGGCTTGGTTCTAACAATACTTTAAGAAAAGTAGACATAGACATATGATTATAATAATGTCCCTGAATATTGTGCATTGGTTAGCATTGAAATTATTATTTGAGATGTGCTCGATTAATCAAATGACATAGTTGGTTCAAAGCATAGTCTAAGAGTTAAATTCAATTAATTTTAGCATATTTTCAATCGATTAAGGTTCAATGGTAAGATACACTCATTTATGCATTTGATTTCGAAAGTTATAAAAAATCTAAAATATTTTGAAAATGGAGGGAGATTATTGGAATGGTTTCAAAATCTTTATAATGTTTCAATAGGTACAAGTAATCCAAAAGTTATAACTAATGGGTTAAAAGTGACGAGTTATGTCTCTTAGTTATTAAAAATTATGTCTATTTATAACCAAGAGTTGAAACTATTGAACATATACCTATTTGAATTGTTGTGTTTGTATGAACTCACAAAATATTTCCTATAAAATGACTCAAATTTCTCTTGGATTGTCACATAAAAAACTCTGAAGATAAAAAAAATTCTGTAGAAATTCTTTATAGAACTTAACGTTCTTTTTTTATACATTGCTCAATGTTCAATAAACTATTTTCATTAATGTAAAATGCAAATAATCATTTTTTTATTAAAAAATACATATAATCGTTGCATTTCATTGTATCCTTGAGGATTACTTTTTTGTTATTCTTTTGCATGGTAATATATGCTATAATAACGAATAAAAGTTTAAAAACAATAACTTGATACATGATTTGGTGCTTTGTGCTATTGATCACCTTTCTCTTTTAAGTATTCTATGTGTTTTGTTTAAGTGCTCAAACTTAACTGACCAACAATTCAGATGTTTCACATTAAAACTGCCGTGGCTTGCTAGCATAATCTAACTTCACCATTTTTAGTTATTTTAATACCAAGTTTGAAATTAAGCATGAAAACCAAGATATAATAAGACCAGATTAAATGATTTGGTGTTTATTTTGAATTGAGAAACTCACTTTAATCTTCACATGATTAAATCCTAATATGATGATTTGATGAGAGAGAGGCAGAAGGAGAGGTTCCCCACACAAAGGTCAAATGATCTTTGTTAAGTGGTGGTGGAAGGTGCAATCTTTGTTTTATGTACCCTTTTCATTTCACATTCTTGGCTTGAGAATAGAGGGGGATATTTGAGTGGCGGAAGATGAGGCAGTCCAAAAATCATGTCACCATGATTGAGATGTTGGCCACAACTAAATGAACAAAATTCTTCACCTCTGTTACACGTGTGTGTGGGCTCACCCTTCTCACCTAACTCTTGAAAACTTTTGGCTTCCCTTTCTAATTCCTCTCTCATTCATCTTAATCCCACTTTGGTCATACTTTACTTCAGTCATCACCTTTGGAATTTGCCTGCCTTAGCCTACTGTTGAGATCATGACTAAAGCATCAATTTAGTTGAGTCGTTAAAATATAAGAGACCTATTTTTGCATCATATCCGATCTTTAGCAATCAAATTATTTGTGGTAAAACTATCATTTTTACATTTTATCTCTTCTACTTAAAACATAGATAAATCAATTTCTATATGTTAAATCAAATAACAAATTGATCATTTTGTTAAAAATTTCATCTATTTTTACGGTTTAAAATTGGTATCTATATATCAGCATAAGATACACATGGCACGTCATGTATAACTGTTTAATTATTTTGTCAGTTTTTAGTAGTAGAAATGGATGGAACAGAGAGGAACTGTTTGCTTTTTGATCTAACGTATAAGAATTAATTTACTCAATCTTTAGTAAAGAAAGTAAAATATAATCTAGAGATGTCCACAATTATTTACATTTATACTATTTTTATGACATTATTTGCACTTATGCATAATCTCTAAATTCTTCAAAACGGGGAGTGGAAGTGTTGAAACTATGAACTTCACAAAATGTTTTTAAAATGACGGATTATGACGTCAGTCCCATCTCATTTGTTTTAACTATGCTTTCAATCCCCTTTCTCTTCCTACTTTTTTATTTAATAACTACAATTCAATTGATAACATTGTCGTTTTAAAAATGAAAGACAAAAATCACATAAAATCTTACAATTCTATATTCATAATAATATTAACAAAATTAATAAATTTTAAAGGTATGAATAGGATTTATTTATTTGTTTGGTAAAACAGAAAAGGTCATAATTGATGAAAATCAGCTTAAAATGTTGAAAAGGTGTCCATCCATTATGAATTATGGCACAAACAATTAAGAAAAATGTAAAAAATTCAAACCCAAGTTTTTAAAGACATTCAAATCCTCAATTCTTCCAATGACATCATTCCCTCATAAAACATGACTCTTGTTCAAACTTTTTTGCTTGTTTTAACTCGGTCATTATGATTCGAACAAAGAAAAAGAAAGGTTTACCATATTTCAATTTTCAATTCCAAACTTTGAAATATTGCAATTGAATTGAATGCACATTTTGTGCCTATGCGAACATCACTCACTTTCTATGCCCCAAGAATAAAAGTTTCCCATCTGGCCAAATTTGGATGTTTATCATCTAAAGTTTCCTTCCATTTTGGAAATAACCTTTTTTTTTCGTATTCGATAATCTCATTTTCCCATCATCAAAAACTTAAATTCAATGTACATTGAAACATTGTATGTATACCGCACCCAACCATTTTACTTCAACCCACCAACTCTTTTTGTGACACAAAACAAAATACATTGCTAAATGCAGTAAAAAGCGATGCCCAATTATGAGTTGCCACCTCACCCTTTTCTCTCATTTAGTAGACTGATACAAAGGAGGTTACCAAATATATGAGTGAATATGACACATTAAACCCAAACTCTTTATCCCCTTTTCTCCATAAACCTACTTGGGAGAAATTTGGTTTCAAGGTAGCTTTATTTTTCAGTCATGGATGCTTATCAGCAACCTGAAGAAAGCAAAGTAAAGGAGGAAATAAGAGAAGGGTCATCCATATTATCCTCCCCTGTTTCAACACCTTCAACCTCTCCTTCTCATGAATTCTCCTTCACAGTCTCTCTCCATTCTTCCTCCAATTATACAACCAAGACCCCATCTTCAATCGCCGTCGATTTGTCTCCGGCTGATGACCTTTTCTTTCATGGCCATTTGCTCCCTCTTCATCTCCTTTCTCACCTCCCTGTCTCCCCACGTTCATCCACCAATTCATTGGACGGCTTCAACGTTCCACCAAAAGAGTTGGTTGATATTCCAAAACCCGTAAAACCCACCAGCAAAAGCGATAGCAATATCAGTCATCATCATCATCAACGCCACACCGTTGAAGAAGCAAAAGTGAAGAACAAGTCAAAGTCTTTCTCTTTGTTTAGTTTACCAAGGCGGCAAAAAGGGGTTAGAGAAAAAGAAGATAAAAAGAAACATGGCAAGAAAAAGATGAGATTGGATTTGAGTAATGCGTTAAAGAGGTACATGAGGATGATTCGGCCATTGTTGTTCTTCATAGGAAAGAGAGAGAAGAAACTCCAAGCTTACTCATTTTCAGGTAATTTGAGTTTGAGAAACAAAAAATCAGAGTTGAGAGGAAGGAAAAGAGACTATTATTCAGCTCCTGCTTCAATGAGGACATCTCCTACAAATAGTGGTCTTCTTGTTGCAACCACAGGGTCAACTAGTGATAGCACCATGGAAGAGTTGCAGGCTGCAATTCAATCTGCAATTGCTCATTGCAAGAACTCCTTTAAAGGGGGATGATAAAACTTAAATGCTAGGCCTAGTTTTCAGTTTTTTCCCCTTTTTAATCAACTTCTTCTCCAAGTTATATCAATTATTGCCTTTTTCTTTTTCTTTTTCATGTATAAATGGTACATATAAACGAGTATGAAATTAGTTTAAAAGAATTGAAGATGGCTTCAACATATTTCATCTTTAAAATGAAAAACTTTTGTTCACATGATTCATTAGTTGCATAAAATTATAATAATGCAAGTTGTTTAATTTCAGTATGTTAAATATGAGATTACATTTCTGTTTTACATCCCAGCATTCCATGCAATGTGGCTTCTTTTCTTGAAGTAAATAAACTTGTTTATACCGGTTTGATTATACAAAATTCAATGAGAAAATTAACAGCTGCAGAAGGTACAAAAATCTAATGAAAATGAAACAGATAAGAGCAACTGATTGTGTGTGGTAAACTTTCTCATCAATTATAGGAAAGGGAAGGGAGAAAGGACATTGAGATTGTTGTGATCATATGATATGTCTATTTGATTAGGCCGACAGCAAAATCCCGTATCTGCAATAACCATGAAAAATAATAAGTGTTGGAGAAAATTTCATGGAAAATTTCCCATCTCACCATCAAAATCCTCTATTTTTTTCCCCTTGCATTTTAATCTTTGTAAAAGATCAGAAACAATGTTGTCATCGTGTTTGGTGCATTTTCATGGATGAAATTTTTAATAGAATGTATAATTTACTCTTTAATCTAATGTATATAAATTAGTTTATTAATTTTTTAAATAAAAAAAGACAAAATACAATTCAAATCTCACCTCCATAATTCTTTTACCAAAATTTATCACATTTAGCAGTGGTCATAAAGTGTAAAAGAGCAAAGGGTGGGTTTCATTTGATCAGTTAATCAAACATCTAATATAATTGCAAGGTCTATTCATCATATATTAACAATTAGCTGTCAACCACAGATGGGAAAACTGACTGAGTTGGAAAAGAAAAAAACACAGTGCCACAACAATCCAAAGCTTCACAGATACTTAACAATAACATCTTTGCTCAATTCTATCAAATGATCACTTTGATTAACTCGGAAATGTAGAACCTCGAGGCTATATTTGCATCGCCCACATTTTATATGGAGTAACATCCAAGTTTCAAAAGTTACATCTTAATCCACAAGCTTTAAGTGAAGGTTATGGGTAATGAATCAAATCTTTTAATTATTAAAAATTATATATGGTGGTTGTCGAAACATTGTTAGAGTACGAGGATTTAGTTGTAGAGTGCCAATAACCAATTTGAGCTAGGTTAGTTATTCACCTATTGTTTTAAAGTTTTAGGATGAAGAAGTCGTAAAAATTAAGACTTGGTCTCATACCAAAATTTGGGCGTTATAGCACCCAACAACGCCTATTTAAGGATAGTCCTACGTGGTTCAGTAAATAGAGTTTCTTACTTAGAAGTTTTAAATGAAATATGATCTTAATTGAAACTTAAAAATCTCATTTTAAAAGAAGAAGAAGAAAAAGAGACTATAAAATCGTTAAGGGTTTTTTCCCCCATATTCTTCTTTTTCTTCCCTTAGTTGCTGCTATTGTGGATAAATTTCAATTTCTCTCAACACTTCATCCCTCAACACTTGCACAGCCAAATATATACTTCACTAATTTTTCCAAGGCTAAACCTTGTCCCATAGAGAAACTTCTTCCTGAAATACTAGACCACCAAAAAAGAAGAAGAAGAATCTTTTTCTGCCTAATTTTGGTCAATAACAATATATAAGTAACTAGGGTGTTGGGTTAGAAATCAATTTTAGGGTTCAAGGTTGGTTGAGGGTTAAAAAATCGATTTGAAAATCAATTAACAGGGTTAAAGGTTAGAAATTGATTGGTATTTTTCGTCTGCCATTTGCATTTCACTTTGTTGTGAGATTTTCCACTTTAAGGTTTCATCTTTTCCTCTTTCTGTTTATGGGTTTTATTCAAAAATAAGAAATTATTTGTCCTTTCATGAGGAAGATTTGATATTTTTTCTTCATTCCCAGTAAAACCCAATACTGAAATGGCATCTTTTTTGTGCTTAAAACCCTCTCCTCTATTTGGGATGCCAAAATCTACTGAACCTAAAGATGGGTCTGAATCCAATACATATTTATTCAAGATTTGTACTTTTTTCTTATTTTGGCCATACCTAGCAAACCCCATTTATCGTCCCTCCAATGTGATTGTTTTCATGAAGAGGTCACTTAGTCCCTTGATAAGCATTCTAATGCTTGTTGCATTGACTGCAACCTTAAGCTGTCAGATTGTTGATCCCTACTATGATGTCTTTACTATTTCAGCTGAGTTGGAGTCAACCAGAGTCCTAATCCAACCCCCACAAACCCAAATTTTTAACTCTACCTGCTCAAGTTTGCATCTATTGATATATGTGAAGCAAAATCCAAGCTTGAAATAAAGCAACTGGTGGAAAAGGACTTTCCTAGTTAAGAAAGGCAAAGGAACTTTGCAACTTTGAGGAGCTTCAGTCATTATTATGCCAAATCCATAAATTCTAATGGATTACTGGTATTACTAAAATCCCTAAACTGGTGCAACTTTCCATTTTTTTCTCTTCTTCTTCTTCTTCTTCTTCTTCTTCTTCTTTTTTTCTCTTCTACAGCCTAAACCTTAAATTGGCAATAAAAGGGGTTGTTTAAATTGGTGCTTAACGTCCAGCTGGCTGATTAATGACAACTAGGAATCCATCAATTGTCATGTCACTTTTCCGTTACGTCTGTAATAGAAAATGGTTAAAAAGACTGTTTTGTCATTTTTTGAAAGTTGAGTGACTGAATTGAAACCTGAGTGACTGTTTTGTCAGTTGAATCAAAGTTGAGTGACGGTTGGTATAATTTACCCTAAAATTTAATTTATTAAAATTAAAAAAACCTAACTCTATCAAACTTAAAATCAAATCCTATTAAATCTTAAATTCTAATTTCATCCACCTATTAAAAACTTAAGTTCTAATGTACAGAAATTCAAAAATGAAACCTATTTAAGCTTAAAAATCTAATTTAGAAAATAAACCTAATTTATTAAAAAATCCTAAAAATAAATTTATCTTATTAAAACCCTAAATACAATTCTAATTTATAAGAACCTTAAATCTAAAAAATAAATAAATCTAATTTATTAGAAAACTTAAATATAATTTAGAAATTAAATTCTACCCTCTTAAAACTCAAATCTAATTTAAAGGAAAATAAAATTCTAACCAATTACAACCTAAGACCTAATTTAGAAAATAAATTCTAACTTAGGCTCCTTTTGGATGCCCGTTTGGCTCCAGGGAGGTGAGTTTTTCTTCTTGGATTTTGTGCAACCTCACCGGTCACCCCTTTGGATGATATTGAGTTTGCCAGTGAAAAATATTTTAACCACACTGAGATGCTGAAAAGAGACGGGGGGTTTCAGCAGCAATTGAACCCAGTGAGATAGTAGGTATTTTCAAGTGACAAAAATACCCATACAAAATGAGAACTACTTGAGTATAATTTTCCTACATTTTCTCAGCTACCAAAATTCCATGCATTCTACCATCCCAATGCAGTTGCAGAAACTAGAAAACACCTCATTTTCCTTAAATCTATCAAATTCCAAAACCCCATTAACCTAAACAAAGCAATTGAGAAATAGCAAGTAAATAAAAATACTTATCTTTCTCAAAGGATTTCGCTTTATTAAACCGAAGATAGTGACTTTAATATTACCTCTATCCACATACGCCTTGATGATTTTACCCCACGAAGAAATCGAGAGCTTTTGGGATTTCTCAAGGAGTTTGATTGTAGGGTGGAATAAAGAGTGGCGAAGGAGGAGATCTCGTGATGGCAACAAGTGTGATTGTGGGAATAGTTGTTGAAATTTGGGTTTGGGTTTGGGTTTGATGCTTGATTGAATATGTACAAAGTTTAAAAATAAATTATTAGAATTTCATTAACCATATTCATAATATTAAAATAATTATCTATTAAATATTTATTTCTATTTTTGTAAAGTAAAAATCTTATTCCAAATTCATAATTTTGAAATTTTACACTATTTAATTGTAATTAAAATTATATAAATGTGTTTTCAAAAATGTATAAATGTCATAGGAATGTGTTTTTAAATTTAAAATTATATAAAATGTATTTTTCAATTTACTGTTTAAAGCTAGATTTATGAAATGTTTAAAGCTAGAATTTTCAATTTAATGTATTTTTAAAGATACATTTTAATAATTTATTAAATGAATTTATAAATTCACATATTTTAATAATTTTATATAAGTAAAATAATTTAAAACTTCTATTATATATCAATTCTAATCTGATGTCCTTAATAGTCATTTTTTATTTTCACCTCACCGCTATAGCTGCGTTTGAATCCAAACACACACTCCACCGCTGTTTTTAATCTCACTGCTACAGTGTCCAATCTCACCGCTACAGTAACTAATCTCACCGCCACCGCTGTTTTTAACCTCACCGGAGGTAAACACACCACCCATCCAAACTAAGCCTTAAGGTGGGTTTGGATGGGCGATTGAGTGCGGTGCAATGCGTTTAGCTTACTTTTTGTCTCACGCTACAGTGTCGCTACAGTATCTAATCTCACCGCCACCGCTATTTTTACACTAACCGCAGGTAAACGCACCGCCCATCCAAACCCACCCTTAGTAAAACTTAAGATCTAAATTGCAAAATAAATCCTAACCGATACTAAAATTCTAAATTTTAATATTTAATAAAAAAGACTTAAAAATTCAAAATCTAAAATCTATGAGACTTAAATTAAAAATCTAATCCAAAACCTAAATTAGAAATAATATAAAATTAAAACGGATGGGATGAAATTTATTAAAGTCAATTCAATCAAGTCATCAATTTTTTTTTTTGTAAATAATAGACTGATATTAATGCTGTGTGGCCCACCAATAAAGAACATAAAACGTCAAAATCAAAGACAACAAAGCAAACAAAGCCAGAAAAGTAATAAATAAAGTAGCTGAAAGCAATAATTAAAAGCCTAAAAAATAACAAAACCACTAAATGAAAACCACCTGCGCCCACAGCACCATTCAAACCCAATATCAGTCGCAAACGTTTCTTCTTCATCTGAGAAGCCAGCAAAAACCGAGAAGAAAACCAAAAGCTTCAGAAAAGGGTGGAAATTCATCGAACCTTCTCCACCATCGAAGCATTACGAGAAAACTCCTAGAGCCGAGAATCCCGCATCTCCCACTCCTTCAAAGTCGACGCTGAGCGATTATGCGGAACCCGTCGTTCCACCTTCTAAATTCGTGCCTTCTCCTACCTTCCATCGCGAGTGTATGGGCGTGTTATTTGCCTTCAGGGGACAAAAGCGGTAAGAGATTTCATCAAATTCATCTTCCATAGAGAGAATAGACTGTGTAATCGGTCGGATAATGGACTTGTCTTTCTGTTTCTTCAGAATGCTTTTGATAACTGTTAAGGAGTCACCTTCCACGTTTATCCGTCGGAAGCCCATTGCTCTCGCCAGGATAAGGACCCTTTCGCATGCCTCGCCTCCTCCACAAACGTATCCGCATACGGCTCTAAACAGATAAGTCTCGCGCCCACTATTTTTCCTTCAATTCGGCTACAACCGCCGTGATAGCAATTTTTGTATCAATATGAAATGATGCATCAAAGTTGATTTAATAAAATTTGCATGAGGGGTTTCCACTTTGATTCCCCAAATAAGTTGAGGACGGGAGGATATTTCTCTGTATAAGGTTGACTCACGATTGTAACCTTTAAGAAACCCCAAAAATTCTGCTAGAGAAATGAACTCCTTCATGAATTAATTTATTTCTTCGAGTCCATAATCCCCATAAGGAAAGGATCATCACCGTCGTTGTTGTTCATTGGCGCAGAGAAGGTATTGATAAAGCAGAGCTTACCACCGGTCAAAGGGTCAAAAGGAGGGACCATGATTTCGTGGATTTCCAAACATCTTGTGTCATCCGACAGAGCCACATAAGGTGATCAGTATTCTCCGGGCCATTCTTACAAAGAGGGCAAACCACGTCCACACACAATTTCCTTTGAAAAAGATAGCAGAAAACCATCCACCCGGAGAGCGTGTAAGCGGTGTTAAAGATCTTAATCGCGATCGATCGATCGTCAGCTGCGAATGTTTTAATCAAATTTGCATTCATACTATCGGTGACTCGCCGTTCAACAAGGCCAAATAACTTTTCATCCGGACCCGTATTCGAGGCCGTAAAAAGTTTGCTAAAATAACTGAGGCTACATTCAAAATATCCTCCGTCGAAGACGATTTGCTGCCGTTCTCATCCTCCAAAGCCAAAATGCGACCACGGGATTGTCTAGAAAGCGCCACCTTATGAAAATAACTTGTGTTGCGATCTCCATTCTTCAACCAATTAACGCGAAAGCACGTTGTTCCCAAAAGAGTTCCTCTTTTTCGCTTTCCCAATTAAGACCCATCTGGACATCCGTAATGTCGGCGAGAACCTCATCGAAGGGTCTTGGTTATAAAGGTGGTTCAATCTATCTTCCAATATCACTCGATGTTTTCTATCCATTTGATGCTTAACAATGCCCCATTGTTGCAAACGCCTTCCTAAATTCTCCAATTTAACATCAACACTTCCAACATCTTCACCCCACCAACCTTTAAGCAAATTCTCAAAAGAATCATCAAGACACCACTTAGCTTCAAAGCGGAAAGGTTTCATTCGATTCATTAATTCATTATGCGGTTTATGCATGGTGTCAAGGAGGAGGGGACAATGATCGTAAAAGGAGTGCCCCAAATGTTCCACTTTATAATTTGGAAAAGTTGTATCCAATCACAAGTGGCCATTCCACGATCCGATTTTTCCGAATATTGGAGGATGCAAACTTACCTCTTTCCCAAGTGAACCACCGTCCAACATAGCCCAAATCATTGAGATTACAGTCTTCAAGCGCCAATCTAAACTCCTGCAGATCTCGCTTCCGCTCTCAAGCGTCCACCTTTTTTTCAAAAGAGTTTACAATTTCATTAAAATCTCCCATCACGACCCACGGACTTGATTGGTTACTACTTAAAGATCTAAGCAAATTCCATGATTCGGTGTGCTTTGAGCATCGGGATTACCATAAAATCTCGTTAACCGCCAAACTGTCCCACATTATTTGTCACGAATTTTAGCATCAATGTGAAAAGCTTGAGTAGCTTTTGAGTCACCAAAGAGTTTCCTTTCCACCCTAGCGATAGTCCCCACTTGAACCTTTTGCACCAACGTCAATACCATTAGTGAAGCCACATTTCAATCTCACCTTTTCCATCCTCTTAACACATAATTTCGTTTCTAAAAGAAACAAAATTTGGGGATTTATGGCTCGTAATCTGTTTTTGAGCCTTTGAACAGTTCGTGGTCTCCCCAACCCACGAACGTTCCAACTTATTATTTTCATAATGCTCGGCTGCTCTGTCCACCAGAGCTAGCCGTTAAAACATAAGAGTCACTATCCTTAGTAGAACCCACATGAGCATTCGGTTCCTCCTCTCTCCGTTGCCTCTTTTTTCCATCTGTCAAAGCAAGTGGATCATGTTCATCTAAATTCTGATCCATGGGCCCATTATTCATATTATCTGTTTTCAATGAAACAATATTCCGATTACGCCAAATAACCTGCTCATTAATTGGGTGGCGGTCAAACTTCAAATTAGAAGATTGCGGCAGAATATTTTTATTCCTTAAATCCTCCCCAAAATCACGCCTAGATACAGTCTCGGATTGAGAAAAATTTCCTTTACTGCCACTTTCCGAAAATTCAGAGCAGAACTGAGAACCGTCCGCCTCCCTTAGCCACCTACTTGCCACCATATTCCGACGTCTTGGTACCGCCCTTAGAGAGAGATCCCAACCAAAAACAATTTTTGAGGGCTCAATACTAAGCCGATAAGGACGAGAGCTTTCACTATGCCCAAGTTTGCCGCAAATGAAAGCAGAAATAAATCACTTTTCATATTTGAAATAAGCATAGACCGTGGTATCATTGCCAATATTGATCTTCTTTTTGCGTTTTAGAGGAACCAAAACATCCAATTTAACCCAAATGCGCATGTAATTTTTTGAACCTAAACCATTCGGAGAATCATAATCAAGAAACACGCCCAAGAAATCCCCAAATTGCTTTGCCATAGCTGCAGAGAACGGACTGTGGGTAAATTATGCACTTGGATCCAAAAGTCCGAAAGATTCAAATTGACGGTTGATGGAATTTCCCCATGTTGAATACTTTGCGAGAATCAACAAATGATTATTGAAGAACCATGGAGTCTCATTAAGCACCCTTTGCACATCGACTTCATGAAAAAATTGAAATAAATAACGTTTTCACCCGGATCGATAATACAAATCCCCCAAGTGGATGCCAAAGATCGACCATCGTGTTTCTAAGAGAGGGAAGTTCACAACATGTTGTCGTCGACAAAGCGCCACAAGAGAACTTGTATTTATCGGACTCGCCACGCTTCCTCTTGGAATGCCTCTTCTTCATCATCCAAGAAACCGAGGCTGCTAGTACTTCCTCCATCCGAGAAAAGAAAAAATAAGCACTTCCCGGAAAAACAAAGTCCAAAGAAAAACCGATGAAAAATAAGAACACCGATTCAAAGGAGAAAAAGCGATTTAAAACAGTAACCTACGTGCCAAAAGGCAGACAGAGAGAATCATGCCAAAAGGCAGACAGAAATTTTGTTTAGTAGTACTTTTTAAAATTACTTTATCAAGCTGTCAATTTTAAAGCTCAAAAGATCAGTCAACTTGCGACGAATTTTTGGACAAGATCCAAGCATTTATAGGCTAAGATGTTTGCATAGCATTTGAATAACAATTTCTTAGCTTCAAAATGCACTTTGAATAACTTTATTTTGAGTCCGGGAGATCAAGTTATGACTATTTTACTAAAGATGATGCGAACAAAATTTTTGGACGGAATTTTTACGGAAAATTACGGATTATATCTCAAATGGATCAATTGGGAAACTATCTTCTATTCACATTCATCGGTTTTTTTAATCCATCTTTCACTTTTGATTTTTATTTATTTATTATTTTGAATATTTATTCTT
This sequence comes from Gossypium sturtianum, assembly GCA_025698515.1. NCBI lineage: Eukaryota > Viridiplantae > Streptophyta > Magnoliopsida > Malvales > Malvaceae > Gossypium > Gossypium sturtianum. The sequence goes on along the minus strand of CM046943.1, from coordinate 119,077,943 downwards.
TGTTCTTAAATTTCTTTTTTATTGTTTTTGTTTTCTTTGTTTCCTTAAATTTGTTTGGCTTTCTCTTCTCAGGTCAAATTCGAATTCACTCGTGTCAATCAACTTGAATGCAATCTTGGTCCGCTACCCCCTATAATTTGGTATCAAATTTGGGCATTTTTTAGTTTATTCTTTTGGCTAAATAAATTGTTTTCATCGATTTTTCTTAAATAGCCTCTAAAAAACTATTTTTTACCCTGAAATTTTTTGGAAAAACATTTATTTTAGTGAGTAAATGAATGAAAATCGATTTGAAATTTTATATACTATTTCTTGGAACTTTGGTACATTAAAAAATATTTCCCACAAAAAAAAAGAAAAAGGGAAAAATTGAAAAATCAAGGAAAGATTAAAAAAAAAATTTAGGTTGAAATTCATGCCCAAAATTTCCAGATCTAATATTTATCATATAAAGAGACTTCACTTTAATTTTCGTGATTTTAGCACATTGGGAACACCTTGAACGAAAAATTCAAGTTGTTTTCCATTGTTTCAGGTTTTCTACTGGGTAGTTTATTTTCTTTGGTTCTAGCATTAAGTTTTCTCTTTTATTTTTTTAGATTTTCTTATTCAATTATGCATTCTAACGCATTTTCGCTTCTTATGTTAATAGGTACGAAAAGAGTTGTTCTCCTTTCTCCGTACAATTTACTTCCTTTGTAGTCGAGTTTTTCTTTGGCTTCTTAGAGCCTTAGGTCAACTTTGTTAGAAAGTGATCCCACATCTTTTTCGAATATTATTGAGTTTGATTACTCTTTAAAAGTTACAAGTGAGAAAATCTTAGCTTATTTTCTTTGTCTCCTAGAATTGTTTATTTTATTGCAAGTGCATAACGGCGAGCCTTAGGTCAACTTTGTTAGAAAGTGATCCCACATCTTTTTCGAATATTATTGAGTTTGATTACTCTTTAAAAGTTACAAGTGAGAAAATCTTAACTTCTTTTCTTTGTCTCCTAGAGTTGTTTATTTTATTGTGAGTGCATAACGGCGAACCTTGGTTTTACTTGATCAATTTTCAATTTGAGTATTTTTTACTTTCATATTCTTAAAATGGTGCACACACTTAGTATGGAAGAGGAGAATGATAAACCTTACGCAAAACATAGATGTCATACTTGTAAAAAAAATCTTGCACGTACATGTTGTTTCCAATGTCATTCAACCTTCTATTGTTCATGGACTTTTCAAGAAAAACATTGGCACAAACATAACAAGTTTTGCGAGCTTAAATGACTTATGGAAGAGAAAAGGGAACAAGCTAGCAAGTGCATGTGGTGTGATGTGAAGGATCACAAGGACTTTGAATATCCAACAAATTCATTGTTCTCTATATTTGATTTAATGATAGGATTCATACGATCCTTGCAAGTCGAGGTACGTAAGTATGACATAGAGCCTATTGAGGAGTCTTATTTTATTGATGTCATGGAAGATGATGATATGAGTCAACAAGAAACTTTTGTTGATGCTATTTGTGAAGAAATTATATGTGATAATATACCTATTGTTGAGATTTCCTCTAGTGACAAAGAAAGTTGTGATGATGAATTCAATGTTCAAAATTTTTGTGAGGGGTTAAAGGGAAGTGAGTATGATTCATTTAAAAATTTTGAGAGAAAAAAGACCTTAAGCAATAAAATTCAATTTATTAGTAGAAAACAGTACATCGAGTACCACATGTCTAATGGGGCATCTCAAAGGAAAGAGTTGAAAGAGCGAGTACTATAGTGATGCATTGTGGGCACTAGTTCTCCAAAGAAATGAGGATATTGAATTCCGGTAAAGACCACAGTTATGACAATTATTTAGGTAGATGCCAAGCGTCACTAGCTAAAAGTAATGAATACGTGTATATGAGATGTGGAATAATGAGAGATGGGGAGGGGTGAGACCCATGAGAGAACATGGTTAAGACCAGACCAGGGTCTAAGTCTGCTAGTAAACGGCTCAGAGTGCATAAAGCATGGGCCTTGTCAACTAAGTTAGTGAATTCTCCTATGAAATTCAAGAAGTTTAATTCTAAGCCATAAGTCTCAATTTCTTAAGACTATGCAGTCTTACAAGCATTTTATGTACAGATCTCACTAAGTTCTCTCGAACTTATAAAATTGTTGCTTGAATGCAGGTTAGATAAAGACTCGAAAAAATCAAGAGGGACCAAGCTAGACTCTACCAGAGTTACATGGTGCATGGTAGCTATTCATGTATACAGAGGGACACCCACAAATGCTACGTCTCAGGGTTGAAGTTGGTTGAGTCTATACGGGGTCGAATTGTAAATTGTAAAAAACTATTAGAACATTAAAAGTGTCAAGTTGTAAGATTTCAAGTAGTAATGTGGAGGTATAATTTATCTATGGATTTATTCATATTTGAATAGATATGTGTTAAGTTATTTGGTACTCGGACTTGGCAATCGGGTCGGGTAAAAGGTGTTGGATCTGGTGCCCTAAGTGTAGTATTTTTGCCAATATACACTTTTAATTTTTTCCGAATAGATTGATTAAATTAATATACTTTGTATAATTTTCCTCACATGATTTTTGCACGCAAAGAAAAATGGAAGCAAATGTTGCTCATTGGTTGTTTAAATGTTTAACTAATACTAAGCGGTATTACGTGGTCGAATCATAGTACGAAAATATAGCTTGTATTGGTAGACAAACCTAAACATGTCATTAATCTAATCAAAAATGAGAAAATTGATTAAAAGACTAATATGTTGTCTATTAAGTCCAATTGGGGAGATGTCTTGTCTTGGGCATCGGAGTGGATGACTCCCAAAAGATAGAGACATAGATGTGACTGACTGGACTGACAGTGCATAAGCAGGACCCAAGCAGAATAGACCTTGAATCTATTTATGGATTTATTCACTTGTGATGTTCATAGTATGGCATACCTAAATCCTGAGTGGATGGCGGACTATGTATGCGTGACTCGTACACTTTGATGCTAGTAAAAGCTTGAGTTTAGATAAATAAAGAACCGAAAGCTGGTGCGTTGGGTGTACGACTTTTGTAGTATGTAGCGTCATTCACAAAAATGAAAATCATAGCCCAAAACATGGGCAAATGATATCCTCTCATTGGCATTACATGGTTGATGAAAAGTAAACGTGGCTACGGGTCGTCCGTCTTTGTGATGGATGACTTTATCACTATTTGATAGTAATTGACTTTTTATGAAGAAAGATGCAATGGTTACCATGAGATAAAATAGGATCATATTGGGAGAACGAATATTATCCCAAAGAGATCAAGGATATCCTATAAGGGTAACACACTTATGACAAGGTCATTGGACGAGTACTGAGTAGTTGTTTTGGTAATGGTATGTCATTGAGGAGAGCTCAGTCACGATACTATAGTGGAATGAATTCATGACTAAATGAGTTTATAATTAATAGGCAAAAATTTGGAACTTAATTATAAATCATTTGAACCTCAACTACATATGTCCAATCGGTCCCTCCGATAGCTCGTTGAAACCAGAAATGAATTGCATATTTGAATAAAAATGAACGGAATGAATAGAAAAAGAGAAATGGGAAACATTCAGGAATGATTATTGTTTTCTTCGAAATGGAGAAATGAAATCATTTCGAAATGAATGTAGGTTTCCAAAAATGGAAATGAAAATGAAAATGGAAGCTTGCAATCCTATATAGGATTACTTAAAAAATGATAGAAGAATGAGTTTATATTTTTGGACTGCTTTGAAGCCCGAAAATGAAAATAAACCATTCGATCATAGTGAACATGTTGAGTTGTAACATTTTGAACGAATTTTCTCGAAATTTACTAGAGGTAAAATCGTCAAAATTTTACTAGGGGTAAAATTGTCAAAAAATTTATTAGGCTAAATTTGAGATGAGAAAACTATTTAATATGTAAATATTTAAGTTTACTTTGGGAAATAGAAAAACCAAATCAGGTTGGATCATATTACAGAGTACTAGGTCAAAAAAGCCAGGAAGTACTCGTAATTGGACCTGATGTGAGAGAGGCCCAAAACCCCTCATATAACATGAAGGGGGCGAAAGCCCTAGTAGAAATATAAGGGTGAGTCGTTCACCCCTCTACTTAAGATAAACCTCTACAACTCTACAAGGGTTCTACCTTTTTTCCTATAAATAGATAATACTAGTAGAGCTATTGGCACAACTTTTAAGAGATTGTTATTCTGTCGAAAAATAGAGAGAATTTATTCTCAACTTATAAACATATTTTTCAGAATACCAATTTTACCGATTTCTATTAAAGAAAAGAAAATTCCCGTTTTCACCCCAAAATGAATTTTTTTCTAGTTCTGTGTTTTGATTTAATTGGTTCGAACCCACACTCGAAAGCAGTTTGTGGTACGAGAATAGCGGAGAAGATCTTTTGGTTGAAAGCTAGAAAACATTAAGGATCCGCTAATCCAAAAACACAGGTACGAATTCGATTAATGTTTATTGTTATAAATATCACAAACCGGGTCCGTTTTTAAAATTTTAATTTTCCGCTGTGCAAAAAAACCGTTTTCAAACTGAAATTTTTCCAACAAAGGGTGTTACAATAATTTAGCTATTTTTAGTATTTTAATTTTCTTTAATTTTTGAAGATAAGCATATATGTTGGTATGTTAATATTATTAAAAGGAAGCATTTGTAAGGAATAAACTTTTGAGTGATAAAATAAATTTAAGTTAAAAAGGGCATAAAAACTAACCTTTCTCTCTCGCTTTCAAATCTAATATATTAGTTAGAGGTCGATTAAGTCTTAGCTCGATTGGTGTTAGTATTGTTGTCAATATAGGAGGATGTGAATTCGAGTGCGTCGAAGCCTATTAACCTCCTATTTAAGGGTTGGGGAGAGACTATAGGTAATTCTAAATATTATATTAAAAAGAGGAGATATGATAACAACTAATATTAAAAAAAAATTAGAGAGATGAAATTGATAACAACATGTAAAGCAGCTCAATTAATTTCCCCCAAATCAATCGGATTTTGATGATGATTTCATTGTGAATTTAAGCTTTTTGTAAACGATGTGGGACTTGTTTGTTGAGAAAGGAGGGGATAGATGGAACATGACAAGGTGTTTTAAAGAAAATAAATTAATATATACATTAAGTAAAGCTTTGAATTTAGGTAATTAAACAATTTGTATAATGCATTTTTTAGGTTGTCAAGTATAATAGGAGCACCATTTAAAAATGATCAAAGGAAAGAAAAAAATAAAGTCCCATTTTCTAATTTTCATTACATAACTAAGGATAAAAAAGGTACCCTTTACCATTGAATATATCATGTAAATCAAAAATGGAATTTGAATCCTTGATGTTTCAACTAAATAAGGATAATTGATTTACGATTTTAAAAACTTACATTGGTGGAAAGAAATAACACAAGATAAATGCAGATGTGGAAAGCATCTATACATTTCTATCATCGATTTGTTGAATTTTGAAAAAAAAAAATATTTAAATTATAAATATAATAAATATTTCCAAAACTTTGAAAATGTAAAAAGTTGAAAAAATTATTTAAAGAACATTTTTTGAATTTAAAAAAAAAATATTTTCTATTCCTTCAATTTTTTTTTTGCACTCTATCAAGTAAAGCCTTATTAAAAAAATAATTAATATCACTTCATTTACTACATTTCAAACATTATAAAGGGCTAAAGTATCTTGTTTATTTTGATAAGGATATAGTACAAGGATGTTAGAGGTATTTATTCGTTTAGATAAATGATCAGCACTTTGCAATTTTAGGCATGAATGTTAGGGAATTTCCCTTTTTACAGGGGCTGTCAGATGCCCACGCAACCAAAAAGAAAAGAACCTTGCATAATTGAAGCCAATGCAATAGATTAAAATTTGGAGTTTCGTGTTTGACAAGACGATAACGCATCTTTGAAGCTACAATTATTGAGTAGGGAATATATTTCTTCTGGGGTTTTATATATGATATATAAAAACTTGAGTTTTTTAACTAAGCAATATAGTTTTTATGGTTGATTATATTATTATATTTATTTTTTATTTTTTTTAAAACTAATCACATAAAATAAAAATAAGAATATTAATTTTACTGAAATATTTGGTTAAATAAGATTTTTTTTTTTGTAAATAAAAAAAGGTACAAGCAATGTCTACACACCATTCTTGGCAAAGCTACACCCTATAAATCATCATGAATAATTTGTATCATTAGTTTTAAAAAAATTATTTTCTATTCCTTCCACTCTTTACCACAGACGAGCTTGAACCTGGTGAGCCTCATACAACACCACACCTTCGCTGAACATATGTAAGATGCACGTGAGAAGTTTAGAATCATTGATTACCCAACTGTCCTAAGAATCATATCCAAGGGCGTCACATCACTATCACTGCTAGGAAACCGGATCAAATCTTAATGTTAGTAGTCTCTAAACACATAGGCAATCTAGTCTCCCACTATATAAGGGCCTAGGCATAGCCCACATGAGACTTCTTCTACTTCCATGATAAGTGCTAAAAGTAACATATTTTAGCTTCATTCTTAATGCGTTTTTGGATGATTACTCGATTTAAAATGGTGAATTTTATGCTCCTCATCATTTAAATTCATGTTTTTATACTTAAGAAAGCATTTGGGAGCAAAAGGAGCGAAAAACAAGCAAAAATCAGAAAATCCTGCAAGGTACAAAGGCCACATGTGCTGGACTTTTCCATACGGGCTGGGCAAATGGTCGTGTGAGCCACACAGGCTGCCACACAGTCATGTGCCAGATTGTGTTAAAATCGTAAATTGCACTCCAAACACACAGAAAAACACAATTTTTAGGTTGTTCAGGCACTCTAAGACCTATATATGACAAAGATAAGAAGATGAGAGTAAGCCGTCAGAGAATATTCAAAAAAACAACTCAGAAAACACCATTGAAGCCGACTCTGAAGCAGATTTGTATCAAGATTTAATATCTCATTTTGATTTCTTTGAAGTTTATTATGAGTTTCTTTATTTCTTGTGGTTATATTGTCTTTGAGATGTTTTTATTTGCTATCATGAACTAATTTTCCAAATGCCTAGGGAAATGAACCCTAGGATGAATTCTATTACTTGATTTCTATTTTTATGCAATAAATACTTGGATCTCGTTCTCAATTATGTGTGCTTAATTCTTGGTTTAATATCTCTAGGCTATTAATCCATGGTTGATGTGCTTAAATTAGAGGAGGAATAGACCCTATTTAAAAGTAGATCTAGCATAATTGAGTGGAGTTGCAAGCAATCCTAGAAATAATACGACATAAATCTATTGGATTAAAGTCAAATCTAATAGGGGATCCATAGATCGAGTTAATGCGACAATAGGGGTTTTAATTAGAAATAAATTTCAATTAATCAACTTAGAGTCAGTTGCTCTTAGTCTTGAAGGGAGATATTAGCATAATTTAGGAATTTCTACGGATCAAGATACTAAGTGAAGAAATTGCATAATTTAGATTGATAATGACAAATGAACTCTAAGGGAATTTTTTCCTAGGTATTGTTTCGCTTCTTGATTGTTAATCATTTATTTTCCCAATTTGTTCTTTGTCGTGTTCTTTAGTTAATTAATTTGGTTAATTTTAGTTTCAATCAATCATTCCAATTTATCGGTTAAATAATAGAAAGACGATAATTACTAATACTTTTAGTCTTCATGGGAATGATATCTTTACTCACTGTAGCCATACTATTAATTGATAGGTGCACTTGCCTTTGTCGAATTTTTAGTTGGTTTACGACTGCATCAAGTTTTTGGCGCCATTTCCTGGGATTAAAATATTAGGAAATTTTTTTAATTTAGCCATATTTATATTTATATTTTTTATTTAATTTTTTACATTCTAATTTTTCATTTGTTTGCTTCTGGTAGGTTCTTTTTGTTTATGACTAGAGGAAACCTGTTGGATCCATTAATTTTTGACAGTAAGATTGAAAAGATTACTCGTAGAAATCATAGAGAGGTTAGAGAAGTAAGGCAAAATCAAAAGAATATAGTAGACGATCAAGAGAAAAAGGATATTACTGTGGAGATGTGTGATAATAAAAATAATCAGCTACCTCCTGCAACTCTAGCTCCTCATACTATGTATGATTATGCTAAGCCTACTTTGATTGGGGCTGAGTCAAGTATTGTGAGACCCACCATTGCTGCAAACAATTTTGAGGTGAAGCCAAACACAATTCAGATGGTACAACAATATGTTCAGTTTGATGGTTTGCAAGATGAAGATCCAAATACTCATTTGGCTAACTTTTTAGATATTTACGACACTTTCAAGATTAATGGCGCTACTGATGACTCCATACGCTTGCGGTTGTTCCTATTCTCTTTGAGGGGCAAGGCAAAATAGTGGTTGAATTCATTGCCAGCCACGAGGATCTATCACGACTTGGACTCAAATGATTGAGAAGTTTTTTTTTAAAATATTTTTCACCAGCTAAAATAGCTAAGTTGAGGAATGATATCTCTTCTTTTGTTCAGTTTGATATTAAGACTCTTTATGATACGCGGGAAAGATTTAAAGATTTGTTGAGAAGGTGTTCTCATCATAGACTACCTTGTGGCTCAAAGTTCAAACTTTTTACAATGGTTTGGACCCTTCGACTAGAAAAATGATTGATGCAGTAGTTGGTGGAACATTGAATAAAAAAATACTTGAGATAGCTCAAGAGTTTATTGAGGAGATAACACTGAATAATTATTAGTAGTAAGTTATGAGAGTAAAACCTGTCAAGGCAGCCGGAGTTTTTGATTTTGATGCAGTTTTTATGTTAGCAAATCAGGTTAAAGCTCTTGGTAAGAAAATTGATTATTTAAATTTTTCTAAGCAGGTGAATCTGGTGATGCAATGTGATGCGAATGGAGTGCGGATAATTAATTCAGAATATTCACCCTTCAAGTCTAATATGGAGTATGAGCAAGTCGACTTTATAAGTAATAATTCTAGATCTTAAAATAACCCCTATAGTAATAGTTATAATTGAGGTTGGATGAACCATCCAAATTTCTCTTGGGGTGGTCAAGGAAATCAAAGGTCACAACCCTTTTCGGGTTTTCAGCAACCCTATCAGCAAGAAAAGAAACCGAACCTTAAGGAGATGTTAGCTAAATTTATTTTGGTGTCAGAAACTTGATTTCAAAACACTGAGACAACTCTGAAAAATCAGAAAACATCAATTCATAGACTCAAAAATAAGATTGGATTGCTTGCTAAACTGGTTTCGGAAAGACAACAAGGTAGCTTACCTAGTAACACTGAACCCAACCCAAAAGAGCATGTGAAGGTAGTTACATTGAGGAATGATAAAGTGTTTTCTGAACCTGAAAAGAAGTTGAAACAATAAATTGATGAGAAAGATGATGGGGTGACAAAAACCAAAAAAATTCAAACACCGGTTCTTAAAGAATACAAACTACCAATCTCATATCCAGCAAAGGTGAAGAAAGACCACATGGATGGACAATTTGGTAAATTTCTTAAACTTTTTAAACAATTACATATTAACTTACCTTTTGTTGAAGCTCTTTCGAAGATGCTCACATATACAAAATTTTTAAAGGAGCTATTGACAAATAAAAGGAAGTTAGAAGAGCTATCCACTGTGGAACTGAATGAGGAGTGCTCAACCATTCTCCAAAATAAACTGCCCATTAAGTTGAAAGGTCCAGGAAGTTTTACTATCCCTTGTTTTATTGGTAGTTTAAACATTGAAAAAGTATTAACTGATTTGGGTGCTAGTATAAATTTAATGCCTTATAAAATGTTTAAGCAACTTGGTCTGGGGGAACCAAAACCCACTAGGATAAGTATTCAATTAGTTGGCAGATCTGTTAAATATCCTAGGGGTTTTATTGAATATGTACTTTTGAAAGTAGATAAATTCATATTACCTATTGATTTTGTTATACTTGACATAGATGAGGATATTGACGTAGGTAATGGTAAACTTGTGCTTGGGGTAGGTGATGATGAGATTGTTTTTCAAATATATGATGCCATGTGGTTTTCTAGTGAGCAAGATGATTCCTATTATTTTATTGATTCTATTGATCATGTTATTCAAGATTCATTACAGGAAATTGTTCATAAGGACACATTGGAACTGTGTATTGTTCAAGGTGAGGAGGTCAATGGAGATAATTCAGTGATAAGTGAAATGAAAACTAATTTGGATGCTAATGAATCTCCACTGAGACAAAAAGATTTTGAGGCCATTGAGGTAGGTAAAGAATTGAAGTTGGAACCCTCTATTGAATAACCTCCCAAATTGGAGTTGAAGCAACTATCGAATCATTTGGAGCATACATTCCTTGGAAATAATTCTACACTGCCAGTGATTATTGCTTTAGACTTAAAGCTGAATGAGAAGAATGAGTTATTGCAAGTGTTGAAGGAACACAAAAGGGCTATAGCCTAGAAAATTTATGATATTAGAGGGATTAGCCATTCTTTTTGCACCTACAAGATTTTAATGGAAGATGAGTATAAGCCATGTGTACAAGCTCAAAGGGGGTTAAATCCCATCATAAAGGAAGTTGTCAAGGCTAAGATAATTAAACTTCTAGATGTTGAAGTTATTTATCATATATCTAATAATGCTTGGGTGAGTCCTGTGTAGGTTGTTCCTAAGAAAGGAGGCATTACTGTTGTGACTAATGAGAAGAATGAGTTGATTACAACAATAACAGTCACGGGATGGAGAGTTTTTATTGACTACAGGAAGTTGAACGATGCTACAAGGAAAGACCATTTTTCTCTATCGTTTGTAGATCAAATGTTGGAGAGATTATCTAGGTATATGTATTATTGCTTCCTAGATGGACTTTCTGGCTATTTTCAAATCCCGATAGCTCCCAAGGATCAAGAAAAAATGACATTTACATGTCCATATGGTACATTTACTTAACGAAGAATGCCTTTTGGATTATTTAATTCTCCTACTACTTTTCAGCATTTCATGTTAGCCATCTTTGATGAACTCGTAAAAGAAATTATAGAGATATTTATGGATGACTTCTCGATATTCGGTAATTCTTTTCATCTTTGCCTTAAAAATTTAAAACGAGTTTTGATAAGATGTGAGGAAACAAAACTTGTGCTTAATTGGGAAAAGTGTCACTTCATGGTTCAAGAAGGAATTGTTTTAGGCCATAAAATTTCTAGTAAAAGGATCAAAGTCAATAGAGTGAAAATTGAAACCATCGAAAAATTACCTCCCCCTAATTTAGTTAAGGCTATCAAAAGTTTCCTAGGACATGCTGAGCTCTATAGGAGATTTATTAAAGTTTTTTCCAAAATAGCTAAGCCTTTAACTAATTTGCTAGAGAAAGATGTGTCATTTATTTTTAGTCAAGAATGTTCAGAGGCATTTAACGTTCTTAAGGAAAAATTAATTAATGCCCCGATTATGGTTACGCTTGATTGGAATTTACCCTTTGAACTAATGTGTGGTACGAGTGATTTTGCAGTAGGTGTAGTTCTTGGAAAGCTAAGAGACAAGCATTTTCAGTAGATTTATTATACTAGCAAGACTTTGACAGATGCACAAGAGAATTACACCACTACAGAAAAAGAATTGCTAGTTGTGGTTTTTACATTTGATAAATTTAGACCTTATCTAATATTGTGTAAAGTTGTTGTGTACACTGACCACTCCGCTCTTCGCTACCTTCTTACTAAACCGGATGCAAAACCTTGACTTATAAGGTGGATTTTATTGTTGCAGGAAATTAATTTGGAGATTAAAGATAAGAAAAGAGCTTAAAATCTTGTAGCAAACCACTCTTAAGGCTAAAATATCCCCATATTAAGAAGCTTAATGAAAATGAGATAAATGACTCGTTTCCTGAAGAACAACTCTTTGTGGTAACTGATTCTGAAGGCCCTTGGTTTGCAGATATTGCGAATTATTTGGTTGCTAACGCCTTACTAAAAGGTTTGACTCATCTTCAAAAGAAGCGATTCTTTGCTGATGTGGAAAACTATTTTTGGGATGATCCTTTTCTTCTCCGTTTGTGTGTAGATCAGGTAATTCAAAGATGTGTTATGGTACCAAAAGTGAATAAAATTTTGAACCATTGTTATTTGGAACCGAAAGGAAGACATTACAGTGGGATCAGGACAACACATAAAGTACTCGAATCAAGTTTTTATTGGCCCGCACTGTTTAAAGATGCTAACATGTATGTTTCTTCTTGTGATAAATGCCAAAGGACAGGTAATATTTCCAAACATGATGAAATGTCTCAAACTTACATGCTTTCTTGTGAAATTTTCAACATTTGGGGTATTGATTTCATGGGACCGTTTCCTAGTTCTTATGGTAATAAATACATACTGGTAGCGGTAGATTATGTTCATAATGGGTTAAAGCTCAAGCTTTACCAACTAATAATGCTAAAGTGGTAGTTAGATTTCTTAAAAAACTTTTCTCTCATTTTGGAACACCTTCAGCAATCATTAGTGATATGGGTACACAATTTTTGTAACACTCAATTTGATAAGATCCTTAAGAAATTCGGTGTACATCATAGATCAACTACCCCATATCACCCTTAAACCAGTGGTCAAGTTGAAGTATCAAACCGAGAATTGAAATGTATCTTAGAAAAGACTGTAGAGACAAATAGGAAGGACTGGGCATTAAAATTAGATGATGCTTTATGGGCTTATAGGACTACGTATAAAAAACCCATAGGAACTTCTCCTTACAGACTTGTTTATGGCAATGGTTGTCACTTATCACTAAAACTCGAACAGAAAGCATTTTGGGCAATAAAATTTTTGAATTACAATCCTAAACTTGCAGGTGAAAAGAGAATGTTACAAATAAATGAGTTAGATAAATGGCGAGCAAATGCTTACGAGAGCTCGAGATTGTACAAATAATTAACAAAGTGACGTCATGATGCTAGTTTTAAGCATCCTAAACAATTCACAGTTGGAGATCGAGTGCTTTTATATAATTCAAAGCTCAAATTGTTTCCTGGAAAGCTAAAATCGAGATGGTCATGCCCATTTAATAATCGTTTTCCATACAGTACAATAGAGGTAACACATCCTGAATACGACACATTCAAGGTAAATGGTCATCGAATCAAATCTTATCATGGTGGTGATATTAATAATGAGAGAGAGATGAGCTCTGACTCTAAAATCTGAATTAACCGTGAACGTGAAAGGGAAAAGTCGAGCTTAGACTTTAAATAAGCGCTTCTTGGGAGGCAACCCGGGTGTTTAAATTTTTATTTCTCTTAATTTTGTTACATGTTTAACATGTACTTTAAAAAAAAAAAAAAGTGAACACACGGTTTGGGGTGTTCCATATGAGTTGGACACACGGGCGTGTCCCAAGCCATGTGCATACTGGAGCTAATTTTTCCAATTTTTCTTTCGACACACACGACAACAGAGAGTTACATGGTTTGGAGACATGGCCATGTGAGACACATAGCCCGTTACACGGGCGTGGGAGAAGCGAAGGATCATCGCACATGGCCGTGTGTGACACTTAGGCGTGTCCTAGGCTGTCTTGATATTAGGCGTATTTATTTTTGAAGCATCACATGGGCTAAGATGCCCTCATATGGCCTGGTGACACGCTCTGTGAGTTCTAAAGCTTAAATTTCTTTAGTTTTCGATTGGCACAAAGGCTGGTAATGAAAACACGGGCTAGAGACACGGCCGTGTGTCCTAACACAGGCCTTTACAGGACTGTGTCTCCTTTAAAAAATCTGAAACCCTAATACCCCTTTGTATTTTGTCCTCTTTCCCTCCCAACTTTCGTGTTATTCATCCCCCTTTAATTTCTTATTGTTCACACCTGCTCATTTATCGACGGTCAAGTATGTTGCCACTCCCTTAGTCCTCCCTTCATTGTTCGACCACCACCACCAGTCCTCTCTATTCGGCCCAAAACCCCGATTTCAGCCCAAAACCAACCCATCCTTAGTGGTTCTCCGCCTAGTCCTCATGTGAAGCATGGAAGTCCTCATGTACCAATTTAATAGAACAAAACTTTTGCATGGAAGTCCATCATGTGTAGTTATGGATTGCCACATTTAATTATCATTGATAATAGAAAGCAATTTTAGGGAAAATTCAATTATTTATGCACAATTTTGCATATCTCTTTAGCTCAGAGTTCAACAAAAACTCCCCAAACAAAAGGACAAGCAAAAGTAGCAAACAAGAAAATTCTTCAAGGCCTAAAAAAGAAGGTAGATGAAGCAAAATAAGCATGATTTGAAGAGTTACCAAACATATTATGGCCATTGCAAACCACATTTGTAACCTCTCAAACCCGACCTAGACGTTATGGCTGAATCGTGGAGATAACATTGATCACCTATGCGGCACTGCTACCTTATTGTTTGTTAAAAACCTTAAGTACCCTCTTTTTTAGGAAAAACCGTGATTTATCTTTTTTATTTTTGGAAAATGTTCATTAATTAAATCTACCATTCTTCGGTCATGTTATTAGCACAAGTGTTGTTTGGAAAACAGTTAACTCAACATTCATTATCAAAAATTTTGTTATCTTTTATCGCAACGGAAAAATTTGGTATTAAAAAATTAATTGTTTAAGCCAGATATCATGCTTTGTCCATTTCCAAATAATACTATAATAACTAAATATAAATGTCAAATATGCATGCATGAAAATCCCAAAGCAGTAAGAAAAAGCCAACCATAGTTCATGTAACGCCCCAAAACTTAGGTATTTATTTTTGCATGTTTTTAACATAAATACCTATCTGCTTTAGTGGCTAAATGATTTGGGTGTGTTTGGGAGTGTCTGAGAAGTCCTGGGTTCGAGCCTGGGCTTGTGCAAAATTTTGGATTTTGGGGAATAAAACCCTTGCCCTTGGTTAGTAGGCTTTTAAATAAATGTGGGTAAAACATGACATAAGGAGCTTGCTGGTCTAGGGGGTAAGTGGCGTGTTACCTATGCAAGGGGTCTAAGGTTCAAATCTTGGTGAAAGCAAGGGAGTGTTTATTTTGCTGCTGTGCCGTGGAGGTGTTGGAGTTTGATTGAAACACTGAAGTGGTTGAGGTGAATTCGAATTGAATGGTTGAGGGATGTGTGATCATGTGGGGAGATTTAAGGAGGGATTTTAGGAGGAAATCAAGAAAGTGAGGGGAGAGGTAGAAGTGTGCCGAAAGTGGACTCTGGCACTCAAAAATTTGGCTAGAGGGGGATTCTCAGTTTCAGTTTTGATTGGTAAGTGTTGTGCTCTTTGCCAAAATCTCTTTTTCCCATTTTTCGATTTTTGCACTCTTTAGTCGAATGTGGTAAAGGTGTTTGCACTTTCTTCTGATGCACATTTGGGCAATCTTTCTCCTTGGCCGAATACATCATTCTTTTCTTTTCATCTCCTCTTTTCTTCTTTCCCTTGTGTTGGCCGAATAGACCTTAGTTGCCTCATTCAATTTCTTTTCTCTCTTCTCCCCTAAACCGATTCTCTTCTTTCTCTCCCTCAAGTGTTGTCTGTTGTCGATTTCAGATTCGATCATCGCGAAACCATTCTTTCCCCCTCTACCGATTGACTTTTCTCCTTTCTTTTCGGTAAGTGAGTATGGCACTTGAAGTGTCGTCTTTTGAATTACTAAAGTAGGGTTTGTTTAACTGTTGCTTTAAATCGAGGGTGAAGGGCTGTACTAGTGCCAAATCCTTTCACTATTCGGTTCTCTTGCTCTCTTTCCGTAAGTACTATAAACGAATCATTATTCCCTTTCTTCTTTTTCCTTAAGTGATAACTGATGGCAAGTGTATGGCAGTTAAGGAAGGATTCAAGGAACTCCTAATCAATCGCTAGAGACTAAAATTCGTGGGAATCACAGTGGTTCGATTGAAGGTAACACTACGCTATTCTATGATTGGATTATTGATTTTGGGTTTCTTGTTAACCGTAAAGTAGGACTTATGGTGGTGTTTGATTGACCAAATGTAGGTTGGTGAGTGCTTGAGCGACTGTTCGTGACGAATCGAAACCAGGTGTGTAAACACTCTCCAAATCGTAAACCGGCAAAAGTCGAAAAATTATGACAACTGACACTACACTCGCGTGCGCTCACTCGCGTGGTAAACCGAACGCCTAAAACATAGGCGTTAGACTATTGAGGCCACTATGAGCGATTTCATGGTCTTAGGCCATTTTGGGCTATGTTGGGCCGAAATAGGTCGTGTGGGCCCAACGGGCTTGTGGGCCCCACACGAGCAAACCACACGAACGTGTGGAGAAAATTGGGCCAAACTGTGTAATTTTCATGACTGAGGCCAATTTTGGGCTATGTGGGCCACAAGGGCATGTGGGCCCACATGGGCCCGCATTATGGGCCTTGGGCCCATTTTCACTATTTTTTTGTAAATGTTGCACGGGTCGTCCGAGACGACTGTGGACCTACTGATGGGTCGGTAAGTATACCTAGACCCCAAACTGATAGAAAATGACTGTTATACCCCTATGTTGTAAAATGACTGTTATGCCCCTATGTTATAAAATAACTGTATGCTATGTTATGTATGACTTATATGAGCATGTCACATTATATATGTTGCATACATGTATGATATGTTGCATGGGGATGGGATAATTATGATTGGAGGAAGTGTATCAGATCTTGTGACTCTGCTTGCAAATACTATTTAGAGTGTCGCAAGGTGCTAATTTTTGGAGTGTAGGGATGGGTGGGTGATTTTATCCCCACATGGAGTGTTGGGTGGGACGGAGTGGAGTGTAGAGGCTGGATGGGTAGGATTTACGATTGCATGCCTAATCTGTTATTATCATCATGTTATGGGCTAAGGCCCACACCGACATCGATATCGATATCAGAATGGGCTAAGGCCCAATCGAATCGAATCGAATCGTTATTGATTTGGGCTTAGGCCTGCATCGCATACTTGCCTATGGAATGATTGGCATTTTGCTTATATGGGGTTACACACTGAGTTTTCGTAAACTCACCCCTCAGTTTATCTGTTCAAGTAATCCCCAGTCTTAGGCGGATCGGTGCTGCGAAAGATTCAGAGGTGGCCACATAACCACACCTGTTTTTATATTTGAGTTTTATTTCCAATAATTTTAATTTGGGTATTTGTTTTGTAATAAGGCCTCTTTAAATTTTAACTTCTAATTTGGGGATTTTACTTAGTTTAATTTACATTTGATTAGTAGTAGAACGCGGTTTTCCAAAAGATAATTGGTTTTTCAAAACACCACATTTTCGTAATTCATAATAAAAGCTTTCGCATCAAACTTGGATTTAAAATATAGTGACAAACTAATATGATCAACGTTCTACTAGAATAACTTAAGTTTTGAAAGAACAAGATACCCTAAATTTCTGTTAAGATACATAAACGAGGTTTAATAATAAGCATGGCTTTTCTAAAGAAACGATATTTTCGAAAAACACTTCAATGTAATATCGCCAGATTCGGCCATAACGTCTGGGCCGAGTTTAGAGTGTTACATTTAGTGGTATCAGAGCCAGGTTACAAAAACTCGACTGTGGTTTTGGGATTCTTCTAAAAACTCGAATTTTTTAAGAACTGTTCCAAGCAATTTGGCAGTATTTTTACTGATGTGTGGTACACCGAATCTCCGGCGCCGATATTGTAAGTCCTTGGAAACCTCTGTTTGCTTAAAGTGAAATATACTATTATCAATAATAGACTGTACTGAAATATTCTGTTTAGGGAAAACTGAGACTGTAGTAAGACTGTGTTCTACGAAAACAAACTCTTAAATACTGATACTACTTTACATAAGATATCTGTTAAACAAACACTAGGACTGTAAATAGATGCATAAAATTGTTAAAAATAGATAATATGCAAATAGATAATGAGCTCTAGAGGTGCTCGTTGTAGGGGTACAAGAGGCCGTAGAGGTGTTCGGGTTGGGTCTTCGTCATCGGGCCATATGCCTAACGCTGAAGCTAGAGAGGCACCGACTTCACCTGTGACCGAAACTGGGTCTCACGATCAAGCAGCTGGGGACGACGCATTGTCTCAAGCTATGTTACGAATTCTGAAGAGGGTCATTGTGCCCAATACTAGTACTGTGGGCCGTGGGTCGGTCACGGAACGACTCCGGTCTAATGGGGCTGAGATCTTTAGGGGTATCGCAGGAGTTGCCCCTAGCGTTGCTGAATATTGGATTGAGGCTACAGAGAGGATCATGGATGACCTCGACTGCACCCCTAAACAGAAACTAAAAGGTGCGGTGTCCTTGCTGCGAGACGAAGCCTATCAGTGGTGGCTTACAGTTAAAGAGGGTACTCAGGCTGACCGATTGACATGGGAATTCTTCAAGACTGCTTTCCAAAGAAAGTATGTAGGCGCTAGTTATGTGAATGCCCGGAGGAGGGAATTTCTGAATTTGACTTAGGGGGATAAGTCAGTGGCTGAATATGAGGCTGAATTTTTATGATTAAGCTGCTATGCACGTGGGATGGTAGCAACTGATTATGAGCGGTGTGTTCGTTTTGAGGATGACCTCAGAGATAGTCTGAGAGTTTTGATAGCTCCACAGAGGGAGCGAGATTTTGCCACACTGGTTGATAAGGCGAAGATCACCGAGGAGGTGAAGCGTACTGAGCGTTTGAATAGAGAAAAAGGTAGGAATAAGAGGGATTCGGAGCCCTCAAGTTCCGTTCAGAGGCTAAATAAAAAGGCCAGAGTGGATGGGCTGGTCAGAGTTAGGGCCCCTATTGCTGCTACTGGACCGCAGCCATGTGTTGACTGTGGTAGACGCCATTAGGGCGAATGCTGGAAAAAGATTGGGGCATGTTTGAGGTGCAGATCATTAGAGCACCGTATCAGAGATTGTCCATGGAGGCCCGATCAGATGCAAGCTATTGGTCGGGGTACTGTTCAGCCGCAGAGAGGTGTTCAGCAGCCGTCGAGAGGCCGTGGTCAGGCCAGAGATAGAAATGGTATGGGCCGTGGTCGTGGAGCACCGGGCAGAGGTGCGGGTCATACTGAAGTGAGGCAGCCAGCGCTGGTTTATGCTGCACGTTGCCGAGAAAACGGAGACGTCCTAGATATTATTACTGGTACATTCTTTATCCATAATGTACCTTACACTGCACTGATTGATGTTGGGTCTACGCATTCGTATATAGCATGCTCGGTGTCTGAAACTTTGGGTATAATGGTTGAAACCACTGCGAGTGAAATTACTGTGTTGAGTCCTTTAGGGCAGTCAGTTAAAGTAAGTAAATTGTTCAGAGATGTACCCTTAGAGGTGCAAGGAGCCATCTTTTTTGCGGACTTAATGAAACTACCTTTTGGTGAAATTGACTTAATACTGGGCATGGATTGGCTGGTTAAGCATCAAGTGAATTTGGATTGTGCTGCTAAGCAGGTGGTACTGAAAACTGTGGAGTGTGATGAAGTGGTGGTAATAGGGGAACGTCGGAATTATTTGTCAAATGTGATTTCTGCCCTGAGGGATAAGAAGTTGGTTCGCAAGGGTTGTGAGGCTTATTTAGCTTATATCAATGGAGTTGATTCTGAGATTCCGTCTGTTAAAGATATCAAAACAGTCAGAAATTTTCCGGATGTTTTTCCCGATGAACTACCTAGATTGCCCCCAAACCGTGAAGTTGAATTTGGGATTGAGCTCCTACCAGGTACAGCTCCGGTGTCCATCGCTCCCTATAGAATGGCACCGAAAGAGCTAGTGGAGCTGAAGGCTCAGATTCAAGAGTTACTGGATCGAGGGTTCATCCGCCCTAGTGTGTCTCCATGGGGAGCATCGGTGTTATTTGTGAAAAAGAAGGATGGATCCATGCGTATATGCATCGACTACCGGCAACTGAATAAACTAACGATTAAGAATAAGTACCCCTGCCAAGGATTGATGATCTATTCGACCAGTTTCGAGGAGCTTCGGTCTTCTCTAAGATTGATCTCCGATCGGGGTACCATCAACTGAGAGTCAAAGAGGCTGATGTTCACAAGACAGCGTTTAGGACTCGTTATGGTCATTACGAGTTCCTTGTGATGCCGTTTGGACTGATGAATGCACCGACAGCATTTATGGATCTGGTGAACCGAGTCTTCCAGCCTTATTTGGATCGGTTTGCAGTGGTGTTTAAAGATGACATCTTGGTGTATTCGAGAACTGAGGATGAACATGACACACATCTCCGAGTTGTTCTGTAGATTTTGAGGGAGAAATAGTTATACGCTAAGTTCAGCATGTGTGAATTCTGGTTACGAGAGGTAACATTTCTAGGCCATGTGGTATCTACTGAAGGGATTAGAGTGGATTCTCGAAAAATTGAAGCTGTTTTAGATTGGAAGCCGCCTAAGACGGTATCTGAGATTCAAAGTTTTCTGGGTTTGGCAGGGTATTATAGACGTTATGTTGAGGGGTTTTCGTTGATTGCTGCACCTCTGACTAAGTTGTTGCGTAAAGGGGTATCATTTTTCTGGACTGATAAGCAGCAAGAGAGTTTTAAAAAACTTAAGAAGGTTCTGACAGAGGCCCCTGTCTTAATATAGCCAGAGTCTGGGAAAGAATTCACTGTCTACAGCGATGCATCACATGTCAGTTTGGGATGTGTGTTGATGCAAGAGGGTAAGGTAGTGGCATATGCGTCTCGCCAGCTTAAGTCTCATGAGGTGAATTATCCGACGCATGATTTGAAGTTGGTCGCGGTGGTATTCGCACTGAAAATCTGGAGGCATTACCTATACGGTGAGAAGTGTATCATTTACACAGATCACAAGAGCCTCAAATATCTCCTCACTCAGAAGGAGCTAAATCTTAGGCAGTGTAGATGGATTGAGCTGCTTAAGGATTATGACTGTTCGATTGAATATCATCCGGGTAAGGCCAATATGGTTGCTGACGCACTGAGCCGTAGGGCTATGACAGATCTGAGAGCGATGTTTGCTCGCCTCAGCTTATTTGATGACGGTAGTTTGTTGGCCGAACTCCAGGTTAAATCATCGTGGACTGAACAGATTAAGGGTAAACAGTTAGAGGATTGGTATTTGGGTCCTCGATTCTGACAGATTGAGAATAGGGAAACTTCAGATTTTGGACTAAATAGCAAAGGGGTACTGTGTTTCCGTGGGAGAGTCTGTGTTTCAAGAGATACTGATTTGAGGCAGTCTATATTGCGAGAGGCGCATAGTAGTCCTTATGCTATGCATCACGACAGGAATAAAATGTACCGAGACCTTCGAGAGTTATATTCATGGCCGGGTCTTAAGCGTGAAGTTACCGACTTTGTGGGTAAGTGTCTGACTTGCCAGCAGGTTAAAGCCGAACATCAGTTACCTTCAGGGTTGCTTCAGCAAGTTAAAATTCCACTTTGGAAATGGGAGAGGGTAACGATGGACTTCGTTCGTGGGCTGCCCCTAACGCCTACTAAGAAGGATGCAGTATGGGTCATTGTGGATCGGTTGACCAAGTCAGCCCATTTCATACCAGTTCGTACTGATTATCCTTTGCAGAAGCTGGCTAAACTTTATGTGGCTGAGATAGTGAGACTGCATGGGGTACTGGTTTCCATCATTTCAGATAGAGATCCTCGTTTCACGTCTCAATTCTGGAAGAAGTTACACGAGGCTTTTGGTACAAGACTGGATTTCAGTACTGTGTTTCACCCTCAGACAGATGGTCAATCAGAAAGGGTGATTCAAATACAGGAAGATATGTTAAGGTGTTGTGTAATAGATTTTCGAGGCAGTTGGGAAGACTATTTACCGTTGGCAGAGTTTGCGTATAACAATAGCTACCAGTCTAGCATACAGATGGCACCTTACGAGGTGCTATATGGCCGTAGGTGTCGTACTCCTTCGTGTTGGATTGAGTTGGGTGAGCGGCGTGTTCTGGGCCCTGAATTGGTTTCTGATACTGAGGACAAAGTCAGATTAATTCGGGATCGATTGAAGGAGGCATCAGACAGACAGAAGTCTTATGCAGATTTGAAGCGCAAGGAGATTGAGTATTCTGTGGGGGACTTCGTCTTTCTTAAGGTCTCACCATGGAAGAAGGTACTGAGATTTGGATAGAAGGGCAAGTTGAGCCCTAGATTTATTGGGCCTTATCATATACTGAAACGTGTAGGACCGGTTGTCTATCAACTTGAGTTACCTCCAGAGTTGGATCAGATTCATGATGTATTCCACATCTCTATGCTGAGGCATTATCGCTCTGATCCCACGTACGTGATTTCGACTAAGGAGATTGAGGTTAGACCAGACCTAACATTTGAGGAGGAACCAGTTTAGATCTTAGATCGTGATGTGAAAGTTTTGAGGAAGAAGTCTATCCCATTGGTTAAGGTACTTTGGCGCAATCACAGTTCAGAGGAGGCCACATGGGAGCCCGAAGAGGCGATGCGTCAATAATACCCTAATCTATTTTGACCAGGTAAATTTTGAGGCCGAAATTTTCTTTTAGGGGGTAGAGTTGTAACGCCCCAAAACTTAGGTAATTATTTTTGCATGTTTTTAACATAAATACCTATCTGCTTTAGTGGCTAAATGATTTGGGTGTGTTTGGGAGTTTCTGAGAAGTTCTTGGTTTGAGCTTGGGCTTGTGCAAAATTTTGGTTTTTGGGGAATAAAACCCTTGACCTTGGTTAGTAGGCTTTTAAATAAATGTGGTTAAAGCATGACATAAGGTGCTTGCTAGTCTAGGGGGTAAGTGGCGTGTTACCTATGCAAGGGGTCTAAGGTTCGAATCTTGCTGAAAGTAAGGGGGTGTTTATTTTGCTGCTGTGCCGTGGAGGTGTTGGAGTTTGACTGAAACACTGAAGTGGTTGAGGTGAATTCAAATCGAATGGTTGAGGGGAGGTGTGATCAGGTGGAGAGATTTGAGGAGGGATTTTAGAAGGAAATCAAGGAAGTGAAGGGAGAGGTAGAAGTGTGCCGAAAGTGGACTCTGGCACTCAAGAATTTGGCTAGAGGGGGATTCTCAGTTTCGGTTTTGATTAGTAAGTGTTGTGCTCTCTGCCGAAATCTCTTTTTCCCATTTTTCAGTTTTTGCACTCTTTAGCTGAAGGTGGTAAGGGTGTTTGCACTTTCTTTTGTTGCACATTTTGGCAATCTTTCTCCTTGGCCGAATACATCCTTCTTTTCTTTTCATCTCCTCTTTTCTTCTTTCCCTTGTGTTGGCCGAATAGACCTTAGTTGCCTCATTCGATTTCTTTTCTCTCTTCTCCCCTAAACCGATTCTCTTCTTTCTCTCCCTCAAGTGTTGTGTTGCCGATTTCTAGTTCTAATCACTGCCAAAACCATTCTTTGCCCCTCTTCCGATTGACTTTGCTCCTTTCTTTTCAGTAAGTGAGTATGGCACTTGAAGTGTCGGCTTTTGAGTTACTAAAGTGGGGTTTGTTTAACTGTTTTTGGATAGCTTTAAATCGAGGGTGAAGGGCTGTGCTAGTGCCGAATCCTTTCACTATTCGGTTCTCTTGCTATCTTTCGGTAAGTACTATAAACAAATCATTATTCCCTTTCTTCTTCTGCCTTAAGTGATAACTAATGGCAAGTGTATGGCAGTTAAGGAAAGATTCAGGGAACTCCTAATCAATCACTAGAGACTAAAATTCATGGGAATCAGAGTCGTTCGATTGAAGGTAACACTACGCTATTTTATGATTGGATTGTTAATTTTGGGTTTCTTGTTAACCGTAAAGCAGGACTGATGGTGGTGTTTGATTGACCAAATGTAGGTTGGTGAGTGCTTGAGCGACTGTTCGTGACGAATCGAATCTAGGTGTGTAAACACTGCCCAAATCGTAAACCGGTAAAAGCCGAAAAATTATGACAACTGACGCTACACGAGCGTACGCTCGCTTGCTTGGTAAATCGAACGCTTAAAACGTGGGCATTACACTTTTGAGGCCACTACGAGCGATTTCATGGTCTTAGGCCGTTTTGGGCCATGTTGGGCTGAAATGGGCCGTGTGGGCCCAACGAGCTTGTGGGCCCCACATGAACGTATAGAGAAAATTGGGCCAAACTGTGAAATTTTCATGACCGAGACCAATTTTAGGCTATGTGGGCCACACGGGCGTGTGGGCCCACATCGGCCCACATTTTGGGCCTTGGGCCCATTTTCAAGATTTTACTGTAAAGGTTGCACGGGTCGCCCGAGATGACTGTGGACCTACTGATGGGTCGATAAGTATACCTAGACCCCAAACTAATAGAAAATGACTGTTATACCCCTATGTTGTAAAATAACTGTTATGCCCCTATATTATAAAATGACTGTATGCTATGTTATTGATACGGACACGCCCGGGGCTTGCAACGTTTTGCGAGTTGATGAGCTCGAACCCAAAGTTCCAAGTGCCGTGGAGCTCATGCGCAACTTGGCGCACTTCCAAATTGAGCCGGATTAGTCCATTTGAGCTCAATTTGAGCTCGCTCGAGCTCACTCCAGCTCATTAAGCTGATTGCTTAATTTAATGCTTTAAATAAATTGAGTCTTTAATTTGTTTATTTTTCCTACAGCAAATTAAAGTGTCCTAAATATTTTATTTAGTGTAGGATTTAATTTGTCTAAGTCTAAATTAATTTGTCTCATTTTATTACAGCTTTTTAAAGTGTTTTAATTCAAGAATTAATGTGCAAGTTTTTCTATTTAATTAGGGGCTGCCAAATTTCAACGTGTCCTAAATGGTGTATTTAATTTGTCTAAAGTGTCTATTAGGATGTCCTAGTGTGTCTTTAATTTTGTTCAGGTGAAATGAATGGTTTTAATGTGAATTCATCTCCTTTATAGGTACAGCCGAATGTACATGAAGCATTTAAAGAGATTTATGCACTTGGTGCAATGTATGTGACCAAATGCATCAATGAACTTGGAGGGTGCATGGACAGCTGGAAACATGCATGTTGGCTACTCATTTTTGGCTCCCAAGAGACACTCTTTCATCCAAGGGGTCACCATCCATTCAAGTCCCCAAGGTGGCCGAATGTCTCCCCTAAGCACATCAAATACCTTTCACACTTGCTGCACAAGTCAAGGGCTGTTCGGCTGCTCTCTTTTCATCAAAAGACATCAATTTAAGAGTGCAATTAAAGTAAGGGATGTACCTAGCTGCTTCATGCATCTTTAAGGGACTTCAAAATACATTTCTTCTTCTAGAAAGCTGCCCCTTGACGTTCCCAAAGGCTGCACATGGATTTGGACAAATTTTGGTTTTAATTCTTGAACATTCAGCTTTCTAGAAACCATTCATTGGAGTGCTTGCTGTCCAAATGCAATCAGCTAAATTCCTTCTCCATTAAGACGGCTTTTGGCGTCCCAAGTAGCTGAACATGGACATGTCCATTAGCCTCCCTCAAGCCTTCATTTTTTTTAAAGTGAATTGCATCATCTAGAAGAAGTGCCTTTTGCCTCCCACATTCAATTTGAATCTTGCAAGCTCACAAGGGCCACATTCAGCCGAATTTTGCCAAGAACACTAAGGGATTTATTCTAGATTTTTCCAGCTTGTTCTAGTTTAATTTAGCTTAGCTATTAAGGCTTTTTAGTGACCATTCGGCTAGCTCTATCATAGGCTATAAATACTTTGTTATTTTACATTTGTAAGAGAATTAAACTTTTTGATGCTTAATCCAATTCCATGAACTTTATGTTCTTAAATGAGTTAAATCTCATCTCTATCTTTCGTACGAGTTTCATCTTTGACTTATCAAGCTTGCTTGTGGCGTCAAACGTTCTCTTCCATCCTATTATACCATCGGTTCTTATCTTTCTAGATAACGGGTCGTGGTCCATCATCGATTTCCATTTTCCATCTTGAACCAAATAGAAACCGGGGTAATACTTACTAGTGTTAAATCATTTCTTCGTTCAAGTTTACTTTTCCATTTCCATAAATTAACTTCTAATAAATTTATCTCCATTCAATTTTCCTTAAACCGAAATCCTTTATCATCCATATTTCTTTCTATCACCAAACCCAAATCTATCCTTCCGTCTCTTAAATCATTTCCTTCATTTCAAACCTCCATTTCCAATTTAAAACCATTTCCAAAAGCAAACTTATTCAAGCTTCCGCAAACTCAACCTCAATTCCGACTATTTTTCCCGAAGACTTAATTTCCTCCTCGTAGACGATTGGGCAACTCGCATACGTTTTGACTCATCTCGAGGCGGACCTATCATCTAGTATCAGAGCTACAAAATGAGGAGTTTCGACGAAGAGCGTGAATCTAAAAGTTAGTTCGTAAGTTGAAAAAAAAAATAAAAAAATAATTTAAGTTGTAATTTTTATTTTTTTCGTTTCTTCAGCATATAGTGTATTTGATGTAAAAACAAAAAAAAAGAATTACAAAAATTCAAAAAAAAAGGTGAAAGTTTTGCAAGTTTGATTTCATTCTCTTCAATTATTTTCGATCACCAAGATCAGATTGTTCCCCCACTCCTTCAAAAAAAAAAAACCACAACGCCACACACACCCAAAATTTTTGTTTGCCTAGCCTACCCGAACACCCAACATTATCCCTTGTTACCCATTTTGAAGCCGACCTTCAAGCCGCAAATAAGTCTTTTCGAAACGAAGTACGAAATTTGTGAGAGTGAGGTTGAGCGGTAAAAGGCACGAGAGTATTCATCAAAGAAAAAGCCTTAATACGAGTGAAACATGAGTGTGAGTGATTTTTCTTTGTGAGTGAACTTGTGAGCCTTTTGGGTGAGGTACTTAATTTTTGTTTTGAGTACTAACAAATTTTCTTTACAGCAACAAACATGTCACAAGAAGGGTTCTCAGCCACTGACTTTCAATACTTGTTGAGCGAAACGGAAAGCATGTTTGACCGGAAGATGTCATCAAGTCGGAGAACGGAGTCAAGTTCTTCATAGCGATATACATCCCGAGACTATTCGCGAAGAGACTCTTATCAAGAATCATGTTTGTCAAGGCTTTCAAGACGGAGAGAAGAAAGATATGAGTTTGAATCTTTTCGAGGTGACAAACGAGATTCTTCAAGTCGAAAAATAGAACCTAGAACCCCACAAAGGTATACCCCCAAATTCTACTTGAAGAAGTCCCGTCGTGATGTCCTTTCGTCATCAATTCCGAGTCAAGGAGATTCATGTTATGACTCTTACTCCTTAAAGAGTTCAAGAATAAATATCGATCAAAGATCCTATTCAATGAGGAATTCAAGGCGAAGTGAAGCGAAAAATGAGTTTGAAGCCATTTACGGTGACGAAAAAGAAAGCATGAGTTATTCATCATATGATTCAAAAAAGTCACGCACGAAGAATTTTTCACGAAGAATCGATCGAGACATCTATGAGAATATTTCTTCTATCTTTGAGTCAAACCCTTCTCTTTTCGATTCTTTTGTATCATCTTCTTGTTGTAATCAAATCGAGAAAAGAGAAAATGAAAACAAAAGTGAAGAAAAAGAAAGTGAAAAAGAGAGTGAAAAAGAAATCGAGAACATGAGAGAAAAAGAAAATAAAAATGAGAGAAAAGAAAAAGAGCTTGAAAAAGAAGAACAAGAAAAAGAGAGAGATGCTTTAACTAACCCCCTTGAAGCTTGCTCTTCTTCTGTTTCTACTTTTCAGGTTCCCGATAAATCGCACGATGACCTTCAACTACAATACCTTCCTGACGAAAGACATTTTCATGTGATCGAAAAAGGTAAGATTTCGCCCCACGAGATTGAAGGTAAGGAAGGTAAGTATTTTGAAACGATACAGTCTCCACCAAATTTTTCTAATGATTGTGATCTTGTGAATGATATCGTCGTTTGCCATCCCTCGATCCATTCTGATATTTTACTTGATGGTAAGGCGAGTTTATTTCAAGAAAATCATTGCGTTGCATAGTGTAAAGGTGGAGTAACATATATTTGAAAAATGCAGGATTCGATTAGGTATGGCGATGACCTTTCTTTTAATCCCAACTTGTTTGATTGTGGGTATTACGAGATTTGTTCATTGTCTAATACGAAATCTTTGAGTTTTTGTAAATCTGTTTTGAAGCACGACAAGAGTTTTGGTCACTCGATCTTGAGCATGCACAATTCCTATTGGTTTAACATGTCTGATTTTTCGAAACCATTGCTACATCTTGGTTTAAATAATCAAACGCACGTTTTTAAACCGGGAATTGTTTTTGATTCGTTTTGTGAGAACATCAAGTATCATCAATTGTGTGTGAAAAGATCCTCTTGTTTTGATACTTGGTTCTTGGATAAGGTAACGAAATTTGTTCTTTTTGTTTTCAATTTTTATTCATTCCTTAAGCAAATTTTGTGGTTGTACATGGAATTCGTGTACATGGAGTTCCCATTTCGTTTGAAAAAGGATGATTCGCGAGCGAAGCCACGACTACACTACGATTCTGAGGAGCAAAGGTTTGTGTTAACGGAGAAAGGTAAAATCAATCTTTTTATTTCAGCGCATAAAGGTAAGTCACTTGAAGAGTTTGAGACTTTTTCATTCTCCTCGGAAGAAGTTAAAAGTTATGTCATTTATTTTCCTTCTCAAAACATTTAGATCATGATATGCTTAATCATTCTATTTTTCCTATTTCGTTTATTGATGATCTATCTGTTTCGGATGTTGATAGAACACATGATGCTGATTTTCATTTTGTAAATCATTTAGATCATGAAGTGCTTGAATGTCCTATTCTGCTTATTGATGCTCTATCTATTTTGTTCATTGACAAAAATATCCTTGTGTTCGAAAGTTTTTGTGATTCATGTGCGAGTGGTTTCATATGTCGTACAAAGCAAGGTTTGGATGTTCAATTCCTTGTGCCATATGCATTTTCTCAACTATCTGCTTGTGACGTTTTTGTTTATCATTTGGTTCAATATTCGCATGATACGTTTGACTTGTGGAATCCATTTAAAATGTATGCATGCCTTGAAGACTATCCAATTTCGTTCCAAACATTTGATAAGGCATTGTTCTTTTTGTATGATAATCTGATTTTGCCCGTTCACATGCGAACTATTTGTTTGGTGCTATTCACATTTGGGTTGCAAGCTTGTTTGACACAACTATTGTTAACTCATGGTTATCTCTTTCAGGTGATTCAAAAACCACCCGCCCCATTTGACCGAGGAAAACCGAGCCAAAAGGAATTTTGTTCGAAAAACCAACGGGTCGATTCAAAGACGAATCGTCTTGAAGAGGGGGGTGATACGGGCACGCCCGGGGCTTGCAACGTTTTGCGAATTGATGAGCTCGAACCTAAAGTCCCAAGTGCCGTGGAGCTCATGTGCATCTTGGTGCACTTCCAAATGAGCCGGATTAGTCCATTTGAGCTCAATTTGAGCTCGCTCAAGCTCACTCCAGCTCATTGAGCTGATTGCTTAATTTAATGCTTTAAATAAATTGAGTCTTTAATTTATTTATTTTTCCTACAGCAAATTAAAGTGTCCTAAATATTTTATTTAGTGTCGGATTTAATTTCTCTAAGTCTAAATTAATTTGTCTCATTTTATTACAGCTTTTGAAAGTGTTTTAATTCAAGAATTAATGTGCAGGTTTTTCTATTTAATTAGGGGCTACCGAATTTCAATGTGTCCTAAATGGTGTATTTAATTTGTCTAAAGTGTCTATTAGGATGTCCTAGTGTGTCTTTAATTTTGTTCAGGTGAAATGAAAGGTTTTAATGTGAATTCATCTCCTTTATAGGTACAGCCGAATGTACATGAAGCATTTAAAAAGATACATGCACTTGGTGCAATGTATGTGACCAAATGCATCAATGAACTTAGAGGGTGCATGAACGGCTGGAAACATGCATGTTGGCTTCTCATTTTTGGCTCCCCAAAGACACTCTTTCATCCAAAGAGTCACCAGCCATTCAAGTCCCCAAGGTGCCCAAATGTCTCCCCTAAGCACATTTAATACCTTTCACACTTGCTGCACAAGTCAAGGGTTGTTCGGCTGCTCCCTTTTCATCAAAAGACATCAATTTAAGAGTGCAATTAAAGCAAGGGACGTACCTAGCTGCTGCATGCATCTTTAAGGGACTTCAAAATACATTTCTTCTTCTAGAAAGCTGCCCCTTGGCGTTCCCAAAGGCTGCACATGGATTTGGACGAATTTTGGTTTTAATTCTTGAACATTCAGCTTTCTAGAAACCATCCATTGGAGTGCTTGCTGTCCAAATGCAATCAACTAAATTCCTTCTCCATTAAGATGGCTTTTGGCGTCCCAAGTAGCTGAACATGGACATGTCCATTAGCCTCCCTCAAGCCTTCATTTTTTTTAAAGTGAATTGCATCATCTAGAAGCTGCCCTTTTGCCTCCCACATTCAGCCGAATCTTGCAAGCTCACAAGGGCCACATTCAGTCGAATTTTTCCAAGAACACTAAGGGATTTATTCTAGATTTTTCCGGCTTGTTCTAGTTTAATTTAGCTTAGCTATTATGGCTTTCTAGTGACCATTCGGCTAGCTCTATCATAGGCTATAAATACTTTTCTATTTTTCATTTGTAAGAGAATTAGACTTTTTGATGCTTAATCCAATTCCATGAACTTTATGTTCTTAAATGAGTTAAATCTCATCTCTATCTTTCGTACGAGTTTCGTCTTTGACTTATCAAGCTTGCTTGTGGCGTCAAACGTTCTCTTCCATCCTATTATACCATCGGTTCTTATCTTTCTAGATAACGGGTTGTGGTCCATCATCGATTTCCATTTTCCACCTTGAACCAAATAGAAATCGGGGTAACACTTACTAGTGTTAAATCATTTCTTCGTTCAAGTTCACTTTTCCATTTCCATAAATTAACTTCTAATAAATTTATCTCCATTCAATTTTCCTTAAACCGAAATCCTTTATCATCCATATTTCTTTCTATCACCAAACCCGAACCTATCCTTCCGTCTCTTAAATCATTTCCTTCATTTCAAACCTCCATTTCCAATTTAAAACCATTTCCAAAAGCAAACTTATTCAAGCTTCTGCAAACTCAACCTCAATTCCGACTATTCTTCCCAAAGACTTAATTTCCTCCTCGTAGATGATTGGGCAACTCGCATACGTTTCGACTCATCTCGAGGCTGGACCGTATCAATTATGTATAACTTATATGAGCATGCCACGATATATATGTTGCATACATATATGATATGTTGCAAGGGGATGGGATAATTATGATTGGAGGAAGTGTACTGTATACTGGCAGCTCTGCTGCAAATACTGTTTAGTGCCGCAACCGATGCTAATTTTTGGAGTGTAGGGATGGGTGGGTGATTTTATCCCCACATAGAGTGTTGGGCTGGACAGAGTGGAGTGTAGAGGCTGGATGGGTAGGATTTCTGATTGCATGCCTAATCTTTTACTATCACTGTTATGGGCTAAGGCCTACACTGACACTGATACTGATACTGTAATGGGCAAGGCCCAACTGAACTGAATTGAACTGAACTTTTATTGATTTGGGCTTAGGCCCAGACTATACTTGCCTATGGCATGATTGGCATTTTGCTTATATAGGGTTACACACTGAGTTTTCGTAAACTCACCCCTCTGTTTATCTGTTCAGGTAATCCCCAGTCTTAGGCGGATCGGTGCTGCGAGGGATTCGGAGGTGGCCACACAACCGCACCTATTTTTATATTTGAGTTTTATTTCCAATAATTTTAATTTGGGTATTTGTTTTGTAATAAGGCCTCTTTAAATTTTAACTTCTAATTTGGGGATTTTACTTAGTTTAATTTACATTTGATTAGTAGTAGAACGCAGTTTTCCAAAAGATAATTGGTTTTTCAAAACACCATGTTTTCGTAATTCATAATAAAAGCTTCCGCATCAAACTTGGTTTTAAAATATAGTGACAAACTAATATGATCAACGTTCTACTAGAATAACTTAAGTTTTGAAAGAACAAGATACCCTAAATTTCTGTTAAGATACATAAACGCGGTTTAATAATAAGCATGGCTTTTCTAAAGAAACGATGTTTTCAAAAAAAACACTTCAATGTAATATCGCCAGATTCGGCCATAACGTCTGGGCCGGGTTTGGGGTGTTACAGTTAAATGACTTTACAATCCAAAAATTGAATAAATTTAATTAAAACTGAAACAAAATAATATTAATGTTTGAAGTCTATCGTATGTCCGCATGCCATGTCCGGTCCTAGTCTCGAGCATTACTTGAGATGGTTGAAACTTTAAGGTGAGCTAACTAGCTTAGTGTGAGTCAAATCAATGAGAACATTCAATCATACATGTTAATATCATTCACCACTTTTACATTTGCAACACATACATATCATAAGTATAATCATTCATAAATTTCATGGACATATCGTAACGCATAATGAAATCCTACCCAAACCATCCGTTACACACCACGTGTTCTCCAGAACCCGTCTGCCTAACTCCAATCATTACAAGCAAAGCTCGTTGTGGTTAAACCACCATAATACATAATGTAGTTATACTTCAATTTAACATAAAATGTGATATAATCGACACTCTCCTAATTAATCCCGGTGCAGTGCACTAACAACATATATGCGGACTTAATATGCCACCCTTACTCCAGAGAGCTCCTCCGTCAACCAAAATATCCCACCCCATGCACATGCAATATGTCATACGAATTTCAATCAAATGTACGTTTCATACATTTTCAATCAGTCGCATAATTTACATGCCCGCATTATAGCATTCATTTATCAAACATTCAATTTCACCATCAACATGGTGGCATTCTATCATACCATCATTTATTATCACTATAGGAAATTTTCCAGTGTATGTACAGCAGTTTTTCATTTAGTACTTTTTATGACATTTCACCCAACAAAGATTTCATGCATTCAATATTTATTTCCAATTTAATACATTTTACAAATAAAACCAATCATAAATTACATTAACAAACCATTCATATTAGTACTAATCAATCAACCATTCAATCATGCAACTTTGTAAACATGCCATTTAGTTAGGGCTCGTAACATATCTGATTTGGCCACTTTAAAATAATTTACTTAGCCATTTAACTAAGCTCGAACAGAAAGCTTAATCAATGTTTATAACATTCAAAAGATTATTAAAATATTCAAGTTAACAAGTTAGGACCCACACCTTATTTTCGCACTACTGCAGCACTACTTGCGAAGCACATGATTTCTCTTTAAAACCTTAAATCAAACCTAAATTAAAATAAATAGGAATATATTGAGTTATGATGCTATCAAAACCAACCTTAGAACATACATATAATAATTTAATCGATTTAAAGTTTCCATAAAAATACCATATCCAAAGCGACTAAGTTACTTACACTGGTTTGACGCAAAACGTACACGCAAACGAATAAAAAATTCACTTTCGGGCCATTTAAGTCAGAACCTTCAATAATGAAAAATAAATAGCTATAAAATCAATATAGACCCTAATATAATCAATTAACACAATCACCAATAATCAAATTGAAATCTTTGCATTAACCTGCAACTATCACACTTACGCTTCCCGATTCGTTAGATTTGAGTTGGTGAACGATCAAGATTGAAATTTTCTAAGTCACACATGATTAAAGGCTGATTAGGAAGGGTTTACAAGACCAAGATCTTGATTAAAATTGATGGTAAAAATTAAATAAAACAGCAGTCCCCTTTTGCGCCTCTAGGCGCGGCGCACCACCACCAACGATGGCAATTCGGGGCTAATTGGAGAGCCTTTTAAAAACATTTTTGAAGGATTTAAAATCACTCATAAAATCATCAAAAATAACCCCAATTCCAAATCTGGAAAATTGGGTATTTTATTGGAAAATTCATCAAGAAAACGAAAGAAAGACGACACTTACCCTTGCCAAAATGAGGGAACGACAATGGAGCTTCTTGGGCAGTAATGGAGATCGATTTTGAGTGTTAAAAATTACAGGTTTAAGGCTGGAAAATATAGAAAAATGGCAGCAAAAGAGAGGAGGGGGAATGGTTTAAGAACCCGTTGCAAAAGAAAGAAAAAAGGGATGGTGGATCTTGGTGGTTTGGGTGGCAGCACACAAGGGAAAAGAAGAGAAAGAATGAAGAGAAGCAGAGGGAGGGACGGCTAAGGTGAAAAATAATGACTAAAATCTAGAAAAAAAAAGTGATACTTATACCTATGTTTACTAGGTAAGGGCGGCACAAAAATAGGGAGAAGGAAAATTTTTAGCTATTTTGCAAGGGAAGGAATTCAAACTTGGGACCTTGATCTATTTACCTTGCTTCCTTATTTCTTTTTAACCATTGGGCTATTTACTCATCTTTTAAATAATTTCACAAATATTTAAGCTAAATTTTGGGATGTTACAACATCTCATACAAGAAAAGGTGAAACTCCATTTAACCTCACATTAGATACGGAAATAATCATCCTAATTGAGATAGGACTTCAAACGCATTGTGTGACTCAATACAATTCTGATTAGAATGATTTATCTTTGATAACGAACCTGGATATGCTTGAGGAGATTAGAGATCAAGCTAAAATTTGCTTCGTCACAAAGAACCAGAAAGTAGCTCACTAGTATAATTCCAGGGTACAAGGTAAACAATTATATACAGGAGATTTGGTAATGTGAAGTACAAAAGCTAACGTTTCTGCATGCCAGAGAGGAAAGATTGCTCCTATTTGGGAAGAACCATATAGTGGTTAAGGTTTTGGGGCTTATGAGTTGGCTCATATTGATGGCAAGGTAGTATCTCGGACATGAAATGTAAGACATCTTAGAAAATTTTATGTACGACGGTTGACTTTATCGTAACATGAACATATATATATATATATATAGTTATGGAACATATCTCTTGTTAAATGTTTAACAATATTTTGTAATTTACTAACTCCACTTAAATCCTTAAAGAGGTGAATTATATAAAGTCCATCTTAGAAAGATGTGACTATCAGCTTTGCCTTAAAGAGGTGAATTAGTCCATCTTAAAGAGGTGTGACTATCAACTTCGCCTTAAAGAGGTGAATTCTATAAAGTCCATCTTAAAAAAGCGTGACTATCAATTTTGCCTTAAAGAGGTGAATTATATAAAGTCCATATTAAAGAGGCGTGATTATCAATTTTCCCTCAAATAGATGAATTATATAAAGTCCATCTTAAAGAGGTATGATTATCGGTGTCGCCTTATAGAGGTGAATTATATAAAGTCCATCTTAAGGAGGTGTGATTATCAACTTTACTTTAAAAAGGTGAACTATATAAAGTCCATCTTAAAGAGGCATGACTATCAACTTTACCTTAAAGAGGTGAATTATATAGAGTCCATGTTAAAGATTTGTGACTATTAGCTTCGCTTTAAATAGGTGAATTATTTAAAGTCCATCTTAAGGAAGTGTGACATCATTTTCGTCTTAAAGAGGTAAATCATCTTAATTCTCATTTTAAATGTGTTTGACTAAGTTATTCTTAAATTATGAATTTAGAGCAAATATATACATTTCTTTACAATAAATTCATCACCAATAACTCCAAAACAGTTCAAATAAATTCATGTCATTGTAATATGAAATATCATTTCAACAATAATAGAAATAGAAATAATAAAAATACTCCGAAAACTTCAACTTGTAGTAGTATCAACTCCATCTTCTCATTCTCTACCTTTTTTCCTTGAGGTCATAGTTGTAAGAGTACATGTTGGCAATAAAACTATTGCTCACTTTTCCTTCTTGAAAGCTTCCTAACTAGGACCAGAAGGATTAAGCATGTCAAAGTCCAGCATCATAACACACAACTTACCCAAGAGAATATTGGAGATATCGAGTGGACCATAAGTCTATCTCCATAAACAATACTCAAATTCCCTAGACTATGTTGGGCAGGATGTTACAATGATTACGATGAATGAGTAAGTTGTGCATGCATAATTTTGTGGAAATATATGGATGATTGCGAGTATGTTCTCTAAATGCAAGATGTGGTTGTGTATTAACACATTGATATATGGCGTACTACATGTTATAGTAATAAGTGAATTGTTATGTGTGAAAAGTATGTTTTAAAATAATATGAAGTATGAAGAGAGTTACTTTGCGGGTTAGATGAAGATAGGAAAATTTGATGTAATGAAGGAATGGGCGGATTGAAAGAGGACTAAAGGGAGTTTGGTGGCAACATGGAAAAGTTATCTACTGGTTTTTCGGGGCGACACCATGTAAACGATATACATGTCCTTTGGGGTGACACCGTGTAAATGGTATACAGGTCCTTTGGGGCGACACTTGGTAAATAGTATACATGTTACATCCTAAAATTTGGGGTTAAAAGTTTTGAGGTCTGAAGTAAGGGTCAATGAGTAGGTTCAACAATTGGATTTGTTATCGAATTTAATGTCAAAATGAGCCTGCTAGTTTGGTGGTTGGATGTGTGTTAGTTTACCTCTGGGTTCTAGGTTTGAATCCTCATGGGTGTTTTGAAAAATTATTTTATTTTAGATTTGTTTTTAATTTTTAATTTTTTTTTTGAAAAAGGCCAAAAATATTTCTTTCTTTCTCTTCTCCCTCTATTACACGTTCTTTCCCAATTCTTTTTCCTCACGATTAATTTCCTTTCATTTTTCCTGTGTTACACAAATCTTCGGTTCTTGGATTTTTCTTGCTGCTTTTGCTTTTGCACTCTAGTTTTTTTCGTCTGTCAAGGGAGATCATTTTCGTGCGTTTTGATTAATCGGAGGTGAAGCGGGTAGGTTTTGTTTTTTGGGTTTTTGATAGAATTGCTTCCTTTTCTATTTGTTGTTCAATTGGAAGCCTTATAGTCTGAGTTTATATGTTTAACTAAGGTTTCTGAACAGTTTGGTGGAGTGAATCGAACGGTTCTTGGTGCTTGGAATCACAATTTAAGGTGTGTGTTTTGAAGCTATGTAACTCGGTATCGAATTGCTGTAGAATTTGGAAACTTCTTGTGTGTTTCAGTAATTGAGTAATTGAAGTGTTGTATCGCTATTAAATTGCATGAAATTCGGTATATTAAGGTGTATTTCTGAGTTACCAAGGGTTGGGGATCATTTCGACAACAAATACATAATTTTTCGTTTGATTCGGTGTGGTTTTGTGACTACACGGGCATGTGCCGCACACGGGTGGTCCACATGGCTGTGTGCAATTGGGAAATTAGGGTATTTGGAAATTTTTGGTGCCACATGGCCTGGCTACACGATCGTGTCCCAGGCCATGTGGCTATTATTTGGTGATTTTGTCGATTTTCACACGAGCATGTGCCATGGTCACACGACCGTGTCCCTTAGCCACACGGGCGTGTGAGATTTCCACATGGACATGTCTACTCTGCACTTAATTTTGGCACTTTTGGATAGTGAGTTACACGAGCTACTCACACGGCCATGTAGCTCAGTCACACGGGCATGTGTCTCCTCCACACGGGCGTGTGTAGCTTTCACATGGGCGTGTAGGCTTCCACACGACCTAGGCACTTCTACATGGCCGTGTGACCCTATTTCGCAAATTTTTGTTCTGTGTCAGATTTTGACTCGTTTTATGTTTCTGTGTGTACCGACTCTTGACTTGGCCTTAGTAAGGGTGATTGGGACTTTATTTCAACTCAGACTCGTGTGTTTATTCGTAATTATAGAATTATTTTAATGGTCTGTTAAGGTATTAAGGTGATATGCTAATTGAATTTGAGATGATACCTAGTAGTTGAATATGGGTATAGTTGTTTCTGAAATTGATCGACCGAATATGTGAAAATCTGTTTCTATATGATTGTCTACAAATTGCGTGCACACATTCATTTGCATAAATTTTGGGATTTTGGTTGTAAAGAGAAGGAAGACTGATTTGGCAGTTTAACTGCATTATTTCTGTACAGTGGGTTACCACACTATTTTATAAATATGCCAGCTCAGCTGCATATTCGATTTGAGTGGCTAAGACCCATTACGTGGTGTGTAGGGTGGATGGGCCTATCATGGTCCTATGTAGTGTGTAGGGTGGATAGGCTTATCATAGCCTATAAGTGGTGTGCAGGGTGGTCGAAGTGGCGTTCGGTTGATGGGTGGGATTGTTTTTGACTTGTTGCATTCATCACACATCTGGATATATGTTTGTCTATATGAGTGTTGGTGTGTTGACAACCTGATTAATGTACAAATGTGTATAAATGATATGTGTTATGGTATGCTTGGATATATCTTATAATGGTTTACCGTTATGAGCTTTTTACATGTGATTCATGAGCATTTACTTTTCCAGACTAACCATTGAGTTACTCTGTCTTTTGGTTGGTTGCTTTTGGTTTCGGACTCACGCTGAGCTTGCGTAGCTCACTCCCTTTTAGTTCTTCCTTTCAGGTAATTCGCGTGGTTGAGTTTTGGATTCGATTTAGTTAAGTTTTTTATTAGTTTTATGCGGTTGGTTTAAAATTGTCTGTAAAGCGATAATATAAATTGTGGTGGGTTCAGATTTAAACTTTTTGTTGAACTACGTGTTTTCTATTTTAAACTACAGTTCAAAAGTTTCGTGCACGGTTTTTAATTGGGTTTTCTATTATTGTTTCAAAGTTCATACTTATTTGAGAAAATGAGATATGTTTCCGCACAATTTCTAATATGGAATTTCAAGGTACATGTAGCAAAATTGATGCGTTTTGAAACTGTATAAGGACATCGATTTGATTTATTTCTAATTGTTTGTAGTGCGAATTAATTACTGTTTCTAAACATAAATTGCATAAACAATTCAGTTTGGTGTTAGCAAACTGTATTGTAAATGAGTTTTAAACAAGTTTCTTTTAGTAAATTACTTTTAGATCACTTCGGTGATCAATGTAACCTCCGGTATCCTGTCAAAACTTCTGGGCCAGGTTTTGGGATGTTACATTTAGTGGTATCAGAGCCAGGTTTACAAAAACTCGGCCTGTGTTTTTACGTACCCGTATGCGCGTGTGTTCGTTTTAAAAAATATTTGATAAATCGTACTATAGTGTTTTGAAATGATTTGAGTTTTGGAAAATTTTTACGAAAATGAGATATCTGAGACTCCAATGTTGGTCATTATGAAATTCCAAGATTGTAAGTTTAGATCTAAAAAATTTGAACTATAGTGTTAGATATTGAATTTCGTAATTGGGTTTGAAATTGTAGATCCCTTATTGTTAGATATGGATTCTGGTGACAGGCTAAACCGTAAGGATCAGTCTAGTGAGACTCTCGATGAGTCGTCAGCTTCTCTGGGATGTGTGTCTGTTCAGGAGTCGGAGGTCAATGCGATTTCACCAGCTTTGGATAGTGATAACCTAGAGGTTGGTACTGATGCATTGACTCAGGTACTTAGAGAGGTTCTAGAGAAAGTGTTCGAGGCTAACATAGAAAGAACCAGAGAAATGGTTCAGGGTAGGTGTGTAGATTTTGGAAAGAAAAGAGATCGTAGTCCTTCGAGGTTGGAGCCTCGGTCAGCAAAACTCGTGAGATCTCAGCTGAGTGTTATCAAAAGTAATGTCAAAGGTTCTGCTGGTGGTGCGGACATTTCGGTTTGTGGGCACTGTAAGAAGCGACATCCGAGAGAATGTTGGAAAAAGTCAGGAGCGTGTCTCAGATGTGGGTCCACGAAGCATCGAATTAGGGAGTGTCCTTGACGTCATTGAGTCAGGTATGGTTGTAGGATACTTCAACTTATGTGCGATGTTGTTGATGAATGATTCGACTTTCTAATTGTGGCTTAGTATTTGTGTGGATGTGATAGACAAGTAAATTGGTTTGGTTCAGTGGTCAAGTGTTTTGGGTATGTGTGTGAGATTTTAAAGTTTAGTATGGTGGTGCGTTGGGATTAGAGTTGTGCAACGGGAGCGTAGTGGTGAGTTTTATGTTTAAGCGACTGTTCTGTTAGAGGGAAATTTCTGGGACAAATTTTTTTAAGGATGGGTGAGTTGTAACATCCCGAAATTTGGGGTTAGGAGTTTTGAGGTCTAAAGTAAGGGTCAGTGAGTAGGTTGAACAATTGGATTTGTTGTCGCGTTTTAGTGTCAGAATGAGCCTACTGATTCGGTTGTTGGATGTGTGTTAGTTTACCTCTGGATTCTAGGTTCGAATCATCATAGGTGTTTTGAAAAATTATTTTATTTTAGATTTGTTTTTAAGTTTTAAAATATCTATTTATTTTTAATTTTTTTTTAAAAAGGACAAAAATCTATCTCACGTTCTCTCCTCCCTCTCTTACACGTTCTTTAACAATTCTTTTTCCTCAAGATCAATTTCCTTTCATTTTTTCTGTGTTACACAAATCTTCGGTTCTTGGATTTTTCTTACTGCTTCTTTTGAACTCTCATTTTTTTCGTCTGTTAAGGGAGATTGTCTTCGTGCGTTTCGATTAATCGAAGGTGAAGCGGGTAAGTTTTATTTTTTGGGGTTTTTGATAGAATTGCTTCTGTTTCTATTTTTTTTCAATTGGAAGCCTTATAGTCTGAGTTTATATGTTTAACTGAGGTTTTCGAATAGTTTGGTGGAGTGAATTGAATGATTCTTGGTGCTTGGAATCACGATTTAATGTTTGTGTTCTAAACCTGTGTAACTCAGTATCGAATTACTGTGGAATTTGGTAACTTCTTGTGTGTTTCTGTAATGGAGTAATTGAAGTGTTGTATCACTATTAAATTGCATGAAATTCAGTATATTATGGTGTATTTTTTAGTTACCAAGGGTTGGGGATTGTTTCGACAATAAAGGCACGATTTGTAGCCTGATTCGGTGTGGTTTTGTGACCACACGGGTGGCCACACGGGCGTGTGCCTCACATGGGTAGTCCACATGGCCGTATGCAATTGGGAAATTAAGGTTTTTGGCAGTTTTTGGTGCCACACGCCCGTGTGGCTACTGTTTGGGGATTTTTTCAATTTTCACACAAGCTTGTGCCATGGTCACACGGCCATGTCCCTTAGCCACACGGGCGTGTGAGATTTCCACACGGCCGTGTCTACTCCACACTTAATTTTGGCACTTTTGGACAGTGAGTTACACGGGCTACTCACACGGCCCTGTAGCTCGGTCACACGGGCATGTGTCTTCTCCACACGGGTGTGTGTCTCCTCCACACGGGCATGTGTAGCTTTCACATGGGCGTGTAGGATTCCGCACGGCCTAGGCACTTCCATACGGTCGTGTGGCATTATTTCGCAGATTTTTGTTCTGTGACAGGT
Source organism: Gossypium sturtianum (assembly GCA_025698515.1). NCBI lineage: Eukaryota > Viridiplantae > Streptophyta > Magnoliopsida > Malvales > Malvaceae > Gossypium > Gossypium sturtianum. Next base: position 119,036,738 of record CM046943.1, on the reverse strand, counting down.
TTTGACTCGTTTTATGTTTCTGTGTGTACCGACTCTCGACTAGGCCTTAGTAAGGGTGATTGGGACTCTATTTCAACTCGGACTCATGTGTTTATTCGTAATTATATAATTATTTTAACGATCTGTTAAGGTATTAAGGTGATGTGTTAGTTGAATTTGAGATAATACCTAGTAGTTGAATACGGGTATAACTGTTTCTGAAATTGATCGACCGAATATGTGAAAATATGTTTCTGTATGATTGAATGCAAATTGTGTGCACACATTCATTTGCATAAATTTTGGGATTTTGGTTGTGAAAAGAAGGAAGACTGATTTAGAAGTTTAACTATATTGTTTCCGTATAGCGGGTTATCGTACTATTTTATAAATATGTTAGCTCAGCTACATATTCGATTGGAGTGGCTGAGACCCACTACATTGTGTGTAGGGTGGATGTGTCTATCATGGTCCTATGTGGTGTGCAGGGTGGATAGGTTTATCATAGCCTATAAGTGGTGTGCAGGGTGGTCGGACTGGCGTTTGGTTGGTGGGGTGTTATTGTTTTTAACTTGTTGCATTCATCACATCTGGATATATGTTTGTCTATGTGAGCGTTGGTGTGTTGACAACCTAATTAGTGTACAAATATGCATAAATCATATGTGTTATGGTATGCTTGGATATATCTTATACTGGTTTACCGTTATAAGCTTTTTGCATATGATTCATGAGCATTTACTTTTCTGGACTAACCGTTGAGTTACTCTGTCTTTTGGTTGATTGCTTTTGGTTTCAGACTCACACTAAGCTCGCGTAGCTCACTCCCTTTTAGTTCTTCCTTTCAGGTAATTCGCGCGGTTGAGTTTTGGATTCGGCGTCGGAGGTCTCAAAAAATGAATATGATTTGATTTAGTTAAGTTTTTCATAATTTTTATACGGTTGATTTAAAATTTTCTGTAAAGATATTATATAAACTATGGTATAGGTTCAGATTTGAACTTTTCGTTAAACTACGTGTTTTCGATTTTGAACCATAATTCGAAAGTTTCGCGCACGATTTTTAATTGGGTTTTCTATTATTGTTTCAAAGTTCATACTTATTTGAGAAAACAACATATGTTTCCGCACAAATTCTAATATGGAATTTCAAGGTACATTTAGCAAAATTGATGTGTTTTGAAATTGTATAAGGATGCCGATTTGATTTATTTCTAATTGTTTGTAATGCGAATTAATTATTGTTTCTAAACATAAATTGCATAAACGATTCAGTTCAGTTTTAGCAAATTGTATTGTAAATGAGTTTTAAACAAGTTTCTTTTAGTAAATTACTTTTAGATCACTTTGGTGATCAATGTGACCTCCGGTATCCGGTCGAAACTTTTGGGCCAAGTTTTAGGGTGTTACAATACATTTCATTCAAGGCGACACCACGAAAAGGGTTTATTGATTCTTCGGAATTAAAAGTTCATGGTTAGTTATGGCATGACCCAGTGGTAAACAGGTACACCTTATGGCAAAATGGACTCCCTCAGGACAGTGAACAAGGAAGCCTATCAGGGAATAAAAAGAGAAGCTATTGTATGACTCGCGTGACAAGTAGTCTAACAAGATGATCATAGAGAGTTTGAGAATGTTGACAAGCGTGCTAACAAGAGGATCTTCCAAAATACGAAGGTAATAGAAACTGGTAGAAGTGTCTTAAACGCGGACATATGTGAAAGGAAGGGGTATTTCCTTCAAAGTCTTTGAAAATAAGTATCCACCATTATGAGTCTACTAGAGTTTGACGAGTAAACCAACATTGATTATGATAAAGCGAGACGATTATGCAGATTTTAATCATAAGTATCTGTGGGTATAAGAGGTCGCTAGAAATGGGGAAGAGTCTGCTAATGACTCTCTTAAGAAGGAAATCTACCGGGAATTAAAAAAAGAAGCAGATGTTTATTAGGACTATATAGCGCGGGAAAGTCCACTTAGGAATATCAAATGTGGAAGTCTACTAAGGGTAATCTAAGTAAGGGATAGTCCACTAGGAACTATCTGTTGTTGGGAGTATCTTAGTAGAATGGTTTGAAGTGGGAAAGTACTATGGGACTATCTTATAAATATGAGTTCACAAAGAGGGGGTGCTTATTTATTAGCCAAATATCAAATTCAATGTTGCAAATGAGGATATCAGTAAATGGGTCTTCCTTAAAAGAAGGGTTTATGCATAGGCTAAGTCATAAGAAGATAATTGTCGAGGTAATACAATAAGTATATATTAAGTACAAAATGGAATGAAGGGATTAGGGTAACAATCTGCAGTTGTGGTGAAATATCTACTAATTCGCCAATAGTAGTCGTTAATTCGTATATTTGCGCATATGGTTATCATTAATGAGTCAAACCAGGAAAGGTAAAATGGAAATCTAAAATGAAGCTAGACAGATTCAATTTTAAGAAAGGGGTCGTCAGTAAGAGTGAAATTGCAACTAAATAGCCTGATTTGTCTGCCAACTATTCATTTGAGAAGAACGTGTGGGCCCTGTCTATGCTAGTCAAACTGCGAAACCTTCTATGATATGCAGGGAGTTTAATTATGAGTATTAGTCATTTATTTCTTGAACTTCAAGACTTTTGTAAACACTATTGTATAGATTCTCACTAAGTTTTTTTGAACTTACGTGTAATTTACCTTGAATGTAGGGTTAAGGGATGACTCAAGGACTGTGTGGAGGGACCAAGCCAGACACCACCAAATTCATGCGAAGGACGTAGTAGTTGTTTCATGTATATAGAGGGGTACCCTTAGAGGCCACGCCTTGGGGGTTCATTAAGTGTATCTGTAGTAAAGTCTTAAATTTCAAGTTAATGTAAATATTATTCATGCCTAATAAGGTAAATGATTGTAAGAATCTTAGTAAACTTAGAAAGTTTATTTGAAATTATAATTCGCACATGTTTTCATGTAAAAGATTAGAATAACGTTATGTGGTAGATATGGATTAAGTTAGGCGTGGATTAAGTTGTAAACAAACTAAGTTAGAAAGGCGGTTATGTAAATCGAGTTAATTGTGACACTTGGTACCCAGACCTAGCGATCGGGTCGGGTATAGGGTGTTACAGAAGTTGATTGACAAACCTTATTTGGTATTATTTGTTGGAAGCTTTAGAAACAAAGGAATCTTTGTGTGTTCCAAGGAGAGCAGTTCAACACTATCCACATCCTTCAGTCTTCGTAGTGTTGGACAAAAGCCATCAAGGATATGACTGGTAGTTCAGATGGTACTCCCAAAAGATAGAATCGATGTCGAATTTGGTCTCTTCCGCCTATAAGATCCATTAAGTTGAACACAGATGGGGCATGTAATCCAGGCTCGAGCTTAGCCCTCGACAGTAGTGGCTAGAGATGAACACAATAGGTGGATTTGTGGGATTGGAAGAAATATCGGTAGATATAGTGTTGAACAAGCATAGTTTAGGTGATTTATGATGGTCTCCAATTGGCTTGGTCTGCCGAATGGACTAATATCATTGTCGAAACTGATTGCGCTCTAGTTATTGAAGCCCTTAATGGTAGGCTCCAATGACAATTGAATAGGGATTTGGTTCTAAGAATTCAAGAACTTTGTAGAAGAGATTGGAGGGTGAAAATTCAGTAGGTTTCGAAGGAGGCAAATATTGCTGCTCACACTCTGGCTAGGTTGATGAAGGGATTCCCTTATGGTTCCCACGTTTTCCAGGATTTACCTACCGTAATTGTTGTTCAAATAAGGAATGACGGCCAGAATTTGTTTTATGATTCTAATGTTTCTTTGTAATTAATCTATCTTTCACCTTTTCTACCAAAAAAAAGAATTAAATTAACATTATTTTTCATAATAATTCGAAAAATACTATTATTCTCGTAAAGTTTCAATTTTAAAAAATAATATACTAATTTATAACTTTTTCTTTAAATATCAGACAATTATTATTTCTCACTTAAAAAAGAGATGAGAGATTTTTTTAGCAAAACACACACACAAAATCGTATAGAAGAAATAAAGACAAAAAGAGAAAACGGTGAACTCTATGTACCGATTTTTGCCAGAAACTATGGAGAAAAGCCTAATGACTAGCTTGTCTTGCTAGACTTTTTAGATTTAATCGAAGAATATATTATAAAGAGAAGCCGCAGATCAAACCTGGTTCAATCGAATGGATTACCTATAAATATTTCTACCTATACCATCAAATCCTTAAATCAAAACTACATATATTGAATTTACATAAAGAGATGTCTTTCTTAAACCATCTCCTTATCTGTACATATATTGAACTACATGATCAGATTACATACATAACCAGAAAAAAGAAAATCTAAAACCTTAAAATTAATTTACATCACCTGAGCTTAAGCGACGAACAGCTATGGCGGACATCTCGGTCAACCCTCTATTATGGGCAAAGTTTAAGCTAGCAAACACCACCTAGTCTATTCTAACACAAAGCAGCTAACAAAAAAACTACTCAGTAGTGGTTTGATCTAGTTGAATTTGTAACCACGCTTCAAAGTATATTTAACAAGCTTGTCAAATTCAGCCTCGTTGATATACCCATCACCGTTGACATCCGCATGCTGCAACGCTAACCACGCTCGCACACCAGGCATACGAGAACCGAGGCTGGAAAAGGCGTTCTTCAGTTCTTGCTTGCTAAGAAGGCCATCTCTGTTAGTATCGTAACGATGAAAGATACCCCTCACCTGCTCCTCAGTTATCGGAACCGACGCACGCTTTTTTCCGGTGGCTGGCCAAGTAGCCCTTGGGCAAGCTTTGTCAATGCCTTTAGGAACAAAAGCACCATCGTCCAGATTGCTGTTTTGAGTTGAAGTGATTGAACTGAAGATGTGCATCATTGTGAAAACTATGTTATAATTAGAAAGAAACAGTAAAGAAAGGTTAAGAAGATTGTTTGTTTGGTTGTTGTGGATGAACAAGCAGGATATATATATAATCCTTATAAAGTAACAATTTTCAGATGCCTTCAAATAATTTAGGAAAAAAAGTAGGGAATAAAGTATGAGAAAGTTTTTTCTTTTCAATAAAATAACAAAGAATATAAAATAAAGTGAGATGCTAGAAAGTGGAACAAGAGTGTTACTTAAAAAGTATTATAGATTTTGCCTATAACGAAGTTGGAAGTGTAAAATTATCTATAGGATTGTATTAAAAGTTAAGTTATATTTTGTTTTTTTATTTAAAATATAAATAAATTAATCTTTGTACGTTAGATCAAACAATAAATTGGTTCTTTTTTTTAAAAATTTCATCTCTTTTTACTATTAAAAATTGATATAATTGACAGAATAACTGGACAATTATATGTGGTATGCCACATATACCTTATTTTGACCTACAAGACCAATTTTTAACCATAGAAATGGATAGAATTTTTATCAGAATGATCAATTTACTCTTTGATCTAACGTTTAAAGACTAACATGTCTATTTTATGAGTAAAGGGAGCAATTCAACTACTAATACAATGGCCTCCATACTACTTTTACCGAGTTGGAAGTTTAGCCTTTAAAAAACAAAAGCTTTGAGCTTTGCTTTATACATATTGTAACGATATGGCTAGTGCAATTGTCTAAAACAAATTTGTGCTCGATTGAATTTGGTGATATAAAGATACAATTACTTAAACAAATTTTTTATATAAAAATAAAAAATATTTTTTTCTCGATTTTAAATTAAATTATTTATCCACAAGTGAAATATAAATTAAACAAAAGAAAATTTTGATTGAATTCACGATACAACCATAAATATATAGAATTCAAATTTTTCTTTTAATCAAATTCAAATAGTTTGAGAGCTCAATAACTATTATGAGTTATATGGATAAGCTTCGATTGATAGTTTATGAGATAATTTGATCTGATTAATGTTAAAATAATAATAATAATAAAAGTTCATTTAAAGTTAGGTATAAATATATAAAAGTAACTTTAAAAAAAAAATGAATGGAGTTTGGTATACACAAAAAAGAAAAAGGTAATGGAATCCATATTCATTAATTATTAAGTTTTAGCTTTTTTCTTCAAATTAGTTAAGAGATGAAAATAAATTAAACCCAACAAAGAGAAATAGAAAAAGAAAAAGCTACCGTGACCAACAAGTAACTAGAAGGTATAGGAAATTAAAGAATAAGATATACTTGTGGGTATCTTAGGGTGGGTTTAGATGGGCGATTGAGTGCGGTGCGGTGCGTTTAGCTTACTTTTTGTCTCACGCTACAGTATCGCTACAGTATCTAATCTCTCCGCCACTGCTATTTTTACACTAACTGCAGGTAAATGCACCGCCCATCCAAACCCACCCTTATTTAGCTCTTTGAATCGCATTAGTGGTGGAAGAATATATTATCAAAATGTTTAAGGGTTTGACTGCTGGTTTTAGATAGGTAGGATTTTGAATAAGAATTTCTTTTGTTAAATTTAAATTTATTTGATTCAGCCCGAAATTTTATTTAATAATTAAAATTTTATGTAAATTTAAATTTTCTTTTTGTAGTTAAAGGAGGCTACATCGTTGTAAATTCTTTACAATAACAATGGAGCCTCTCCTCTAAAAAAGCTAGAAGAGCCTCATAAATGACCACATTTAAATCTTGAGATGGAGCAAGTTTAGCCATTCGGCATGCTGTACCATTAGGCCATAAAGAGACATGAACAATCTTCATATCCCAATGTGTTCCAAGTAATGCCTTAATCGTCCGAGCTAGCGGTATGCTGTTTTCCCTTCATGTGTTCAACATTTTAGCTGCTTTTAAACTGTCAGGTTCCATATCAACTCGCCTAAAGCCCCTATCACAAGTAAGATTTAGACTCTCATAAATCACCCACAATTCAACTTCAAAAGTAGAGCATATTCCAACTAATTTGGTGAAGCCAACACCCCATCTCCCAAATTCGTCTCGAATCAAACCCCCTTTGAAATGGTATTCACCATTGCATCTGTATTAAGCTTAACACATCAACTCTCTTAGCGGCCTCCACCTGTTGCTCACAGTATTACCATGCCGCCAAGAACTACAAGCAACATAAGAGGTATTCAATTACCTTGCCTACTCAAAGTTACGAGTAATCACATTAACAGCATCCATTCCAGAATGAGAAAAAATTCTTGCATTCCTATTCTTCCATGCTTTCCAACTCACATTTGCAAATAAAGACGTTCAGTCCATATCATTAAATAATTGAAAATTAAAGTCGTTTTTACAATTAGCCAGCAACCAATTGCTCAAAGATAACTGAAAGAAACTATGGTAAGCTGATTGTGGGACTACATACTTCCATACAGTTCTTGCTTGAAAATAGTCTCTGAGGACATGCAAAATGGATCCACCACTGTAGCTACAGATGCTACAAGCAAGTCATCGACCAAGCCCCTTTTACATAATTCAATATTGGTTAAAACTGTTGGAACTAAGAAAACAAATAAATGAAGTTTGACAGAAACTTAAGTTTAAAGGCTCGATGTCTTGCTGTGCAAACAAGAAAATCAACTGTGACCTTTGAGCAAATTGCTTGGGTAAAAACCAGAAAAATGAATAAGAATTCTGAATATTTTCATTAATTTTGAATTGAGGCATAATGCCAATACATATACCAGTCAATAAGCTTGTCAAAACAAGCAAATGTCACCTAAACAACTACCTACTACCACTAAGTAGTCTTGAAACTAGTTAAACATAACTTGCACACATAGCTATGTTGTAACACCCCTAACCCGTATCCGTCGCCGGATTAAGGTTATAGGTATTACTGGACAGATCGAAAACTTTTATAGACATTTCATAATACAAGCCATCAATTGCAATCACAGTGTCCCTTAGATAGGTCACCGAGACCTTAAGCATGCTTTAGAGAAGGGTCGGGACTAAACCGAACACATACGAAAATTCTCAGAAATTTTAAAACTTTTTGAACACTGTAGAGGTCACACGCCTGTGCAGTCAGGCCGTGTGCTTCCCACGGCTACTAGACACACCCATGTGTCCTAGCCGTGCCAAAATAGAGCATGTATACTGACTTATCCCCACGGCCACCAGGCACTCCCGTGTACCTTGGCCGTGTACTATTAGGCTAGATACTGACTTATTCACACGGTTACCAGGCACGTCCGTGTACCATGACCGTACACACTTAAGCTAACTACTGACTTAATCACACGGTCATTAGGCACGCCCGTGTGCCACAACCGTGTATGCATAACAGGCCCTTTGCAAGACCAATATGCCACCCACACTAGGGTCATACCTACAAGCATAACAAGTCTATTTCCACAATCAAATGGCAACAAAAAACATACCAAATGTTCATCATATTATTCCATTCAATCTCATTTCTAAACATGCTAATTTGTACAATCAACTTCCATGTAAATCCAAGTATAATTCAATCATCACCTCATTAAAACTCTAAGGCATCAATTAATCCACAAGCTTACCATTCATGATGCTATTTCATTGCCATAAAGCCATACCAAAACATGCATCAAATACCATACTTACTCATGCACATTACCAACATTTAAATAGCCAAATCACATGGCTATTTACATCTCAAACATATACCAAATCACTAGCCTATACATGCCATACTTAGAAAATACATTTCCAAAAGGTACCAAATGAGTTGAGTAGTGTGATGACGATCCTCGACGGTCCCCGAGCCTTCAGTAGCTTTAACGATCTGTAACAGAGTAAACACACACACAGAGTAAGCTTTCCAAAATCTTAGTAAGCCATATACAAATAAACTTAACATTTAAGCATTCAAGACATATTGTAACACCCCAAACCCGGCCTAGAAGTTAGGCCCGAATCCGGCGTGTCACATTGAAGGGAAAATTCCAAAATGACTTTGTTTAGTTAAAAACTTAAGTTTAAGGTTTAGAAGCCCAAAATCTATGAATCTTGTTAAGTTAGGATGAAAAGCCCATATTTTAAGAAAATGTTCATATGTTGAGTTATATCAAAAACCACATTTAAACTTTAGTAATTTATTTCAGTCTCATAAATAGGCGGTAGACATAATAATAATAAAACCCAAAATCTAAAGTCAACTTGGAGATACAAGGCCTTATTACAATCCAATGGAAAACAAAGTATTTAAAATAAATTCACTTGAACAAATTAAAACATCTAAATAGCTTGTAGTGTGGCCATCTCCGAGTCCTCTGCCAAGTCGAGCCGCTTACTGTGCGTCACCTAAAACATTAATTAAAAGGGTGTGAGTTTCGAAACTCAGTGTGTACGACCCTTGGTAATCCAATCAACATGCAATTATCACAAATATCACGTTGGGCCTAAGCCCTATCAAAATCGGTGGTCTTGGGCCTTAGCCCACAATGACCTCATATCATACCAATATCACATGAATGAAATGCACCCATCCCAAATCCAACCCTGCACTCCACCCGTACCAACCCTACACTCCTGTAGTGATATAAATATCAACCCACCCAGCCCTACACTCCAAAGGTAGCACCAACAGCGACACTACTCAAACGTTGCAGCAAAGCTGCTAAGCATATAATGGGCTTAAAGCCACCGGTGGATCCACGGTCGTCAAGCGACTATGCGATCCTCACATATCTTCCTCTGTATCATCAAACCCACCCAAGTGCAACATATATTTCATGAATGCAACATACATATTTTCACACAGTAAGCACCTAGGGGTATTTTAGTCATTTCACTACCCAGGGGTATTTTCTTAATTCTACCCTACATGGGTATTTCCGTAATTCCTACTCTACAGGGGTATTTCCGTAATTTTTACCCTACAGGGGTATTTCCGTAATTTCTACCCTACAGGGGTATTTTCGTAATTTCTTTCATCTCGGGTTTTAGTTATGAACTTTGGCCCATCAACAAGTCCTCGCGGTTAAAGTGAACAAACATTATGCACCAGGTAGGATCTCAGAGAAGAGGAGGTGGGTCACTAGGACCGCTTAAGTACCAAGCTCTCCCTAGATCCAATCCTAGACATGCATATGTCGGTTACCACACTCTAACTAGTCGACTTGTCCACAGACATGTTTGATTAATAAATTAAGTCTTATGCAATTTTAAGAATTTATTAGAACTAGGCCTAGAGTCCATTAAACCCTAGCATGCATTTCTAAAATCCCATAAGGCCCACTAAGCCCATTCATGTTTATATAGCCCATTAGGCCCGATCATAATCAAATCATATACCCATTCATGTCAATTCATTTTTCAAGTTCACATATCAATCTTTGTCGACTTGGGCCCACGAGCTCGGCAGGCCCATTTAGCCACTTTTGGCTTTTCAGCTTTTCAACTTTTCGGCTTTGCCGCCATCGTGTGTGTGTAGTGTTTGTACACACCTTTAATTGCGAAGCACGCTACGATTCCTTAGCCACGAACCTATGATCAATCAAAACTAACAGTTAATCATATACGCTTAGTATCGTTTCTCCCTTTTTATCAAAAGCCGAAAACATACCAATCCCTTACCTTGAACGATTAAGCCTATCAACCCTTCACTTATTCGCTAACCGCAATTGACTCCAAGATCTGTGTTAAAGAACCTTGACTATCAAAGGCTGCACAACAAAGTGATTTACATCCATCAAAAGTCACTCTTAACCAATCCTAACCATATTCGGCCAACCATTAATCCAAGAATTATAGATGAGTACACTTACCGATTGACTAGGGACTTTACCACACCAAAACCCAAAGCGCGAGAAGAGTACCTCGTCAAAGAAACAACAACGATTCGGTAGAGAAACACAAGGGTTCGGCCTAGTTAAGAGAATGAGTGAAAGACACAATGAGGGGTTTCGGCTAACAATAAGATAATAAAGCGATTAAAACTTACCCCTTTTGTTGAATAAAGAAAGATTTGCTCTCTTACCGCCACAAGATTACTTGCCCACAAGATTTTAGAATTTAGAGTGTGATTTTTAGAAGTGAGATTTAGTTTTACAAATGGAGAAGAAGAAATTGGTTTGACAAAGAATGAAACCCCAATGAGAGAATTTCTTTTCTAATTCGGCAATAGAATAAATACTGTGGGAGGGAAGGAGAATTCGGTCTATGCGCTTTTGTTTGGAAAAAGAAAGAAATTGTGATTACTCGGGTATTTGCCAAAGGGAAAGAAACTAAAAAGAATTGGGAGACTGGAAGGAATTTTCCCCTAATTAATCAACTAAAGCACACAAAAGCAACAAATGCCCTACTTACCCATACGACACACATATATATACTAAAATAAATAAATAAATAAAATAAACCTACACTCCCCAGTCGACTCAAACTTATCACCAATTAAATTCCTTTATTTTCTCCAAATTTTATCTTCATCCCCATCCAAAAATTCCTTTATTTAGCCAAAAATCCAATTTGGATTACATTCAAATTGCTTTCCCCAAATAGCAACCATCCTTTGGTGTTTGGTCCACTTCAAACACCTTCCCCACGCCAGCAACAAAATAGCAGGTTATTGCACACAAGGCAACTCGAAACCAAGACCTCTAGGCACCACCACACGCTACCAGCCACTGGGATTCGAACCTGCGACCACTCGGATCCATAGCACGCTTCTCGCCATTGCACCACAGCTCTTCTTGTGATATGTTCCATTCTCAACTTCTTTTAAGGCCTTTTTCCCAGCGGCCGGATCATCCAAAGAAATCTAAAAATATTTACCACACCCAGCTTCGAACCTCCAACCTCTTCACTATGATACACGCCCCTTGCCAGCTGCTGCGCTTGCGCTTTATTTGAGTCATATTTCCTCCTAATTAATTATAAACCTTTTCGCGCGCTCGGGTTTACTAAAAAAAACCAACATTTAGCGCACGCCGTGACTAGAACCCTGCTCCCCCTCTGCTCCTAACGCCTTTGCCACTGGGTCAGGCGTTTCTTTGTGTCGTGAATCAGACCCAACTAATTATAAGGCCTAAACTCTGGCCTTCATACTAACATATGCACAATAAAAAAAATTTTCGCCAAGTCCAGGACTTTTCCAACACTACCAACCCTTCCTAAATCACCTAAAAATTAAACTAAACATGCAATCATAATTTTTTTTTCCCGATCGACAAAAGCCATTCTCTCGACACACGAAACCCATTTATTTTAGGCCAAATTTTCGGGGCGTTACACATATAATCAATATGAATTCACTAAAAGCTCAATTGCATAGCCATAATTCTTCTTGGCACATTTACTTAGTCATTCATCTTTCAATCTTGTATATCATCATATACTTGTTAGCTCATAGCTTTTCCATTCATGTATCACATTTACATTTTCATATTCAGATACACAATTCATCTAGGTAAGTTTATGAGTATACTTACCTTCTTATACACATAAAGTGTATTTATCAGACGTACCTGAAACAAATATGCAAACCATATATTCATTCGTATCTCGGACTTGCCCGTTGAACCGTTCGGAATCTAATAGGATACTCAGAGTGATCGAATAGTCGTACAATGCCAACGTCCCAGACGTGGTCTTACATGTAACCAGATATCGATGCCACTGTCCCAGACAGGGTCTTACACGAATCAATACGATGCCAATGTCCCTGACATGGTCTTACACGTGAATCTCATATCGATGCCAACGTCCCAGACGTGGTCTTACATGAAATCTCGAATCAATGCCAACGTCCCAGACATGGTCTTTCATGATATCACATATCGGACACCTATGTCATGACATATACTATCCTATCTATTCCTAGGTTCAGACGGGACTTCTCGGATGTTGACACTATGTCGATTCTATCTCGAAATTCATGTGTACATCATCTCATGTGCATTCATCCTTATCAATAGTCATATGAATATATATAATTCAATGCAAATACATTTATTTGTATATCGACTTACATCGGATTCGGATGGTTGACCGAATTCAGTTATTCGACTACTTTCGCTTTCCCGCGATCTAAATTTGTTTTCTTCGGTTCTTCATCTATACATATCCAAATTTAACCCTTTTATTCACTAGCTCATTCATTTCAACCAAAGAAAACATATTTAGGGCAATTTGCAAATTAGCCCTCACATTTCATATTTGGACAATTTAGTCCCTAATTCACAAAATCACAAATTACACAAAATTTCCATATACCCATGCTTAGCCGAATATTCATGTGTCTCATACAAGTCCATACATTTCATCAAATTCACAATTTAGTCCCTCAAAATGATATTTTCACAAATTAGCCTTAATTAGCTAAATTCATCAAAAATTCAAGAACAAAACATGTTCATTAAACACATATCTTTCATTTAACACTAATATTCATCACAAAGCTCACCATTCCATCAATGACACATCTCATATACATCATCAATTCTTCAAATTATAACATGGGTTTTATAGCATACAAAGCAACGATTGCAAAAACGTAGAAATTATCGAAAACGAATCAAAAACTAACCTTGAATCAAGCCTAAACCGTGGCCGAAACTCTTGCTCACTCTTTTCTTTCTTTTCTTTTAATATTCGGCTAGATGAATGAATAAAAGATGAACACTTTCATCTTTTTGTTTTATTATTATCATAATATTAATCTAATTACTAAATTAACCTTTTAATAAACATTTAGTAACATATAAGCATAAGGTTATTAATGTCTTTTAATCATCCACTAACTTAATAGTGGTCTAATTGCCTCATAAGGCCTCCTCTTTTAAAAGCCACAACATATAGGTACTTTAACAAATAGCATGCTAGTTTTGCATTTAATGTAATTTAATCCTTTTATCAAATTAAGCTTTCAGACGGATAAATTAACTTACGGAATTTTTGACACATGCTTAATCACATATCAAGGGCACAGAAAATAATATTAAAATAATATTTAGACTCGAATTTGTGGTCCCGAAACCACTATTCCGACTAGGGTCTAAACCAGACTGTTACATATGTTGATTTATCAATCTATCAGCACCTAATTTCATTAAAACAATACCAACTTAGTTCATTTTCAACTAAGTAACAAAACAAATACTTGAAGTAACAAAATAAATCAGCAACATGAACTTCAGCTGCAATTTCATGGCTCGGATAGCTTCTTTACTTCTTGTTTGCATGCAGGCCAGCTTCATCACTCCTCATTGGATTGCATGCTACAAACTCCCATTCTGGCTCTCAAATCCTCAAACCTTGACACACAAAGAGGCTTTGTCAAGATATCAGCAAGTTGATCCTTAGAACTACAATGAATCAGTTTCACTTCTTGAGATTGTTCCATTTCCCTAACAAAATGAAAATTTATCTTGAAATGCTTGGTTCTCCCATAAAACACTAGATTCTTTGCAATTGCAACAGGAGATTGGTTGTCACATTTGATCTCTGTTGCTTCCTTTTGGTGTAGATTCAAATCGGCCATGATTTTTTTTAGCCAAATGGCTTGATTAATAGCTCCTGCAGCTAAACAACTACCTACTACCACTAAGCAGTCTTGAAACTAGTTAAACATAACTTGCACACATAACTATGTTGATTTATCAATCTATCAGCACCTAATTTCATCAAAACAATACCAACTTAGTTCATTTTCAACTAAGTAACAAAACAAATACTTGAAGTAACAAAATAAATCAGCAACATGAACTTCAACTGCAACTTCATGGCTCAGGCAGCTTCTTTACTTCTTGTTTGCATGCAGGCCAGCTTCATCACTCCTCATTGGATTGCATGCTACAAACTCCCATTCTGGCTCTCAAATCCTCAAACCTTGACACACAAAGAGGCTTTATCAAGATATCAGCAAGTTGATCCTTAGAACTACAATGAATCAGTTTCACTTCTTGAGATTGTTCCATTTCCCTAACAAAATGAAAATTTATCTTGAAATGATTGGTTCTCTCATGAAACACTATATTCTTTGTAATTGCAACAGGAGATTGGTTGTCACATTTGATCTTTGTTGCTTCCTTTTGGTGTAGATTCAAATCGGCCATGATTTTTTTTAGCCAAATGGCTTGATTAACAACTCCTGCAGCTACTACATACTCAGCCTCAGCTGTCGATTGAGCAACAACACTTTGCTTCTGGATGACTGAGCCTTTTTGCAATGTGGAAAATGTGGATATCTTCTTCTTGCTCTATCAGTTCTAGGCTTTTCTGACCAAATCTTCTTCCTTTTGTAGCCAGAGGAGCTTGAGGTTGGTCTACTCTTGGCTTGGAAGGCACCTTCTTGATGCTCTTCTTGTCTGCTGGCTCTTCTTTGCTCCTGAGCATAAAGAGCATTGATCAGCTCAGTCAAAGTAATGCTTGACAAATATCTTGAGTCTTCAAGGGATGAGATCTTGGCTTCATATCTCTTAGGCAATGTTGCAATAACCTTTTCCACTATTCTTGCTTCACTAAACTGGTCCCAAAGCAATCTGATGCTGTTCACAACAGACATGATCCTGTCTGAGTATTGCTTCACTGCTTCTTCTTCCTTCATCTTCAAATTTTCAAAGTCCCTTCTCAAATTCAAAAGTTGTTGCTGTCTTGTTCTTTCAGTCCCTTGAAACTCCTCCTTGAGCATATCCCAAGCCTGTTTTGGAGACTCGCAAGCCATGATCCTTGTGAAAATCACATCAGACACACTGTTTTGGATGCATGACATGGCCTTGAATCTTTTGGCTCTATCATTAGAGTGCTGCCTAATCGAGAGCCATTGTGGGATTGGCTCTCAAGGGTGGTGGTTCAACATCCGAGTTGAAAACCTCCCACAAGTTGAATGCTTGTAGATAGGTCTTTATTTTCACTACCCAAATGTGGTAGCCTTCACCATTGAACACTGGTGGTAGAGCTGGAGAGAATCCGAATGAAGACATGGTTTTAAGGATTGAAAAATGACAGGTCTACTAAGAAAATGAGCTCTAGATACCAATTGTTGGAACTAAGAAAACAAATGAATGAAGTTTGACAGAAACTTGAGCTTAAAGGCTTGATGTCTTGCTGTGCAAATAAGAAAATCAGCTGTGACCTTTAAGCAAATTGCTTGAGTAAAAAACAGAAAAATGAATAAGAATTCTGAATATTTTCATTAATTTTGAATTGAGGCATAATGCCAATACATATACTAGTCAATAAACTGGTCAAAACAAGCAAATGTCACCTAAATAACTACCTACTACCACTAAGTAGTCTTGAAACTATTTAAACATAACTTGCACACATAGCTATGCTGATTTATCAATCTATCAGCACCTAATTTCATCAAAACAATACCAACTTAGTTCATTTTCAACTAAGAAACAAAACAAATACTTGAAGTAACAAAATAAATCAGCAACATGAACTTTAGCTGCAACTTCATGGCTCGGGCAGCTTCTTTGCTTCTTGTTTGCATGCAGGCCAGCTTTATCAAAAACTCGCCCCTTAGCAACCAACCAAAGAAATTGACTAACAAGCCGAGGAACTTTAGTCCTCCAAAGAAACCCCCATAGACATTCTTCTGGTTGTTAGTAGTCCTTGTCCAAAAAAGAACCTCTAATTGACCACTTCTATTGAAATCAATCCAATCCTAACTGAACATTAGGCGAGTAGGTACTAGCAATTCCAAGCATCACTTCATGATCTAGATTGTGCTAAAGTTTATTCCAATCCCAACTACCATTAAGATCTATCATATCCTTTACAATACTATTTATAGAATTACTCCAAAACTGAATGGTTTTCCATCCTTAATGGTTTAATATAAACCATTTGAGAGTTTCCCAAATCCTCAATAGAGACCCCCAAACATATGAACAATTTTGCAAAGCTATATTATTCGGACACACCTTAACCTTATACTTTGATCTCAAGACATTCACCCAAAAAGCATCTTCATTAGTAAAAA
The DNA here is from genome assembly GCA_025698515.1 of Gossypium sturtianum. Taxonomy (NCBI): domain Eukaryota; kingdom Viridiplantae; phylum Streptophyta; class Magnoliopsida; order Malvales; family Malvaceae; genus Gossypium; species Gossypium sturtianum. The sequence goes on along the minus strand of CM046943.1, from coordinate 119,019,877 downwards.
AAAATTATACCCCAACTTAAGCAAAAAGCATCTATGTTGGTCTCCAAAGATGCGCAACTCAATGCCACCACTCTTAGAAGGTTGACATAGATCCTTCCAATTCCCCGAATATATTTTTAATGTAGATGACGACCCTCCCTAGAAAAAATGACAAACAATCTGCTAAACCTCTTCACAAACCCCTAAAGGTATGAACGTTGAATGTGTGAAATAATTCAGAATTGATATAGAACTGATTTCGCCAAAGTAACTCTACTAGCCAACTTTGCATCCCACCCGTTCAATCTACTATGAACCTTGTCAATTATAAACTGAAAAGTACTTTTCTTGTCCGGATTATGAAACAATGGTACACTAAGGTACTTGCTAAGATCTAACACCCTTTGAAAACCCAAGAAAATACTTGTAGCATTTGCATCAACCTCTCCCACATTCTGCGAAAAATAAATATATGTGTTAAAAGTATTAATCCTATGGCCTGAAAACATACTAAACTAATCAAGGATATTACAAATCATTCTCTCGTGTCATATCAGCCTCATACAACAACACTAAATCAATGGGAAAAAAACAAATGGGGGATTAGCGGACCCTGTCTAGCCAGTCGAACCGATCGCCATTCATTAGCTTCTATAGACTTTTCAATGGTACGTCCTAGATACTCCATCCCAAGAATAAAAGATAAGGCAACAAAGGATTACCTTATCTAATTCCCCTCGTTGATTTGAACTCCTCAACTATACTCCCATTTCATAGAACCTACATCGAAAACGAAGAGATGCATCGCATAATTTATGGAACTAGCGTTTTCCAAAATCTTACTTCATACAATGCATCTTTTAAAAAAAATCTTAGCCGCACCTTATCATATGTTTTCTCTAAATAAACCTTAATAGCCATACACTTCAACTTACCTTTATTGATCCGCACAAAATGAATAACTTACTGAGTAATGATTAGGTCTAGTCTTCACTCTTCAGCAAAGTAATTGAAAAAGGTAAAGAAAAAAAAGATGTTTAGATTATGCCATAGATACCTACATTTTATAAAATACAAAAATTGAAAAATCTATATGATATTGTGATTATGAAGTTGGATTTGAAATTTAATTAGTTAATCGAGATTACGTAATAATTGATTTGAAACTATTAATATAATTAATTAATTCTAACTTTAAAAGAATTTATATAAGCTCCTTTACCCCTAAAGATGTTTTTTTCCATGCCATTTAAAAATTAATGTCAAGCTTAAACTTCTATTTATCTATAGAATTTTTGAGAAATACATGGTTGATTAAGTTTAGAATTATCATAAGTAAAACGTAAGCTTATTCCTTCTTATCTCAATCCTAGTTCCCAGGCTTACTACTTTTATTACTTTTTGTATTATTTCAATTAATGTTTAATACTTATAAAAAAACACCATTATATTTTATTTGGCATGAGTTTATTTTAGCCTTTCAATTAATTATCATCTTTTTTGTTTGTCAAATCATCCTAAAATTAATGAAAAAGTTAACTTTTGTTAGTTTTGTTGATACACGTAAATTGTCATAGTGGATGTCATGTCAGTAATTAATTAATTTTTAAAAAATAATTAATTGTTGATGTGGTCACGTGTATACCATGTCAGCAAAATTAACCAACATTAATTTTTTTATTTATTTTAGGTGTAATTTAACAAATAATGTAAGTTTAAAAGTTAAACGAAGCAAAAAATTAAATAAAAAGTTAAAATGACTCTTTTTTAAGTTGAGGGTTAAATAAGTCATTTCTTCTTATCTCTCTAAGAAATTTTATAAAAAAATATTAACTCAACTATAAAAGGAATAATATCACAAATGATCCTTGAAATTTATTAGAAAAATATAATTTACAGTCCCCAATTTCTTTGGTCAATCCGAAGTAGGCTTCGGTAACATTTTAAACCCAATAGACTGAAATGGGGTTGAAGCCCTTATAACGAATTGGACCATCGAAAAATATCCGTTGAGCAAAACAAATTACATTTCAGGCTCATAACTTCATTTTCTTTTTCCCTCAGAAAAAAAAAATGGAATTCCCAAAACCTCCTCCATTCCCCTCAAACCCTCTCTTATCCCTCTCCACCTTCATCCACCGTCTCGGCGCTGAGCTCGCCACCCGCCTCCACCATACCAACCGTCTTGCCTCCAAATTTGCCGCCGGTTTCTCCCCCTCTGCGACTTCCCACCATCGTCCGCTCTTTGCCTCAGTTTCTCAGCCGAAGGCTGCGGTAGCGGCGGCTGCCACGTTGAATCCCGAGCAAGTTGCGAAAACACTAGCCGGCACCGCTGTCTATACAGTGAGCAACTCCAACAATGAGTTCGTGCTTATCTCTGATCCCAATGGAGCCAAGTCTATTGGCTTACTTTGCTTTCGCCAAGAAGACGCCGAGGCTTTTCTCGCTCAGGTTAGTTAATTTTTTTTAAAATTTCGAGGAAGTTTCGAACCTTTTTGTGTTTATTTTATTTTATTTTTTCATAGGTTCGATTACGGAGAAGGGAGCTGAGAAGTAATGCTAAAGTCGTGCCGATTACACTTGATCAGGTTACTCTTTTTTTTTTCTTTTTAATTACTGGTTTTCCAATTGTCATTTATGTTCAAAAAAAATTAAAATATCAACTAAAATTGATTTGGAAATAACAATATTGATTTTTATAATTGCCGGTTTCATAATATATATACAGGTATACTCACTGAAGGTTGAAGGAATTGCATTTCGTTTTCTACCGGATCCAATTCAAATAAAGAATGCATTAGAGGTTAGTGTTTAATGCAATTTGGTTTTAAAGTTGTTCTTAAAAGGGAACATAAATAGCTGAACTTTGCTACTTAATGCAGTGGACTTATTTCATCTAGATTGTGTTTCTTTTAAGAAATTTTAACACAATGAAGAAAAAAATGTTTCAATTTTCATTTAGGTGTAAGATTGTTGGGTGTCAGTTTTTATGTGGACTGGTTGTTGGGTACTTAGAGTAGACAACTATGTTTCAAATGAGATTACAATGATTATTCTTTTGTACTTGAGTGAAGATGTTGCTTTCTTACTTGGGCAATTCTGCACCATTACTCACAATAGTTTCTCATATCTATTAGCTGAAATCTGGTGACATCAAAAGTGGGTTCAATGGAGTTCCAGTTTTCCAGGTATGCTATATATTTTATTCAATATATATGCATACAATGTATCGCATGGTTTTTTAGTTGTTACCAAAACCTTATTAATGCATGTCTATGGTTACTCACTGTGGCGTATTGAATCATTCGCAATTCTTTTTTCTGTATTATCATAGCATAAAGAGACTTTCCTTAATTGTTGTTGTGAATATGAGACACTTCCGGTGTTATTATAAATTGATGAATCAGAACGTTTTTTCCTCCACAGTTTCTGAAAGATATTGCCACTTCCAACATGCTGTTTTTCCATTAGGAGTGCATGAGGAGCTGAACTGTGATAACAATTTCTATGTCACCACAAATTAATGTTAGATTTTTTTTTCTTTAATGCCTCTTTCTACAGTCAGACCTCCTTGTTGTGAGGAAGAAAAACAAGCGTTACTGCCCAATATATTTCAATAAGGTTAGCTTGATACATCAAGTTGTTATAGACGCTTTTTTTTTTGTTTGTTTATTATTCATTTATAAATAGTTGTTAAACATACATGATTTCTATTATTTTCTTGTTATTGTGTAGGAAGATATTGAAAAAGAACTTTCAAAGGTTTCAAGGGCATCAAGAGGACCTGGTGTTTCTCAGCAAATCATGGTATCGCGCATGTGTGTGTGTGTGTGTGTATTATGTGTCTGTTTTGGAGATTCAAATTGTACATGCATGCATGTATTAATGATTAGACATCAAAACCCCTCCACTTTCTCTCCTAAATGCTTTCAATTGTTCCATCTGTGTATAAGTGCTTTATTAATGGTATGATTTTCGGTTTGGCTTTGCCTTTCTTAATATTCATTTCATCCAATATGTTGGAGCAGGTTGGAAGCTTGGAAGATGTTCTGAAGAAAATGGAGGTAGAGAATCTAATTGCTGAGTAGGTCTATGTAACACATATAATAAGGAACTGGAATCTGATAGTCCAACATTGTTTGATGCAGATGAGCGAGAAAAACTCGGGCTGGGAAGATCTAATATTCATTCCACCCGGTAAAAGCTATTCTCAACACCTCCAAGATGTGGTGAAAGTATGAGGCAGTTCGGATGTTACTTCCGCCTGTCCATTTGATAACATAAAAAATGCGATTACAGCAACTCAGAAGCTCTTGAAGTAGAATTTGGAATGGAAGAGATGGGAATTAGGAGTGGGATGTACACTGTCTGATGGGTTTTCCATATGTTACCGGGAAAAAAGGAAGAGAAAAGAAATAGGCAAGGGAAACCTAGTAGTGCGGTCATTGATATGCATATTTATACTTTGAACGAGTAAATTGGTAGAGAAAGCATTAGTTGTGTCTTGGCCTACATCTTACATTTCTTCATCAAGGAAGAGTTTTAAGAAAAGCAAACATAGAATTGCAAATTATTTGCTAAAAATTATTCTTGTTGGAGTTCCCTCATGAATCCACTTTTCTTCTCCGTGATTTGTTGGCCTTAAAGTAGTTGGTCTAATGTTGATTCAATTAGTTTTGATCATCTTTAAACTTAATTGGCAGACATAGTTTTAATCAATTTAATCCAGTCGATTTAATATCAGTAGGTTAAATTAGTTGACTTTTTATTTGTTATGTTTCACTAATTAAATTAGCTCTAAATAAAAGTTAATTAACAAAGAAATTAATTTGATGTATCTCGAAAGTAACATCATTCTGAGTCAGTCTACTTAAACAATCAACTACCCTACATAGCAAAATCTTTTTAAAAATCAAATAAAATTGTCATATGGCCCAATAACGACAAATCTAGTAACAATAATAGCAGAACCGCTTTCCACACGGAAGCCCATGGAGTGCGCCGAGTTGAGCCCAACGGTAATCGCGCTAGCCTCCGTCCACAATGACTCCCCTCAATCAGCCACACTCGTCGCTAGCCCATCAGAATCACGTATCACAACCCCAATGCCCACCCATCAGCATTTACCTTTAGAACCTGTCCAAAGAATCGGTGGATTAACCAAATTATGAATTTGAAAATCATTGTTAAGCCCCTTCACCCCGTCCAAAATCATGTGTGGTGCTGTCCAACGGCCTCGCATCACCACGTTGTTACGCTCATTCCATAGGTTCCAAATTAGGACCAACAAATCCACAAAAGGCGGCCTCATCATAAATAGGCATGGCCATCTCCGACCAATCAATACAACTAACATTAGCTTGTAACAGGTCATCATGAATACTAGCAAGAACTAAGGTATTGTAAGAAGCTAGGCAATCACGCAATGCATCCATAGGGTGAGCACATCGGTGGCATCTTGCATAATTAGTCAGTGGGGTCGAGGCACCAAGCAAACACCCGAATCTTGGGAAGAGTCACCACTTTCCTAGTAGCTTTCCAATAGACCTGGTGAAGACCCAACCCAACATTATGAAGCAGTAACCATGTATAGCTCGATTTGGTCGAATAACAGCCCGTCTGCTAATGTCCCCATACTAACATATTCGGTGGCCCCGGCGTGGCAACTGTAATGCACAGAATCTGATCCGCCTCCTCCACTGAAAACAACTCCCGAACCTCCTTAGCATCCCACCCCACGCCCCCTCCCGAAACAAAACATTAACGGCACGCTTGGTTCACTGAAATAGATTAGAGCTGTAATGTAATAGAGCTGTAATTAGTAATTCAATTGTTTAGTTGAATGGAATGAAATATATCTGTAATAGTATTATTGTGTTTGGTTGAATGGAATAGATTTGTAATAGCATAAGAAAAAAAGCTAAAATGATCATAGTACCCTTAACAAAAAAAATTTTAGATAGATAATTATTGTTATTAAATTTTAATAGGATTATTATTAAATATGATTTAATAAAAATATTAATAAATAATTTAATTATATTTTAATATAATTATTATTAAATATAATTTAATAAAAATAATATATAATTTAGTCATATTCTTAATATAATTACTTTTATATTAAATTATATTAAAAGATTTTTTATTTTTATATTAAAATATTTAAAATATTAATACATTTTAAAATAATACACTATTATTTGAATCCATTGCTTCTCAAATTATGTTCATTATAGTTGACACACAACAAATACATTCTAAAAGCTTAATTATTAATGAATTTAAAATCTTTAAAAATATTTTTGGATTCCAAAAATTCATATCTTTAACTCTTTTTTAATCTAATTTTATTTGTTTAAAATATATACATTTTATTCTTACTATTTACACCTTCCTTTTGTTTTTAAAAATAATTAATATTAATGGTTAAAAATATTTAAAATTTATATTTTATATATCAAAATATTAATAATGAGCCAATAATAAATTATTTTCTTTTATATCCTTACTAAAAAAATATAATATTAATGAATTTAAACATTATATAAATACATATTTTATATCATAACATCACGTCTAAAGTAAACGTGTTATCTATCAAAAGTACTTTTTGATAGCAAACTAAACACTTTTAAACTAAATTCTTTAAAGTATTCGTTCTCTTTTGTAATACCATCGTTCCAAATTGTGTCGTAAAAAAAAACAATTTGCTCTTTACTTTAACATAAATGTACTAATTTGTCTATTTCTTAAATAGAGATCAAAATACAATCAGACTTGTAATATAAGAGCCTCCATGATCGTTCTACCTTTAGGCAATCTCACCAGCAGTGATGAAAGCTTTCCATAGCCGAGTTTACAAGCTGATCCAATGTTAGACTTTATGCCTATATTTGTTACCAAGTTCTATACCAAGTAAAAATTGTCCTCAACAAAGAAAAGGTACAACTCTTATTTTCCTTTATTAGCAAATTCCATGAAAAAACAAAGAGAGCCTCTAAAAAAAATTATGGGGCAAATCAAAGGTACTTCACCTCAATTAAACAAGGAATGACTAAAAACAATTATCATATTTTTTTTCACTTTATTCTTTTTTTAAAATGAAAAACCATTAACATAAAAGGGATGATGGCAACACCATGAAAGTCAACAACTGACTAGAACTTCAAAAATCTTTTTAAGTCTACCATACTCTTACCAAAATGAGTTTTTTTTTAAGCTCTCAAGACTTGAGTGCCAAAGCAAGTCCGACCTTGGGGCTCTTATTGATGGACTTTGTATCCACCTCTCCAAAATTGGTAAAGAGGGATTTCGGGCGCCACTCGTGCTGGATGAGTGCGCTTGCCTTGCCGACATTGTTCATCGGTGCCTTGATTGTAGTTAATGGATCCAATGCATGTTGTGTACCCATGGTGATGGTGTTCACATTGGTAGAGAAGCTATGGGTCACCTCAGCACCAACAACAGTGTTGGTCGATGGATTCACAATATGGTAGTAAGATGCGTTAACTGAATCACCATTTTCATTCCTGCATTGACAAACAAGGTATTATGAGATTATATCATTTGGAATGTTCAGCTGTAAATAGGTATATAGAACATTACCACATGCAAAGCCAAATAAGTAATGAGGTCTGCATTGGTGAAGCTCAATCCCGCATTGCATTTGGTGAAATTCCCAGTCTTCGTGTCGAATGATATATCGATACCTAGTGTAAAAAAATTTGTTCCAAGCACACCCGAGAAGTTAACTATCGGGTTGGCAGTCAATCCAATGCTTGAGCTTATCCTAGCATACTCATGCAAATACTGGAGTTCAATCTAATATACACAAAAGCAAAAAAATAGACATGTCCAACAGCATCTCAAAACAAACATAAGGATTCATGACCTTCAACTCAAAATCCTCAACACATGGTATTTTCTCCGGTTGGCTATTATAACATCCCGATTTAGGGCCTAGTCGGAATAGTGGCACGAACCATAAATCCGAAGTAGAAATTATGAATTCTAAGGATTTTGAGATGTTTGCATGTTTATTTGAAATTTTCATGAAGTAATTTTGCTAATTGTGATTGAATTATCCAATAGGACTAAATTGCAAAAGTTGCAAAATGTGAGATTCTAGAAGCTTTAAGTATGAAATAGCTTTGGATTATTAATTAGATGTCCTTAAATAGAAATTTGCCCAATTTCTAATTTTTGGACAAAAATGGGCATGAGTGGGTAAAATTTGAAAGTTTGGCAAAAAGGGCATTTTGGTCATTTGTCAAATAAATGATTAAAAAGGATGAAATAGTCAAAATTTTATGTTCATCTTCCTCCTTAGTGTCGAAAATTTGAAGAACCCCATATCTAGGGTTTGTTCATCTTTCAAGCTTGATAGTAAGTGCATCCTAGCCCCGTTTTTGATATTCTTCGTATTTTTGAAGTCCTTGTAACTTGAATTAGCTATTTTTAGCTATAAGTTGAGCTAGGATTCATGTTAAAAAATATACCCATGTATGACATGCATGTATTTTGATGTTTTATGGAAGATTATGAGAGTTGGATGTAGAATAAACATCTTTTACTAAGTGAATTCCATGAGAAATGCATGTAAGGACTAGTTTGTAAAAGTCTTGAAAATGGTCATACATGAGTGATTTAGTGAGAATTGAAGGTTTCTATAGTTTTGAGTATGAATTAGCTAAGCATAAAATACTAGAAAGTTGAATGAAAATCACTTTACGAGCCTTGGGGTAAAAGTGTAAATATGAAGAAGTTTAAGGACAAAATTGTAATTTTGCCAAACTATGAGTTTTGAGTCAATTTAGTCAATGTGTGTATTAAATGAGTTGATTTATAAATATAGATCAAGAAAGACGAAGCCCGGATCGAAACCGAGGTAAGAACAAAGTCGTGAACTAAATTGCACGTCTTCATACGTTTTGAATACCGAGGTAAGTTTATGTGTAAACAATGCATTTATACATATACATTGTTGATGCTAACTAGTGTATAGTATGATTGAGAACCTATATGGTTCAAGTGGATTGAATGTGGTGGTTGTTGTGAATTGATGTATGAATTATAAAGTAGATAAGTGAATGTGTAGTGATAATACTTCACGGTGGGCTAAGTGCGATACCACCTTAATACTTAACTACGATGGGCTGTGTGCGATGATATCATTAAATATATTATTTAGTGGGCTATGTGCGATACCACTATAATTACCCTTTTTGGTAGGCTATGTGCGATACTATCCTATTATCTGATTGTGGTGGGCTAAGTCCGAAACCACCGAGTGATTTAGCATTATGGATGAATTAGTGAGAAACCATGATGTGTTGTATCATGAGAAATTGTAGTGTTGAGTGCAGGTGTGCAAATGAATGAATGTAAGCATTAAGCTTGTGATGTGGTGGAAATATGGTAAGGGATAAATGAGTAAGCAAGATTGTGAATGGGAATTGCCTTTGTTTAGTATAATGCTAATTGTTGTTTAGCTCATACTATGTTGTAAATTGTTTATATGTAAACTTACTAAGCTTAAAGCTTACTCCTCTCTCTTTTCCCTTGTCTTATAGAGCTAAAGAGTCGGGATGAGATACGCGGATAATTTGGAAGATCGCCCACACTATCAGCTCACTTGGTATATTTAGACTTAGTGCTTTTGTATATGGCATGTATAGAGGCTAGACAAGTTAGTTTATGTTGTTGTATTGGCCAAGGGTGTGTTGGCCCTTTTGATGGATAATCTATTTTGTATAATGCCGTGGTTAATGGTTTACCTTATTATATGAAAAGATGTAGTTATCCATGCAAGTTTAGATTGCAAAACATGAATTGTGTGATAATGTGTTGAATAGATCCATGTTGTATGAGCTAGAGGGGTGAAAAGAGCTTGGCAAATAGCCTTGTTATTGTCCACTCGGGTAGACACACGGGCGTATGTCTAGGCCGTGTGTGACACACGGGCTAGCCACATGGGTGTGTGACTTAGCCGTGTGTCCCCTGCATGTTAGGGTCTTAAGTCAGAATAGACCACGGGCTAGCCACACGGGCGTGTGCCTAGGCCGTGTAAGATGGTCAGTGTTCACCACGGGTGGAGAACACGGGCGTGTTCTTAGGCCGTGTAATACAAGCAGAATACCTAAGTTTTTATACACGGGGTAGGGACATGGGCATGTGTGACCACACGAACTGTTCCCACAGGCGTGTCCCATTTCACATGGGTATGTAGCCCTTGTTTAGGTGAAAGAAATTTTAAGATCGCAAAGATTTTCAGTAGGGTCTCGAAACCCCTCGTATGTATGTTTAAGGCCTTGGGAGTCCTTAATGAGTTCGTTGTGGTGACCATAGAGAGTTGTCAAGCTGTGACTAAAGTAGTGTGATCAAGTGGATTAAATCAGGTAATGCCTCGAGCCCGGTTCCGGTATAGAATACGGGTAAGGGGTGTTACATTTAGTGGTATTAGAGCTATGGTTTAGTCGGTTCTCAGACTACCGTAGCGGGTGTAAGAGTCTAGCTATACATGCCATAAGCGTATAATGATAGTGTGGTGGCTTCTGATGATTCTAAACTTTGCTTATTATAGTATATGAATCCCGATCAATCGACTGCTGATGACGCAGCTAGTAATGCGCTGACTCCCGTGCAAGGGACCGCGCCTGTTTAGAGTGGACCCGAGATTAGGGGTAAAGTAGAAGAGGCTCGGGAAGCCTTTCTCCAGATGATGAGTAACTGGTACTCGGAGTATGTTCGAGCAAACCCTAATGCTCAACCTCCTCCACCTCCTCCTATACCTCAGCCAGTTCCAGTGGCTCCTCAAGGTATAGAAGTAGTGAGAGTAACGAAGCCCCCGGTAGATAAGATTCGGAAACAAGGGGCTGAGGAGTTTAGAGCTAAGATAGATGATGACCCTGAGAGGGCGGAGTTCTGGCTAGAGAACTCAATGAGGGTATTTGATGAACTTTTCTGTACACTGAAGGAGAGCTTAAAGTGCGCCGTGTCCTTGCTGAGGGACTCGGCATACCATTGGTGGAAAACGTTGACATTAGTGGTTCCAAAAGAGAGGGTGACGTGAGACTTCTTTTTGGAGGAATTCTGAAAGAAGTATATAAGTCAGCGATTTACTGATCAGAAACGGAAGGAATTCCTTGAATTAAAGCAATGAAGAATGACGGTGGCAGAATATGAGCGTGAATTTGTTAGGCTTAGCAAGTACGTGCAAGAATGTGTGTCAACGGAAGTTATTTTGCCCAAGAGGTTCGAAGATGGACTAAATGAGGATATTAAGTTACTAGTAGGTATTTTGGAGTTAAAAGAGTTTGTAGTGTTGGTTGATAGGGCAAGTAAGGCCGAAGAATTGAGTAAGGAAAAGAGGAGGGTTGTAAGTGAGGCCCGAGATGCAAGAAAACAGCCGATAGGCAAATCGTACCAAGCTCAGTCGAAAAGATCTAAGGAAGCGAACCCTCGGACGACTGCATCAGTTGGATATTCACATCAAGACCGAGGTAATACCTACTCGGGCTTGAGAGTTCAAGCCACTTCGATGGAAAGTGTGGGCAATCCGAAGACCAAACCGGAGTGTCCAAGTTGTGGTAGATATCACACTGGAGAGTGTTGGGGAAACAATCGAAATTTTTATAAGTGTGGTTCCCTCGACCATTTCATCCGAAATTGCCCTGAGAGGGATGACAAGGAAAGGAAGCAAGAGATAAGATCCAGCAACGTATCTCCAAGGGGTAGGCCACCAAAGAACCCGGGAGGTGGGACTAGTGGTAGAGGTGCGTCACGAGACTCTGCTGTAAGACCGGAGGGCCGGGCACCTGCGAGGACGTATGCCATTCGCGCTCGCGAAGAGGCATCATCCCCAGATGTAATAACGAGTACTTTTTCTCTTCATGACACCTTTGTTATTGCTTTGATTGATCTAGGGTCTACCCATTCTTATATTTGCATGAGGCTGGCATCTAGTTTGAGTATGACCGTTGAGTCTACAAAAATTGTGGTTAAGGTGTCAAACCCGTTAGGTAAACATGTGTTAGTTGACAAGGTGTGTAGGAATTGTCCTTTGACAATTAGGGGTCATTTTTTTCCGGCAAACCTTATGTTGTTGCCGTTTGATGAATTTGACTTGATTCTTGGTATGGATTGGTTGACTACCCATAGTGTTTTAGTGAACTATGGTAGTAAATTTATTGAATTGAAATGTGAGAATGGAGATGTTATTCGAGTTGAATCAGGTGGATCAGATAGTCTCCCGGTGATGATTTCTTCCTTAGTGGCCGAGAAATACTTGAGAAAAGGATGTGAGTCCTATATCACTTTTGTATTGAATACTCAAGAGTCTAAGGTAAATATTGAAACAGTGCCGGTGGTATGTGAGTATCCAGATGTATTCCCGGAAGAGTTACCCAGATTGCCTCCAATTAGAGAGGTCGAGTTTGGAATTGAGTTAGTCCTGGGAACGGCACCTATTTTGGTTACTCCGTATAGAATGACACCATTAGATTTGAAAGATTTGAAGGTTCAGTTGAAAGAGTTGACGGATAAGGGTTTTGCAAGGCCGAGCTACTCATCGTGGGGTGCTCCGATACTATTTGTGAAGAAGAAAGATGGGTCAATGAGATTGTGCATAGACTACAGACAACTCAACAAGGTGATAGTGAAAAATAAGTATCCTTTACCAAGGATAGATGATCTATTTTATCAACTAAAGGGAGCAACAGTATTCTCCAAGATAGACCTGAGGTCTGGCTATTATCAGTTGAGAGTGAAGGAACAAGATGTGCTGAAAACTGCATTTCGCACGAGGTATGGCCATTATGAGTTTCTGGTCATGCCGTTTGGTTTAACGAACACTCCTGCGATTTTTATGGATTTGATGAACTGTGTCTTCCGACCGTATTTGGACAAGTTTGTGGTTGTCTTCATTGACGACATACTGATTTATTCTCGGGATGAGAGTGATCATGCAGAGCATCTGAGAATTGTTTTACAGACTTTAAGAGACAAACAGTTGTATGCTAAATTTAGCAGGAGTGAGTTTTGGCTCCGAGAGGTCGGATTCTTATGACACATTGTGTCGGGTGATGGTACTAGAGTTGACCCGAGTAAGATCTCGACTATTGTGGATTAAAACCACCGAGAAACGTGTCAGAAGTCAGAAGCTTTTTAGGTTTGGCAGGATACTACAGACGTTACGTAAAGGGGTTTTCTATGATTGCTACCCCGATGACGAAACTTTTACATAAGGATGTTAAGTTTGTATGGACTGAGGAATGTCAACAGAGTTTTGAGAGATTGAAAACATTGTTGGTTGAGGCACCGGTTTTGGTTCAACCAGAATCGGGGAAAGAGTTCGTGGTTTACAGTGACGCGTCGTTAAATGGTCTTGGTTGTGTGTTAATGCAAGAGGGTAAGGTAGTCGCTTACGCCTCGAGGCAGCTAGAACTGCATGAGAAGAATTATCCGATTCATGATCTGGAGTTGACTGCGATTGTTTTCGTATTAAAGATTTGGCGACACTATTTATATGGTGAGAGGTGCCGAATCTTCACGGATCATAAGAGTTTGAAGTATTTGATGGATCAATAGGATTTGAATTTGCGACAACGGCGGTGGCTTGAGTTATTGAATGACTATGAGTTAGTCATCGATTACCATCCGGGAAAAGTGAATGTGGTTGCAGATGCCTTGAGTAGGAAATCCATGTATGCTTTGAGAGCTAAGCCACTATTTGTTCAATAGATATGTGAGGCTCAAAGGAATATAGTGAGATGCAAGTTAAAAGAGCTAAGTGTGGATCGGGAAATGATTCTGATTTTTGAGTGGGTTCGGATGATTGTTTGATGTATCATGACAGAATCTGTGTGCCCAGAGATGATGAGTTGATCCGAAAAGTTTTACATGAGGCACATAGTGGATATTTGTCAAGATACACCCAGCAAAAGAAAAAAATGTACAACGATATGAGGAAATTTTATTGGTGGCCGGGTATGAAAAGAGACATCTCTGAGTTTGTGACAAAATGTCTAATTTGTCAACAAGTGAAAGCTGAGCATCAAGTGCCTTCGGGATTGCTTCAGCCAATGATGGTTCCCGAGTGGAAGTGGGATCGGATTATATGGAGTGCCTGTATCTATTATCTCAGATAGAGATCCGAGATTTACTTCGAGATTTTGGAAGAAGTTGTAGGAGGCCTTGGGTACAAGGTTGAATTTTAGTACTGCATTCCATCTGCAAACCGATGGTCAGTCTGAAAGAGTAATTCAAGTTCTCGAAGATATGCTCCGATGTTGTATGTTAGAGTTCGAAGGTAGTTGGGAGAGATATCTACCTTTGGTCGAATTTGCTTACAACAACAGTTATCAATCGAGTATACGGATGGCACCGTATGAAGCCTTGTATGGTCGTAAATGTCAGACTCCTTTATATTGGACTAAGCTTAGTGAGAAGCAAATTCATGGGGTCGATCTAGTAAAAGAGATCGAGGAGAAAGTGAAAGTGATCCGTAATAGTCTGAAAGCTGCTTCGAACCGACAGAAGTCATATGCAGATTTGAAAAGAAAAGAAATTGAGTTTAAAGTGGGCGACAAGGTATTTTTTAAAGTGTCCCCGTGGAAAAAAATCTTGAGATTTGGACGAAAGGGGAAATTGAGTCCGCGATTCATAGGGCCTTATGAGATTACCGATAGAATTGGGCCAGTGGCATACCGATTGGCTTTACCGATGGAGTTGGAGAAAATACATAACGTGTTTCATGTGTCGATGTTGCGATGATATCGCTCCGATCCTTCGCATGTGATTCCTTCAATAGAAATTGAGATACGACCGGATATGTCTTATGAGGAGGAGCCGATTAAAATCTTGGCTCGAGAAGTGAAGCAGTTGAGGAATAAGGACATAACCCTAGTGAAAGTGTTATGGCAAAACACGGTGTAGAAGAGGCTACGTGGGAACCGGAAGAAGCCATGAGGGAGCAATATCCAAACCCTTTTACCGGTAAGATTTTCGAGGGCGAAAATCTCTAAAGGGGAATAGAGTTGTAACATCCCGATTTAGGTTCTAGGCGGAATAGTGGTGCGAGACCACAAACCAAGTAGAAATTATGAATTTTAAGGATTTTGAGATGTTTGCATGTTTATGTGAAAGTTTCATGAAGTAATTTTGCTAATTGTGATTGAATTGTCCAATAGGACTAAATTGCAAAAGTTGCAAAATGTGAGATTCTAGAAGCTTTAAGTATGAAATAGCTTTGGATTATTAATTTGAGGTCCTTAAATAGCAATTTGCCCAATTTCTAATTTTTGGACAAAAATGGGCATGAGGGTAAAATTTGAAAGTTTGGCAAAAAGGGCATTTTGGTCATTTGTCAAATAAATGATTAAAAAGGACGAAATAGTCAAAATTTTATGTTCATCTTCCTCCTTAGTGCCGAAAATTTGAAGAACCCCATAGCTAGGGTTTGTTCATCTTTCAAGCTTGATAGTAAGTGCATCCTAGCCCCGTTTTTGATATTCTTCGTATTTTTGAAGTCCTTGTAACTTGAATTAGCTATTTTTAGCTATAAGTTGAGCTAGGATTCATGTTAAAAAATATACCCATGTATGACATGCATGTATTTTGATGTTTTATGGAAGATTATGAGAGTTGGATGTAGAATAAACATCTTTTACTAAGTGAATTCCATGAGAAATGCATGTAAGGACTAGTTTGTAAAAGTCTTGAAAATGGTCATACATGAGTGATTTAGTGAGAATTGAAGGTTGCTATAGTTGAGAGTATGAATCATCTAAGCATAAAATACTAGAAAGTTGAATGAAAATCACTTTACGAGCCTTGGGGCAAAAGTGTAAATATGAGGAAGTTTAGGGGCAAAATGGTAATTTTGCCAAACTATGAGTTTTGAGTCAATTTAGTCAATGTGTGTATTAAATGAGTTGATTTATCAATATAGATCAAGAAAGACGAAGCCCGGATCGAAACTGAGGTAAGAATAAAGTCGTGGACTAAATTGCACGTCTTCATACGTTTTGAATACCGAGGTAAGTTTATGTGTAAACAACGCATTTATACATATACATTGTTGATTCTAACTAGTGTATAGCATGATTGAGAACCTATATGGTTCAAGTGGATTGAATGTAGTGGTTGTTGTGAATTGATGTATGAATTACAAAGTAGATAAGTGAATGTGTAGTGATAATACTTCACGGTGGGCTAACTGCGATACCACCTTAATACTTAACTACGATGGGCTGTGTGCGATGCTATCGTTAAGTATATTATTTAGTGGGCTATGTGTGATACCACTATAATTACTCTTTTTGGTAGGCTATGTGCGATACTACCCTATTATATGATTGTGGTGGGCTAAGTGCGAAACCACCGAGTGATTTAGCATTATGGATGAATTAGTGAGAAACCATGATGTGTTGTATCATGAGAAATTGTAGTGTTGAGTGCAGGTGTGCAAATGAATGAATGTAAGCATTAAGCTTGTGATGTGGTGGAAATATGGTAAGGGATAAATGAGTAAGCAAGATTGTGAATGAGAATTGCCTTTGTTTAGTATAATGCTAATTGTTGTTTAGCTCATACTATGTTGTAAATTGTTTATATGTAAACTTACTAAGCTTAAAGCTTACTCCTCTCTCTTTTCCCTTGTCTTATAGAGCTAAAGAGTCGGGACGAGATACGCGGATAATTTGGAAGATCGCCCACACTATCAGCTCACTTGGTATATTTAGACTTAGTGCTTTTGTATATGGCATGTATAGAGGCTAGACAAGTTAGTTTATGTTGTTGTATTGGCCAAGGGTGTGTTGACCCTTTTGATGGATAATCTATTTTGTATAATGCCATGGTTAATGGTTTACCTTATTATATGAAAAGATGTAGTTATCCATGCAAGTTTAGATTGCAAAACATGAATTGTGTGATAATGTGCTGAATAGATCCATGTTGTGCGAGCTAGAGGGTGAAAAAGCTTGGCAAATAGCCTTGTTCTTGTCCACTCGGGTAGACACTGCGGGCGTGTGTCTAGTGCAGTGTGACACACTGCCAGCTAGCCACATGGGTGTGTGACTTAGCCGTGTGTCCCTTGCATGTTAGGGTTTTAAGTCGAATAGACCACGGGCTAGCCACACATGCGTGTGCCTAGGCTGTGTAAGATGGTTAGTGTTCACCACGGGTGGAGAACACGGGCGTGTTCTTAGGCCGTGTAATACAAGCAGAATACCTAAGTTTTTATACACGGGGTAGGGACATGGGCGTGTGTGACCACACGACCTGTTCCCACGGGCGTGTCCCATTTCACATGGGCGTGTGGCCCTTGTTTAGGTGAAAGAAATTTTAAGATCGCAAAGATTTCTAGTAGGGTCTCGAAACTCCTCGTATGTATGTTTAAGGCCTTGGGAGTCCTTAATGAGTTCGTTGTGGTGACCATAGAGAGTTGTCAAGTTGTGACTAAAGTAGTGTGATCAAGTGGATTAAATCAGGTAATGCCTCGAGCCCAGTTCCGGTATAGAATACGGGTAAGGGGTGTTACAGCTATACACAGTTGCAGAGGATGAGAATACCATTTGCGTAGTAAAAAAACATGTGAGTATATATAACACCAATGTAAAAGAAGAATAAAGACGCAATCGCATTTTCTAGTGGTGTTCATGTTTACTAACAGCTGAAAACTTTAGTGGAATTGAAGCAGTATAAGCAAAAACTATTGTTTTTTTGGCATAAAAGCATTGACATGTAATAAAATCCTTGATTCTAGCAAATAGGAACAACAATTATACAAGTTTAACATCTTCTTAGATAAAATCATAGAGATAAAAATGGCTTTCTTCGAAGACTCGAACAAATAGGAACAAATCAACAAGGAATTCTAGCAATTATACTAATTTAACATCTTCATTAGATAAGTTGAAATGCAACTATGAAACCAAAAAAGATACCATACAGAGGAAAACAAAGAGTTTTGAAGACATTCTCATAACTTTTTGCAATTATATTTGGTCATGATCTCATACAGATTATTAGTGCCAATCAAATTATTGTCAAAATACTGACTGTTAGAGTATGCCCAAAGACCAATCATGAGATGATTGTAATAACATACTTGTTTTACCTCGTTTATTAAAATTAGGCATTGCCATTATTATTTCAGTTTCTTTTCTGTGTATATAAATAAATTGTTTTATAATAATGTCCTGAGAATAATATGATTATTATTAAAAGGTCCTTAGTCGAGTATTATTGTGGGCTTGGACAACAATAATGCATTAAGACTAACATGTAGTTGATTGATGATAAAGTGTTGTCATTGACATAGGGATGTCAAAATCAATACATGAGTATATATTAGAGAACGACATATTGGACTGACCCTCTATGAGTATGTTTCTTGTATTATTATGTAATAGTCACAACATTACTCATAGTGATAACTATATATACGATCCTTAGACTTGAGATCATCATTCTCTTAACATAGTGAGTCGTATATTTTGATACAGTCAAACGTCTACTGTAATAGGTTGTACTATAAATACTGGCGTTGGGTATGCCACAATCTATGTAGTGGGATATGATTGATCAAGATAGGATTTGTCCCTCCGACATAATGGGAGCAATATCTTAGGCCACTTGATGAAGTGAGACTAGAAATGCATGGCCATGCTCAAACAAGTTAATATGAGATATTACACTTATTTGTTTATTGTAGTTTACTTCGGGTATCAAGAAACATGAGATTAGACTTTTCAAGTGTGACTATTCCATAACTTGTGTCCAACCTAGATATAAAGGACAAAAGGATATAATACATGAAAATTTATCACGAAAAGTTCATGTTGAACCACTACTTCTTGTAACTTGGGTAGCGATGATGCATTGTTAGATGCCACTCATTACTTGTAATGTTAGATGTGTTCTAGTATTACTACCAATGTTACAAGAGCCTATAAGGTCACACCTTATGGTTGAAACGAACATAATCTAAACACAGTTGATATTAAATTTAACTATCACGAGAATTATATTAATTATTGAATTAATTTAATTTGAGAGTTAAATAATAAACACAATATATGTACAAATCCATTGTACAAGAATAGAGAACATAATTAAAATAAATGTATGAATTTGATTCATATAAAATATTAATTATGATTTATATACCGAAATTATTAAAATAAAGTATTATAATAATTAATTTTGGTCAAGCATAAAATATATATGAAAATTAATATCCTTTCGGAAAGAATATTACAATGTGATATTTTCATATATATTCTGGCACTAAAAAGGGGATTTCATTTTTTTCTTTTTAGGGAATATTAAATAAAAGGAAATAAATCATAAAATAAAACTCTAGGGTGTAGAAAAGTGTTAACCAACATTAACCACAAAAGAAAAGGAACCTAGGTCTAGCAGTCGCATTTTCTTTTTGAAAAAACTCTTTAAAACGTTCAGTGAGAGTTTTTTGTTCATTTGTTTGTAACAGGTTGGACTACGTAGAGGCCAGGACGATTCTGTTGCGGCTTTGGATCGGTAGCGTGCGAAGAGGATTAAAACAGAAGTGGTTCCTTCCTATTTTTTAGAGTACGAAAGGTATATTTTTAAAACATTTTCTTCCTGATTCATTCCTCGTGCATAGATTCCTAGTTTGGATCGCCGGAATAATTTTTCCACTGCACCATGGGGCTTCCCAGCGACCCAACACTAACGAGGGTTACCGACACTCTCCCCAACAGCCTTAAAGGTAGCAAAATGTATGACGGCATCAAACCTGAGCCAATTGTTACAAGTGACATCCAATTCAACATTAGTCAAATTACATTTATTTTAAGTCATTTGCAAGCATAATCCCAAATAAAACTGTAAAATGACAATAAATTATTGGACCATTGTGATGCAAGCAATCAAAACCAAAAAAGATTATAGTATATATTCAGTTGGCAGTACTTTATTTTAGAGAAAAGCTTGTCCAAGTCATCCCTGTTCCTCAAATTACACTGCAACCAAACAAAACCAAAAATTTGTATGAAAAAGCTTTGATCCCATCATAGATCTTAAAACAAATAAAAACACAAATGTATGATCATCATAATACAACGATACATACAACAAAGGTTTCATCTTTGGAGCAAAAGATGGAAAAAATTGCTTACCAAGTTGAACTAGTGTTTCTTAGAGAGCTCAGGACCCACTAATTCCTTAACCCTATCAACAGCTTCAATAATAGAGTTATCAAGATTGTCAATGATTGACACTTTAAAACCTTCATTGAGTAGTTGTACCATAGTGTAAGTGCCAATGAACCCAGCACCACCAGTAATAAGAATAGTTTTCTGTGAAGCATCCATTTGTAAAAAACAAAAACAAAAACAAAGAAAGATTATAAAGTATGTAAGGCCCATAATGATTTTGCCAACAACCTTATCACCGATTTCAACAGCAAAAAAGCACTTGGTCGTCACTTTTTCTTGCAACTCTGCAACCACAGGTGAAGAAAAAGAAAAAGAAAATGGAAAAAAAATATGGTCCATGGAACTAATTAAAACAAAAAACAAAACAACTATTGCTTTCACTAAGTTATATATATAATTTTTACAATCACCTAATTCATCAAACTACAAATACAAGCTAGAACCAAATCAAGAAATGAAAATTAAAATAAATTTACCTATAAGAAAAGAGCATTCTAGCATAAAAACAGCCAATGCAAAGCAAAAGAGTCAACTTTTTTGTTACCATAGATTTTGGATTCGGATCAAATCCTTTGCTTTTCCAACTCATTTTTTTCTTCTTCTGAAAGTACTGAAAAATCTAAAAAAAGAAAACCGAATTCTTATCTTAAATCAAACAAAGTCAAAATAACCCAGAGTTTCAAATCCAAAACCTTCAACTTTGTAGAAAAACAAAACAAATAAAAGGAAAAAACGAACCTAAAAATGGACAAATCAATAGAGATGTTTATTTCGATTCAAATAGAGGCTATGACAACTCTATTAAAAGAAAGAAAATGAAATCAGAAAAAGAAAAAAGAAAGAGGGCAGAAAAATTGGAAGAGAGGAAAATGAAAAAGAATGGATGGAGAAAATGTTTACTTGAAGGACACTGCGATAAAGGTGAGGAGTGCTATGGCCGGAGTCGAAGGAAGTAAGGGAGTGACTGTCTGGATACGTGAGAGCTTTTTTGAGGTGAGAAGGAGAGGGTAAAGTGGGGAGCATTTTTTGGTGATGGCCTCCTTAAGCACCGAATCAGTAATCGATAGTGAGGAAACGAAATAGAAATCAAACCATTTCATTGCATAGGCTCGTAATGGAATAAGACCATAATAGGGCATTCCATTTAACCAAACATCTGTTTATAGTGGGCCCGCGGAATAGTTTAACGGTTATGCCATTACATTGAACTAAACATGGCCTAACTGTCGAGTCTCGAAATCGACCCATTATACCTCAACTCATTTCCCACCAAACCCTCTACCCCTAACGGTCATGCAAAATACGGATAGATGACCCCGTACCAACCTGCCAAAAGAACCCCAAAGCTAGCTTCCTCGAAGCTGCAAGTGTAACGACTCAATTTTCATTGATGTCAAAAAATTCGATTTAAGGTCGAATTTTCTTAGACCGAGATAACTCGAGTATTAAACCAAAAAATTATGAATTAATTATGAATATTTGTAATGAGTGATTTATTTAATTTATTAAAGAAATAGTACGGAGACTAAATTGTGTAGTGGTTAAAACTAGTTGAAATTTAATTGGATTTGAGTAAAGGTTTAAATGTGAATTAAATCAAGGGTTAAATAATGATTTAACCATTAATTAATTAGGACTAGTGGCCTTGGTGAATCTTGGCCGTTCATGTCCATTAATCATTGTAGATTAAATGATGGCCTTTGATTTGGTTTTAAATAGTTAATTAAATATTAATTATATAGATATAGGATAAGGGAGAGAAAGAAAAAACATGATTCTCATCTCATCTTCCTCCACCGAACATCAAGAGAAAGAAAAGAAAAACTTGTTTTCTTATTTCGCCATTGTCGTGTGCTATACGTTAAGAAATAGCTGAGTTTTCTTTTGAAACTTTATTAATTCTTGATATAGAATAGTTGGGTTTTCATGGATATATTATAGTAGATTAGTGAGAAAGATTTCCTCGTAAAATTTTATGGATTTTTTATTATAGAAAGCTTGTATTAAGTCAACCCATTGATTAGTTTTTATAATTGTTAATAATTTTTTAAATTGTCATTAGAGAAGTCTTAATGTAATTGAGACTAGAAACATGAAAAATCATAATAGATTAAACTTGATTATATGAAAATTATGAAAGGGATGAAATAGGTTAGCTTGGAATGTAGTTAGATTAAGCTCAAAGCTCAAAGCTTAGAAATTATATTTAACTTAACAAGGACCCAAGTGTAAGGGAAAGTATAGAATGGAGTTTCTAATAAATAAATACAAAGTCGGATTTAGATTCGATTAAGTAAATTGTAAAATGTGAGGATTTAAGATATTAGCGATATAAAGGACTAAATTGAAAAGTATGTAAAATGGGTTTTAATTGAATAATTATAAGTTAATAAATGAGAATTTAATATATTTTTTATACTCGGTTTAGTGAATGAGGTTAAAAACAAGATTGAAACATCGAGGGACAACAGAAAGATGAGAATGGACAACGAACAACGAATCCGGTTTATGCTTTCATAATTTGTTTCTAATTTATTCTTTAATTAAGTAGTTATTTATAATCGAATCATATCGGTGACGAACATAATCGAGGTATGTATACATTTGGCTACTTGATTCCATTGAGCAATGTCGAATTATATATACATATATAATTGCGATCGTGAATTGGGTTTGATAATGTGATACTATATATGATACAATGAGTTTTAGTAATAAACAATAAAGAATAATGCCCTATTTGTTGGAAAGATACGGTTTAGAAAACGATTTTCAGTCACAAGGGTAAATTAAAATTTTAAAAATCGAGCTGGTTTGTGATATTTATAATAATAAACTTTTTCCAAAAAGTACATGTGCTTTGTGCGAGATGGATCCGAAACATTCCCGTCTTTCAACCGAACGACCTTCTCCGCTATCTCATACCTCAAATTGCATCGAGTGTGGGCTCGAACAACAAGAACCAAATACAGAACCAAAAACAATTTATTACTTCCGGTAGAAAAATAATTCTCTCAAATAGAAACCAATACAAATTATTATTCCTAGAAAATAAAATTTATTCTTAGAAAATAAATTCCCACTACTTTCTCGCAGAATAACAATATATGCAACTTTTGTATAAAAACTTGTTTAATAGCTCTACCAAAGCAATATTTGTTTTCTATTTCCAAAATAAATATTAATTAATTTTAAAATTAACCAAATTAATTTCTCAATTAAATCATTTTCTCAACCCAATTTTAAATCAATTAAAGTTATGACGACTTTATCATAAAAGAATCTTTGAGGAAAGATATGTAATTTTCATATTCAATGGATTCATAATGACTAATCAATTTAATTTCATTTTCAAACTTCAATTATTTAATTAATTAAATAATAATTCAAAAGCCTTAAAGTAATTCTCAAGTCATTTCTATACTCAATGAGAAAAAAACATTTATTTGTGAATGTGACTCATTTTCTAATTTTACCATTTCTCTAATTTCATCATTTCTATTCATTTCTGTTAATTTGGTTCTACTTGCAATTCATTTCTGATTTCAACAAGCTAGCAGAGGGACCAATTGGACATATGTAATTAGGACTCAAATAATTTATAATTAAGTTTTAGCTTTTTGCTTATTAACTATAAACTTATTTAGTCACAAAATCATTCCACTATAATATCATAACTGAGCTCTCCCTAATCACATACCCTTATGAAAGCTACTTAATCAGTGCTCGTCCAATGACCTTTGAATCAGCATGTTACCCTTATAAGATATCCTTAATCTCTTTGAAATAAATCCGTTCTCCCAATATGATCTTATTTTATCTCATAGTAATGATTACATCTTCTTTCATTAAAAACCAATTACTATCAAATAGTAATTAAGTCATTTATCACAAAGAAAAACGATCCATGACCACTTTTACTTTTCATCTATCATGTAATGCTGATGAAAGGATATAATTTACCCATTAGTTGGACTATGAATTCCACTATTGTGAATGATGCAACATACTATAGAAGTCTACACCCAACACACTAGCTTTTAATTTCTTATCTTTTTACTCAGACTTGTATCAAAGTATACGAGTCATACATACATCATCAATCATCCACTCAGGATTAAAGTATGTCACACTTTGAACGTCACAAGTGAATAAATTCACAAGCGGATCTAGGAGTTATTCTACTTGGGTCCTGTCTGATGAACTGTCAGTCCAGTCAGTCACATCTATATCTCTATCTTCTAGGAGTGATTCGCTCTTATGCTTAAGAAAAAGCATCTCCCCAATTGGACTTGATAGATGACATATTAGTCTTTCAATCGATTTGCTTGGAAAATCGATTAGACTAAGTACATGTGTAGGTTCATTTACTAATACAAGTTGTCTTTCTGTATTACTATCTGACCACATAATACCGCTTGGTATTAGTTAAACGATAGATAACTAGTGAGTCAATGTTTGCTTCCATTTTGCTTTGCATACAAAACATCGAGGACAATATACAAAGGGTATCAATGTAATTAATGAATATTATTATTAAACCAATTTATTCAAAAAAATAAAAATGTAAATAAACGAAAATACTACAGTTAAGGTATCAGATCCAGTACTATTAATAGTATCAGATAGAGTTACATGTATAGTTGACATGCCATAGGATTTGTTATACAAAGTTACTTAGTTCGGTCACATCTTACTTCGGTTATGTTTCGTGAGTGTTGGGCACACATTAATTTGGTTTATACCAATAAGTATTGGGCGCATATTACTTTGGATGTACCAATGAGCATTGGGTGCAAATATATTTAACGTCGGTTGTATATTACTTCGATAGTTCTCTTGAGCACTAGGTGCCCGTGAGAACGTACCAATGAGCACTGTGTGCATTTTATATTGGTGTGATGGTGGATTAATATGCGTATCCGGTCTTGAATCCATGTTCGGTTAATAGGGATGATAATACAAGTATGACATGTTATATAATATAAGACTATGAAAATGGTAAAAATACTATTTGATAATTGATATCAATTATGAAAACTTGAATAGCATGTGAAAGACCATGCGAGATTATGGGAAAAGAGTCCTAAGAGCATAACAATATGTACTATACGAAACATACATCGAATCACGACGATCTTAAGAAAGCATTAAATAACAAAATTGTGAAGTAGTAATTATACCATATATTGTTTATAATTGTTTTAGTAGCTTGATATTTGTTTATCACATATAATAATTGTTGTCATATTATATAAGCACAATTGAGATTATTTGTGCAGCGTGCGGATTGTTTGTTTCAATGTGCAGGTGACGCTTAGGTTTGGACTGATTGAAAGAGTCAACAGCATCCAGGTCTCACATCTCGACTAAGCTAAATCTTTGTAAAGTTTCATTATGTTTGTAAGTTATAGTGGCATGTACCTAGGTATTTGGGGCCTTATAAGGTCATTTAAATTATATGAATTGTTAATTGATAATTAAGTGTTATATGGATTCATATAGGAATGAATTGGCATCCTTACAGATTGGAGTAAAATTACATTTTGGCAATATTTACCAGTTGGTCTCGAGACAATGAGGCTATTATGTCAAGACAAAAAAAACAAAAAAGCCTTTCCAAACATTTTTACAGAATGGTCTTGAGACACGTTGAACAATACTAAGTCTCGATACAAGAACCCCTTTGTCTCGAGGCACCTAAACATCAAACCTAAAAGTCCAAAACAAGGGAGTTAAGTCTCGAGACATGAACACATCAAAGTTAGGGGTTTGAAAATAGGGGAAGCCTGTCTCGAGACATGGTTCTCTATGTCTCGAGACACAATATTGAAATTTGATATTTGGATTTGGATTTGAGTCCTAGCTCTAAATTTGACCCTACATAACTCCGTAAAATGATGAAATTGAATTCTAAACATTATGAATGGATGTCTGAATATGATTGGTGTTTAAATTGAATTTATTTGTATTTATGAACTAAATTTTGTGATATTATAATGAGATAGACTGAGTTCATTTGGTAATGTAATGTGGCATTGCACATTCGGATGCGAAGACCAGGTCGAGTGTGGGGTGTTATAACAAGAATACTCGACTAAGCATATGACATTTTTCTACTCTTTTTGGGTTAAAGACATGTCCATCGAGAAAATATTTAGCACTAAAGACTTGATAACACAAATTATTTTTATGATTGACCACCTACTACACCTATCGACCCAAGAGTGCTAAGTTAAAACCCCTCAAGTCAAGAAAACCCAATCCTCCCACCCCCTTCAACTGACACAAGTGGTCATAAGCTAACATCGACCATCCGCATCCTTCCTTCCCTCTCGCCAACCAAAATTGTCTAATGGCCCCTAGTACACTATTAAGAATAGTATGTGGCATCAAGAAAATAGAGATAACATAAGTGGGAATCGACTGAAGAATCGCCTTGATAAATACCTCTTTACCCCCATACAATAGAACCTGCTTGAACCAACTCTAAATACAAGTAAAGATCTTATCAATGATATGCTGGAAAGCTGATGTTTTATTCTTACCCACTAACAAGGGAAGCCCCAAATTCACCTCCGAGAAATCAAGCACATGCATCACCAATGAATTGGCTATTTTCCCCTGTGCTCTAGTCTAGTGTTTTGGCTAAAATAGACCATAGACTTTTCTACATTAACCTTTTAGCATTAGGCATTCTCAAATAGTAATGAGATCTCCTTCAAAGCATCCACCTCTTCCATTCTAGTTTAAACAAAGAGTAAACAATTGTCCATGAAAAATAGATGATTAACCTAAGGGCTATTCTGACTAACTCAAATACCCCTAATTCATCCTTCACTTTGGGCCTTAATCAAAATCGTAGAAAAGGCCTCCATGCAAAGAAAAAATAAATAGGTAGACAATGAAACCCTTATTGCAAGCCTTACTTTGGATAAAAGGTCTCTAAAATCAAATCGTTATATTTAACCACATAAGAGACAGAAGTCACACTCCGCATAATAAGTTCAACCCACCTTTGATAAAAGCCCATTCGATTTATAACCTATGCCAATAAGCTCCATTCCACACTGTCATAATCCTAGCTCATATCCAATTTAAGCGTAAAACCCTTATTAGGGCCATTCGTAGAACACTGAAGATAATGCATCAACTCTTGGGCCACTAAAACATTATCATGTATCATACGCCTCGGCACAAATACACTCTAATTTTGGCTAATGCAATGAGGAAGGACCACTTTTAATTGGCTAGAAAGCACATTAGAAACAATCTTGTAGATAACCCTACAAAGACTAATCGGTCGAAAGTGTGACATATTTTCAGGATCTTTCCTTTTCGGGATCAAAAAATAACTGTATTATTCAATAAACCCATCCCAACCAAACCATTCAACAAGCCCAGAAAAAGATCAACCACATAATTACTAATAGGATCCCAAAAATTTTGAAAGAATAAACCTGGTAGACCATTAATACCTAGAGCCTTAGAAGAATCCATATACTTAAAAGCTCTAATAATCTCCTTAGTTGTAAAGGGAGGACATAGCACATCATTCATGGACTACGTAATAGAAGGCTTAATTGCCATGAGCACTTTCGAGCTCTCCCCTGGCCAAGATGACCGCAAAACATTGACAAATTAGTCTAATGCTACTCGTTTAACCCTCTGTCCGAATCCTATCATCAGCCACAAGGTAAGTAATCAAATTCTTTCACCTTCACCTTGATTCTCTCGCATGGAAAAATTCTCATATTAAATTAAAACATCGATTACCATCCCACTCCTCCTCCATCAACTCCTTACAAGTCGATTCACCAGCCCAACATGCCTCATATGTAAACCGTACCCTCAGATCACCTCCACCTGTCCACTAGCCAAATCTAAATACTAAACTCTTTTGTTTAGTATTTATCTCTTATTAATTAATTAATTAAGAGATAAGATAATCATTTAATGTTATCCCTTAATTATTTTAATTTAATTAATGATAATATAAAATTTTTATTATTTATATCTTAATTAAATAGAGAAAAATAATTATGAAACAAATATGATGTCATCATTTTCACCTTGTGGTTTCCTCTTTACCTATGATAATTTCAGCTTGACACATGGTGCTTTGTAATTGGTTTGAAAATTCTTTGTTTATATAAATATATATTTAATATTAAATACAATCAACACATGCATCCCATGAGAAATAAACTAGTTTTTTTAACCATCTCTTAAACTTTAATGACAATCTATATTTAAATAACATAATAAATGATAACACTTCTAAGTAATTTTTATAATTTTTGAATATTTTATAAGATTTTTAAAATTTTAATAATTTTTTAATTCTATAATTATTTTTTTATATTTTTGAATTTTTTATTTATATATATTTTAGAATTTTTAGAATTAGGACAAAATGTATAAATATTGAGGTTAAATTTGTTGAATGTTTAAAATTGGAACTAACTTAACAAAATATATAAACATTGAGAGCTAAAGTTATTATTATACCATCATTCCATTTGGTAAACAAAGATATTTTAATTATAAATTATAATTGATTTAATAAGAGTGACTAAAAAAATGGATAATCAAAACATAAATGCCTAAAACTTGAGTGACTATTAGGATAATTTATAAAAAAGAAGAAGACATTTTTCCCTAAAAAGGTAAGTTATTTTCAAATAATGGAAAATATTTCCAAATAATTTTATTTTATTTATTTTAATACTATATTATCCTATAAGATTTTTCTTATTTAGAATAAAGTGAAATATTTAAGAATTAATATATTTTAAAATCTAAAAACAATCTAATTAAATTTGAAGTAATACTAAAATTTCAATATTTATTTTTTCAACTTAATTTATCAAACAACAGTGTTAGAATCAGAGGTTAGAGCGGTCCTATTTAAGGTAAATGGAGTTGTATTGAAACTTAATTATATAAACCAAAAAGGGATAATGAATGTAAGAAGAAAACGAATAATTTTCTCGAAATAAATAAACTGCATGGATTTTACGTGTCACAAAATAAACCATTCACAATCGTTGTTTTTTGCTTAATTTTCGCGTCTGAATCTTTTAAGAAATCATTAACAATGGATCCCTTCCATTTTCTGTCTGTTTGTTTCTGGTTTATCCGGGTAACTTCATTTCCTTCTTCTTCTTTTATGAAATGAAATTTGTCAATTAGCTTTCTGTTAATCTATGATTCAATCAAATAATTAAGCGGCAAACCGTTTGTTTTTATTTTTATATCTGGAAATGAAGTTCTCAGAATTTTGAAATTGCATGGGATTCGAGTTGAATGAATTTATTATAACGTTTACTGAGATCACAAGCTTAGTTTCTTCATTTAATCTCATCCTTTTATTTTTGCTTTGTTTTATTGCAGAAACAAGCGACATTGAAATCGATTTGGCTTTCATTTCCGTAAGCTTTCATTTACATTTTTTTTTTAGAATTTAATTTAATTTGATTTTCTTTTATTTTACTTTGTACAACATTTTGCAATTAAATGCAGGATTAGCAGATTTTCTACATGATAATTTGTGTCCTTATCTCAAAACATAGTTATGATTATTGATTCTTCTGAAAAATAAGTGAACTTCCAAAATATAAGGGGGAAAGAAAAACTTAAATTTTGATTAAATTATGGTAATGTTATGCTAAAATTGTTTATCTACTAGTAGGAAATTAATGGGATTGAGAAATAGAGATGCTTCTATTTATGAATTTGCATTGGATTTATGCAGTTTGAATTTCATTCAAGGTAAAGAAGTCTGTCTATGTGTTCTTAGCAGATGAATGATCATAGAAACATTTGTTTTCTGATTAAAATTGCTTTATTTTTTATAGAGCATGTAATTTGCAGGGCTGAGATATGGCCGTAGGGGATAGAATTCTACTTTCCATTTAATTGAAGTCTGGATGAAATTAGCCCTAAAAAGGAGCTCTTGCATGAAATTAAATTTAGTGGGGGTGTTAAAGATCTACCCCCATTATTTTTATTTGAAATTGTCGATTCATTCTGATATGATTAATCATTGATGATGTGTTTGCTAAACATATGTTTCTAGGTTTCATATTAGCTTCTTCTCTTTGTTTTTTTTTTTTTTCTCAAGAAATGGATGGATTAGGAAGTGATTTGTTGTGATTTTGTTTTCTTTTTACCTGCCCCTTACATGGTTTCCATTTTCTTGGTTACAGACACCTTGCCAGATCCCTTCCCATTTTCTCATAAGCGGAATGTACAAGCAGAAGAGATATATTGTTTAGATTCTTCCTTATCCTCTATAAAGTCATTTGTCAGTAATGGAAAGTTCTAAGCCTGATCCAAATGCAGCACAAGTAGAGCCTATAATAGATAATGCAGCTTTAGCTTCATCAGTTGTTATTGATCAAACTGAGATAGATCTACAGAATAGAATGATGGAAGGTTCTAGGTCTGGAAGAATATATGAGAGTTCAGATGAAAATCTATCTAAAAATATTGGTGTTGAAGATTCTGAAAATGACCATATAGCACCAGCCAGTGAGCTTTCTTCACCCCCTATAGATGTCACCACGGTTGCTATTGAAGGTACACATGGTGTTTCTGATGGTCAGAAACCTCAACAAGCTGTTGTCGATGGTGACAATGACATGATTTTGCCTTCTGCTTCCTCCAATAATTCTGCTGATGGATCCATAAAAGATACTTTGGATGGAAAACAGAGTCAAGGTAATGGTTCTCTTGGTAGTTCTCCCAAGGTCAATGACTCTGAGGTAGAAGATGCTAAAAAGGGAGATCATCTAGTCCAAGTCCGTAATCTTGTTTTGCCTCGTAAACGGATTATCACTTCTAGTTTTGAATCCCCAAAATCTGGTACTTCAACACCGACAAAAGAAGGTGATTTAAATAAAGTTCATATTGATACAGCTGCAACTTTTGAATCTGTTAAAGAAGCAGGTTCCAAGTTTGGAGGAATTGTTAGATGGAAATCCAATAGAACACAAACTGTTGAGGTATATTAATTAGACATTTATAGTGGTATTTATGTTAAAAGAAATTCTATGCTGTTGCAATATGTTTTTGTCTTGTTCATGTCTGCTAAATGTAATTTTTTTTGGCTGGGCAATAGAGACGCAAGCTTGCAGTCCAAGACCTTGAGAAACTACAGGAGGATATGGTTGTGTATAAGAATCGGTTAGTGGATTCTGAAGAGGCAAAAATGCAAGTATTACAAGAGCTGGACAGCACAAATAGACAAATAAATGAGCTAAAGCTAAGCCTGGAGAAAGCACAAAATGAAGAGAATCAGGCAAGACAAGACTCTGAACTTGCCATGCTCAGAGCGGAGGAGATGGAACAAGGGATTGGTGATGAGGCTAGTGTTGCAGCAAAGCAACAGCTTGAGGTTGCTAAAGCTAGGCATGCGGCTGCTGTTGCGGAGCTGGAATCTGTTAACGAAGAGTTGGAAACATTAAGAAAGGGATATGCTTCTATGGTGACTGAGCGAGATATAGCTATTAAGGAAGCTGAAGAGGCCAAATCTTCTTCAAAAGAGGTTGAGAGGACAGTGGAAGGAATGACTATAGATATGATGGCCACAAAGGAGTCTTTAGAGTCTGCACAGGCTATCCATGTGGGGGCTGAAGAGAAAAGAATTGTAGCAGCCATGGCCCGAGACCAAGATACTCACTATTGGGAGAAGGAACTAAAACAGGCTGAAGAGGAGCTCCAGAGACTCAATCAGCAAATCCAATCAGCAAAAGACATGAAACCAAAGCTAGACACTGCTTCAGCACTGCTACTTGATTTGAAAGCTGAATTAGCTGCTTATATGGAATCTAAGTCCAAGTTGGAAAATAATGGATACCTCAGCAATGCGTCACAGACACCAGAGAAAAGAACTCACACTGATATACCAGCTGCGGTTGCTTCAGCAAAGAAGGAACTTGAAGAGGTGAAGCTCAAAATAGAAAAAGCAACTACAGAAGTGGATTCTTTGAAGGTGGTTGCTGTTTCATTGGAATCAGAGCTTGAAAAGGAAAAGTCTGCTCTTGCCTCCATGAAGCAAAGAGAAAGCATGAAAGAAAAAGAGGCCAGAGATAAAATGGTGGAGGTAACCAAACTACTGCAGCAGGTAGCACAAGAGGCTGATGAGGCCAAGTCAGTTGTTGAAATGGCTAATCAAGAGCTAAGCAAATTAAAGGAAGAGGCTGAGCAAGCAAAGGCCGGAGCAGGTACCTTGGAGAGTAGATTACTTGCAGTTGAAAAGGAGATAGAGGCAGCTAAGGCTTCAAAGGAGTCAGCTTTAATTGCTATCGAAACATTGCAAGACACCAATAATGTGGATTCATCAGATAGTGTAATTCTTTCCTTAGAAGAGTACTATGACCTTAGAAAACGTGCATATGAGGTAGAGGAACAGGCCAGCATGATCGCAGCAGCTGCCGTTTCTCAAATCGAGGAAGCTAAGCAATCCCAGTCAAGAAGCTTGGTAAAGCTGGAAGAAGTAAATCGAGAGATGGCT
The DNA here is from genome assembly GCA_025698515.1 of Gossypium sturtianum. Taxonomy (NCBI): domain Eukaryota; kingdom Viridiplantae; phylum Streptophyta; class Magnoliopsida; order Malvales; family Malvaceae; genus Gossypium; species Gossypium sturtianum. The sequence continues at coordinate 118,987,171 of CM046943.1, read as the reverse complement.
GAAAGAAAGGAAGCACTAGAAATTGCTTTGGAGAAGGCTGAGAAGGCCAAGGAAGGGAAGTTAGGTGTAGAGCAGGAATTGAGACAATGGAGGGCTAAACATGAGAAGCGCCGAAAGGCTTCTGGATCGAGTCATGGAGGAAACCCTCCAAGGTCAAGTTTTGAGGGAAAGAGACAAAGCAATAAGGTTGAACCTGTAACCATGTCTCCTTCCAGCACTCTGGATGCCTCCAAGGCAATCTATGGGCATAACAAAGAATCTCAATCATCCCCCGAGACGGTGGTTGTAAAGAAAAAGAAAAAGTCACTCTTCCCCAAGATTTTCATGTTCTTCTCTAGAAAAAAGGCAAGCTTTTCAAAAACCAAGTCCAAGACCAAGTCCAAAACCTAGTAAGCTTCTTGGGTATTGTGATTTCACCTCGCTTCTTTTTCTTTTCTTGGTTGTTAAGGTGGCCATTAATGTTCATCAAAGGGTTTACTCTGAGTGTAAATTCTATTGATTCGTTGATGTATGATAAAGTTGAGGATATATTCTTGCATACTGAGAAGGGTTGTATGGCTGGAGAATCTTAAGAATAAAGGTGGTTCTATTCTCTATTGGCTTTGATATAAACTGAAGTTTATTATGAATGAAAAACAACTTGGTCTTCTTTGCCTTATTCATAAACATGTTAATTTTAAGAAGTTAATAACCCATACATAGGGTAATTTGTGTATATGTATTGCTCGTTTATTTTTTCTGTTAACTATGTAAACATAAACCTGAAATAAATGATCCATCGGGTTAAAACTGTTATATTATATTCATTAATCTATTTTCGTGTTTATTACATATGTCATGTTTAAAAGTAATTGCTTTACAAGCCTTAACTCGATTGGCATCGATATTGTTGTTAGTATTCCATTTTTGTGAAAGCCCTGTTTGGATGCCATTGTTTACCAGCTTTAGGCCTTGAAATCATAAATCTTCTATTGCTTACAGCAGTTGAACAAAGAATAAATAGTAATAAAAATGGGGAAGTAGGAGTAATTTACATTTGCATCAAAGTATAAGCCAATGGCAAAAGTGAAGAAGACAGACCCGCATTTGGTTTTGAGGTTCAAGAAGTAGAGTTAGCAAGGGTTTGAATGATGGTCTTTTGCCATGGATTTGAAAGGTGCTCCACAAGGTTATCAATTGGACCTGCATGTGTCACATAAGCTTGCACAAAGATGCCTAGCATGGCTATCATCGCCAGTCTTCCTGCATTGGACACCTGGTTTCAGAACAAAATGAAAACACACATACACACAATAATGATGGAGAAATAGGCAAAGCAGACCATTTTTTATCTCTTTCAGCTTCCATTCATGAGCATTTTTAATATCTTTGGCCAGACCAAGTGGATTTAGCAGTGGACCTCCAGGGTAGCTGTTCACCATGAAAACAAAAGAGTCTCTTTAAGTTTGATTTCCATTTTTAGAGATTCAAGCAGCTAATGGGAAATGATTCTCTAAGGATCCTCAAAAACATACCCAGGTTCTAAACCTTCCAGTGCAGCTTCCAATCCAAAGAAAGATCCTTCTTTGGCTTGAGAACCTGGATTAATGAAATCCATGTATCTTTTAGTTTCAGCAAACCTGTCCTCATCAACATCAAACCAAGCAGTTAGTCTATATACAAAAATGCATAGTTTTTTACTAACTAGATAAGAAAATTGCGGCGTATGTATTCTACCCCATTAAAAGAAACTGAACAACAATCAAAGTTCTTGTGCTGGCAAATTCAAATTTCACTGCACCAGCTTCATACCAAACTGGTAAATTGCTGATCCCTGTAACGCGTAGTAACTGCAAAATATAAAGTGAATAAGTTCCACCGAGCCCCAATAACAGTAATCCATGGAAGAATCACTTACATCAGTGAATAGAATTCCAGCAACTCCAGCCATGGCAAAGCGAGCATGGACCAACTCTGCCTGAACATACCATTTCAAGCTCTTGGGATCTTCTCCTAGGCCAAGTGGGTCAAACCCATAATCACCAGCCAAACTGGATTTACGAAACAACAAAAAGAAGGTCAAAAACTGAGAAACCAGTGTAAATTCTATTATTGTGTAGGGAACTTCGTATGGAACACTGGCTCACGTTCCATCCAAATATGGCGGAGGGTCAAGTCCAGGGAGCCATGTTGGTCGCTGCTGAGCTTGAACTGCAACTTGTGGATAACGCTGAGGGGCAAAAGTAGACCAGAATGTGGTTGCTGAGCCCAACGAGGGTTTGTATATTTTGTTGTGAAATGTGGGTGAAGAAGAATAAGAACAAGGTTGAACAAGGAAGCCTCTTCCAACCGCAACTGCCATTTTTGTGTTGATTGTTTCCTTATTTTCCTCTTCTTTCTTCTTTTGTATTTCTTTTTATGCTTGCTTATCAGTAAATCTTATTGGAGGCATTCATGGCGTCCACGTCATCATTAAAAAATTATTACAGTTAAATATATAGAAAATGGCACCATATGTGGAAAACATGATAACACAGACCCACTCGCCCCTTCCTAGCCATTGGGTTTGGATATATGGATTATTGGACCTATTGAAAGATATCAACCTGCATAGCCATTCACTTTTGAAGCCATAACTGCTACATTTACAACTAAATAAAACAATAGTAACAACAATTAACTAGCAAAAGGGATATCATTACAATAGTAGTGTTGCCAGATACACATGCAAACCAGCTTAATCTAACAAGGAAAATAACAATTGTGAAAAGAAAACTACAGTTGAGAAGCTCTACAAATGCAGCAGCGACTTCTTTGGTAAAATTCGGAAAGTTACAAATTAGGGAGGAGTGGTAGTGGAACAAATAACTGCCTGCTTGAAATGCTGAACGAACGGACTTTTAGAGGGGTGGCAACAACTAGTGGGGCTTCATGAGAGTCAGTGACTGCAAACTTATCATGCACGAAACGATTGTCAACAATGGAGTCATCCCTAAGGACTCTAACAGCTCTTCAAACCCTCGTGAATATGGTAGCATGCGTGAGATCTGTTTTTCACCTGTTGGAAGTTCCATATTACACTAAACTTGCCTACTGTTCCGACTAGATGGTGCTCTTGCTTCCTGTTCTTGGTGACCTGTGTCATGCAGCAACACAAATGATTAGAAGTTTTCATTTGTGAAACTAAGAAAATGTCGGAAAGAACAACAATCTGAGACCTAAAAGGGGAGAGGAACTGTTGCAAGCACAATGTACGCTATCTATTAAGTGACAATGGAGTCTTTCCGTACTCTATAGTCCTTTCCACCCTCCTCAATTCTCATGTCATTCATCATCCTTTAGTAGTGGCACTCTGTGAAACTTGAACTGAAAAAACTTGATTAAAGAACTTTTAAGGATAGAGATGGCATAAAAGGCATGTTGATTGTATGTTGCAGAGGCAATTAGATTTCCAGGGAATAAAGTGGCCTACCCGCTTTAATATTGATATTTAACCAAGTTGGACAAAGGAATGCAACAAAATGAGAAGTGTGTAGACCTCAAAACCAAGTTCACAAATCAAGCGTGAGGAGAATCTTCAAAATCATGTTAATGATTCAGCATATTACACAACTGAGGCAACAAATCCAAATATCATGTTTCCACCAGGGGACAATGAAATTGATGCAACATGTGCAATTGGAACACGCAAACTGGATCAGTTTTTAGATCCTTAACCTCGGAGTTCATATAAAATAACATACTGGATCAATGCCGCAAGTAACATATCAAAAAATAATGCAATGCGAAGGAACCAAAATTCAAAAGGATATCAAACAACTCCAGCTAGCTATTCAAAAAAAAAAAAAAAAAAAAAAAAAGACACTGGTAATATTCTGCCAACTAAGCACTTCCTTCAAGATTAGATGGCCAATTAGTAATACCTACATCATGTATATTAAATGCAGCTCAGCAGCTAAAAGCACAAGCAATAGGAAGTTAAAAGAGTATATGCATGCTTACCCATGAAAGCTGAGCATTTTTGAACTTGTTATTGGCCCCTGCGAATCCAGGGGAGTTAGCTTCAACAAACTTGGAGCTCTATCATGTTCCCCAAACGCCCACTAAAACCTGTCTTTGTCTTTCCATCCTTGTTGGTAAAAAGTGTAACACCCCCTAACCCTTATCCGTCGTCAGAACAGGGTTACGGAGTATTACCGGACTTTTCAGAACAAATACGAACATTAAACAAATTAAATTACATACACTTCATAAATTAATTATATTGTCCCTTGAATGGGCCCTCGAGGCCCAAAATATACGTTAGAAACAAATTGGGACTCAATCGGAAATTCAGAGAATTTTTCGCGAAATTTCAAAAATTTTCCTAAGTGTAGGGCACACATGCCCGTGTGGTCTAAGGACCTAATCAAAATATCCTCTTAGTTGTTTTACACATATTAATCAAACAATTCAATTAAACATCACTTTAATCTTTTCCTAAATTTATACTAAATTTTACCAAAATACATTACTTAATAGCTTAAAACATAACACATAAGTTAATATAAATATTCAACCCATTTCATATTATAACATCATTATAAACATTTTCCAAAATGACATACAAATGACATTCTAGGTACATGCCATTACCAAAAAGAAACATACTTCATGACTTTGAGTTCGGGATCGGCCTTGGATGCTGATTTAACGTTCGGAATTTACCTAACCTGCGCACGGAAACAAACCATACGCTGACTATAAACTCAGTGGTATTTCTATAATCCGAATACTTATTAAACAAGAATTTATAATATTTATTTATATAATCACACATAAACAAAATCATTCAACAAATAATCAATTTCATAAATACATCATTCATAACACTTTCAATTCTCATATCATACTATTTCAATTTTATAATTACTATTCAATAGCTTTTCTCAATAGGATACACCATTCAATTTCAAACCAATATCCATTTCATGAATCCCTGATTCATGCAATTCCATGCATTTCAATTACATATTTCATTTTATTGTCCATTCCAATCCATATTCAATATCATTCATTGTCAACCAATTGGCCAAATCATTTGTTTACCCCTATTAACAAGACTCGGACTTTGACGGATACACGGATCAAACCAAAACACACCAGTACGACACTCAGTGCCTCATCGGCCAAGCCGAAGTAAAACAGTACGGTACTCAGTACCTCATCGGAATTATCTGAAGTAATAATACGACACTTACAGTGCCTCATCGACTCAAGGTCGAAGTATCCCTGAACACTTCCAATCCTATGGCATGCCAACTATATCCGACTCAGCCCGATACAGTTAATGGGGTATTCAATTCACTTTTCAGTTTCCAATCAATACACATTTTAATTAATCACATAAATTCATAATTCAATACAATTCAATTCACTTTTCAATAACAAATATTCAAATTCCACAATAATCACATATTCATGTCTATTTCATCACATTCCCAATCAATCCATTTCATTTGTAAAACACAATACAAGTAATTCTCACCTTAATTACTTACCATAATATTTAATCAAAATACAACAATTAATAATTAAATTCACTTTTCAATTTCAACCAATATTCATTCCAATTCAAATATTCACATATGTACATGAAATCAATTCCATTCAATATCACAAAATCAATATCAATACTCACCTCAATGCACTTACCATACATATTAAGTAATAATTCAACAATTAATTATTAAATTCGGATTATAGAAATATAAACCGTACTTTCTGAATCACTCCTCGTCGACTTTCTCTTTTTCTTTCTTAGCCGAGGTCTCCGGCACAACGTTAGCTATAGAAATTTAAAACAATTAAAATTTATCAATACACTACAATTTCATATTGAACATTTCAATTTATACTCAACTCTTGCATAGTTTTCAATTTAATCCTTAACCAATACTAACTTTGTTTCTTTACAATTTATTCTTTATTTTTCATTCAATTTATCACTTAAAACTAAATTTAACTCTCTAATTTCACTATAAAACCCTAATTTTGAAATTCTTTCAATTTAGTCCCTATTACTTAAAACTTATGATTTATTTTACAATTCAATCATTTATTCAATTCTAACTTGAAATTCTATCAATTTAACCCCTAATTCTTCAATTAATTCAACATAAACTACATCTAAAAATTCACTAACTTTCAAAATTCTAACATAAATCAAGTAGTATTTTATTTTAGGATCCTAAAAACTTAAAATTTACAAGAAAATAGATTAAATTGACTTACCAGTTGAAATCCAAACCTTTAAAAACTCTATTTTCCCTTCTTTCTTTCACCCTTCTTTTTCTCCCTTTTTTCCCCTGTTTTCCGTTTCAACTTTCTGTTCTTCTTTCCATCTTTGTTTCTTTATTTTGTTTTATTATTATTATTTACTTTACTATAATACTATAATAATATTTTAACATAATAATAATTCTTAAATAATAAGTAATGTATATAATTTGTACAAATATATGTACATAAATACCACACATGTCATTGTCTATACCATACACTTGTATTTTCTTTATGTTTATTATATTAATTTAATATTATAATAACATAATAATTATTATTTCTTAAATAATAAGTAAATACATATATGTATTACAATTATACACATGTATATTTTTATTACCATACAATTGTCTCAATTTGATTTATTTATTTATTTAGTTATTATTAAATTATATACTTAAATATTAAATATTAAGTATTTACATTTATAATTATTTTATAATTATGTACATTATTTGCACAAATGTATTTCATTGTTACCATACACTTGTATTCACTTTTTATTATACAAGTGTTACTTATGGTTTATTTTCTCATTTAATCACTCAACTTTTCTTTAATCTATAATTAAACTTTCACACTTTATTCAATTTAATTCTTATACCTAATTAATCTTAATTCAAGCTAATTTACCTAACCAAAACCTAATTAACCACACAACTAACATCGTAAATATTTTTAATAAATATTTACGAGTTCATTTTACGAAAATGAAGGCCCAAAAATACACTTTCTGATTACCCGTAAATTTCGGGTCGTTACAAAAAGGGTGCAAATAAGGATAAAACCAGTTGATCCTAATACTTCCCGTCAAAGGTAACATAAACATGAGTCCTGGGAAACTCAAGGCCAGGAAAAGTTGTTCTTGCCTGTCTCATAGAATTGGTTGAATAAAACTGAATCTTCCCATTGAGAGATCCAACAGCAGTAGAGCCATTCCGAGGGCTTGCAAAGCATTGGAAGTTAGTCCCTCTTGAAAACTGAAGATGCCCTTATACCCAATTCAAAACAGGGTTACTAGTAGCAAGATTCTGAACCATCCCATTTTGGTCTAGTGTATCCACCAGCAAAGCCTATTGTCATAAAAATGCGGTTTCTGATGGGTTCCAATTGTGATCCCTTGCTATCATTTCTGATATACCTCATTAAAATATCAGCCCCATCTTTCCCAAACTTCCATTCAGTAACAATCTTTCTGGTCTCAATATCCAGCTGATGAAGCCCTGTTGTGCGAGGCTTCCGAATCCCCGATCTTAGAACTCATTAGAAGCACATTCATCTCAGCTTTCATAAGAAGCGCCTTTTTTGGCATCAAATGCACCAAATACAAAGAACTCTTTGGATTCCCATGATCAAAACTTACATAAACACCTTTGCCATGAATCCCATTTGCAAAATTCTTAACTTGGACACCAGAATCACCAACCAAGAAACTATGATCCAATACCCCCAAACCCAAGCTTTGTATCCCTTCATATGCCACCTCCTCAGACTCCTCTCGAAGATCCTGGTTTGCCGTCACTGGGTCGCAGATTGGGGAATTCTCAAGGAAGCATCCTCAGCATCTTCCCAGATAGAATCATCAGCTGCTTCAGGCTTTTCCCAACCAGTAAAATTTGCCCCATAAACCTTAACCATGTTAGCATCATCAGACTCGAACCCATGTGTATTCTCAAACAAACAATCATTAAACTTTCTAACAAAGATTCTATAAACTTCATCACTAAAAAACTTCATTGCCCAAACTCCCTTTGCTACGAAATCAACCAAGGTTCATCTCTAAAAGTTTCCGACTGCATTTCCACTTTAATTTTGTTACCAACCTTCAAAACCCACCAAGATTCCTCGCTTTCCTCCTCGTTACTCTCTTCTTCTCCATCCAGACCAATGATTTTCAAGAAGGGTAAGATGTGAGCTTCTCGAAAGTGATCCATTTGGCTTTAGGGGTGTTACTGCCAATGTGAAGGTAGAGCTTTAAGCTTTTTTGGGTTACTCAATGGGCACTTTAACAGGTTACAGGTTATTTTATCATTCCTGGTCCAAGCTAGTTCTAAGGTTCTTCTTGCAAGACATTGGCGGCAACATTATGAAGTCAGCTCAATCAGGCTAGTTCCTGAACAGCCACCCCCTCCAGTGTCCATCATAATTTGCCTCACTCTTGCTACATCATCCCACATCCCTTTTGAAGCATAAAGATTTGACATCAAGACATAAAGGCCACCATTTCTGTGGTCCAAAAGATACAATTTCTTGGCTAAATATTCCCCAAGTTTGACCTCTTGGTGGATGCAACAACCATTGAGCAAAGCTCCCCACACTGCAGAATCTGGCTCGGATTCCATATTCCTGATGAATAACAATGCTTCCCCAAAGTAGCCACAACGGCTAAGCAGTGCAACCATGCTTGCACAGTGTTGAAGGCTTGGTGATATGCCAAATTCTTCTACCATCATCTGGAAGTATCTTTTTCCTTTATCAACATTGCCACCGTGGATGCAAGCAGCTAAAACACCCAAGAATGTGATTTTATCAGGCTTTAACCCTCTTTTTTGCAATTCAGTGTAGTGATTAAATGCTTTATTTTCGAATCCGCCTGTACCATAACCTGTAATCATTGTATTCCATGTTGCCAAACATGGTTCTTTGATGCTCTTGAAGATTCGTTCAGCTAGCTCAATGGTTCCACACTTGACATACATGTCTATAAGAGCAGTACCAATAAAATCTTCCATTTCTAGGTTATTCCTAAGGAAAAAACCATGAAGCTTTTTACCAAACTGTAAATAACCCAATTGTGAACACCCAGATAGCATAGTAGCAATGGTGATGGCATCTGGTACATGTCCATACATCCTCATTTGACAAAATAACTCCATGGCATCGCCAGTTCTTCCAGCCTGCACACAACTGGATATTATCGAGTTCCAACTGATTAATGGTTTTTCCTGCATCTCAGAGAACAAAGAGAATACAGCTTCTATATCATTGAACCTTGAATACATGCTTATTAGCCCATTTGCAACCAAACAATGTATGAAAAGACCAGTCTTTATTCCATAACCATGAAAAGCAAGTCCAATAGCAATGTTAGCAGGATTTTTAACCCCATGGAGAATGCTAACCATTGCAACTTCATCCAATTCCACATCAAGCATCTGACTCCGAGTAAAGCATGGTACTACCTTATCCATGTTCCCTTTCTCAGCATAGCTTGAGACAAGAGCAGTCAAGGAAACCAAATTTTCTTGAGACAATGACTTATGAAGCAATTCAGCAGATTCACTATCTCCACATTTCGCATATACACAAACTAAAGAAGCAATCACAGAAGCATTGTTTACAAAACCGACTTTAATAGCAAAACAATGAAGAGTTTCAGGGTCTGCATTAGCAGATAGAAGGCTCATAAGTGTTACAGAATTAGCTTCCAAGGCTTGCGCTCTCATTTTATTGAATAAAACCATCGCTTCATCAAACAAACCATTTTGTCCATAAGCACCAATCATGGTATTCCAGGAAACTACACTTTTTTCTACCATTTCTTCAAACAAAATTTCTGCCCCTTCCAAGTCCCCACATTTTGCATACATCGAAGTAAGCGCATTTTTCACCTTAGAGTCCTTATCTAACCCAACTTTAACTCCAAATCCATGAATAGATTTCCCTTGAAACGCTAACTCAAGCCTCCCGCAAGAAGGAACCAAACCAACCAACGTCGTAGCTTCAGGCCTGAACCCCTCTCTGACCATTTCAATGAAAAGATTAAAAGCAAAAATATCGTAACAATTTTTTGAATACCCGGAAATCAAGGCATTCCAAGCAACCACATCTCTGTCAGGCATTTCTTCAAACAAAAAGCGAGCATTTTCAATGCAACCCAAATTTACATACAAGTTAAGAAGACCAGTTTTAACGTACACAAGTTGAATAATGCCGGATTTAAATAAATGGGTATGTATTTGATTGGCTTCTATCTTAGATTTAAGTGAATTTGAAGCAAAGGAAGATGAAGCTGAGGCCTTGATGAGAAGAGAGAAAGTGAGATCAGATGGCTTTAAATTGGATTGTAGTAACTGACGAAAAATAAGTACAGAAGATTTCAATGTTTTAGTTTGAAGCTGTGATTTTAGTAATGAATGGAAGAAACAGAGACCAAATGAATTACCCAAGCTCATACTTGGGACTTTTGCCCTTATCCTTGAAGTTTACTTTCGTTGTTGATGAAGGAGGATAACAAGACTTGTAAGGATCATTTCACTCCATATCAGGAGAAATTCTTTTTCTTTATCAACCGAGATGATGTAACGAGGTAGGAGGTAGGGTGACTAAAATTGGATTTAACTTTGAAATAATTAAAAAAAATTAGAATTTTAAATTAAACGAATTGAATTATTCGAGTTAATTCGAAATATATTTTAAAATTTTAATTTCAAATCAAGTTTAATTTTTAAATTTGAATAAATAAAATATCAAACTGTAATATTTTATATTTTTACCTCAAATTTTTTTACTCCCCTAATCCTTAAAAAAATTTATTTTCCCCATAAATTCTTACTTTTCACCATTTACTATTAAATAAAAAATCATCCAACAAAAATCTTAAACTTAAAAATTAATAATTTTATTTATATCTACTATTTATATTATTAAATTAAATTTCACATTTTATATTATTTAATTATATTAAATCTTTAAAAATCTTTTTTAAAATTGAATTATTGATAATGTAATAAAATATTTGTGTTAAAAAATTTATGTTGGTATCAATGTCACATTTTATCTTTAAGATAACTTTTATTAAAAAATCAGAAGCTAACCTGTATATAAAATATTAATAAATAAATTATGAGGAGATAAAAATTAATAATAAATTTGATTACTATGGGCAACAGTGGGTGACAGTAGTTATAAGGATCTAAAGTTATTTTTTTTTAAATTTAACTTGAACAAATATATTCGATCCGAATTCCATCTCACTCGACTCGATTCGAGAAAATTTCAAATCAAGTTAGGATGATAAAATATGATTCGTCAACTCGATTAACTCGAAATTTTTTCATTCGATTCGGTCGAACGTTCACCCCTAGTAGGAGTTCATTTTTTCTTCTCTACTAAAAAAAATAACTAAACAATCATATGTGATTGAGATATTTTTAAATTTAGATAAAAATTTTAATCAAATGATTAATTTGTCATGAATGAATTAATTTATTTTTTAAATAAAAAAGATTTTGAAAATTTGAACTGTTGTTTTATATAACATTGGGGCTTTCAATGTTTGAAGAAATCATTTGAAGCAATAGAGGAAAAAGCGGCGATGATTCAAACATTATTAGATTTTCCTTTATATAGAAAACCAGAATTAAGGTTAAAGATACAACAATGACCAGTCTTTGGAACATAATCCAAATGTCACTTTTTTGTTTAAATTATCATTTCAATTTGTCACTTCTTCTCCCATACAGCATAGTTATTCCCTGAGGTAGCAAGCTGGTAGTTGGGAGGAACAAGGTTTCCCAGATCCATCTTTGGCCCAATCTTCATTATGATTTTATCATCAATAGATGCCATATAAAGTTCAGATTCTGAAGCCAGAATCGTAACTGTGCTTGTGCTTTGAATCCCATTCCTATTCCTTATTTCCACCAGTTTGCTGATCTCATCCTTCAACCCCAAGTCGAAGAAATGATCATAAAACTGCAGAGCAAGAAACTCAAGTTTTCATTTCATTAAGAAAGTGATGATAAGATTAAGAAGAAAATGCAGAGTAAAACTTACTATGGAGGGGATGCCAGGATGGGTTAGAATATAAGCATATCCTTGCATTATCTTATCAGATGGGAATGGCCATATGTTTTGTGTGGATCCAGTGTCATGATTATCTATAAAAGTCACAGCATTTTGAGGTAAAAGTCCAATCATTCCTGGAGGTTTCCCATTGGAGTCCTTTAATCGCCATAACTTCCCTTGCACTGCATCATTTAGAACCCCTTTGGTAGTGAAATCGAAGGCTGTCACTGCGCCTCCGGCGGCTTCGACCCAATCTTTTAGCGCAGCACGATGTAAATCTTCTTGTCCATCAATAAAGTCTTCCCATTTCTCCCCCACAGCAAAGTCGGGTGAAGTTCGGTCCATATAGATTTTGGTTATGGTTGGGGCATACCCTCTTACGAAATCGAAACGCCATCCATCGAATCCGATTTCAGTCTTTAACCAATTCAACCAATCTGATAATTCGTTTTGTACCCTTGGGTTGAGATGATCAATGTCTGGGGCAGGATCATAGGGTAGTCCGGTGTCGGGATTCCCAGTGCCGTCAGAATAGGCAGTATCATCCTTGCAAATGAAGGATGGTCCCCAATCTAGACGATCATCCGAAGTTCCACCTTCGAAGAGGCAATATATACCCCTTTTATCTTGCCTCTCGGCTGTTCTATGATTTATGACGATGTCAGCTACACATTTGACTCCCTTTTGATGGAAAGCATCGAGTAATGACTTCAATTCAGCCTGAGATCCATACTTTGATGCATCAAGATCATATAGCCTTCCTGGCAAGTATCCTGAACATATAAATTCATTCATGGTATCATTCACATTAGTTAACCTATACATATGTGATGAATGAAGAAATTCAATCGGAGGGTACCCTGGGGAGCGGCTGACTGGGAGGGTGGTGGGAGCCAAACATGAGTAACACCGGCGTTAGCAATATCGGAAACAGAACTCTGGAGAAAGTTATACCATCCACCAGCCTTGTTGGATGATTCCCAGTTGAAACCCTGAAAGAAAAAAACAGAAAAGCATCCAAATTCAAAGACCCAAAACATTGAATCATAAGTGCAGAAGATAAAGATAGACATTACCTGGAACAATAAGGTAGGGGTTGCGAAAGGGGAGAAGACAAAGATGAAGATAAATACGAAGCAAAGTGAAGTAAGCATTTTTGCCTCTAATTTTGTTTTGTTTTGCGTCTTTGGGAGCAGAGCAGCGAGCTGAGGGGTTTGAACTGTCTCTTCAATGGTCTTCGTCAGCTTAATGGAGTTGGAAAAGAATTGAACAACGTGTGAAGGGGAGAAGATGATGATCAATTTCTGAATTTTCACTCTGTTTTCTTGCGTAATGACCGGTTAGTGGACTTGGAAAAAAAACTAAAAGGTTAATGAATTTTTAAAAATAACATCCACTATACAAATAAAGGGTAAATTCCATCCAAAGTCATTACATTATTGATAAATTTACGTTTTGATCACTTAATTTCAAAAAGTTATAAAATGATCACTAAATTATTTAAAAGTTTTTATTTAAGTCACTAAGCTGTTAAAGTCATTCTTGTTTAATCTTCTATTTTTGCACCACCCGCACCAATCCAAAGTTTTTCTCCTCCTCTTCTAGATTTCAATTTTTTTTTATGAAACAACTTTAAACGTCATGGATCTACGAATCAAAATCCAAGTAGCTTTCTTCTCCGATCTCCAACATTAATCGTCAAATTAACTTGGATCTAAGGTATGTTTTTCTGCTCATCAATTGGTACGGATCTAATTTACCATTTGTCAAATTGTAACACCCTATACCCGGCCTAGACGTTATGGCCGAATTTGAAAGTTTCACATGAAATGGGTTGAAAAACCATTGACGTTAAGTTAAAACCTTCCTAGTTCATTAGTCTTTAGTGATATTATTATTTCAGAGCTTTTAAACATTTAGAGATAAACGTGTTTGTAGCGGAAGCTTGTAAAAATGTTGTGTCTAGAAAATCTGTTCAAGATTTTAGAAAACCATCACCGTTTTAAATAAGTAAAAACCAAAAACCCCAAACTAACGTAAAAATTTTAAAAGAGTCCAGAGTCCTAAAAAACAATACAACTTTAATGCAAAAACTTAATAACCCAAAAACAAAATAAAACAGTAAAATGGGTGGTCATCGTCGAGTCCTTCGCTGCACCGATCCGCCTAAGACTGTGGGTTACTTGTACAAACAAACAGAAAAGGGGTGAGTTTACGTAAACTCAGTGTGTAACCCAGCAGAGTTAAGCATGTATACATACAAAATATCACAAATCAGACAGATTCACAATCGGGCCTGAGCCCATGTCAGATACAGATATAGATTTGGGCCTGAGCCCATTTCAGATATGGATACAGTTACAGATATGCAACTCAGATAACAGATTCCTACCCCCATCCTCTACACACCATCTCCGACCATCCCTACACACCATGTAGGGTTTAAAACACCTACCCAGCCCTACACACCACGCTGTACCGATGCGGCACATGTCAGATATAATGCAGCTGTGCTGCCAGATATTAGGCATAATCTGCCTTTCAGAACACTTCCTCCAATATATATCATCCCACCCCAATCACAGTAACAAAACATGCATATGGAATTAACCAATAAATCATGCTTAACATGCTTTCATAAACAGATAACAGATAAACAAACATATGCATGCTCATAATAGTACATCAGTTTAACAGAACACACAGTTTTAGGGTTTAGTAAGCCTTTATCGACCCCACGATAGGCCCACAGTCGATTAGGAAAACCCGTACAACCCTACGAAAAATTTTAGTACAATGGGCCCACACGCCCGTGTGGGTTGCCTGTGTGGCCTACACGCCCAATTCGGTCTAGCCCGTGTGGCCCACACGCCCAATTCGGTCTAGCCCGTGTGGCCCACACGCCCAATTCGGTCTAGCCCGTGTGGCCCACACGCCTAATTCGGTCTAGCCCGTGTGGCCCACACGGCCATACTCCAGCCATCACACGATCGTGTCTTGCGCACGGCCTAGCTTCATCGATCACACGGCCGTGTGGCGTTGGCAGTGGGGTTTTTTGGCTTTCGTCGAACCTCGTTTTTCTGTGTTTCGGGTACACACCTGGTATCGTTTTGATGCGAAAATACACTCGAGCCTATCAAAACCTATAAATGACGTTTTCAAAGTCCCAACTCAATTTTAGATCACAATAATTCAAAATTACAAAACCGGTAAAAATTCAATTCGAGTGTTCTACACATACCCCAACGCTCCGAATGGTTGACTATGATTCAGCGAGAGTAAAGTCACGACCTTCTCGATTTGCTGTTGCCAAATTACAAATTTCGTTACTAGAGTGCAAAAAGGAAATCGATCTAACGATTCTAAGAAAAACTCCCTTCCCAAGCAAAGATACCACCATCACTTACCAATACGTATGAATACTGTGAACAGAGAAGCAGTAATCCGAGAAACAAAAAGGATGTTGCCGATTGAAAGAAAAGAAAATAACAGGAGAGAAAGGAGGAGAGAGAAAAAAATAGTGAAAGGAGAAGAAAGAAACATCAGTTTTCCAAGCAGAGAGATTTTTGGGAAAAACAGATTTTTCCCCAAATCCCTACTACCTACACTATCATAACCACCCACTATCAGAATTTTAACTTCACCAAAACTCTGTCTCATAACCGATCAAAAACAAATACTCACACTTGCATAGGGATTCAAACACATGACCTCCAACATAGCAACACCCTTACCACTCGAACCAGCAAACTCATTCTGATATGATTCTACAAGTAATTAAATATAAGCCCACTCCCCAAACACAAGGCTTAAATCAGAAAAATATCAAAATTTGCCAAATGTAAGGCTTGAACTTTGGACCTCTCACACACACCCAGAACACTTAACCACTGAAGCAGACAGATATTTGTGTCAAGATTTCACAGAAATAAAAATAAAAGTTTTGGGGCGTTACAACTCCAGCCCCTAAAAGAAATTTCGACCTCAAAATTTTCCTGATCAGAACAGATGAGGATACTGTTGTCGCATCGAGTCCTCAAATTCCCACGTGGCCTCCTCAGTGCTATGATTCCGCCACAGAACCTTTACTAAATGAATGGACTTCCTCCTCAGAACCTTAATGTCTCACTCCAGAATCTGAACCGGCTCCTCCTCAAAGGTCAAATCTGGCCTAACCTTGATATCCTCAATAGAGACTATGTGAGATGGATTAGCTCGATTCTGCCTGAACATCGAGACGTGAAATACATCATGAATACGATCTAGTTCAGGGGGTAACTCCAACTGATAAGCAACTGGTCTCACACGTTTCAAAATTTGATACGGCCCGATAAACCTAGGGCTCAACTTGCCCTTGCGACTGAATCTCAAAACTTTTTTCCATGGAGAAACCTTGAGAAAAACGAAGTCCCCCACAAAATACTCAATGTCACGCCTCTTTAGATCTGCATAAGACTTCTGTCTATCAGAAGCTGCCTTCAGACGATCCCAAATCAGTCGAACCTTATCCTCAGTCTCAGAAACCAACTCAGGACCCAAAACTCGACGTTCGCCCAACTTAGTCCAACACAAAGGGGTACGACACTTACGACCATACAGAGCCTCGTAAGGTGCCATCTGAATACTAGCTTAGAAACTGTTGTTATAGGCGAACTCAGCTAGAGGTAGATAATCCTCCCAACTACCTCGGAAGTCAATCACGCAACTCCGAAGCATATCCTCCAGTATCTGGATCACCCTCTCGGATTGACCATCGGTCTGAGGATGGAACGCAGTACTGAAGTCTAATATTGAACCCAGAGCCTCATATTTTTTTTCCAGAATCAAGACGTGAAACGAGGATCTCTGTCAGAAATAATCGACATTGGAACCCTATGATGTCTAACTATCTCAAAATATACAACTTCGCTAGCTTCTGCAGAGAATAATCAGTTCAAATCGGAATGAAGTAAGCTGACTTGGTTAATCGATCCACGATGACCCAAACGGAATCCTTCTTAGTGGGTGTCAAGGGCAACCCACTAACAAAATCCATAGTCACTCGTTCCCATTTCCATAAGGGAATCTTGACTGGCTATAGCAAACTCGAGGGTAACTGATGCTTAGCCTTAACCAGCTGACAAGTCAAACAACGAGCCACAAAGTCAGTAACATCATGCTTCAAACCCGGCCACCAGTTTAACTTACGAAGGTCGCGATACATCTTATTACCGCCGGGATGCATTGCATAAGGGTTACTATGCGCCTCCCTCAGAATCGACTGCCTCAGATCCACATCGTTCGGTACACAAATCGACCACGGAAACAGAGTACCCCATCATTATTCAGTCCAAAATCTGAAGTGCTGCCACTCTCAACCTGACAGAACTGTAAACTCAAAGACTCATCCCCAAACTGCTTATCTCGAATCTGCTCAATCCAAGTCGGCTTAACTTGCAACTCGGCCAACAGACTCCCATCATCAAACAGACTAAGGTGAGCAAACATCACCCTCAAATCAGATATCGCTCTTCGGCTTAGAGCATCTGCCACCACATTAGCTTTACCCGGATGATGCTCTATCGTGCAGTCGAAGTCCTTAAGCAGCTCAATCCATTGACGCTGTCTAAGATTCAACTCCTTCTAAGTGAGGAGGTACTTGAGGCTTTTGTGATCGGTGTAGATAATACATCTCTCATAATACAGATAGTGCCTCCAAATTTTTAGTGCAAAGACCATAGCAGCTAACTCAAGGTCATACGTCGGATAGTTGGCCTCATGCGTCTTAAGTTGACGGGACGCATAAGCCACAACCTTACCATCCTGCATCAGCACACAACTCAATCCAACATGCGACGCATCACTATATACTACAAACTCCCTTCCAGATTCAGGTTGTATCAGAATAGGAGCCTGAGTTAGAACAGATTTGAGCTTCTCAAAACTCGATTGCTGCGCATCAGTCCAAACAAATGGTACACCATTACGCAGAAGCTTAGTTAACGGTGTAGCAATCAAAGAGAACCGCTTAACGAAATGCCGATAGTATCCCGCCAAACTCAGAAAGCTATGGATCTCAGATACATTCTTAGGCTGTTTCTAATCCAGCACAGCCTCGATCTTTCGAGGATCCACTCAAATCCCCTCTACAAAAACCACGTGCCCCAGAAAAGTTACTTCACGTAGCCAGATTTCACACTTGCTAAATTTAGCATACAGCTGCTTCTCACACAGAATCTGAAGCACTACTCTAAGATGTTCACCATGCTCATCCTCAGTCTTAGAGTATACCAGAATGTCATCGATGAAGACCACGACGAACTGATCCAGATAGGGCTGAAATACTCGGTTCATCAGATCCATGAACGCGACCGGTGCACTCATCAAGCCGAAAGGCATCACTAAGAACTCGTAATGTCCATAACGAGTCCTAAATGCAGTCTTATGCACATCCACCTCCTTAACCCTCAACTGATGATACCCTGAACGGGGATCAATCTTAGAGAACACAGAAGCCCCTTGGAACTTATCAAATAAGTCATCGATCCTCGGAAGTGGATACTTATTCTTAATGGTCAGCTTGTTCAACTGCCGATAATCTATGTACATCCTCATGGTCCCATCCTTTTTCTTAACAAACAGTACTGGTGCTCCCCACAGAGACACACTCGGACGGATGAAGCCACGGTCCAACAACTTCTGCAGTTGAGCCTTAAGTTCCGCAAGCTCTTTCGGTGCCATTTGATGAGGAGCAATAGACACTAGAGCTGTACCTGAAAGAATCTCGATCTCAAACTCAACCTCTCGGTTCGGAGGCAATCCCGGTAACTCCTCATGGAAAACATTTGAAAAATCCCTCACAATTCTGATATCCCCAATCGAAGAGTTCCCAGAAGTAGTAGTACTGACGTAAGCCAAATATGCCTTGCACCCTTTTCGGACCAGTTTCTCAGCTACTCCGGAGATCACAAGCGATAGATAGTCTCGATGCTCACCAATCATAACCATCTCCACATCATCCTTGGTCCTCAGAGTGACCTTCTTAGATGCGCAGTCCAAACTGACTCGGTGCTTTACCAACCAGTCCATACCCAAAATTAGGTCGAACTCCCCAAACGGAAGCTCCATCAAATTAGCCAAAAATATCTCCCCTTGCACCTCTAACGGAACATCCTTATACAGTTTACTAACTTGAACAGACTGCCCGACAAACTTATCACAGTAACCTCACTAGAAGTACTCTCAACCGATAACCCTAGATTTTCGGAAACAGAACAGGCTATATAGAAATGAGTAGATCATATGTCTATCATAGCAAAGTAAGGTACATCAAATATAAAGAACGTACCGGTGATGATGTTAGGAGCATATCTGTCCTCTTAGTGACATGCAACATAGACCAAAGCAGGCTGCCTCGCCTCAGTCTAACCAGCTCCTCTGCCCGGTGCTCTCTGTCCACGACCCAAACTGTTACCACCCCTAGCCTGTCCACGGCCCCTAGGTGGCTGCTAAACTGCTCTCTGAGGCTGTACAATACCCGGAGCTGGAGCTTGCATCTGATCTGTACGCTGTGGACACTCCCTAATACGGTGCTCAAGAGACCCACACCTCAAGCACGCCCTAATCCTCCTCCAGCACTCGCCCGAATGGCGTCTCCCACAGTCACTGCATGGCTGTAACCCAGCTGAAGCAGCAGGAGCCCCCACTCTAACTGGCCCATCAGATCTAGCCTTTTTTTAGGCCTCTGCACAGAACTCGAGGGCTCCGAATCTGTCTTGTTCTTATCTCTCTCCCTATCTCTATTCCGACCCTCAGCTCGCTTAACATCTTCGATGATCTTTGCCTTCTCCACCAGAACAGAAAACTCGCGCTCCCTCTGCGGAGCTATCAGCACCCTTAGACTGTCCCTCAAGCCGTCTTTAAACCAGACACATCTCTCGTAATCAGACCCCACCATACCTCGAGCATAGTGGCTCAGCCTCAGAAATTTGGCCTCGTACTCGGCCACAGATAGGTCACCTTGCGTGAGATTCAAAAACTTACGCCTGCGAGCATTAACGTAACTGGCCCCCACATATTTTCTCTGAAACATAGTCTTAAAGAATTCCCAACTCAAACGATCAGGCTGAGTGCCCTCCTTAACGGTCAACCACCACTGGTATTCCTCGTCGCGAAACAAGGAGACTGCACCCTTCAATTTCTGCTCGAGGGTACAGTCTAAATCATCCATAATCCTCTCAGTGGCCTTCAACCAATATTCAGCCACATTAGGGGCGACTCTTATGACACCCTAAACAACCCAGCTCCATTAGACCGGAGTCATTCAGTTACCAACCCACGGCCCCCAAATCTAGAATTGGGTCCAGTGATCCTCTCCAATATCCTCATCATGGCTTAGGACAGTTCGTCATCCCACTGAACGACTGCGAGACCGAGGGGCCGATGAGAGTGTGACACAGATGTCTCACTAGTATCCGATTCTCGCCCAGAGATGAGGACTCGGGAGCCACGATCCCTTGAGCTCCACTAACTCCTTGGTGCCATTAGTGAGGAGCGATTGACACAGGAGCCGCTCTGGTGGCAAATCTATTCCAAATTCCACTTCTCTATCCGAGGTGTATTGCAACTCCTCCGAAATACATCCTCAAAATCCCTACTACTTTCTAACTCCCTTAACACCTTCCTCTTCTCCTCTTAACGCACTCGTAAGGCTAAGAATGCCTTACATCCTTTCTTAACCATTTTCTCGGCCTTTCAGTGCAAAACTACGTTAGACAAGTAGTTCCTCCTTTCTCCGATCATCACTACTACCTCATCTTCCGGGGGTTCTTAGTTCCATACATTTAGCCACACAATCCAACACTACTGATGCTCTACTAGCCAATCCATTCCAAGTATAAGCTCAACTCTCCGAAGGGTAATTCCATTAAGTCGGCCCGAAAGTTCGCTCCCGAATCTCTAGGGGTACATTCCAAAGATCCTATCTATCCTCACCGTTTTGGCCTAAAGGGCTTACTACGATTATCCGCCTATCGAGAAAGTTCAGAGTCTAGGCCTAGTGTTTCAACCACACTACATGCAACATAGGAGTGAGTTGAGCCCACATCAATAAGAGCAAAATAGTGGTTTGTCATGAATAAAGAACGTACTCGGTTATAACATCCGGCGTCTCCTCTTCCTCCCGCGAATCACGTAAACCAAACCCGTTGCCTTGCTTTGCAGCCGCACTCGCCCCGAGCCCACGGCCTCCGCCACTACCTCCTCTCTGGCTGACCCACGACCTCTTTGCTGGTCTCTTTGTCAAAGCCTCTGCTACCACCCGTTAGCATTCGAGGCCTGCTGGCTCTCATCTAATAGCTTGGGGCAATCCTTAATCATATGGTCCTTGGACCCACACTTGAGACATCGTCCCGCGCTTTTTCCAACACTCTCCCCGTGCTTCCTTCACACAATGTTCACAAGTAGGAAATGCACCACCAAACTGTTGACTTTGTGGCTCATGTCAACTCTAGGCCTCTTGTGGCCTTTTCCGGATGGCCCAAAACCTCTTTGGGCTTATTTACATCTGGTCCACACTGCTGGTGGCGCCCCTTAATTCCTCACCACTTTAGCCTTTTCCACCAAGGCAGAGAATTCCAGCCTCCCGATGCGGTGCTATCAAAAGTCTCAAATCGTCCCTAAGTCCGTCCTTTCCGACGGTTAACCACCATTGATACGCTTCATCGGCGTAGCAATGCCGTCATCCCTTTCAACTTCTCCTCTGGGGTCAAGTCGAGCTCATCCATGACGCTCGCTTGTTTCCAACCGATGACTCATTGTACTGGTGCCACTCCACTCCTCTAAACATTTGACTCCATTAGCACGAGCCACTGGCAATGCACTTACTTACGATTTCGAATTGTTTCTACCACCTAATTCCAAAACTCACAAAGACAAACCGCGACACTCGCATGGCGCCAACATTGACGGTACTGGGGTGATGGTGGTGGTGGTATCTCATTGTCGAGAACCTTGTCCCGATCTAACAGCTATCCTTCCTCTACCTTCTTCCACGGCGACCACGCCCCTCTTGAGCTCATTATCGGCGAGATCTCGATTAAGTGAATTTTATGTATTAGTATTCTTGTTTCACTTATTACCCGCTGCGATGATATCTTATGAAGAAGAGTTTAAGAGTGGTTCTTTCAGTATTCATACATGTGATCTTGCATTCATTCATTCATCCATCAACAAATATGAACTTTCGCTCATTCAAAGAAACGTTGTAATTCTTGTTGTTGTTTTTGTTATTTTGCTTTTCCACTACCAGTGGGCATTTTCGTAATTTTATCCCACTGGTATTTTCGTAAATTTTCAAGAAATAAAGTTCCTCGGTGATTTTGATTGAAAGTATTTTGGTACTTCTAAAGTTCAGGGAAATTTTGGAAGAATTTTGAAATCCAGGTATTTTTTGAATTTTTTGAGGGTATTTTGATAATTTTTCTAAAAATCGGAGGTAAATTTGTAAAATTTATTAAGTTAGGGATATTTTCCGAGCCCCCTACGGCATCTCACTCCGAACCGCTTAAATACCACGCTCTCACCGATACCTTCAGCCAGCCATGCGCAGAGGTTGCCACACCACCGAGCCTTCTCGAAAGTTAGAGGCGAACCGAAGCTCACCACGTAGGATAGGATACCTCGGAGGCAGACCACTAGGACCGCTTAAATACCCATGCCTACTTCTACTCTTACACGCTCATAAATCATAGAATCACACATAAAGTTAGGGTACCTACCGGTGGATCATGGCTGCGTGAGACTTAGGTGCCATGCCATAAAACCGCTTATTTCAAAGAAATTCATTTGGGCTCGAATTGAAACGTTTGGGCACGAGCTCACACGAGCCGAGTTTTAAAACGGCTCGATACTTTCAATCAAACATACCCACACCCGCCCACGAGCCTCGAAATCTAATTCAAATTTATCTACATTAAGAAATTTTATGCATCGATTTTGATGATTTATTAACAGATATTTTACGTAATAAGTATCAGATGTTCAGTAATGTTTTCGAGAGTTTCAATCTTTATTCGTTTTACTACAGTTTCAGAGGGGACTGACTATAGTGTTTCAGAACGGTTTAACTAAGTACAAAAATACTTACAGGATCGGCGCTGGAGACTCGGTGAACCACATTCTTAATCAAAATGTTTAAAATCATTTGAAAACCAATTCTTTAAAACATATTTTGGAGCCCAAAATTCACAGCCGAGTTTTGCAACCTGGCTCTGATACTACTAAATGTAACACCCCATACCCGGCCTAGACGTTATGGCCGAATCCGTAAGTGTCACGTGAAATGGGTTGAAAAACCATTGACGTTAAGTTAAAACCTTCCCAGTTCATTAGTCCTTAGTGATATTATTATTTTCAGAGCTTTTAAACATTTAGAGATAAACGTGTTTGTAGCGGAAGCTTGTGAAAATGTTGTGTCTAGAAAATTCGTTCAAGATTTTAGAAAACCATCACCGTTTTAAATAAGTAAAAACCCAAAACCCCAAACCAACGTCAAAATTTTAAAAGAGTCCAGAGTCCCAAAAAACAATACAACTTCAATGCCAAAACTTAATAACCCAAAAAAAAAATAAAATAGTAAAATGGGTGGTCACCGTCGAGTCCTCTACTGCGCCGATCCGCCTAAGACTGTGGGTTACCTGTACAGACAAACAGAAAAGGGGTGAGTTTACATAAACTCAGTGTGTAACCCAGCAGAGTTAAGCATGTATACATACAGAATATCACAAATCAGACAGATTCACAATCGGGCTTGAGCCCATGTCAGATACAGATACAGATTTGGGCCTGAGCCCATTTCAGATACGGATACAATTACAGATATGCAATTCAGATAAAAGATTCCTACCCCATCCTCTACACACCATCTCCGACCATCCCTACACACTATGTGGGGTTTAAAACACCCACCCAGCCCTACACACCACGCTGTACCGATGCGGCACATATCAGATATAATACAGCTGTGCTGCCAGTTATTAGGCATAATCTGTATTTCAAAACACTTCCTCCAATACATATCATCCCACCCCAATCACAGTATCAGAACATGTATACGGAATTAACCAATAAATTATACTTAACATGCTTTCATAAACAGATAACAGATAAACAAACATAGGCATGCTCATAACAGTACATCAGTTTAACAGAACACACAGTTTTAGGGTTTAGTAAGCCTTTACCGACCCCACGATAGGCCCACAATCGATTAGGACGACCCGTGCAACCCTATAGAAAATTTCAGTATAATGGGCCCACACACGCCCAGATTGGCCTAGCCCGTGTGGATCATACGGCCTGACCCAGTTATCACACGCTCGTGTGGGCCCACACGCCCAATTCGGTCTAGCCCGTGTGGCCCACACTCCCAATTTGGTCTAGCCCGTCTAGCCCACACGCCCACACTCCAGCCATCATTTGGCCGTGTCTTGCGCACGGCTTGGCCTTCGTCGATCACACGATCGTGTCATCACACACGGCCTACCACACGGCTGTGTGACGTCGACAGTAGGGTTTTTCAGCTTTCACCGAACCTCTTTTTTTTGCGTTTCGGGTACACACCTGGTATCATTTTGATGCGAAAATACACTCGAGCCTTCCAGAACCTATAATTGACGTTTTCAAAGTCCCAACTCAGTCTTAGATCACAATATTTCAAAATTACAAAACAGGTAAAAATTTAATTCGAGTGTTCTACACATACCCTAACGCTCTGAACGGTTGACTACGATTCAGCGAGAGTAAAGTCACGACCTTCTCGATTTGCTGCTGCGAAATTACAAATTTCGTTACTAGAGTGCAAAAAGGAAATCGATCTAACGATTCTAAGAAAAACTCCATTCCCAAGAAAAGATACCACCATCATTTACCAATACGTACGAATACTGTGAACAGAGAAGCAGTAATCCGGGAAATAAAAAGGATGTTGCCGATTGAAAGAAAAGAAAATAACAGGAGAGAAAGGAGGAGAGAGAAAAAAACAGTGAAAGGAGAAGAAAGAAACGTCAGTTTTCCAAGCAGAGAGATTTTGGGAAAAATAGATTTTTCCCCAAATCCCTACTACCTACACTATCATAACCACCCACTATCAAAATTTTAACTTCACCAAAACTTTGTCTCATAACCGATCAAAAACAAATACTCACACTTGCACAGGGATTCAAACATAGGACCTCCAACATAGCAACACCCTTACCACTCGAACCAGCAAACTCATTCTGATATGATTCTACAAGTAATTAAATATAAGCCCACTCCCCAAACACAAGGCTTAAATCAGAAAAAATATCAAAATTTGTCAAAGGTAAGGCTTGAACTTGGGACCTCACACACACACCCAAAACACTTAACCACTGAAGCAGACAGATATTTGTGTCTAGATTTCATAGAAATAAAAATAAAAGTTTTGGGGCGTTACACAAATTGTTACTTGAAGCTCTCTAGTCAAACTTTTTTTTTTTAGAAAAAAACTTAATAGACTAGTGATTTAAAAAAAAAATAAATTTTTGAATAGTTTAGTGAATTAAATGAAAACTTTCAAATAAATTAAAAATTAGATTTAGGTTTAATTGTTTGTAATTACACATTATTGGCTAGATATGACTAAACTTGAACGTCTCCAATTACACTCTCCAATTCTTAGGAGATAACTTAGAATTTGAGTAATTAAACAAGTAATTACAAGCAATTACCAATTACCCTATAACTTTCCAAACACACATAATTTAAATTTGGGAAATTATTTTAAGAAATAGTTTATTTTATAAAAATATAATTATATATTTATTATTGGATAAAAAATATTTTGCTATTAGATACATCAAGTCTAAATATTTCAGACATTTTTTTACCTAATAACAAATTAGGTTTATGAAGGTATGTTATAAATTCTATATTATTCTTCTATCGACGCGTATTTGAGCCCTCGAGCATAAGTGTTATAAAAGTTATTGAACACTTTAGAATACTTTTTTTTTTATAAATGTTATCTTATAAATTCTATATTATTTTTTACTTAATTTATGTGGAATAGTAGTAATCGAAATATTATTTTAGAAAAAAAAATGTTATAAATTTGGTTTGCTATTTGACCCTAACATAAATTAGCTAAATTAGCTGCAAATTAGGTTTATAAAAGTTATTATAATTGAAGAATTACAAAGTTGGTTTACGCCTTAAATTCTAAAGTGCCAAGAAATGTTGCTTGAGAGTGATATCAAAATAGGTTAAAAATTACATTTGTTAATCCACAAAGTTAGTTATGAAAATACAAAAATTTCTCTTGCACCATATTGTGAGATACAATGTCATTTTAGAGAATTAGCTAGAGTCAAGCACTAAAGACGGCATATGAAGTCTTTAATTTGAGACATTCAAAGTTTCGTAATGTGGTTGAGATGACACTGGCTGTTCTACAAAAAATATTTCTCACATTAAAAAAGGTTGGATCCTGCTAATATGTTGCATATTTTATAACTTCATTTATAGTTGGAATTGTGAAGATTTATACTTTGAAGAGTACATAGAAGAAGAAGCTCCTAGTAATCTTAATGATATGGATTCAATTTTTTATTTAGATTATGAAGAAATTGGCCAAGGACCAACAAATTAATAAGTATGTGTTAAATGTTAGAGAGTGAATAACCCAACAAATATAGAATATTAAAGCAATTAGATAAAATTGCTGCATGATTTTTTTTTTGTTATTTTTATTTATAATTATTTTTTTACTACTTTTTTAGACTAACATATTGCAAACAATGATTTGATTTTAATTATGTAATTATGTAATTTCAATTTGTACTACCAAGTATGGCATACGAAATTACGATGTAACTATACTATATTAGCTAAAAAACATGAGTAAAAAGGAAACTTAAATAGGTAAATACATTTGAGTAAAAATATTAACATGCACTCCAATTACTTTCCAACTTGTATTGTCATTTTTCTACAGCGGATCAAAATGTTATCATATTAGGAAGTTTTATTTAGGGAATAACTTATATTAGAAAACTAAAGTTTTTAGGCACTAATAAAATTTATCACATCATCAAATTTATCAAAATTTCAGAATATGAAAATTTCATTATGCACCTATTCATAGTCAACCCATTACCCAATTCTGATTAAATTATTTAAAACATAAGTATTTAAAATAAAAAAATCAAATAACATACAAATTTTAAAAATTACACAATTCTCGCTACTCAAAATTCAATACAATAAAATGGTTACTTTTTTAAAATGTATAATAAAAACAATTGTTCACTTTTGCAACCTAAAATTTTAACATTAAAATAGATAAAAGCTCCTGAAAATAATAAACAAACATCAATAAATAAATAGTAAAAAAAAAAAAAAAAAAAAAAAAAAGCAAAAGAGAGAGCACGCTTTAGATAGTAGATTTAGCAGAAGTTTTTTCACAAAGATTAGCAATGATTGAATTTACAATTGAGAAAATGAAATTTGACTTTCTTAATAATATGATTGTGCTCTAGTTTTTATTATAAATGAAATTGTTGATTGAGAAATTTTTTAAAAAATTTGTTAAAAAAAAAACCCTTAGTTTCAAAATCATATAAATTATTTTGTAATTGTAAATACTTATATTTTAAAATAATATAATTAGAGTTGGAGAATAGGTTGAATATGAAGGGTGTATAATAATAATTCTATGTTTTCAAAATTTAATGATGTGGCAAAATTTTATTAGTACATAAAAACTAAGGTTTTTAGGATTATCCTAATATAAGTTATTCTCTTTATTTAACATGCTATCAAAATGAAATCACGTGGGTGAAAGAAAAATTCAATATTAGAAATATAATTATAAAAGATTTATTTAACAATTGAATCATAAGTAAAATGGCAACTTACTTATAAAAAAATATCTCATTAATCTTGAGTTCAATCTTTAGCATTTGCTTTCTAGTTGTTTTATTAAAAAAATATAAGAAAAGACAAAAAAAATCAATATAATATTTTTTATTACTTTTTAAAGATTACATTTTAATACTTTTATTCACCGAGTTGGTGTCTAGTTAACTTGTGATAAAGTTAAAAAAATTAAGATACTTGATGACTTAAGTTCAAATCCCATCATTTACATATATTTTCTAAGTTTAAATTATTATTTTTTAAATCTGGACTTAAATTGAGTGATGGTTAAAGTTTTTGTCAAACACTTGTTTTGCATGTATTTAAATCGTGTTACCCTCATCTCCTATCCCTAATATTGTATCAATTTTTTATATAAATTTTATATTAAGGTATCAAAATACAAAACACCCAATAATAATATTTATTAATCATTTAAAATTTGGTTTTTTAGTACTTTCCTTAATCAAATTGGTGTTAAATTGACTCATAATACTAACTCAATTACACAGTTAAATAATAAAAAAGATTTTGATTTTTGAATTTAGCAATTTAGCAATTTCTACTTAGCTAATAATTAAAATTTTAAAATTTTTAAATAATTTGATACTTTTAAATCGGTTAATCTATAAGCTAATAGCATAGTGCCACGTACCTTAATAAAATAATATGTAATATTGCTCCATCAGAATATTAATAAAATATTTTAATCGTATAAGATTCTATTTTTTTTTTAATTTTTAATAACATATAAAAATATTACATAAACTACTTAGTTAGCCACTCAATTTTTAGGACGCTTTCATTTTAGTCACCCAAGCATTACATCTCTAATGACGGTTAATTGTACACACCATATCATGTTTGCCCTTTCATTTTGGTCACTCAACTTTTAGGTTGCTTTCATTTTGGTCACCCAAAAAACATCCTTTTTAAGTATTGATTGGGGTAAAAAATTAAGAATTAAAGTGGAAAAGTAGTAGAAACTAAAATAATACACAAAAATTATTAAATTGTACTTGTTTGTCCCATTGCCGAAAATTATAAATTTAGATTTTGAAATATAAATTTTTAAATCTTAAAATTCAAAATTATAGTAGCAAATCAATTGAAATTATCAATGGATGAAAATTATGAACAATTTATTTAATTTATTTTGATGTTTTGAAATTATTTTTAAAAAATTTATGTTATAAGTTGAAAGCTTGAGGTCCCTTGAGGTTATATACGAAGTCTGATTTTGATTCAAAAAAAAAAATTGAAAGATACAAAGTTTTTGGATATTAAGGTTTGAGGGACCAAATCGAATGAATGCATTCATAATTGATTATTGTTAATATGTGTATTTGATTGAGAAACTGATATTATTTTTAAAATTGTATTATCAAATGTAGCTAAGGACAACGTTGAAACGCTAAAGGCAAAGGAAAAGGAAAAGGCGAATAGCTATTGCGATTTGTGCTACTATAATTCAATTTCAATTATTTGTTACGTTGTCTAGCTAGTTGGTATAACTGAATTTGAACTTATAACTGAATTTGAAAAAAATGTCGAGGTAACCATATCTTTTCTTAAAAGCTTGAAATGATGAAATCAGTATTGTGTTGTTCAAATTATGTTATATGAGTTTGATTTTGATGATTAATACTATTACATGCTTGATTTATAGATATCGAAATCTTGATATTTAAATGGTGATGATATGTGCTATGATAATAGTTATAATTGATACTGCCCCTTTAAACAATGTTAAACATAGTTCGGGTATAGTTGGCATGCCATGAGGTTATAGATATTAGTGATTTATTAGCTCCAATTCCTAGAGGGTCGTGAGCAGCCTCAATTTGTAGAAGGTCATGGGTGCTCCCAATTCCTAGAGGGCCGTTGACATATATTGACATATAGATTGAGTAGTCCCGATTCCCAGAAAGTTGTGGATTTACTTGTGTACAGATCTAAGTATCCATCTTAATGTCTACTGTCGATTAATAGGGGCCGAAATGAGTAAGTGGCGAGAATGATGATAAATGACATGTTGAAAATTAAATACATTATGATATGAAATCATGAAAAGTTGAAATAAATATGAAATGAGTAGATTTGAGGAAAAGTATGATTATTGATTTTGTGATGAAAAAGAAAAGAGTAAAATAGTGAAACTTGTTGTTTGCTGTGCATATTTGATTTAGTTTAATCTTATTGTATTGAATTTGAATTATATTAGCACCACTGAATGTACAATATTCAACGTACGATTATATTTATTTTCATGAATAGGTCTTGGACGATAATTATTGTAGATTAGAAGTCTTTGAGCATCTAACGTTACAACTCAGCTTGGAAATCAACTTGTTTCCTATGTTGTATGCATATATATGTTTTGGTTACATGATGTACCTAGATTATTTTGGGCTTGTTGCTTAAGTTAATATTTTGGCATATTTGGTACTTGACCTGTAAGGTTTATAAAGTTGAGTTTCATCCTTTGATTAGTATATAGTTATGTTAGTTTATATGAGTTTGGTTACGTTAATTAGTTGGTTGGGCATTGATGATGTTTGATTGTTATGATTTGATGATGTTTGATTGTGTTTGCATGTGCCAAATTGATGGTTTTGCATTCGTGTAAAGTTTATATATGTTTAGGGTACAATTTGGTATGGTTTGGATACTTGAAAATGTGTATTTAGGGCCATTTTACCATTGAGTCTCGAGATAGTAATAACATGTCTTGAGACCATTAGAACAAAATTTACCTTATTGTTCTTTTAAATGCTTCATGTCTCGAGACTTGTTATGCTAGTCTAGAGACAACCCCATTTAGGTCTTGAGATAAAGTGGCCTTTATCTCGAGACAAGGATACATTGAAGCTAAATTAATTTTGTGTTGTTCCAAATCTTGAGACAAGAGCTCATTCTCTCTAAACATCCAAACATCGAAACTAAAATAAAAAAAATAGAGAGGTTTGTCTCGAGACCTAGTCTCGAGACATGAGGAACCTTGTCTCAAGATGTGATCTATATAGTCTCGAGACATATTAATATCGAAGAAATTTTTTTCTAAATTAAAATGAGGCATATCTCAAGATAAGGAACTCCATATCTCTAGACTTAACATTGAATTTTAGCAATTGAGTTTGGATTACAATGTAAAATTTGAATTTTAAATAAATTTAGAGCAATTATATTCATATTATTGTTAAATTAAAATTTTGAATTTTGAATAAATTTATTATAATGTAAATACTTAAATTACAGAAATTTAAAACTAGTAATATATATAATTAAATGTATTTTCTAATAAGATAATGCATCTATCTATACTAGATTATGACACACCCATCATGCGAGTGAAAAAGGGGTCAAGTACAGAAATGATCACCAAACCATTGCCCATGTTCTATTTTGGTCACTGAACTTTTAATTTTTTTTTCTATTTTGGTTATTAAACTATTTGAAATTAATTTTTTTGTCACTAAATGTTAACAATCGTTTGAAATTTGACGGAAGTGTTGATGTGGTTTATTTTATTAGTCTAATAACAAATTTAGCCCTTAATATTTACACATTCTATCAAATTGATCCTAAATATAAAAAAATCCAATAAATTTAGTCCTTAATGTTTACAAAAATTGTCATTTTATTTCAGTTTCTAACATATTCAATAAATTTAGCCCCCAACATGTACAAAATGACAAATTTTGATTTTAATTTTTTTTTCTATATTTTTAGTTTTTTTAAAAATATGTTAGATTATGTTGGGAAAAGTTAAATTGATTTTAACATGGATAAAATGCCAGTAGATTCGATTGAATCTGGAATAGTAATGGGTATCAGGAAATTTCTGCTAATAGAACCATCTATGGTTTATTTGCTCTAATAGATTTTATTCTAGAAAAAAAAAAAATTCTAATTTTAAATTTTTTTAAATTTTTTTCCTATCAACTTTAAGACTTTCTTAATGCAAAAAAGGTTTCTTCAATTAGACTTTGTGTCACTTGTTCTTTATTTGGTTTCTTTGGTAAGTTTGAACTTAGATGTTACAATTTGAACTATAGGCTTGGGGCTATAATTTTGTAGTTGTTCAGTATCATTGATTAACTTGTATTATGCTTTTTATCTTTTAGGCTTGGGAGCAACGGGATACTTGGCAACTTTGTTGAGTCACTATCTACATTGAAGGGTTTTACAACTACAACTGCTCAACCTAGGCAACCTTTTGAGAATTTTGATTTTGCTCAGGAAATAGGTTGTTGCTTGCAGTGCATGTAGAATTATAAACAAGATCTTGCTAAAATTTTAGCAACCAAGGAACTTGAGCAACACTCCTCTGATTTTAAATTAGAGTTAACTTGGCCAGCATTGCCACAGTGGTTGTACAATGCTAAGTCCCTTTATAATGATATCAAAACTGTAGATCAGGCATAGGTAACAAGCTTATCAGTTTTTTTTTTTTGTGCACATGTGTTTTGTGTTGAATATTTGCAGAGGTAATTTTTTTTCTTTTTTCCATTTTATTGAAGCTTTGTTTTTATGTGTCATGTTATATATAGACTAAGGATCAATATATGATATAGATGCAAAAGTCCTAAGAGTTGTAGAATAAATGGAACAATACATGCTTGTGTCACGGGCTGCGGATCAAAGCTTATGACCATTGCGCACAGGACATCCCATGGAGGTTAACAAATTAAATGGGGTTCATTTGACCCGCTTGAACTGGCTCGACTCATGGAATATATTAAGAAGCCCATCTACTTGAAGCCTTGGTGGCCTAGTGAAACACTTTAGTAAAACTAGAGTTACTAGGATAATTAATGTAAATCCTAATGGATAAATATGCATAAATTTTAAACCTCTTAGGACTCTCATCTTGTAGATAAGCACAAATCTTGATAGTCGATGTAACTCAATCTGTACCATTGAATTTGGGAGAGCTCAACTATGAATAGAGGCTTTTCTTCTCATTTGTAATCACTCGATTGTAAACTTTCAAAGTAATAGAATATTTAAGAGAGAATTTACTTGAACACTTAGTGTGTGCTATTTTTCTGTGGCTTTTTGTTCGTTCGTGACTTCTTTCTCTTTTGAGTTTGTTTTTTTTTCTTTTAGTGCCTTAGAGAATTTCTATCAAGAATTTTCCTTTTTCGAGTGTTACGTTGGATTAGGCGGATTTGAACCCAAGAAATTTCATAAGGTCGCACTATTTTCCAGACTAAAGTTCTAGCCCCGTAACAGTTGGTATCAAACGTGTTCGAAGGTGCCAATTGAGATGACAAAAGGAGGAGATAAGTAAAATGTCCCAGTGGAGAACCGTGGAAGGTCCAAGAGAAATAGCAGGTTGAACAATATGCTATCACCTTTGAGAAGTCGAGTCATTTATCTCGAGGAATACATGGGTTGTGTGAAGGAAACACTCGAGGTAGTTGAGGGACGCATTGATGAGTTAGACTCAATGAGAGTGTAGCTCAAAGACTATGTGGCAGAGGCTCTCATTTCTAGTTAGGATGCGATGAGAAAGACCCCCAATGCCTCTATGGATGATAAGAATGAGAAACTAATAGAGAAGAATGATGCTCTCGAAGCCATGGTAATGACTTTAAAGGAACAAGTTGCGGAGCTCAAGAGACAACTCACTATTTGTAAAGTTGCTCTGGGTAATGGGATGTTTGTTTTGGCTCCTAAATAACCTAGAATGGATGACCCCAAGCCGAAAGAGTTTAAGGGGACAAGGTCCACAAGAGACGTGGACAATTTTCTCTAGGGGATGGAATAATACTTTCGTACGATGGCCATCGAGGATGATGCCACTAAGGTAAACATTGTTGATATCTATTTTACTGATGTCGCTCTCTTGTGGTGGGGTCATAGGTCTACAAATGAGAAACAAGGTGGGGCTGCAACCGAAACTTGGAAAGAGTTTCAAAAGGAGTTCAAAAAGTAATTTTACCCACAGTATGCTGAGAAGGAGGCTCGAGCTAAGTTGCACCAAATTACACAACAAGGTATTATTCATGAGTATGTTTAAGAGTTTAGTGAGTTGATGCTTCAAATCTCTAACCTAAGTGAGAAACAAGCATTCTAATGGTTCGAAGATGGGTTAAAGCCTTGGGTAAAGCAAGAGTTGCGTCGTCAAGGTATCATTGAGATTACTATAACCATGACAAAAGCAGAGTCCTTTATCGAGCTTGGTTTGAAGAAAGACAAGTTCAAGTCTTCCAAGCCCAAAGAGAAAGAAAATGATGGGGGAGACCATGAGGAAGATGGAAATGAGAATGGTGGCAACGGTAAGAATTGTGGCAATGGGAAAACACCTAATGGGAAGTGGAAGCCCAACAACAAAATGAAGGGGCCGGTGAAATGCTTCCTTTGTAATGGTTCTCATTTAGTGAGGGACTGCCCAAAAAAGTATATGTTTTATGCCATCAAAAAGGATGATGTACTAGACAATGCAACGATGAGACTTGGTTCGATTGTGTATTTTGTCGAAGCCAATAGGGTTAGAGAGAATGAGAAGAAGCCAGTTAAGTGATTCTTATGTAGTAGTTCGCATAAGATGTGAGACTATCTAGAGCGATCCAAGATGTCCGCAATCAGTAAAGAAAATGAAGTAGAGCGTGTTGAGAGTGAGACTTTAAAGCTTGGGTCAATGATATTCAATTCTGCTAAGGTGAAGAGGAATCACAAGTAGAAAGGGTTGATGTATGTGGACATCAACATCGCATGTGTAATGCCCCTAATTTTGGGCCTAGGAGTTTTGATGTTTGGTGGTTAGGGTCGCAGAGAAGGGTGTGCTTTTGTGTTTGTTCTCGTGTTTAAGTGATACAATGGGCCTGCTGGTTTGGTGGTTGAGTGAGTGTTAGTGAACCTTTGGGTTCTAGGTTTGATTCGCTGTGTACGCATTCTGAGAACCTTTTTATTGAGTTTTATTTTGTTTAGTTTTAAATTAATATTTTAATTACTTATTGTGGTTTTTATTTTTATTTTCATTGTTTTGAATTTTCTCCTGGACATTTTTTTCTTCTTTTCACTTTTTGGTTCTCTGTCTCATTTCTTCTTCTTTTTGGGTTTTTTTCTTTGTTTTCTTTCTTGCGCTTGGGAAATCGATCTTCGCTGCGTAGATATCGAGGAATTTTGCTCTTCCGTCATCGAAACAGGTGTGGGATTCGAATCTTGTCTACTTTTACTTTTATGGATTATCGTTTCGTCAACTCTTAATTGTGTTCTAAACTGTTGAATTTGGGTGTTAGTGGCTGAAAAAGGTTTGGGAAATACAAGTTATCCCAACCTCTTCTGTCATTGCGATGGTTAGGGTTGTTATGATGGCTGAAATGGCAATTTTTGGCCTATTCTGAAGTGGTTTTGTGGCCACTAGGGTTCCCACACGGGCGTGTGCTAGTTCACACGGCCATATGCCTCTGAGAGTTATAGTTTCCGGGTAAATTTTGGTGCCACACGGCCTGGCGACACGGCCGTGTGGCCGATTTGGGGATTTTAGCGTTTCTCACACGGTCGTGCCTCTCAGGCACATGGGCATGTGAGTTTGGGGATTAGGGTTTGAATGGTTTGGTACCGTATGGCCTGGCCACACGGCCGTATGGCTAATTTGGGAATTAGGGATTCCACACGGCCGTGTCAGGCCTGCACTCAGATTTAGTGCGAATGGACAGAGAGTTACATGACTTGTCTCCACGGCCATGTCCCTGGTCCACACGGGCGTGTGCCTTAGTCACACAGCTGTGTGCCTCTCTTCACACGGGCGTGTGCCTCTACCACATGGCCGTGTGCCCCTCCTCACACGAGCTTTTGATCTCCCACATGGTCTAGGCAATACCACATGGCCAGAGCACACGGGCGTGTGGTCTTAAGACATTTATAATGGTTTTGTATGCTTTTCTGATCTGAATATGTGTTTGTGTGTGCTTCGACCCTTAACTAAGTTTAGTGAGGGTGTTCAAGACTCGATATCTGTGATGGTTGTGTGTGATGTATGATTTTGAACCTGGTCTGAAGAGTGTGCTACGTAACTGTTCTGACTGACTGTCTGCTAATGTGTCTCTGTTCTGTTAGCTAGAATGCATTCATGAATTTTCATAAACTATTTTGGGTTGGGTTGTGAAAAGAAGGAAGACTGTATCCGTTCTGAACTGGCAGTTTAACTGCAAACTTATACGTACAACAATTTATTGCACTGTACCGTATGTGCGTCAGCTTTGCTGCGTACTACTATCTGATCTGGCAGTTTAACTGCAACATGACTGTACAGCGGATTACCGCATTGCACTGTACTATACGTACATCAGCTTTGCTACGTACCATTATCTGATCTGGCCTGTACCGCGGTCTACCACATTGCACAGTACAACACATACACTAGCCCTGCTGCGTATTATTATCTGAGTGGCTTAGTCCACATATGTGGAGTGTAGGGTTGGATGGGCCTTTTGAGGTCCTAATTGGTGTGATTGGTTGGATGAGCTTTAACAGCTCTTATGAGGTGTAATCGGGGGACAGAGAGGTGTGTTGGCTAGATGGGTGGGTTATATTTATCTAACTGCATTTCATCTGCATCTGTCTGTAATCTGTTTGTTTGCTCAGAATTTGAGTTGAGTATTTGAGTGAATTTGATGTGCTCTGGTTGTTAACTTCTGTTGGGACATTTAGTCCCAAGTGTACGTTCTGACTCCGTGAGTAACTGAAAATCTATTGTGCTACTATTTTGAATTCTATATCTCTGTTTGAGACCTATTTCGAACTCACACTGAGTTTGAGTAGCTCACCCCCTCTTAGTGTTTCTTTTCAGGTACCCTTTCTGAATTCTGACGCTGAACTCAGTATGCAGAGGTCTCGGGCAGTCTCGGTGGAAATAAAGGATTTTCAGTTTATATTTTCAGTTATATGTGGTCAAACGAATTTTCAAAATGTAAGATTTTTTAAAAGCTTTGGTACAATCTCTGTTTTGACTCTTATGCGTTTATTTAAACTGGGTTATATGTTTTTCTTAATTGTAAATTTTACATACTGGGTTTTAAACGGTCAAATATTCCAATTTAATTTGAGAACTTGTTTTGTGGAATTTAACTACGGTTACTTCGGTAACAAATGTGACATCCGAAATTCGGTCTAAGTTCTAGGACGGGCTTTGGGTTTTACAGCAGGTCAAAGAATGAGTGCTCTTGTTGATATAAGGGCATCAGACTTATTCATATCAGAGAAAGCCATGGGTAAACTTGGTCTCTCGGTTAGCAAAATGACCAAGAAGATCAAGACCTTAAATTCTTATGAGGTACCAACTATGGGTGTAGCACAAAGAGTTGAGTTATAGACCGATTAGTGGAAAGGAAAGAAAGACTTTGAGGTAATTCACTTGGATGATTATGACTTTGTTCTTAACTTGAATTTCCTTGAAAAGATTAATGCTTTGTTGGTTCCTTTTGTCGATTTTTTATGTATCTTAAATACTCAAAACCAACAATGTATGGTGTTGGTGAGTCAAGACACAAGAGGTGGAACCGCGA
Source organism: Gossypium sturtianum (assembly GCA_025698515.1). Taxonomy (NCBI): domain Eukaryota; kingdom Viridiplantae; phylum Streptophyta; class Magnoliopsida; order Malvales; family Malvaceae; genus Gossypium; species Gossypium sturtianum. The sequence goes on along the minus strand of CM046943.1, from coordinate 118,949,642 downwards.
TATTATCAGCAATCCAACTAGTCAAGGATGTTTTGTGTGGTAAGAACATCGACTTGGTGGATTAGAGTGCTAAGGAAGCCCTTTTGGAAATGCTAGAGAGGTAACGAACTGATATGCTGGCTGTTGAGTTATTAGTGGGGCAACCACCTATGAGAGAGGTGGGTTGTGCATCAAAATTTGGGAGAAAAGTAGTAATGCAAACTGGGCAATTAGAGCAAGTAAATGCAACGGGTGAGGTACATCTCAAACAATTTCCTAGTGTTTTGCATTTTGACTTACCATTGGCTTGGCAAAGACACAGGGGCCCTTTCAGAGTTCTGAAACGGGTAAGCCGAGGGGTTTACAGACCAAAGTTAGTAGCAATACTCAAGGTTAACCCTGTTGGAAAAAATATGGTTCAAAACGGTTTTCTTGCACAATAGAAAATTAAAATTTTGAAAATCGAGTCGATTTGTGATATTTATAGCAATAAACCCTAAACCGAATTTGCATATGTTTTTTTTGAATAGACGGATCCTTGTCGTTCTTGGCTTTTAACCAAACAAAATTCTCCTCTATTCTCGTACCACGAACTGCTTTGAGTGTGGGCTCGAGGAATTCAAATCAAAACACAAAACTAGAAATAGTTTTCTTTGTTTAAGTGTGAAAACAAAAAAAAAATATCTTATCAAATAGAAACTGATAGAATTATTATTCCGAAAAATAGCTTTAATAGTCGACCATTTTAGAGCAGAGTAACAATATCTTAAAATTGTGTAAATAGCCCTGCCGGTGCCATATATTTGTAGGGAGAGGAGGTAGAACCCTTGTTGAATTCTAGAAGTTTATTTTAACTAGAAAAATAAACTCCTAGTCTATCTAGGAGTATAAGGGGTGACAACCCTAGTTAATAATACTAAGGTTTGCTATCCCCCTTATTAACATGAGGTCTAACACCCCAAAACCCAACCCAAAAGTTTCGACTGGATTTTGGAGGTCACATTGGCCACTGGAATGGCTCACAACAAAATACCAATCAAATTTCTTAATTTAATTTCGAAAACCACTTTTCCTTATGTTTAATGAAATCCAGTATTAAATTTATCTTTCGTTAACCAAACTTTGGTTTAATCATCGCTTAAATTAGTTAAAAACCCAATTAGCACTTATATCACTTTGCAATCAAATCGTTTTGGAGTTATGTAAATTGAAATTTCAAAACCAGTTTTGCAGCGAAAAAATTGACATTTTACTTTATTCAGAAATCCAAAATTTACTACTTGAAAACCCAGTGATTATTAAAGAAAAGCAGCAGCCATTTGGCTAAAACTTATGCATGAAATCACAAATTTAGTTCAAAACCAAAAACCCATAACTTTACGAGTCCAAAATCAAAACCCATACCATTGTTCATATAAATTGATTTACAATTTGATTACAAATAATTTATTAAATCTTACGAAAAACTTATTTAACCAAAAAAAATTTGAGAAACTCCGAGACCTTTGATTTGCTGAGTCAGAGACCTAACCTCACGAATTAACTGAAAAGGGAAAACTAAGGGGTGAGCTACGAAGCCCAGTGAGAGTTTAGAACAAATGTAATTAAGCAGAGTCGAACATAAGCAAACAAATGTAGAAACACACAGCCACTCAAACTTACAAAAACAAAATTTGAATCACAATTAGATATCATATTAGAGTAAAGCATCATAGTACTTTAACATTAATCAGATGGGAAATTATCATATTCAAATGCAATATGGCGAAAGACCCGTCTATCCAACTGCTATACACCAAATCCATTATCCATGACACACCAATAAGGGTATACTAGACCCTTTCCCACCTCTACACACCAATGTTGGGTTATGGTGGACCCATCCAACTGAAGCACACCTTGAAGTGGTCGTGTACCACATGACTGCTATGCAGTTACGCTGCTAACATAATTGCGGTTTTACCACTAAATAATATCAATGCAGTTTAATTGCCAAATCAAACTTCATTCTCTTCAAAATCAAATCCCTACCCCAAATGCAAATGCAAGCAGTATCATGCATACGAATATACAAAATCGAACATGCTCATCTTCATATTCCATAATCAATAAACAAATTTGCAACAAGTTTAGTTTAGTAGAATTAGAATCAGACCTATTCATATTCAGTTACAAAGTAGCGGAATAAAAATATACAGAATTTCCAATTATCACATCTAGACATTTCATATTCCAAGTTTAACATACCACATCATATAAGCCCTTATGCGACTAACAAAATTAAATCTTATGATTACATATACATAAATAAATTCAAGCAGTGTTACTCCCTTTATAGAACTCTCTCTCAAACAGAAATAGTGTCCCAAATACTCCTACAGAGGCTTAAATAAGCAAGAATCTCTTAGGGACTAAAATGAAAAAAATTGCAAAAATAAAGGAAAAACTACAAAAACAGGACCACCCGACCATGTGGAAAAACTACAAAAAAATAGGACTACACGACCGTGTGGGAAGGTTTAGACCGTGTAACAGGGGTACATGACCGTGTGGCTGAGGGATACAACCATGTGGATGAGATACACGGCCATGTGGGCGGGTTGTATAACTCTCTATGCCCGTGTGGCAAAATTTCACAAAAAGAAACACGGGAGACACAGCCGTGTCTCAGGCCGTGTGAAACCTCCCTAGGCCATGTGCGGTCAACAAAAATCCCTAATAGAGGTCATACGGCCGTGTGGCCAGCCCATGTGACAAGAAAATTAACCTAATTTCTAAAGCGGCACACGGCCGTGTGGACTGGACGTACACGAAACAGGCCCGTGTGGTCCAAAAACCACACTGAAATCTACTTCAAGACACAAAAATTTATAGTATACGCACCCCCGGTTACAAGTGTTCAAGAAAACACACCTTAGATACAATTTCCAAGCACCACTGAACGACCGATTCACCACCACATTCATTTCCAAATGATTTCATTTCTCCATTTTTATTTTCATTTTGGGGAAAACCTTAATAATTTCCAAATGTTTCCCATTTCTCCATTTTGACCATTTCTATTTATTTATGTTCATTTGATTTAACACGCAATTCATTTCTAGTTTCAACGAGCTAGCCGAGGGGCCGATTTGACATATGTAATTGAAGCTCAAATATTCTATAATTAAGTTCCAACTTTTTCCTATTAGTTATAAACTCATTTAGTCACGAAGTCATTCCACTATAATATCGTGACTGAGCTCTCCCCAATGACATACCATTACAAAAGTAACTCAATCAGTGCTCGTCCAATGACCTTTTCATAAGTGTGTTACCCTCCTAAGATATCATTAATCTCTTTGGGATAATATTCGTTGTCTCAATATGATCATATTTTATCTCATGATAATTACATATTCTTTTATGAAAAGCAATTACTATCAAATAGTAATCAAGTCATTCATCACAAAGGCGAACGACCCTGTGGCCACGTTTACTTTTCATCAACCATGTAATACCAATGAATGAATATTATTTATCCATGTCTCGGGCTATGAATTCCACTATTGTGAATGACATTACCTACTGTAGAAGTCATATACTCAATGCACCAGTTTTTGGTTCATTATCTATTTGAACTCAGGCTTTTACTTACATCGAAGTATACAAGTCATGCATACATAGTCCGTCATCCACTTGGGATTTAGGTATGTCACACTATGAATGTCACAAGTGAATAAATCCATAAATGAATTTAGGATCTATTCTTATTGGGTCCAGTTCAATGTATTGTCAATTCAGTCAGTCACATCTATGTCTCTATCTTTTGGGAGTCATCTGCTCCAATGCCCAAGGTAAAACATCTCCCCAATTGGACTTAATAGATGACATATTAGACTTTCAATTGGTTTGCTCATTTCTGGTTAGACTAAGGACAAGTTTAAGTTCTCTACTAATACAAGTTGTCTTTTCGTATTATGATCCGACCACGTAATACCGCTTAGTATTAATTTAAATGTTAGACAACCAATGAGCAACGTTTTCTTTCATTTTTTGTTGCGTGCAAAAACCATATGAGGACAATTATATGAAGTATATTAACGTAATTCATGAATTTGTTTTATTAACCAATCTATTCGAAAAAATAACAAGTTTATTTAGACAAAAATACTACATTTAGGGCATCAGATCCAACAAATTCGATGTTCAATTGAGGATGTTGATGCCTATTTATGAGGATCAAGAGGACCTCGGTCGAGGCAAGTCACAATAGGGGAAACAGCAGTGGCCTCTTACAATCAAGATGTACAAGAGAAATACAGTTCGAGTTAGGCGACGGTCGAGACATAAGTTAGGGCAAATGTTTCGAGGAGCGAAACTAATACGAACCCGAGTTGCGGAAATATTTCGGGTCGTAGTTGTGCCCGATCGTTAAATCGAAGAAGTATCGTTGTAATTCAGAGTTTGATGAAGTTCGGTTGTTTGTAGGCTAAATGGAAGTTTGCAATTGGTTCAAGGGGGTTTGTGTATCAAATGGATGATGGCTCGGTTTGAAAATAAAAGAAATAGGCAAAGAAATGTTGAGGATGGATAAAAAATCTTAAGGACAAGATCGAACCAATATTATGAAAATATTGACCCGGGACTTATACGTCGCTTAAGGTTGCTGGAATTGGTTAAAAGAACTTCGACCCTCTATCTATAACGAGATAGGAACCGAAAGTATATAGGGTGAACGCCACACTCGATTAAGAGTGATAAGTTTGAATAAAACAAGGTTGACGCCACTAGTGAACTAGATAAGCCAACACGAGTCTAAAACGAAATTTGAGAGTTGAATAAACTCACAAAGTAACATAAATTAATTCAAAAATGCAAAAAGTCTGAAAAACATGAAAATGGCTAAGTATTTATAGGAAAAATCTAAGGCTAGCCGGATAGAGATGTGAGGGCAAAAATAACATTTGATTTCAGCCTTTTAATGAGCTGAAAATTCCAGAATAAATCAAGAAGCTTCCATGAAGCTTCCTCCAGCCTTGAGATGGTCATTGGACAGCTTCTAGAGAGTTTTCATGTAGCTGGAATTTAATTGGAATTAATTGGAGCTGATGAGCCTTGGCTAGGTTCGACCATAATGCTTAAAGAGGCTTAATTGCCTTGCCTTGAGCAGCTGAATGGTTTGGAGACTTAATGAAGTCAACCTGGGCACTTCAATGGTCCTTAGGTGTGAACCAACGAATTTGAGTGATCTTTGTGTGTGAATGCTCAAAACTGAATGGGCAGCAAGTGTGAAAGAACTTCCAGCAAGTGTGAAAGCTCTTAGGGCTGTTGGACTCCACGAAGTGGCAGCTTGGAGAAAGGAATCAGCAGCTCACCTTCGGCTCTTGGTGTTCACGAAGGGATGCTTGGAGAAGAGAAATCATCAGCACATGTAACACCCCTAACCTGTAACCGTCACCAGGTAAGGGTTACAGGTATTACCGGACTAGATAGAAACATTTGCATTCATTTTATATCATTACTCAACGAATCAAATCAAAGAGTCCCTTATTTAGGTCAACGAGACCTTAGACATGCTCTAGAATAGGGCCGAGACTAAACCGAACACATATGAGAATTCTCAGAAATTTAAAATTTTTTCTAAGTTACAGGGGTCACACGCCCGTGTGGGCAGGCCATGCGCCTCCCACGGCTTCAGACACGCCCCATGTGTCTAAGCCATGTCAAAACAGGGCATACATACGGACTTGACCACACGGCCGTGGACACGCCCGTGTGCCTCACCCGTGGTCGAGCCTGACTTCCACCACACGACCAGTCACACGCCCGTATGTCCAGCCCGTGGTTGAGTCTGACTTGTTTTGAAATATTACCACGAGGGACACGGTCGAGCCACATGCCTGTGTGCTCAACTGTGTGGGAAATTATAGGCCATCTACAAAGCCAAATTTCCACCCACACAATGGGCAAATCCTACAAGAAAAATTATACATCAATCTAAGCATTTCAAGCAACCAAAACATACCAAAATGTTCATCATTTCTAACTACATATGAGCTCAACAATCAAACCAACTAATAAGCCATTTAGCTCAACTTATTCACAAACATTTCTAAACAAATCTCATCCACAACTTACCATTTCAATATGACATCTACTCATCATGGATATACCAAATTTTGCATCAAAAATCTTACCATCACTTTGACCATTTCATTAGTCATAAACCATACCAAACAAGGCATTATAAGACATAACTAGTCATTCATAATCACTACCATATATCTAGCCATATCACATGGCCATATACACATATTAAACATAACTCAAGGCAACTAGCCTATACATGCCATACTTAGTATTTACACTTTCAAAAGGTACCAAAATGAGATTGAGTAGTGTGATGACGATCCTCGACGGTCCCCGAGCCCACAGTAGCTTTGACGATCTATAAAACAAAGCAAACACACACAAAGCAAGCTTTCAAAAGCTTAGTAAGCTATATAGAAATAAAATTAACATAAAATGCACATTGCTACATCGATACCATGACATTAATGTTCTCATTGTAAGTTCATCGCATATTCTTTGGCTCATTTACCTAGCCATTGCTTACCACATTCCTCAATTTAAGTATCACTTATACACATAGCTCATTCAAGCATATATTCATATGTTACCTCATCAAATCCATACACATATTCACTTTAGTAAGCTCATATAAACACTTACCTTTCATACACACATAGTGTACTTTTCATACGTACCTGAGTCATTTACACATTTCACATAGACATTCATTTCTTGGACTTGCCCGTTGAACCGTTTGGAATCTAATAGGATACTTGAAATGCTCGGAACAGTCGTACAATGCCAACGTCCCATACGTGGTCTTACATGTAATTAGATATCGATGCCATTGTCCCAGACAGGGTCTTACACGAATCAATACGATGCCAATGTCCCAGACATGGTCTTACACGTAAGTCTCATATCGATGGCAACATCCCAGACGTGGTCTTACTCAAAATCTCGAATCAATTCCAACGTCCCAGGCGTGGTCTTACATGATCTCACTTATTGGAACCTATGTCATGACATATGTTAACCTATCTATTCCTAGGTTCGTACGGGACTTCGCGGACATAGATAACTTGTCGATACATCCTCGAATTTCATATATATTCCATCTCAAACATTATTCATAGCCATTTAGATTTCATAATTGCATAAATAACTCAATTCAAATACATTTATTTGTATATCGACTTACCTCGTACGGGAAGAACGGAGATAAACGGCTATTCAATTACTTTTGACTTCCCTCGATCTAATTCCATTTTCTTCGGTTCTTGATCTATACATATTCAAATTTAAATCCATTTATTCAACAATTCATTCAATTCTATCCAAAAACACATATTTAGGACAATTTACAAATTAGCCCTCATATTTTTATATTTTGACAATTTAGTCCCTATTTCACAAAATCACAAAATACACCAAATTTGCTTATACCCATGCTTGGCCGAATATACCCCATGATGATATCTATCCACACATTTCATTCATTTCACAATTTAGTCCTTCAAAATATTATTTCCTCAATTAAGTCCAAAATTCTCAAATTCACTAAAAATCCAAAGACAAAATATGCTAATCAAACACATATATTCCCTATTTCATCCTCAAACATCATAAAACTCATGAATTCATCAATGGCACATTTCAAAATCATCATCAATTCACAAAATTGAGACATGGGTTTTGAAGTATACAAAGCAACGATTATAAAAACATAGAAATTATCTAAAACTGAAAACAAAACATACCTTAATCAAGCTTTAAAAATGGCCGAATGCCCTAGCTAATTTTCTTTCTCCTTTTTCTTTGAACATTCGGTCACAAGCCAAAAAGATGAACATGGCTTTTCTTTTTGTTTTGTTTAATTATAACATATATTATTATTATTTACTAAATTAACCTTTTACTAAACATATAATGTAACACCCCAAACCCGGCCCATGCGTTATGAGCGGATTTGGTATGTCACACGAGCAAAACATGTTAAACCCTTTTTGTTCGTACTAAAATATTGCTTTGTTAAAAATCAAGAAAACAAGTTTGATTTGATAAAATACTACTAACCTCAAAGATTTGATTGATAGATCGATAAATTTGAACTAATGATCTTACAAAACAGTGACTTTTGAAAACGATGTTGAAAATTCGAAAGAGAATCCAAGCTTTTGAAAATATCGTTAATAGTTCGAGAGAAAATATCCGTGTTAAAAATATTTGTAAAAGTTTATTTTGAAATCCATTTGTTAATCGATTTTGGAAACCATTATTTAAGTTTTTAGAAAATTCCCCTTTTTAAAAAATTTAAGAAAAATAATAAAAACATCCCAACCAAAAAGAAAAAATAAAAATAGTCCAGAGGCCTTATTACAACATTTAACCCAAAATAGTAAAGTAATAAAATAAGCGAGAAAGAAGTCTAAAGTCCAAATAAACCATTTCCAAGTATGGCCTCCTCGAGTCATCCATAGCCCAAGTCCATATCATCAAGCATTACCTACAAGGGTTAAGAGAAAGGGGGTGAGTTACAAGAACTCAGTGTGAAATCCCCTTACCATTATTCATTGGGCCAGAACCCAATTAGCAATATTTTGGGCCTAAGCCCATTTACAACAACAATAATGTATCAAATATAATATGCATATGATGTGCAATTCCCAAACCAAACCTAGTTTTCCATCCGCTACACACCACCCGTACCAACCAACACACCTGTGGGGAGCTTTAGTCACCCACCCCGCCAACACAACAAACGTAGGTATTAAGCCATTTATATCAGATTTGTGGACAAGCCACCAGATTAACAGAATTTACATGGCATTGCCATTTTTTAGATTTGTGGCAGAGCCACCAGATTTATGTAGCAGAGCTACCAGAACTTCTCTTCATCATTATCCCATCCCATGCAAATCATGTATATAATGCATAACAAAATCACAATATATCAACAGTAATTTATTCGGATATTTATTACAAAATTATGGCCCATGATCTCAATTAATCAAAAAGGCCCATTAAGCAAAGTATCAGATTTGGCCCATTTAGCAAAATATCAGATTGGCCCACTTAGCAAAATATCAGATTGGCCCATTTAGAAAAATATCAGATTGGCCCATTTATCAAAATATCAGATTGGCCCATTTATCAAAATATCAGATTGACCCATTTATCAAAATATCAGATTGGCCCATTTATCAAAATATCAGATTGGCCCATTTATGAAATTTCGTAATTCGGCCCTTTAGGGGCATTTTCATAATTTCGATAATTTACCCACTAAGGGTAATTCGGTAATTTCGCAACCTAAGGGTATTTTGGAAATTTCGCAACCTAGACTTAACTACTAATGTGGAGCATAAAAATCGAAACTGTCCATCTGCGTCGTACTAACTAAATTGACTATAACTTGAGTTAGGAATCTCAAAATCTAACTCCGTAAATTTTTCTTGAGACTAGACTCATATATCTTCTTACTAAAATTTTTCCAGAATTTTTGACTTAGCCATTTAGTACAGTTTATTCCTTAAAGATTCCCTTGTTTCACTGACCAATGATTCTGATCTCTCTTAACCAAAATTAAAATATCTCACTGTACAGTTTTCATATGTTGCTCCCACTTGTTTCTATTGAAAATAGACTCACTAAGAAATCTGTAAATATAAACTATAACTCATAATTCACTTTGTAAAATTTTATACGATTTTTCAAAGACAGATCAGGGAACCACGAAGTCATTCAGAACCAGTCTCACTAAAATTAAGATATCTCAGAATAAAAAATTTCTTTTCCTTCTCCATTTCTTCCATGTCAAAATAGACACAGTAAGCTTTAATCTGATATCTTATTCACTTTGTAATTCCTTTTATCCTATTTTTCGTGATTTTTCAAAAATATGTCACTGCTTCTAACCGAAACTATTTTATTACGAAATACAATTATCACTACGATCATACGCACGCCCGAGTGATCACGGATGCCGATTTTCGGTTTTCTTCGGTATTTTGACCAAATCACAGAACATATCATACAAACTTTCAGAGAGATGAGATTACACATCATTTCAGATATGTATACGAAAGGTACGGGATTACACACCTAATTTTGATTTCCTAAAGAACCACTCGTCGATGACCTAGAACAATACCAACCAAAAGTTAGCCTCGAATTTCCAAAAGATTTCGTATCACTTACACTTGAATCACTTACCACTATATCCAAAGGTAGAAATATATCGAGTGATTTGTCCCTAAAACATATAGTCGATTAGTCGAAACTTTAATCCGATTTGCAACATAGCCAAATAGAGATATAACGAAAAATCCAAAAATGAACCCCCTTACCTTATCGATATTGGATCCAATTTCCACCGTTTGACTTTGGCTAGAACAATACACGGTCTCCCACTTAAAACACTACGAAAAGAGAGTGATTAAGACATGAAGAAGTGGAGGATAACACCATTTTCGGTTACGATCACGATTTACAACTGAATAGTGATAAATACTTATTCGGCTAAAGAGAAAAGAATATGATCATAGAAAAGAATTCACTTACCGATTTAATCGAAGAAAGAATGTCAACCCACTTGAGAAAATGATAAAGAAGAGATGAATGAACAAATTTTGGTCTCAATGGTTTGGGTACATTCGGCAACAAGAAGAAAGAAAAGAAGAGAATATGTTCTTTAGTGGCTTGTAATTTCGGCACAAGGTAGAAAGAAATTTGGAGAATACCAAATAGTGCAAAGAGAAAGGTTTTGGCCTAACAAGCACCAAAAATTCAATCAAAAGGCAAAGGAGAATTCGACTATCAAGGAAGGTGGAAAGAAAATGAGTATGTGACCAAACAAAAGAGAGAAACAATGCACTATTGTGCTAATATGTTTCAAACAAGGAGGGTTGCAAATTGGGAGAAATGACACAAAGTTGCCAAAGGAATTTTTGCCAAAACACTATTAAGTCTTTACCAAATGCCAACTAAAAATTCAGCTACCTATTCTCCCCAAAACCGTCCACATGCATCCCCTAGGATAAGAGTTTGGCCACCCAAGCTTTCCAAAACATCACCCATGAAATAAGCCTCATGTCCCCTTTCTTTCCTATTTCCCTTGATTCCTTTCCCCAACTTCAACCTTGCCTTATTCATATAGCCACCTTACCAAAATAATGAAGTCAACCTTGCCATGAATGCCTCTTGGCCGACACTTAAGGAAAGGGTGCAAAAATATAAGTCAAAATTTGCACACAAAGTGATTCGAACCTCTTCCCTCAAGGTACTACATGTGGCGCCATAACCCTTTTACCAATTGCTCATTTATGCTAGCAATTTACTCTTTTATTTCCATAAGCCTTAATGCCACTTACTATCTCTCCTTAATAGGCTTAAACACAAAATTTTACTAAGGCCCAACTTGAACCCGAAACTTCATAGAAACCTCGTAACTTTCCAAAATTACCTTCTTAATAAGTCCAACTTGAAATAATGCCGTTCTCTTGTTCTCAAAATTTTAAAACGCTTCTACGCTCAAGGCCCATTGGGCCCAATTCTACTAGGCCCAATTTTGGGATGTTACATATAAACATATAAACATTAAGGGCATACTTGTCCTTTGTCATCCACTAACTTCATTAATGGGCTAATTGCCTATTAAGGACTTCACATTATAAGGACATTAACAAATAGGCACTTTTACAAACATCATGCTATTTTTTCATTCAATGCAATTTAATCCTTTTCTCAAATTAAGCACACATACAACAAAATTAATCCACGATACTTTCACACATGCTTAATCATATACTGCAGGCACAAAAAATAATATTAAAATATTTTTCTGACTCGGATTTGTGGTCTCGAAACCACTATTCTGACTAGGGTCAAAACCGGACTGTTACAATTCTCCCCCCTTAGGGATTTTTGTCCCCGAAAATCTTACCGTTAAACAGGTTCGGATACTGCTGTCTCATAGAATCTTCAGGCTCCCACGTAGCCTCTTCAACTCCATGTCGATGCTATAACACTTTTACTAATGGAATTTTCTTATTTCTCAATTCTTTCACTTCACGAGCTAAGATACAGACCGGTTCTTCTTCATAAGTCATATCAGATTGGATTTCAATCTCAGACGGAGGAATCATATGTGACGGATCGGATCTGTATTGACGAAGCATTGACACGTGAAATACATTATGAATCCTTTCCAATTCAGGTGGCAACAATAATCTATAAGCAACAGGTCCAATGTGTTCGATAATCTCATACGACCCGATAAACCTTGGAGTCAATTTGCCTTTACGTCCGAACCTGAGTACTTTCTTCCATGGAGACACTTTTAAAAACACTTTGTCACCGATATCAAACTCAATGTCTTTTCTTTTCAAGTCCGCATAGGACTTCTGACGACCAGATGCTGCTTTCAAACTATCTCGGATCACTTTCACTTTCTGTTCTGCATCTTTTATTAAATCAACCCCGTGTATCTTACTTTCACTGAGCTCAGTCCAATACAGAGGCGTCCGACATTTACGTCCATACAAAGCTTCGTAAGGTGCCATTTTGATGCTCGACTGAAAGCTATTATTATATGCAAATTCAATCAATGATAAGTACTATTCCCATGTACCATCAAACTCAAGAATGCAACATCTCAACATATCCTCGAGTATCTGAATGATCTGCTAGGACTGTCCATCAGTCTGCAGATGAAAAGCTGTACTGAAATGTAATTTCGTGCCTAAAGCTTCTTGCAATTTCTTCCAGAATCGTGATGTAAATCTCGAATCTCTATCAGACACAATAGACAAGGGCACTTCGTGCAATCTCACAATATTAGAAATATAAAGCTAAGCTAACTTATCAAGTGAGTAATCAGATCGTACCTAAATAAAATGGGCAGATTTTGTCAATCGATCAACTACGACCCAAATTGCATCTTTCTTTCTCAGAGTTAATGGCAATCCAGAAACAAAGTCCATCGCCACTCTATCCCATTTCCATTCGGGAATCAGAATCGGTTGTAGCAAACCAGACGGAACCTGATGTTCAGCTTTAACTTGCTGACAGACTAAACATTTCGATACAAAATCAAAGATATCCCTTTTCATTCCAGACCACCAATAGTGTTGCTTCAAATCATGATACATCTTTGTACTACCCGGATGAATAGATAGACGACTATTATGAGCTTCATTCAAAATCAACTAAATCAACTCTGGGTTTCTTGGAACACAAATTTGATCTCGAAATCTCAAGCAATCATCATCATCAACTCGAAACTCAGAATTGGAATTCGAGCTACACTGATCTCGTTTCAATAGCATTTCATTATCAAGTTTCTGAGCATCACATATTTGTTGTAAAAATAATGGTTTAGCTTTCAATTCCGCCAAAACTGCACTATCATCAGACAAGTTCAAATGAGCATTCATAGCACACAACGCAAACAGTGATTTCTGACTCAAAGCATCAGCAACAACATTAGCCTTTCCCATATGATAATCTATCACAAGCTCGTAATCTTTCAACAGCTCTAACCATCTTCTCTATTGCAGATTCAAGTCTTTCTGAGTCATCAGATACTTTAAACTTTTATGATCTGAAAACACGTGGCATTTCTCACCGAAAAGTTAATGACGCCAAATTTTTAACACAAATACAATCGCCGCTAATTCAAGACCATGTGTCGGATAGTTCTTTTCATGCGATTTTAGTTGTCTTGAGGCATAACCTATAACTTTGCCTTCTTGCATCAAAACGCATCCCAGAGCATTTAACAAAGCATCACTGTAAATCACGAATTCTTTACCCGATTCTGGCTGTACTAGCACTGGAGCTTTGGTTACTAGAGTTTTTAACTGATCAAAGCTTTTCTGACATTTATCGGACCATTCAAATCTCACATCTTTCTGAAGCAATTTAGTCAACGGAGTAGCTATCATCAAAAAGATAATAACCAGCAAGTCCCAGAAAACTACAGACTTCAAAAACATTCTTCGGAGGTTTCCATTCTAGAATAGCAAAAATCTTACTCGGATCAACTCGTATTCCGGAGGTCGATACAATATGTCCCAGAAAACTAACTTATCGCAACCAGAATTCACATTTACTGAATTTCGCATACAGTTGCTTATCTCGCAGAGTTTGCAACACAATTCTCAAATGGTTAGCGTGCTCAATCTCATCACATGAATAAATCAAAATGTCATCAATAAATACAACAACAAATTGATCTAGGTATGGTGTAACGCCCCGAATTTAGGCCTAGTAGAATTGGGCCTATTGGGCTTTGGGCTTTGGGTCTCAGAAAATTTTTAAGTGAGCGAGAAAATGAAAATTGGCATGTGAGCTTTGAGGGTTAATGAATTTGGAGTGTCTAGGGGTGTTAGAGATGTTCTGGGATCAAGTAATGGTATAGGAAAAATTTTGGTTTTAGCCAAAGGGAACTGTGACTTCAGTTAGTAGGCCTTTTAAATAAATGAAGAGGAAAAATGACACAAAAGAGCTTGTGGTGTAGTGGCAAAGTGGCGCCACTTAGGGAGCAGGGAGGTGGCGTCATTAGCAGGCAAGGGAGTCCAAGGTTCAAGTAGTGGCATGGTATTTTGTTGGGGATTTAATTTTTGCCTTCTAGATGGTTAGTAGTGGCATTGGATGTGAACTCTGAAGGAAGTGTTCATAAGAGAAAATTAAGGAAGGGATAAAGGAGCTTATATTAGAGAAAATTTAGGATGAGATTGAGGAGTTATCAGGGAGAAAAGTTAGGAGCTGAGAAGTGTGAAGAGTTGGTGACGTTTTGGGAAGTGAGAAGTGTATAAATTCGGCTTAGGAGGGTAAATCAGTGCCATTTTTGGGTCTTTTAGGGGGTATTACGAATTTTCATTGAGGCTTTCGACATTTGGAGAGTTTTGCAAATAAGTCAGTCTTTCTTTTCTTTACCGAATATCCTGTAGTTACCCTCACACAAGCAAATTTGATCTTTTTCTTTTCTCCCTCTCATTCTGTTTCTTCCATTGCCGAATTCTTCCATTGCCGAAAAACCATCATTCATTTTTTTTGAAATCCCTATTGGTGTTGCGTTCTTCTTCTTTCTCTGAAAGCTGAATACTCCCTTATAATCGAATAGCCCTATCTTTTTGCCGATTCCTAGTTATTTTCCTCCATCACAAATCGGTTGTTATCTACTCTTAGTCAAGTTAAAAGCCAAATCTTGTTCAGTAGCTATCTAGGCCGCAGGATCAAAGGAGGGTTTCGGGTTCAAAGATCACAAGCGTGGTAAGGATCGTTAGCAGGTGGTAAGTGTACTCATCTCAGTTGTGAATTAGTGGTTGGCCGGATGTGAGTATGGATTATAGAGGTGACTTGTGTAGAGCATGAGTCACTTGATTTTTGATAGCATATATGTGTGTGGGTGCAGATCTAGGGGATATTCGTGATTGGTAGCTAAGGAAGGGCTACTAGAACTGGTGGCACACGGTAAGGTTACGGTGAGGTTTCAATTTTTGATAAAGTATGTATTAAGCCCTTAGTTAATCATTAAGTGATGTCGATTGTAGGTTCGTGATTAAGGGGATTGCCACACGCGTTATTACCAGGTGTGTACAAACACTACACACACACGATGGCGGCAACGCCGAAAAGTCGAAAAGCCGAAAGTGGCTAAATGGGCCTGCCGAGCTCGTGGGCCCAAATCGGCAAAGTTTGATATGTGTATTTGAATATTGAATTGACATGAAAGGGGTGTATGGTTTGATTATGATCGGGCCTAATGGGTTACATAAACATGAGTGGGCCTAATGGGCTATATAAACATGAATGGGCTTAGTGGGCCTTATGGGATTTTAGAAATGTATGCTAGGGTTTAATGGACTCTAGGCCTAGTTCTAATAAATTCTTAAAATTGCATAAGACTTAATTTATTAATCAAACATGTCTATGGACAAGTCGATTAGTTAGAGTGTGGTAACCGACATATGCATGTCTAGGATTGGATCGAGGGAGAGCTTGGTACTTAAGCGGTCCTAGTGACCCACCTCCTCTTCTCTGAGATCCTACCTGGATCATAGTGTTTGTTCACTTTAACCACGAGGGCTTGTTGATGGGCCAAAGTTCATAACTAAAACCTGAGGTGAAAGAAATTACGAAAATACCCCTGTAGGGCAGAATTACGGAAATACCCCTGTAAGGAAGAATTACGGAAATACCCCTCGGTAGTGAAATGACTAAAATACCCCTAGGTTCTTAATGTCTGAAAATGTGTATGTTGCATTCATGAGATATATGTCGCACTTAGGTGGGTTTGATGATACGGAGGAAGATATGCGAGGATCGCATAGTCGCTTGACGATCGTGGATCCACCGGTGGCTTTAGGCCCATTATATGCTTAGCAGTTTTGCTGCAACGTTTGATTAGTGCCGCTGTTGGTGCTACCTTTGGAGTGTAAGGCTGGGTGGGTTGATATTTATATCCCCACAGGAGTGTAGGGTTGGTATGGGTGGAGTGCAGGGTTGGATTTGGGATGGGTGCATTGCATTCATGTGATATTGATATGATATGAGGTCATTGTGGGCTAAGGCCCAAGACCACCGATTTTGATAGGGCTTAGGCCCAACGTGATAATTGTGATAATTGCATGTTGATTGGATTACCAAGGGTCGCATACACACCGAGTTTCAAAACTCACACCCTTTAATTAAATGTTTCAGTGATCCTCGATGAGCAGATTCGACGTGGAAGAGGACTCGGGACGGCCACACTTCAAGCTACTTAGAAGTTTTTCTTTATTTATTTCGAATAACTCTATTTTAATTACTTTGTTTTCATTGGGATGTAATAAGGCCGTGTACCTCCAATTTGATTTTACATTTGGGTTTTAATTATTGTTACAACTGTTTAATTATTAAACTTTAATAATTTCTAAAGTTTAAACATGATTTTTGAAATAACTATAACATATGGACGTTTTTCTTTAAACATGGGCTTTTATCATAACTTAACAGGTTACTTAGATTTTGGAAGTTTTTAACTAAGCAAAGTCATTTTGGAATTTTCCCTTCAATGTGACACGCTAGATTCGGGCCTAACTTCTAGGCCGGGTTTGGGGTGTTACATACGGTCTGAAAATTCTGTTCATCAAATCCATAAAAACGGCAGGAGCATTGGTTAGTCCAAAAGGCATAACTAAAAATTCATAATGCCCGTACCTCGTTCTGAAAGCAGTTTTTGGAATATCTGATTCTTTTACTCGCAACTGGTAGTATCCCGACCTCAGATCTATCTTTGAAAATACTGTAGCTCCTTTCAGCTGATCAAATAAATCATCAATTCTGGGCAGAGGATATTTGTTCTTTATTGTCACCTTGTTCAACTGACGATAATCAATGCACATTCTCATCGTGCCGTCTTTCTTTTTCACAAACAGAACAGGAGCACCCCAAGGTGAAAAAATCGGTCGTGCAAACCCTCTATCGGTCAAGTCTTGCAACTGTGACTTTAACTCTTTCAACTCTGTTGGTGCCATTCTATACGGAGCTATCGAAATAGGGGTTGTTCCCGGTAACAATTCAATACCAAATTCAACTTCACGTATCGGAGGTAATCCCGGTAACTCTTCAGGGAACACATCAAGGAATTCACAAACAACTGGCACTGGTTCAACTTTCTTTTAGTTACTTTTGAGTCAATCACATAAGCAAAATAAGCTTCACAACCCTTTCTGAAGTAATTCTGAGCTTTTAACACAAATATCACATCAGGTAGTCCATTCATATCATTAGACTCAACCCGAACTATTTTATCATTCTGACATCTCAAATCAATAGCCTTTCTTTTGCAATTCACAACAGCATCATGTAGTATCAACCAATCCATACCCAAAATTATGTCAAACTCATCAAATGGTAGTAGCATCAGATCAGCCGAAAAACAAACATCTCTAAATATCAACGGACAATTCTTGCATCCTTTATCAACCAGAACACTTTTACCTAAGGGGTTCGATACTCTAATAACAAATTTAGTAGACTCTACAGGCAAAGTCTTATTGGATAATAAGTTTATGCATATATACGAATGTGTAGAACCTGGGTCTATTAATGCAATCACAAAAGTATCATAAAGAGTAAATGTACCCGTTATAACATCCGGAGATGAAGCTTCCTCACGAGCTCGGATGGCATATGCTCTGGCAGGCGCTCTAGCTTCAGATCTCGCTACTAGGTCTTTCATAGCTCTCTAACTACCACTGACATTTCTTGTATTTCGAGAAGGTCTACCTCTAGCTGAAACATTATCGAATCTCAGATTCTGAACGATCTCTTGCTCAACAGACTTAGGGCAATCACGGATGAAATGATCTAACGATCCACATCTGAAACAAGCTCAATCATTCAATCTACAACTTCCCGAATGTCTTTTACCACAATGCTTACACTCAGGTCGCTCGGATCGGACATTTCCAACACTAGCCATCGAGGTTGCTGGAGCTTTGGAGCTCAACTGTGGTCTAACTCAATCTCTATTCGAATGTCCCACATTAACTCTTGAACGGCTTTGTTCATCTCTGAATTTCTTTGATGCAGACTGAAATGATTTACTCGGAAATCTCTTTCTCACATCTCTAATTTCAGACTCAGCTTTTCTCTTGTCTTTCCCGAGTGCCTCAGCTTTGCACGCTCGATCAACAAGTACAACAAACTCTTTTATCTCTAAAATCCCAACAAGCAAACGGATGTCTTCGTTTAGACCGTCTTCAAACCGTTTACACATTATTGCTTCGGTTGATACACATTCACGAGCATACTGACTTAATCTCACAAATTCTCTTTCATACTCAGTGACAGACATGCGACCTTGTTTCAATTCTAGGAATTTCTTCCGTTTCTGATCAATAAACCTCTAACTGATGTATTTCTTTTGAAACTCAGACTGGAAGAAATCCCAAGTAACCCGTTCCTTTGGAACCATAGAAATCAAAGTCTTCCACCATTGATAAGCTGAGTCTCGTAGCAAAGATACAACACATTTTATGTATTCTTCCAGAGTCAATGACATTTCATCGAATACTCGGATAGTGTTCTCTAGCCAAAACTCAGCTTTCTCGGTATCATCATCACTGGTGGCCCTGAACTCTTCAGCCCCATACTTGCGGATCTTATCAACAGGAGGTTTGTTCAACATATTCAAACTCATAGCCGGAGGTATAGCAGAAGTCTGAGGAGGATTAGGCGGGGGCGGAGGTTGTGAAGTAGTCAAATTATTTCTTACAAACTGAGTGAACCACTCACTCATCATTTGGAAGAAAGCTTGTTTATCTTCTCCCTCTCGACCGCTAGTAGCTGGTCTCGAATCAGATGGCGCTGTCCCTTGAGCGGGAGTAGGCGCATTACTTTCAACGTCATCAGCTACGGCTCCTTTCGGGATCCATTACTATACGGAAAACACATTTTACTCGTCAGGATTCATCACACTATCACAGTTCAAATAGATGGCATGTATAGCTAGACTCTTACACTCTACGTTAGTCCAAGAATCGACTAAATCGTAGCTCTGATACCAATCAAATGTAACACCCCTAACCCGTAACCATCGTCGGATAAGGGTTAAAGGTATTATCGGACTAGACAGAAACATTTGCATTCATTTCATATCATTACTCAACGAATCAAATCAAAGAGTCCCTTATTTAGGTCAACGAGACCTTAGACATGCTTTAGAATAGGGCCGAGACTAAACCGAACACATATGAGAATTCTCAGAAATTTAAATTTTTTTCTAAGTTACAGAGGTCACACACCCGTGTGGGCAGGCCATGCACCTCCCACGGCCTCAGACACACCCATGTGTCTAAGCCGTGTCAAAACAGGGCATACATACTGACTTGTCCACACGGCCGTGGACACGCCCGTGTGCCTCACCCGTGGTCGAGCCTGACTTGCACCACACGGCCAGTCACACGCCCGTATGTCCAGCCCGTGGTCGAGTCTGACTTGTTTTGAAATATTACCACGAGGGACACAGTCGAGCCACACGCCTGTGTGCTCAACCGTGTGGGCAATTATAGGCCATCTACAAAGCCAAATTTCCACCCACACAATGGGCAAATCCTACAAGAACAATTATACATCAATCTAAGCATTTCAAGAAACCAAAACATACCAAAATGTTCATCATTTCTAACTACATATGATCTCAACAATCAAACCAACTTATAAGCCATTTAGCTCAACTTATTCACAAACATTTCTAAACAAATCTCATCCACAACTTACCATTTCAATATGACATCTACTCATCATGGATATACCAAATTTTGCATCAAAAATCTTACCATCACTTTGACCATTTCATTAGTCATAAACCACACCAAACAAGGCATTATAAGACATAACTAGTCATTCATAATCACTACCATATATCTAGCCATATCACATGGCCATATACACATATTAAACATAACTCAAGGCAACTAGCCTATACATGCCATACTTAGTATTTACACTTTCAAAAGGTACCAAAATGAGATTGAGTAGTGTGATGACGATCCTCGACGGTCCCCGAGCCCTCAGTAGCTTTGACGATCTATAAAACAGAGCAAACACACACAAAGTAAGCTTTCAAAAGCTTAGTAAGCCATATAGAAATAAACTTAACATAAAATGCACATTGCTACATCGATACCATGACATTAATGTTCTCATTGTAAGTTCATCACATATTCTTTGGCTCATTTACCTAGCCATTGCTTACCACATTCCTCAATTTATGTATCACTTATACACATAGCTCATTCAAGCATATATTCATATGTTACCTCATCAAATCCATACACATATTCACTTTAGTAAGCTCATATAAACACTTACCTTTCATACACACATAGTGTACTTTTCATACGTACCTGAGTCGTTTACACATTTCACATAGACATTCATTTCTCGGACTTGCCCGTTGAACCGTTCGAAATCTAATAGGATACTCGAAATGCTCAGAATAGTCGTACAATGCCAACGTCCCATACGTGGTCTTACATGTAATCAGATATCGATGCCGCTGTCCCAGACAGGGTCTTACACGAATCAATACGATGCCAATGTCCCAGACATGGTCTTACACGTAAGTCTCATATCGATGCCAACGTCCCAGACGTGGTCTTACTCAAAATCTCGAATTAATGCCAACGTCCCAGACGTTGTCTTACATGATCTCACTTATCGGAACCTATGTCATGACATATGTTAACCTATCTATTCCTAGGTTCGTACGGGACTTCGCGGACATAGATAACTTGTCGATATATCCTCGGATTTCATATATATTCCATCTCAAACATTATTCATAGCCATTTAGATTTCATAATTGCATAAATAACTCAATTCAAATACATTTATTTGTATATCGACTTACCTCGTACGGGAAGAACGGAGATAAACAGCTATTCAATTACTTTTGACTTCCCTCGATCTAAGTCCGTTTTCTTCGGTTCTTGATCTATACATATTAAAATTTAAATCCATTTATTCAACAATTCATTCAATTCTATCCAAAAACACATATTTAGGGCAATTTACAAATTAGCCCTCATATTTTCACATTTTGACAATTTAGTCCCTATTTCACAAAATCACAAAATACACCAAATTTGCTTATACCCATGCTTGGCCGAATATACCCCATGATGATATCTATCCACACATTTCATTCATTTCACAATTTAGTCCTTCAAAATATTATTTCCTCAATTAAGTCCAAAATACTCAAAGTCACTAAAAATCCAAAGACAAAATATGCTAATCAAACACATATATTCCCTATTTCATCCTCAAACATCATAAAACTCATGAATTCATCAATGGCTCATTTCAAAATCATCATCAATTCACAAAATTGAGACATGGGTTTTGAAGTATACAAAGCAACGATTACAAAAAACATAGAAATTATCAAAAACTGAAAACAAAACATACCTTGATCAAGCTTTAAAAATGGCCGAATGCCCTAGCTAATTTTCTTTCTCCTTTTTCTTTGAACATTCGGTCACAAGCCAAAAAGATGAACATGGCTTTTCTTTCTGTTTTGTTTAATTATAACATATATATTATTATTATTTACTAAATTAACCTTTTACTAAACATATAAACATTAAGGGCATACTTGTCCTTTGTCATCCACTAACTTCATTAATGGGCTAATTGCCTATTAAGGACTTCACATTATAAAGACATTAACAAATAGGCACTTTTACAAACATCATGCTAATTTTTCATTTAATGCAATTTAATCCTTTTCTAAAATTAAGCACACATACAACAAAATTAATCCACGATACTTTCACACATGCTTAATCATATACTATAGGCACAAAAAATAATATTAAAATATTTTTTTGACTCGGATTTGTGGTCCCGAAACCACTATTCTGACTAGGGTCAAAATCAGACTATTACAACACACCTTCATTCAATCCATTCATGCATGTAGCTGCACCTATTAAATCAACAAATTAATGAGTTTAAGACACATTAAAATTCGGCAGCAGTTATAATTAAATCTGCACAATAATTCGGCTGGAGCTAAAAACACATTTTAAATATGTAGTAAACTTAGACAAATTTATGACATGTTTTAATTAAGACATAATTAAGTTTGGTAATAGCCTAAGACAAATTAAAAACCTGCTAGACAATTTAACAGAAAATAAATTTGTCCTAAGCTAGCTAATAAATGTGCATAAAACTAAGACACATTAAACACAATTAAAATGTCCAGATTTAACAAATTAAAAGCAACTTTAATTATTTGAGCTGAACTAACTAAATTACCTAATAGCATTTAATTTATTCCAGCAAAAAAAGTGCATAAGTTAAATAAAAATAGAATTCAAGCTAATGAGCTAGCATCTAGCCGAATTGAGCTCCATTGAGCTGGAACGAGCTAGATCAGCTTGTAAAAGATTGCAAATGACGCTTGATGAGCTGAACCAAGGGCGTTCCCTGGGCGTGGTCGTATCATCCCCTCCCTCTTTGAAGCGAGTTGTCCTCAAATCGGGCCACTTGCTCGCAACAAAGCATTTAGTGACACAAGGCCCTTGGTTGTCGCATTTGACATAATTGCTCCAAATGACCTGAATATCACGCACAACTCGAAAAGACAAGTAGTTAGTCACTCGCCCTCCCTCTTTAGGGATGAGCTGTTTCAAAGTGTCATCTACACGATAAAGAAAAGGGTCAAGGACACGATGAATTAAAAACTTACAAACTCTTTCCGAATTCGCAATCATAACTTGAGCAAATAAACCATTGCTGAATTCAAGAGTATAAATGGGTCTTACCTTTTCAAAATGGATCTCCATGATTGGCGACAATGAAAGCATAGGAATCAATTTAAAGTTGGGATCAGAATGCACAAGTTTCATTTTCTTAGCTAAATGCCAAGCATCAATTAAGTACACTTTGCACTCGCACTTATCTTCACCCACATGCTCTTCAACACCACAATTTTCATTAGTAATACTCTCCTTGCCAGCATTTAAAATGAGCACATCATTATTAATCAAAGAAGAGCAATTAAACAAATCAAGGTACGGGTCCTTTTCAAAAATCAAATCATCAACAAAATGTTTATTACCAACCGAATAGGGCAGAGAGGTTTTAAAGTTCTCGTAAGTCATACCTTGTTTACCTCGAGGGATGGGAAAGCAAGAATCATTTTTACCTTTGTCAGTCTTCAAAAACCTTCTCTCCTTGGACTTATAATGCAGTCTAGGCTTCGAGGTTGGCTTAACCTGAAATAATGATGAAGCACAAAGACAACTTGCGCTTGTGCGTTCACAAAAATGAAAGAAGTTAGTATCACCATGGATAATGGACTCTAAGGAACTTCTCGAAATGGTATTCACATATGAATCAATTTCAGGCTAAAAAACATAAGTCGATCTTACCTTTTCGGGTAGGAATATGTATCTCATGTACATCCACATAAAATGTTCAAGGAACGATTTTAAATCATGATCAAAACCGTTAAGTTTCGTCCCTTTAGTCAATGACCAAGCATTAATCAAAAATGAGTTATCCGCAAAAAATCTAAGATGCTGGATTTTCCCACAAAATGAACCAACACAGATTCCGGGTTTAAACACATGAGTTTGATTACTTATGCCAAAGTGTAGCAAAGGTTTTAGTAAATCAAACATGTTGAAACGAAAGGAATTTTGCATACACAGATACATACAATCAAAACTCTTTACATTCATCAAATCAGATTTACACAAATTCATGGATTTTTCACAAGGCAGTAATTGATGCACAAAATTATCACAATCGGAAATTTTAATCGCTTTTCGTGAAAAACCGTCATCACGCAAGTTCAAATTTTTGGTTTGTTGATCGGATCAAACAACATCAACAAAAGTTCTAACACAAGAAAAATCAAGAGAATAACCCCTCATGCTTCCACATAGGACGAGTTTATCAACCAAAAGCGAAGAATAATAATTACTCGGACCAAAATAAAGAGACCTTTTAAAAATTAAGTCACCGAAATTTTTATCGACAACTTTCAAACCTGATTGCCGTGACTTGGTTGTTAAAATTTCCTTACCTCACTTACCTTTGGGCTCGTGGGGGTCGTTTTCATCTTTAACCTTACCTTTTTCGGTCATGCGAAAGCGTCGCTCATCAGGAAGGTATTGAAGTTGTAAATTATTATTCGGTCTTTCGGAACCTAAAAAGAAACAGAACGAGAAAAATTCACATCTGGGTTAGTAAACAAATTCCTCACTTTTTCTTTCGTTTGTTTTTCTAACTCGTTTTCTTTTCTTTCTTTTTCAATTTTCTCCTTTTCCTCACACTTTTGTTCAATCTCAATCTCGTCTTTCTTTTCCTCACTCTCATTTTCTTCCACAAATTCTTTTTCGATATCTTTCTCTCTTTCAATTTCTTTTTCTTTTTCCTCTTTTTCAACTTCTTTTTCTTTTTCCTCTTTTTCAATTTCTTTTTCGATTTTATTACAACATGAGGATGATACAAAAGAATAAAAAAGATAAGTGTTTTGATCAAAGGAAAAGAAAGCATTCTCATAAGTTTCACGATCAAATCTTCGTGAACGATTCTCCGGGAGGGACTTCTTTGAGGCATACAAAGGATAACTCGTACTTTCTCGTTCGTCATCTCGAAAAGTCTCAAACTCAAAATTTTCTCCTCTTTGCCTCGAATTCCTTGACGAGTAGGAATCTCGATAAGAATCTCTTCTCGAATAATGTCGTCGTAATGAACTTAACTCCATTTCTTGACTTGGTGAATTTTGCTTCCGTTGGGTTATTGCTCGAGGTTCTCGCTTGTCTTGAATGGGCTTAATCTTTTGGTCGAGCATATTCTCCATTTCTTTCAACAAGTATTGAAACTCGATCGCTGAAAACTTGTCTCAAGACATGGGTTATTTTTGAAAAGAAGAAATGTTAAAACTAAAATAGAAAAGGAGTACCTCACCACAAACCTCACTTTTTTTTTTCACTCGGAAAGAAAATAAATGATTTTTCACTCACGCTCGTGTTTGCACTCTCTTTTTGGCTTTTTCTTCTCTCTATTGCTCTCACAACACTCGTGCCTTTTACCGCTCAATTCGCCTCTCGAAACTTCGTAAAAGACTCTTTTAGGCTTAACTATTCGCTTAGGGGTCGGTTTCAAAGGGGTACATGGGTAAATGTCATTTTGGTGTTGGGTAGGCTGAAAGAAGAAATTATAGGGTTATTGAGTGTGGCGTAAAAAGGAAAATGATAGTAGAAGGAAAAACTTGCCGATCGAGAATATTGTATGTAACACTTTCAACACTATCGTATTTTCTCTTTTTTTTTTAACTTCGAATTTCTTCTTCTTTATTTTTTTTAATTACAAATGTCAAATACAAATAGAAGACTTTGAATCACGAATTTTTTTAATAATTTTTTTTGAAATTTTTTTCAAAGAAAACTTACTCTGAGGATGCTCGAACGTCCGTACTCCTCGATTTTAATTGGCTCTGATACCAAATGATACGAACCTGAGTTGCGGAAATATTTCGGGTCGTAGTTGTGCCCGATCGTTAAATTGAAGAAGTATCGTTGTAATTCAGAGTTTGATGAAGTTCGGCTATTTGTAGGCTAAATGAAAGTTTGCAATTGGTTCAAGGAGGTTTGTGTATCAAACGGATGATGGCTCGGTTTGAAAATAAAAGAAATAGGCAAAGAAATGTTGAGGATGGATAAAAAAACTTAAGGACAAGATCAAACCAATATTATGAAAATATTGACCCGGGACTTATACGTCGCTTAAGGTTGCTGGTATTGGTTAAAAGAACTTCGACCCTCTATCTATAACAAGATAGGGATCAAAAGTATATCGGGTGAACGCCACACTTGATTAAGAGTGATAAGTTCGAATAAAACAAGGTTGACGCCACTACTGAACTAGATAAGCTAACACGAGTCTAAAGAGAAATTTGAGAGTTGAATAAACTCACAAAGTAATAGAAATTCATTAAAAAATGAAAAAAGTCTGAAATACATGAAAATAGCTAAGTATTTATAGGAAATATCTAAGGCTAGTCGAATAGACATGTGAGGGCAAAAATGACATTTGATTTCAGCCTTTTAATGAGTTGAAAATTCCAGAATAAATCAAGAAGCTTCCATGAAGCTTCCTCCAGCCTTGAGAACGTCATTGGACAGCTTCTAGAGAGTTTTCATGCAGCTGGAATTTAATTGGAATTAATGGGAGCTGATGAGCCTTGGCTAGGTTCAGCCATAATGCTTAAAGAGGCTTAATTGCCTTGCCTTGAGCAGCTGAATGGTTTGGAGACTTAATGAAGTCAGCTTGGGCACTTCAATGGTCCTTAGGTGTGAACCAAAGAATTTGAGTGATCTTTGTGTGTGAATGCTCAAAACTGAATGGGCAGCAAGTGTGAAAGAACTTCTAGCAAGTGTGAAAGCTCTTAGGGCTGTTGGACTCCACGAAGTGGTAGCTTGGAGAAAGGAATCAGCAGCTCACCTTTGGCTCTTGGTGTACACGAAGGGATGCTTGGAGAAGAGAAATCATCAGCACACCTTCATTCAAGCCATTCATGCATGTAGCTGGACCTATTAAATCAAAAATTAATGAGTTTAAGACAAATTAAAATTCGGCGGCAGTTATAATTAAATCTGCACAATAATTCGGCTGGAGCTAAAAACACATTTTAAATATGTAGTAAACTTAGACAAATTTATGACATGTTTTAATTAAGACATAATTAAGTTTGGTAACAGCCTAAGACAAATTAAAAACCTGCTGGACAATTTAACAAAAAATAAATTTGTCCTAAGCTAGCTAATAAATGTGCATAAAACTAAGACATATTAAACACAATTAAAATGTCCAGATTTAACAATTTAAAAGCAACTTTAATTATTTGAGCAGAACTAACTAAATTAACTAATAGCATTTAATTTATTCCAGCAAAAAAAGTGCATAAGTTAAATAAAAATAGAATTCAAGCTAATGAGCTAGCATCTAGCCGAATTGAGCTCCATTGAGCTGGAACGAGCTAGATCAGCTTGCAAAAGATTGCAAATGACGCTTGATGAGCTGAACCAAGGGCATTCCCGGGGCGTGGTCGTATCAGAAACTACCCAACAGAGAGATTAGTTGGGAATCAAGGCATTGAGACCATTTTAGGACGAGTTAAACTAGTGTTATTTTGAGGACGTGACGAGGGTATAACAATAATGGGTAGGGGAAAATGTCACGGTCCCAGATCAAAGCCCGTGACCATTGCACATAGAATGTCCCATAGAGGTCAAATAATTAAATAAGAGTCATTTGACCCGCTTGAATTGGCCCAGCTCGTGGAACATAGGGAGAAGCCCATATACTTGAAGCCTTGGTAGCCCGAATCACTCCAATAAAACTAGAGATACCAGGATAATTAACGTAAATCGTAAGGGATAAAGATGTTGATCTTCCACAATTCATGGTGGAAAATCAAGATCTTTCTGGCATTTAATGAGCTTGTTTTCGACATAATTTATTGTTATTTTGATTAGTTTAACATTTTAGTCTTTAATGTTTAATTTTTGGTAAAATAAGCATTTCTACGCATTTTTAGGTGTTTCAATGACCCATTAAGCCAATTCGGGCCTAGGGTATGGCTAATAGGCTACCTGAGTGTGCATGACATCATTTCAGGCCAAGGAATAGAAGGACAACTTCAGTGTCATGAAACTAGCATGCAATGTCGCAATACCAAACATCGAAGCTACCAAGGACGAAACAAAGGTAATGTCATGACAAGGGGTTCTTCGATGTTACGACGACGTGACAAAAACCTGGATAAGTGCGGCCATGTTTTAATAGTCTATTAGGGTTTCTTTGTCCCGTCAAACCTTACGTGCTTTCAAGGGTAACTTAGGCACCTAATACCTTGAATATAACTTATATAAGTCACATTATAACCACATTAGAAGTGGAGTCGACCTAGACAGAAAGATTTATTTACATAGTTTTCTTTAGTTTTTAGTTTAGTTTTTATTATGTTCACTTAATCAAAGGATCCTATTTCGAAGTTAGACAATCGCAAGAGTAGGATGTTTCGGAATCGAGCTATTTCATCGATTAATTCATGAGCATTCTCTTATTATCCTTATTCTTCTATTTATATTTCAATCAATTGAATGCTTGTATGAATATTTGAATATATTTTGTGCTTAATATTTATTCCACATGATTTGGTTGTTTCGTTAATTAATAAATAGAGTAAATAATAACCTAAAATTCAATGTTTATTGAAGGGACTTAGTATACTTAGAAGCGACACCCCTAGTAGAATATCTAGGTACGTGAGATTGAGAGGGTGTCTTGCTGAGTAGAACTTGTGCCAAGCAGTGAAACCAAGAGGGTATCTTAGGTGGTAATCCTTAGTGAACATGAGACCAAGAGGGTATTCCCGGCTAAGGGTGGTAAATACTTAATTAAGTGTAATTGTTGACTTAATTAATAATTAGGGTTACAATTGATTCTAGGTTAATGGGGGCTCGCATAATTGAAACAAGGAATAGAAGAAACCGATAGTTAACTTAGGGATAGTTTTAGTTTAGGTTTAATTATTTAATTTTACTATTGTTTTGGATCACTTAATTTGTACTATTGTACTTATTTTCTATAATAAATTTTGTGATTTTTTCACCAAATTGACCCAAATCCTCTTTTCCTCGATTATTCCTACTATAGCTTTGCCTCACAGCCTCCTTAATCCCTTCGGCTACCTTAGCCTTTTCCACTAGAGATGAGAACTCACTAACCCGACAGGGCAATCAAGAACCTTAAATCATCACGAGTCCGCCCTCCAAGCGGACCATTAAATGTTACCATGTTCGATGAGACACGATGCCTCTCGTGATACCTATCACTTTAAAAATTCCGCCTCATATTCCTGACACGGACTTAGTTCCTGCACTAATCCTAAAAGCCTTTCTCACAGCGTCGGTAGGCTGTACCTACATACTTCTTCTCGATAGGTGGTTCGAAATACTCCCAAGCCAAATCATCCATTGAGCTCTATCTCGAACTGTAAGCCACCAACGATACGCAGCCATCTTTAGGCTTACACCGCTTCTTTCAGCTTTTCTTCTCAAACAAATGAGGTGTCATCCATGATTCTTTCTGGGGCTTGACTCTAAGCTAGTATTCCACAGACCGGGTGCCACTCGACACCACCTCGAATACCTCCGCTCTGTTAGATCTGAGTCGCCGGGATGCAGATTGAAGCTCCCACATTTCCACCGGCCCGACCACCATCTCCAAGACTCGCAACCACGCTTTATGATACGCCCCGCCACCACCGTCCGATCCCACCTCCTGCACTTCTGGGTGTAGGAGGTGGTGGTGGCAAGTGGTACCTCATTTTCGTGAACCTTGTCCCGACTGACTGGTTCGCACACCGGGCCATCCTACCCTCTACCACGCCCACTAAGGTCCACGCCCTCTAGAACTCATTCTATCTACCGCTGCACTTATCACGATTACAGAAAATTTTATGCGTTAGCATTTGTTTCACTTTATTACTCATGAAGAAATTTTATGGATAAGGTTTAATCGTAGATTCTTTCGAGCAAACAAGGTTTCAGCTTTCCTATCCTAGTTCACACAAAGAAGTTCATGCATCCATTCCTTAATACTTTCCATACCTATTCGCTCACACCATTTACGCCCATTTCTATCCCATGGGTATTTTAAATCTTTTCCTACACAGAGGTATTTTCTGTAATTTTCTAGAACCAAAATATTTTGTTGATGATTTTCAAAGCAAGGTTTTGAATGTCCGTGAAATCATTGAAACTTTTGGGCAAAACCATTGAATTAATATTTTGTGGGTCGGGCGGCATTTTTTGGTAATTTTACTCCCATGGTATTTAAATAATTTTTACAAGTCAAGTTTTTCGAGAAAAAACGTTGTAAAAGTAATGTTCTAGGATTTGAGAGAGTTATTGCACAAGTTTTGAAAACATTAGGTTTGTTGTTTCATTCTATTTCAAAACAAGGCTTAATTCCCTTTCGGAGTTTTAATCATTGTGTTTAGCCTATGATCGAGCTCCTCCCGGTCGTGGAGTGAACCAAAGCTACGCACGGTGCAGACGGGACTGAAGAGGAAGAGAGGGTCACGCTGACCGCTAAGTACCAAGCCTCACCTAACCTTTCTAGACATGCGCACGGAGGTTACCACACCACCGACCCTCTAAGTTAGGGTGAACTGGGCTACGCACTGCAGGATACTCGCGAAGAGGAGGTGAGTCACTTGAGGACCCGCTTTTTAAATACTGAAAGCTCTTCCGGATCCAACTTTAGACATGCGCATGTGGGTTTACTACACTCCTAGCTCATTGACTAAGTCATAGGTTGGTTTAGTTCCTTAAGTCTTATGTTCTGCTTGTGTTTGAGTAATCTAACCTCAGGTCCAGTCCTATAAGCTCATCTAGGTTCCATGCTTCCTACTCCTTCTACAAAAATATAATTCTACCAAGAGGTTTAGATATACTTACCTCGGCGGATTGGTGCAGGAGACTCGCTGCAAGCTTGCTTCAAAAACCAAAATCATTCCATAAGGCCTAATAAAACATTTTTGGGCCTTGGAGGCTACAATGAGCTTTGAGATCCTCAATACTTACCAGTGTAACAACCCAAACCCCGAAGCCCAAACATTACAATAAGATTTGGTTTTGTTACGGAGAAAAAAACATTTGAACACCATTTTAAAACCAATTTAAGTTTTATTTGAAAACTTCTCGTTTTTAGTTATCTTGCGAAACTATACTTAGAATTAATTTGGAAAGTTAGTGGAGTCAGGATTATTATACAAATTTGAATGTGCTTGATAGCCACGATAAAACATTTTAAGCGTTAATTTAAGAAAACATGTGATTTTAATCTGATTTTAATAATATAGATTTAAAACAAAGTATCAACATATGAAGTAACAAAAAGTAAAGTTTATGGAAGTATTATTACAATAAAATAAAAAAACCCAATAATAAAATAAAATAACTAAGTTTAAAGTTAGGTTCACTTTAAGTCACTTTACTTATGCCTCGAAGTCCATGGCCTCACTCACTTGCCATCTACGAGTCACACGAAAAATGTTAAAGGAAGGTGGGTCATAAGACTTTCGATATGTAACCCTTCCTGCGTGTTTACAACAATTTCATACCTTTGACTTATAATCAATCATCATGTACTAAGTCATGCACGACACTAACCAACCAAGCCTTTGTATACCCCATGTGGTACCAAAACACCAGTGGCCGTAGTCCGCAATGTATTTACAAACAGCAGGTGGTGCCAAACCACTTTGGTGACATATAGTCATGATGTGTTACCAAAACAACGGTGTCAAGTGAGCCTGGAAATCGGGTGATGGGAGCCCGGCCGTCGGTAACGATACCAAATCCTTTGGCAGACGATCCCATATCTCGAAGTGGGGCCAACCACGGTGGTGTGAACCACGACGGGCGAGTAAGCTATAAAGTACCAAACCTGCAGGTGACGAGCCTGCAGTGACATATAGTCGCGAGTGTATTGCAAGGCTCTTTGGTGCCGTCGGCCGCGAGTATCTTGCCCGCCACTCTCATTTAGCTTGATGAGATAAGCGATTATCAGCGGATCTCATGCATTTTTCACTTCTTATCAATAAGCCATGCTTCCCAAAGTATCAATAACACATTACGTATTAACGGTACTTACGATTCACCACTCATGCCGGTATAGTATTAATCCGATACTTTACACCGTCCGAGTTAGCATGCAAAACCTTTCGGCACATTTAAATGATTATACGTGTGTATGTACACACGATGTCGATAAGAAGTCTAAATCGAAAAGAGAAGGTAGCCACCTAGATCTCACTTTGTGCACATATTAGGATAACCATAGGATTAGTACGCATGGCCTATTCAGCCCGAACCCAAGAGTCAGAGGTTTCTCCTATGGATCCCAAAGCCTTACCGCGTGTTTTGAGTACTGGCACTTTTGTTTCACCACCCTAAAATCGGCACTCAGCAAGTTAATTGGCCTTACGGCTTAATCGCTTAAAAGAATAATCTATTAACAATGAGCCCACACTGCACCGCTTACCAAGCCAAATGCTAGAGATTGGGAACTTGGGTGCATGTATTCATGAACCCAGGGTACCTATTACCAAGTGTTTCATTGTAAACAAATTATATTGCAATTTGGCCCGTATACTTGCGGACACCGCTGTCTATTTTATAACCTTTTGTTGCAGTATTTCCAGTCATGACATTCACACGTTTAGTGGCAGTCAAGTGGATATATTTCCTGAAAACATACATGATGAGATCAACGATTCTTTAACTATGGAGGTGAGCTATGATGAGATCATCGATTTTTTAACTAAGGGTCGAGGAACTTGGGTTTGAAAGGTCGTAACTAAAGAACTAATAAGATTTAAACAACCTATAATGATTCCCGAGGATAAAATGTGGATGTATTTCGTTTGAGCAAATTTTTTTCCTACACAGCACGTAATGAAAGTTAGTTGTGATCGTTCTCTTTTGTTGTACTCTATTTTTCAGGATCGAAAGATCAATGTGGGGGACTAGATCGTCCACAACATGAGGCAATGTGCCGAGGGGGCATACCCGAGGACTTCCGTATCCACACTTAATTACAAAAATGTGTAGACGAGCAAGTATTGAGATTGATGTTGAAGAATCGACCTACCCACCAAAATATATCTTGAAGGATGTCATCTTTGAGCATTTCTGCAACAAGCACTCAAATCGAGTGGAAGA
The DNA here is from genome assembly GCA_025698515.1 of Gossypium sturtianum. Lineage (NCBI taxonomy): Eukaryota > Viridiplantae > Streptophyta > Magnoliopsida > Malvales > Malvaceae > Gossypium > Gossypium sturtianum. The sequence goes on along the minus strand of CM046943.1, from coordinate 118,916,295 downwards.
GCAAAATGAATGTAACAACCCAATTTTGGGTCTAGTCGGAATAGTGGTTTCAGGACCACAAATCTGACACAGTAAAATTTATTTTTATTATATTTATTTGGTCTACAATTTTACGAAATGATTTCGTGAAAATTTTGTTCGAAAATTTTGACATTTGGGCACTTAATTTAGTTAAAAGGACTAAATTGTAAAAAGTGCAAATGTGTGTTCTAGAAGCTAGAGGTGTCTAATTGCTATGAAACTTTAAATTGAAGGCCCTTAGATGGTAATTAGACCATTGGTTAAGTTAGTTGACAAAAATGGACATGAAGTAAGAGAATTTTTATGTTTTAAGTTAGGGGCACTTTAGTCATTTGGCTAATTAAATGAATTAAAAATCAAATTAAAAGCCAATTTTCGCTCATCTTCTACCCCTTGGCCGAAATTTACAAGAGGAAGACATATCTAGGGTTTTTCAAGCTTCCAAGCTCGATTGTAAGTCCGTTCTAGCCCCGTTTTTAATGATTTTTATGTTTTTGAAGTCATTGTAACTCGATCTACCTATTTCTAGTACTAATTTGAAGTATGATTAAGGTCTAGGGTTTGAACCATGTTAGATATTTGTGTATTTTGATGTTTAATGGTAGATTATGCAAATTTGATGTTGGATAGACAACTTTTGCTAAGTGATTTTCGATAAAAATGTCAAAAAGGACCTATTTGTAAAAGTTAAAAATATGTAGTAAAAGTGCGATTTAATGAAAAATGTGGGCTGGTATGAGCATAAATATAGTTTGGCTAGGCTTGTGTATTAAAGAAATTGAACATATTTCATTTTACGAGCCTAGGGACTAAAATGTAAAATGTTAAAAGTTTAGGGGCAAAAATGTAATTTTTGACATAATATGATTTTTGGGCTGAATTGAATAATATGATGATTGAATGAGTTAAATTTTTTATTATAGATCAAGAAAAATGAGGTACAGAACCTAGACCGGGGGAAAACAAAGTATTTGACGATTAGGGACCTAGACCGGGGGAAAACAAAGTATTTGACGATTAGGATAAATTCTACTATCTTTGTACTTACATAAGTTCGTATGTAAATAATGCAATGTTATATTTGTATTTTAATGTTTTGACATTGCATGAAATGTATGATTGATTCTATGAGCATATTCGACATAGTTCCGGCAAGAAAGAAATCCCTGTTGAACATTATGAATAGATAGGATACAAATGTCATGACATTAGGGTTACTGAGATTACGTGTAAGACCATATCTAGGATATGGCATCAATATGAGACTTCGTGTAAGTGTAACATCCTTCACCCGTAACCATCGCCGGATTAGGGCTACAAGGCATTACTAAGCATAGCATTGGACATAACAAATATTTACTAATCGTAAGGTCAGAAACAAATGCATTATGAATAATGTATTTTCGGATCATACTTAAACATCCATTGATCGTTGTTTTCGCGATGTCAAAGTCTTAAAATTTATAAAAAGAATGATCCAACCTGGAAACTAACTATGACAATGATTTGAAGAAAGCGCACCTATCGAACAGTAGTATAGCTTAGGCAAGACCGGATTGTCGAACCCAAAGGAACCAAAAGTACTAATACTAACTTTCTTTTTATTATCTAGCCTAAAATAAGTGAAGTTGTTATTTAATCTAAATTCAACTAAATACTAAGCTAAAGACGCAAAGACAAAAAGAATGAATTGGGGAAATACCGTTGGAAAAACTTAGTTGATTAAGACGATACCCTTAGGAAGAATCCACCTAGACTTCACTTGTTATCTAACACTGAACCAGACGATTTATTCACTTGACTTAATCTGTAAGACTCCCTAATGTATATTAAACCCTCTCTCGAAGCGAATAACGTCTAACCCTAGGTTGATTAATTGAAATCTCTTTCTAACTAAAACCCCTAGAATTGCATTAACTCGATCTATGGACTCCCATATTAGGTTTCACCCTAATTCGGCAAAATCTCGTCACCCTATCTCTAGGCGCGCGACCAACTCCGCTTAATTATGCTAGATCTACTCTTAAGCAGGGACTTTTGCTCCTCCACCTATGCACATCAAACTTGAATCAATATCCCGGAAATATCAACACAAGAATTAAGAACACATAATTAAGAACAAGTCAAATATTTATCATATAGTTCAGCAAACGATAACAAGATTCATCCCCTTCAGGTATCTGAGGGTTCATAACAATAAAAGAAAACATCTCAGAAGAAAAGAAAAACAAAACATAAGAAATCCCTAAAACCCCCTGAAGGAATTGAAGGAGAGATCCACCGTCATGAGTAGAATTCTAACTTCTTGAGATGGATCAACTGGCTATCTTCGCATGTTTCCCACAAATCTGACCTTTTCGGCTCGGCTCCTTGGCCTAGCTCATCGCCCCCTTCTAGGTTATACTTAGGGTGTTTATATAGGCTTTTGAAATAGGTTTCTTTGCCCCTAAGTATCCTTTTCCGAGTGAAATTGCTCTTGTCCACGACAGGGACACGGCCATGGCACACGCTCGTGTGAATCGTCTTTAGGCCGTGTTCAGACTTTAATGAGGTAACACGCTCGTGTAAATCGTGATCAGGCCGTGTTCTAGTTCATCGTGAGACACGGTTTGTGTTGGCTCAAGTCGAGGCCGTGTTGATTTTCACTTTGGCCCAATTTGGTATGTTTTAAGCCCGTTTCTCGTTCTTTCCATCCTCCGGTGCTTTCCTGAGTATAAAACATGAAAAGAAAGGATTAAGAGCACCTTTTTACATAAATCAAGGGATAAATCATCCAAAAGTATGCTAAATGTGGGATTAAAATATGTTACTTTTACGGTTTATCACATACCCCCACACTTAAGCTTTTGCTTGTCCTCAAGCAAAATTCTCAACTTACAATTAAAACAAACTTTCCATGATTCAATAGTCCTATCAACAATGTCTCATCATAATTCATAGATAATTTATACATGGATAATTTAACTCAAAGAGTCCTAAAGATTCAAACAATATAAGTCATACATTTGTAGCACAAAACATAGGTGTTTCCCCTCATCTAAATAATTACCTCTGATCCAAAACCTACAAGGATTGACATCTTCACAAAAGATTCACTCAAATCACTCAAAGTGTTTAAGGTTCAGAGTTAAGCACTCAAATGTCAAACCTGAAAAGTTAATCCCATAGGCTTGCATGAAAATCAATTCTCCACCACTGTAATATGAGATGATGCACAAATCAAAAGGTCTTTGAAAGGGTTGTAACGGGGCTTGGGTTAAGGTGTGGATAAAGGCTGAATTAGAGGGTTAGAATCGAGATCGACCTGAAAAAATACCTAACTAGAAACAAAGAACTGAAAAATAAATAATTACATGAATTGAAACTTTAAAATTAATAATACGAGCTTCTTCTTCAATAAATAGACGTTAACTGTACAAGCTCGCTTTTCATCATACTAATACTGAATATACTTCGATTTTTTTTAAGAACAAATAATCAAATATTTACAATAATAAGAAAGTACTTTAACAACTAAAATATAGAACATAGTTAGGCAACTGCTCAAAATCAAATCTCGACAAAAAGGGTAGTAAAAAAGGATGGTGATAACAAATACAAAGGGTTTTGGGTTAATATTAGTGGGTGAGTCAATAAAAAGGGTTGTAAGGATCAAAGGGGTTCACTAGGGGTTAATTATGAAGGTAGGCTTTTTATGGAGTAAGTGGGTTAAATCCTAGGTGCCTTTATCATTTCTGTATATCAAATCAAAGATGTGGTCTCAACATGTATAATCGATGCAAGTTCTAGAATAACAAATCAATGTTGACACACTCATAATCAAAAAGTGAGCATGAAAAAGGATATATGCTTTTATAAGGTTCAAAGTCTCACAAAAAAAATTATGGGTATTTTGATATCAACCTCGTAAATTTCAAATTTCAAAGTAATATTCAAATTCAAGGTTAACAACCTAGAAAAAATTTTAATAATAGAAAAATAGACTTATCATGCTTGATTCTCTAGTATCTTAGAATTTAATTATCAATGCACAATTATCAATGACTTAATCTAAAACATATCAATAAAAATCATCAATCATGGGAATTTCATTCTAATGATAATATGAGAAATTTACTTTAAGACAAGGCATAATTCAGGGATTTGAGAACAATGCAAAAAGTTTGGCACCTAATTTCAGGAATTTGAGAATAATGAAAAAAATTAGGCACCTTTTTAGACCTTTTTAGGTTGTTCACCCCCTCACACTTAAGATGTACATTGCCCTCAATGTACAAAGATATATATATATAGACAATTAAGTATAAATTCAAAAGATATGGAGAGAAGTGAAACTCCCTGAATGATGGATGAAATCCTTGGAGGATGTGGAAAATACGTTGGAATTTCAGCTTGAAATTTGGATTTGGCAGTGGTCATGGTGTGGTGGTTTCCCACTATTGTTGCGCTAGATGAAGAAATTGGGTAGCTCATGGAGGATTAGCCAGGAATTATTAAGACACATTTAAAATAAACTAAATATATGATTAAAGACAAGAAAGATAAAGAGAAAGAAAATAGAAAGTAAAATAAAATTAAAAGAAAAGATGGATGGACTGAGGGGTCCTTATTGTTGGATGGTTCGCGAGGTGGGTGTGACCTCTAAGGTCATGGAGGTGGGCAAGGTGGCGGAAGTGGCGTGATTCCCAAGCAGCCTGAAGAACCTGACACTAAGACACTAAATTAAAATAAACTAAATTAAGCATAAGATAGTCAAAGAGAAGGAAAATAAAGGAGAAGATAAAAGTAAAAGAAAAAATAAATGGTCTCAAAGACCCTTGGCTTGGCGAGTGATTGAAGCGGCGGCATGAACTTATATAGATCGGTCTCCTTGAGGAGAGCGTGGCTTGATTCCTTCCGCTTCTTGGCATTTGGTGTAGCTCAAGGGTTTCGGGAATGTATTGAGAAGAAAAGTAGGGAGAGGGTTGAGAAAGAAAAGAAAAATTAAATGGGCTGAATGGGTGAGAAGAGGGAGGGGTGGGTGGTTTAAATAGAATTCTCAAGTCAGGTATATTCCACGCCCGTGTACCATAGGCGTGTTAATTCACACGGCCACCTCGTACGGCCGTGTTATGTATCATATCGTTTCTCCCACGCCCATGTTCTGATTGCCACGCCCGTTGGTGATAAGTCAGTATCGTCCACGGCTGCATCGCACGGCCGTGGCATTTTGTCGGTGCCCGTGGGGTAGTGGTTGGAGTCCGTGACTTGAAGATTTGATTCTTTCTGACTTGTACCTCTTTTGCCATTGTCAGTACGGAGATTCTGTACCTCCACACGGCCACGGCCACGGCCGTGTGCAAGGCCGTGTGAGCTGGAAATCTGCACTTTTGGTTAGTTTAAAACTAGGTGTTTAAGACTAAGATAAGAGAAGAAAATAAAATGAAAACAAATACGAAATTAATTAGGGTTAGTGTTCGGGTTGCCTCCCGAGAAGCGCTTGTTTAAAGTCTTAAGCTAGACTTTCCTCGTATTCGTAACAAATCAGGGTGGTTTAAAAATTTGAATATCTTCCCTCATGCTATCAGTTCTATTTCCTTGATAAAGTTTAAGTCGAGAAGCATTTATATTGAAAGTACCAAAAATAGGATTACTTACCTCGACTGTTCCGTATGGGAAAACACTGGTTACCCTAAACGGTATTTCTTTATTTGTGTTAGGGTCAGGAGGAGATGTTCGAGGGTCTATTTTTTCTATCAATACCTGATCTCCAATTTTGAACTTGTTTGCTTCGTGGAGTGGCTCTGGTTCTGCTTCGTGTATTCCTAATTTTTCCTTGAAATACGTCTTCCACTCGTCTAGATCGTTGATCTGAGTCCTTCGTTCCTCATGAGTTATTTCTTTGTAAACACTAGGTCGAGGATCAGGTTCAGTTGTATTCTTTTGTGTTGCTTCCTAAAAAGAAGGTTTAACCGAATGGTTATCAATAGAATTTGTTTTCTCACCTTGGTTACTCGATGTTCTAGCCAAATTGAGATCTTGGAGAGTGACTGCCTCATTACCTACACAAAGTATTAGTTCTCCTGCATCAATGTCAATTTTAGTCGTGGCGGTTGCTAAGAATGGTCTTCCTAAAATTAGGGGGATACTATTGTCCTCATCCATATCTAAAACGACAAAGTCTACTGGGAATACAAATTTGTCAATTTTTACGAATACATCTTCAATTATGCCCCTAGGAATTCTAACAGTTTTATCAGCTAATTGAATGCTCATCCTAGTTTGTTTGGGCCTCCCTAGACCTAGTTGTTTAAACAATTTATAAGGCATGACATTTATGCTTGCCCCTAAATCAGCTAACGCATTATCAATAGGTAAACTACCAATTAAACATGGAATCGTAAAACTCCCTGGATCTTTTAATTTCCGTGGTAGTTTATTTTGCAAGATTGCCAAGCACAATACGTTTAGTTCCACATGTGATGCTTCGTCTATCCTTCTCTTTTTTGTCAACATCTCTTTTAGGAATTTTCTAGAGTCTGGCATCTGCGTAAGAGCTTCAAGTAACGGTAAGTTAATATGCAATTTCTTTAAAAGTTTAAGAAACTTACCGAACTGTTCCTCTACGTCGTCTCTCTTTAATGCTTCGGGATATGGTATGCGAGGTTGGTACTTTTTGATTACCGGTTTTGGCTTTTTATTACTTACCTCAACCTTCCCTTCTTTGACCACATTCTCTTGCCTTGAATTGGGCTTGTCTAACCCTTCACTTTCTTGAGCTGTTATGGCTTGAATTTGCTCCTTTGGGTTAATCTCAGTATTGCTTGGTAGACGCCCTTGCAGTCGTTCGGAAATTAACTTTGCAAGTTGTCCAACTGTCTTAGTAAGTTCCCCGACTTGGTTCTCGATCCCTTTGATCGATGCTTGTTGATTCTTAAGGGTGGTTTCAGTGTCTTGGAGACGGTTATCTGTGGCTGCCATGAATTTTGTCAGCATCTCTTCAAGGTTCGGCCTCTTTTCCTGTGGATAGGGCTGATTTTTGAAATTTTAAGGAGGTTGTTGTCTTCGAATTCCTTGATTTCCTTGTCCTCCCCATGAAAAATTTGGGTGGTTCCTCCAACCTGGATTATAAGTATTACTATAAGATTTATTATTAGATCTGAAATTATTACCTATATAGTTCATCTGTTCACTTTCTGTGCCCAGTTGGTAGGGTGGGTACTCAGGATTCGCCACAGTTCCACTTGCGTCGCACTGCATTACTGGATGTACCTGCGAAGAACACAAACTATCAAGCTTTTTATTCATCATCTCTACCTGTGTTGATAGCATGGTTACTGCGTCGAGGTTGAAAACTCCGGCTGATTTTGCTGGTTTTGTCCTTGTAACCTGCCACTGATAGTTATTCAGTGACATCTCTTCAAAAAACTCGTAGGCTGCTTCAGGAGTTCTGTTGTTCTGGGTTCCACCGGCGGCTGAATCAATTAGTTTCCTCGTTGAGGGGTTTACACCGTTATAGAAAGTTTGGACTTGGAGCCACAAGGGGAAACCATGGTGCGGACACCTTCTCGAGAGATCCTTGTATCTCTCCCATGCGTCGTATAATGTCTCTAAATCCATCTACACAAAAGAAGAGATATCATTCCGTAATTTGGCCGTTTTGGCCGGTGGGAAATATTTTAATAAAATTTTTTCGGTCATTTGATCCCATGTAGTGATTAATCCTCTTGGTAATGAGTTTAACCACTGTTTAGCTTTATTCCTTAATGAAAAGGGAAATAACCGAAGGCAGATGGCATCATCAGAAACGCCATTTATTTTGAAGGTATCACAGAACTCTAAAAAATTAGCTATATGAGTATTTGGGTCTTCGTCCTGTAAACCATCAAATTGAACAAATTGTTGAATCATTTGTATAATGTTAGGCTTTAATTCAAAATTATTAGCAGCTATAGCAGGCCTAACAATACTTGATTCTGCTCCTGTTAAATGATGTTTAGCATAATCATACATAGTACGCGGAGCATTATTTTCTGTCATATCTTGGGGTGGTGGATTATTCTCGTCCATCCCCTCAGTAGGATTAGATCTGCCTTCTCGCTCTTTTTCTGTGTAATTTAGGGCTCGCCTAATTTCTCTGCGATTCCAGCGAGCGGTAGCTTCAATATCACTGTCGTATACTAGTGGTCCTCTCGGGTTCCTTCTAGTCATAAACTAGAGGTACCTGCTAGGAAAAGAAAGAAAAATTTAGCAAAGTTAAAAAAAAACAAAATAAAAATAAATTGCGGAAAATAATGGCTAAAGTAATAAAAATAGAGCTTTCTTAATATTTTAGTTCCCCGGCAACGGCGCCAAAAACTTGATCGTTGTTTTCGCGATGTTAAAGTCTTAAAATTTATAAAAAGAATGATCGAACCTGGAAACTAACTATGACAACGATTTGAGGCAAGCGCACCTATCGAACAGTAGTATAGCTTAGGCAAGACCGGATTGTCGAACCCAAAGGAACCAAAAGTACTAATACTAACTTTCTTTTTATTATCTAGCCTAAAATAAGTGAAGTTGTTATTTAATCTAAATTTAACTAACTACTAAGCTAAAGACGCAAAGACAAAAAGAATGAATTAGGGAAATACCGTTGGAAAAACTCAGTTGATTAAGACGATACCCTTAGGAAGAATCCACCTAGACTTCACTTGTTATCTAACTCTGAACCAGACTATTTATTCACTTGACTTGATCCGTAAGACTCCCTAATGTATATTAAACCCTCTCTCGAAGCGAATAACGTCTAACCCTAGGTTGATTAATTGAAATCTCTTTCTAATTAAAACCCAGAATTGCATTAACTCGATCTATGGACTCCCATATTAGGTTTCACCCTAATCCGGCAAAATCTCGTCACCCTATCTCTAGGCGCGATCAACTCCGCTTAATTATGCTAGATTTACTCTTTAGCGAGGACTTTTGCTCCTCCACCTAAGCACATCAAACTTGAATCAATATCCGGAAATATCAACACAAGAATTAAGAACACATAATTAAGAACAAGTCAAATATTTATCATATAGTTCAAAGCAAACGATAACAAGATTCATCTAAGTTTCATCCCCTCTGTATCCGAGGGTTTAGTTCATAACAATAAAAGAAAACATCTCAGAAGAAAAGATAAAACAAAACATAAGAAATCCCTAAAACCCCCTGAAGGAATTGAAGGAGAGATCCGCCGTCTTGAGTAGAATTCCGACTTCTTGAGATGGATCAATTGGCTATCTTCGCGTGTTTCCCACAAATCTGACCTTTTCGGCTCGGCTCCTTGGCCTAGCTCACCGCCCCCTTCTAGGTTATACTTAGGGTGTTTATATAGGCTTTTGAAATAGGTTTCTTAGCCCCTAAGTATCCTTTTCCGAGTGAAATTGCTCTTCTCCACGACAGGGACACGGCCATGGCACACGCCCGTGTGAATCGTCTTTAGGCTGTGTTCGGACTTTAATGAGGTGACACGCCCGTATAAATCGTGATCAGGCCGTGTTCTAGTCTATCAGGGAGACACGACCGTGTTGGCTCAAGTCGAGGTCGTGTTGATTTTCACTTTGGCCCAATTTGGTCCGTTTTAAGCCCGTTTCTCGTTCTTTCCATCCTCCGGTGCTTTCCTGAGTATAAAACATGAAAAGAAAGGATTAAGAGCACCTTTTTACATAAATCAAGGGATAAATCATCCAAAAGCATGCTAAATGTGGGATTAAAATATGTTACTTTTACGGTTTATCATCCATATACCAAATTCACATATAAGCTTCAGTCATCAAATAACAAAGGTTACTATTTATTTGGTCATACAAGATACCTTAGCCGAATATGCACTTACTATAATTACTTACTAAAACAAAATATCCATTACCAAAACTAAGCATACATATATGTTTTCACATAAACCTTATTTAACCGAGTTCAATATATACCTATTTCAAACATCCAAACAAATTATGGATCAATTCGTTTATAAGATCAAAAAAACTGATTCAACCAAAAACCAAATATAGCATCCATAATATGAAACACTTAAATATGAACATTATACACATATACATTTGTAAACCATGCCGAATATGTCAATCCTAAGTACTTAACCTATAATTTCATCAATTCACCGAATAGACAATTTACCATATAAATGATCTTCAAGTTAAATTCATGTTACAAATTATTCACCTCAAAAGTATGATATTATCAATCCATAAACCAAACTTATTCAAGTACACATATGTCAACTTTCCAAAAGCACAACTTAAATGACTTTAACAGAAACTTCATATCAGAACATATTTTATATATATATATATACATATACTTATGCAAAACATGAACTCACATCACAACCATACTCATAATCCAAGCATGACATACACACATAATATGATTAAGAACATTTAAGCATTAGGTCATTTGGCATTAAGATCAAGCCATTTTCGCATGGCTTATATTTACATCATCATAATATTATCCAAGTAATTAACTAGCCTATACATGCCTTAAGTTCAGAATCCAAGCTTTAAAAGTACCAAAATAAGTCGATAGTGTGGATGACTTCGATGATGATCCCCCGAGCTCGCAACTTCAAAACAAAATCTATAGAACAGAATAACAAAATACATAGAGTAAGCTAATCTAGCTTAGTAAGTCTTAAGCAAACATAACAGATCAATTGAACGTTAAATCAAATTAAACCAAACACTTTATAACATTGATATAATAACATAGCACATATAGACTATCATAGCCAAATGCTAATATCCTTACATAGCAAAACATTTATCATTATCTTACTTTATTTATAAAAAACTTACCAAATGCACATAGTTCAATAAATTCCCATATACAACTGAATAAACAATTACCATGTACATATTAATCACACATAACCGAATGTATATATATATATATATACATCTATTAAACGATCACATGTATACAAGTATATAATATAAATACAACATCATTTTATCCACATATCTAAGTAGCCGAATATACAAGAACATTTATTTGTCAACTTACTTGCTCAATAAACATCACATATAACATATACATATATAAATACATACCTTGTGGCTGAATATAATCTAAATCATTTAAATAAGATTTATCTTGCTCAATTTCCACCATAACTTGATCATTTCATAAGCATAAGCTTGTAATTTAAATCACCGGTATAAAACTTGCTAGGCATAAGCCTGAATCACACACCGACTCTAAGCCTACTAGACCCGAGGTCTGATATTCAATCACCGGCAATAAGCTTGCTAGGCATAAAGCCCGATTAAATTCACCAGCCCAAGGATTGCTAGGCTCACAGCCTGAATCACGTTATTTTTAAGCTGTCTCACACAATTTATTTCATATATCAAATCTCATATACACTTCATAATCTTTATACGAGCATTCAAATAACATATCTTATTCAAACCACTTAAACACATTAAATCTTAAATTAAACCACATTCGGCTATTCAATAATATAGATACAAATATCCAAATCAGCATATACTAGATTATGTACATAATTTACAATGTTTTATTGCTTAAAGACTTACTTCAGATAATGTCGAACGAAAAAAATTAGCTATTCGACTACTTTCATTTTTCCCCGATCCAAATCCATTTTCTTTGGTTCTTGATCTAAACATGTTCAAATTAAGCTCACTCAAATATATTTTCATTCAATTTAGTCCAAAAACACAATAATGGGAAAATTACCATTTTGCCCCTAACATTTCACACTTTTTACAATTTAGTCCTATTTGCACAAAACACAAAATACACAAAATTTGCCTACACACCTTAAGGGCCGAATATTCCTAGTCTTCATACAAGTCCATGCATTTCATTTATTTCACATTTTAGTCCTTCAAAAATTTATTTTTGCAATTTAGTCCAACATACTCAATTTCATCAAAAATTCAAAGACAAAACTTGTTAATCTAACACATATTTATCATAATTCATCCTCAAACAACATAAAAACAATCTATCATCAATGGCTCAACTCAAAATATTCATCAAACTCAAAAATTAAAGCATGGGTCTTGTACATTTCATAGCAACGATCTCAAAAACGTAAAAATTATCAAAAACCAAACAAAGAACATACCCGAATTAAGCTTCCTAAATGCCGAAACTTAAAGCTTTAAGAATGATGTTTTTCCTTCTCACATTTGGCCAAGAAAAGTGATAATGCATGCCTTATTTTATTTTATGTTGTGTTTTATTATTAACATATAATATAATATATAAATGTTAACTTATAATATAAATAAAAAAAACATATTATAAGCAAATCAATATTAATGCCATCCACTATTGTTCTAAATGGCCAATTTACATCATAAGGCCACATACAAAAGAAGACAAATCAATTAAACCACTCAATTTAATAAAAGGTTACTTTTACCACTTATACAATTTAGTCATTTTTCATAAATTGAACACACAAACGGACAAATTAACTCACGATATTTTAACACATGCTCAAACATATATCATAGATGTCAAATATAATATCAAAATATCTTTCTAATTTAGATTCGTGGTCCCGAAACCACAGTTCCGATTAGGGTCAAAATCGGGCTGTTACAGTAAGACCATATCTGAGATATGGCATCGATATGAGACTACGTGTAAGACTGATCGCTGTGATTTCAGAGTTTTAAATTTATAAAAAGAATGACCGAACCTGGAAACTAACTATGACAACGATTTGAGGCAAGCGTACCTATCGAACAGTAGTATAGTTTAGGCAAGACCGGAATGTTGAACCCAAAGGAAACAAAAGTACTAATACTAACTTTCTTTTTATTATCTAGCCTAAAATAAGTGAAGTTGTTATTTAATCTAAATTTAACTAACCACTAAGCTAAAGACGCAAACACAAAAAGAATGAATTGGGGAAATACTGTTGGAAAAACTCGGTTGATTAAGACGATACCCTTAGGAAGAATCCACCTAGACTTCACTTGTTATCTAACTCTCGAACTGCATTTGATTTATTCACTTAACTTGATCCGTAAGACTCCCTAATGTATATTAAACCCTCTCTCGAAGCGAATAACGTCTAACCCTAGGTTGATTAATTGAAATCTCTTTCTAATTAAAACCCCTAGAATTGCATTAACTCGATCTATGGACTCCCATATTAGGTTTCACCCTAATCCGGCAAAATCTCGTCATCCTATCTCTAGGCGCGCGATCAACTCCACTTAATTATGCTAGATCTACTCTTAAGCAGGGACTTTTGCTCCTCCACCTAAGCACATCAAATTTGAATCAATATCCCAGAAATATTAGCACAAGAATTAAGAACACATAATTAAGAACAAATCAAGTATTTGTCATATAGTTCAGCTAACGATAACAAGATTCATCTAAGTTTCATCCCCTTCAGGTATCTGAAAGGTTTAGTTCATAATAATAAAAGAAAACATCTAAGAAGAAAAGATAAAACAAAACATAAGAATTCCCTAAAACCCCCTGAAGGAATTGAAGGAGAGATCCGCCGTCTTGAGTAGAATTTTGGCTTCTTGAGATGGATCAACTGGCTATCTTCGAGTGTTTCCCACAAATCTGACCTTTTCGGCTCGGCTCCTTGGCCTAGCACACCGCCCTCCTAGGTTATACTTAGGGTTTTTATATAGGCTTTTGAAATAGGTTTCTTTGCCCCTAAGTATCCTTTTCCGAGTAAAATTGCTCTTCTCCACGACAGGGACACGGCCATGGCACACGTCCATGTGAATCGTCTTTAGGCCGTGTTCAGACTTTTAATGAGGTGACACGCCCGTCTAAATCGTGATTAGGCCGTGTTCTAGTCTATCAAGGAGACACGGCCGTGTTGGCTCAAGTCCAGGCCGTGTCAATTTTCACTTTGGCCCAATTTGGTCCGTTTTGAGCCCGTTTCTCGTTCTTTCCATCCTCCGGTGCTTTTCTGAGTATAAAACATGAAAAGAAAGGATTAAGAGCCCCTTTTTACATAAATAAAGGGATAAATCATCCAAAAGAATGCTAAATGTGGGATTAAAATATGTTACTTTTACGGTTTATCACATACCCCCACACTGAAGCTTTTGCTTATCCTCAAGCAAAATTTTCAACTTATAATTAAAACAAACTTTTCGTGATTCAATATTTCTATCAACAATGTCTCGTTATAATTCATAGATAATTTATCCATGGATAATTTAACTCAAAGAGTCCTAAAGATTCAAACAATATAAGTCATACATTTATAGCACAAAACATAGGTGTTTCCCCTCATCTAAGTAATTACCTCTGATCCAAAACCTACAAGGATTGATATCCTCACAAAAGATTCACTCAAATCACTCGAAGTGTTTAAGGTTCAAAATTAAGCACTCAAATGTCAAACCTGAAAAGTTAATCCCATAGGCTTGCATGAAAATCAAATCTCCACCACTGTAATATGAGATGATGCACAAATCAAAAGGTCTTTGAAAGGGTTGTAACGGGGCTTGGGTTAAGGTGTAGATAAAGGCTGAATTAGAGGGTTAGAATCGAGATCGACCTGAAAAATTACCTAACTAGAAACAAAGAACTGAAAAATAAATAATTACATGAATTGAAACTTTGAAACTAATACTACGAGCTTCTTCTTCAATAAATAGACTTTAACTGTACAAGCTCACTTTTCATCATACTAATACTGAATATACTTCGATTTTTTTTTAAGAACAAATCAAGTAATAATAAAAAACTTTTAACAACTGAAATAAAGAACATAGTTAGGCAGCTGATCAAATCAAATCTCGACAAAAAAAGGTGGTCAAGAAGAATGGTGATAACAAATACAAAGGGTTTTGGGTTAATATTAGTGGGTGAGTCAATAAAAAGGGTTGTTAGGATCGAAGGGGTTCACTAGGGGTTAATTATGAAGGTAGGCTTTTTATGGAGTAAGTGGGTTAAATCCTAGGTGCCTTTATCATTTCTGTATATCAAATCAAAGATGTGGTCTCAACATGTATAATCGAGGCAAGTTCTAGAATAACAGTTCAATGTTGACACACTCATAATCAAAAAGTGAGCAAGAAAAAGAATATATGCTCTATAAGGCTCAAAATCTCAAAAAAATTATGGGTATTTTGATATCAACCTCGTAAATTTCAAATTTCAAAGTAATATTCAAATTCAGGTAGACAACCTAGAAAAAAAATTTAATTTCTGAAAAATAGACTTATCATGCTTGATTCTCTAGTATCTTAGAATTTAATTATCAATGCACAATTATCAATGACTTAATCTAAAACATATCAATAAAGATCATAAATCATGGAAATTTCATTCTAATGATAATATGAGAAATTTATTTTAAGACAAGGCATAATTCAGGGATTTGAGAATAATGCAAAAAAAAGTTAGGCACTTTTAGAATAATGCAAAAATTTAGGCACTTTTACCCCCCACACTTAAGATGTACATTGCCCTCAATGTACAAAGATAGATAAATAAGCATGTAATACTTAAACCAAAAGAGAAGAGGAGAAGTGACACTTCCTGAATTTTGGATGGATTCCTTGAGTCGGAGGTGACAGATGACTTATGTAGCAGTGAGTTACTCCTAGTGATTTGTTCATTATTTTTGAGTGTACAATTGAAACTGCGAAGTCATCAGTTAGATGTCTCGGGGGTGGAATTAAACAAGTGTTTGTTAGTAATACTCTAAGGTTAGATAGCCAATGGTAACATGAATAAAATAAAGGTATGAAACATAAAAGGCAAAAGAGTTTAAATTAAGACAAATAAAAATTAAAACGAAATAACTAAAAAGAAAAGAAAACTAAAAATAAGGAAAATAAAAGGACTCAGAGGTCCTCATCATCAGCTGGGTCCTGCGGTGGTGTCGGTGAAGAAATGTGGAAGTGATGAAAAATCTACTGGAGGGTGGCCTCGATGCCGTCAAAATATCGAGTGTGTCGTGAATTATCGAGTCTACAAGATCGCCGAATCGAGTAAGGCGTACAAAAATGTCCGAAAGTGAAGCTGCTGCATGGGAGGGCCACTGGCTCGGGAGTGGTGCCTCCTGTGGTGGTGGGACATCATCAGTAATGTCCTCGGGCTCCTCCTCGTCAGTGGGGAGGGCTAATTGGTATTGAGGAGGATCGGTCCCACGACGATATTTGATCATCCTCATGTGCAGCATAGTTTGGATGCCTAGAGGTACCATCTGCCTAATCAGTGTGAGAGAGGAGGTCTGGTTGTCGATGTTGAGGAGGCCAAAGCACCGAGCTAAATGTGTGATGTATGGGCCCATCGATAGGATTCCCCTCCTGTGTGGCTCCGTCTGGTGCTGAATCGCACGAGCTATGAAATATGCAAGATCAAAAATGTGCCCGTTCGACATGCACCACAGGTAGTAGACGTCGTGAGTATTCACCACGCCGGTGCTCTCGCATCGTCCTGTAAGAGTTTGAGCCAAAATTGCGTGTACGTACCTCAGAGACGAGACCAGGGCCGTCGCCTTGGAGCGACTGGGTTCGTAGTTGGCCTTGTGGGAGGCTAAGTCGTACCAATAGCTGACGGGGGTACGATGGATGTGGCGGTGTAGCTCGGAGAGGTCATGTTCTGCTATGAAGTCATCTGTGTAAAGTCCGAGTGCGGCCCCGAATTGTGGCACATTCAGTCGTCGTACGGTGCCTCCTAAACGGAATTGTATCGTACCTGGATCATCATATTGTGCCATCACCGTATGGAGTTGAAAAGTGGAGCAGAATTCTAAGGTAAGTTCCAAGTACGTGGGCTCGATGATGGTGAAAAATTTATCCCATGGATCGGTTGTAAGCAGGGCTCGAACATCACCTGCGAGACCGACCTGCTCTAAAGTGGCCCAATTAATGCACCTACCGGTGCTGAGGGGTCGTGCCCGTAGTGTCTTGTATCGTTCCTCTTGGGGCTCTTGAGTAAATTAGAGGAACCGGTGGCGCACTTCGGAGGATGCGCTAGCGGAGGATGAGTCGGGTCCCTTCCGTTTCTTAGAAGTGGCGGTCATTGCTCGCTTTGCTCGTGACGATGACATTGTACCTGAAAATAGTTTATATTCAAATAATTGTCTACCAAATAATATCAATTATTTTGATTGGTACCCAGCAATATTTGAATGCTAAATAAAACATTTCAACCATGAGAAATTATATTGACAAAATTGACTAATTAGCAATCAAATTAGTTCTAAAATTCAAGAAATTATTTTAAATAATACTAAAAGTAAAAAGAAACTAAATAACATGCAATTTTAATCAAACAATAGTTGGAATAGATGAAAATGAAATAGTGAAGAGTGACCAGCAGTGTTTTTAGGGTGTGTGGTGATGTGAACGGCGCAGCACGGTCGTGGACGGTCGTGTGCTGTGAAATTTCTGAATACGCACGGCGGTGGCGAGAGCGTGGGCTCCTGTTTGACACGGACGTGGCTGCGTTTTTGTATGGGTATTTGAGAGGAGGGAAGGTGGAGGAGTTATGGGGGTCAAAATGGTGGTGATTTCTTTGTGGTGCCCAGATTTGGGAGGGAGAGTGTTGAGAGACTCGATTAGGGTTGGGGTTTGGGGAAGATGAGAGTTTATGTTCCTTAAATAGGGGTGGGAGCACGGGCAGGGGCCACGCCCGTGTTCGATTTTAATCATCCCGTGTTTTTCGTGATTTTGAATTTTGGGCGCGTTCAGGGTATTGGCCACGGCCGCGGTCAAGGTGCCACGCCCGTGTTCTTCTTCACACGGTTGTTTAGAACGGGCGTGTTTAGCCTGTGTTCGACAAGTCAGTATAGTCCACGGTTGCTCAGCACGGGCGTGTCTTGCTCGTGTTTGGTAAGTCAGTATAGTCCACGGAAAGTCAGCACGGGCGTGGACTATTATTGTAGCCCATGTTGGGAAAAAAATTCTTCTTTGTCATGCACGGCTACTAGCATGCCCGTGGTTTGTCCCCTGGCTTCCACACGGCCACGGGCTCGCCCGTGTGCAAGGCCGTATGGTCTAAAACCTGCACTTTATTGGATTAATTAGTATGGGATTAAATGCTAAAAGTTAAGAACCTAATGTTAGTGAGGTTAGTGCTCGGGTTGCCTCCCGAGAAGCGCTTGTTTAAAGTCTTAAGCTAGACTTACCCTGTTTTCATTTCTAGAAGAAAGTTCACAGAGCTGAAGCTCCTCTCTCATATCCCTAAAATCTTCACCATTATAGATTTTGAGTCGGTGACCATTTACCTTGAATGTTCCTTGAGTGGGATGAGTTACCTTGATTGTGCCATAGGGAAAGATTGTTTTAATCATGAATGGGCCTGACCATCTTGATTTCAGTTTCCCAGGAAACAATTTAAGCCTTGAGTTGTATAGTAGGACCAAGTCCCCTACTTCGAATTGCTTCGATTTCTTTAGACGAGCATCATGGCGTCGCTTTGTTGCCTCCTTGTATAGCTTCGAGTTCTCGTAGGCATCAGCTCTCCATTCGTTTAGCTCGTTCATCTGCATCATTCTTTTCTTTCCTGCAGTTTTAAGATCATAATTTAAAAATTTTATAGCCCAAAAAGATTTGTGTTCTAACTCGAATGGTAGATGACAGCTTTTCCCGTAGACAATTTTGTATGGGGATGTTCCTAAATGGGTTTTAAAGGTTGTTCTATAGGCCCATAAAGCGTCATCTACTTTTATTGCCCAATCTTTTCTGTTTGATTCAACCATTTTTTCTAGGATGCATTTAAGTTCTCGGTTTGCTACTTCAACTTGCCCACTAGTTTGAGGGTGATATGGGGTAGCTATCCTGTGGTGTACTACATATTTTTTTAAGACTTTGTCAAATTGAGTATTACAGAAATGAGTGCCCCTATCACTAATGATAGCTCTAGGTGTTCCAAATTGAGAGAACAGTTTCTTGAGAAACTTAAATACTACTCTAGCATCATTGGTAGGTAAAGCTTGACTTCCACCCATTTTGACATGTAATCAATCGCCACTAGGATGTATTTATTTCCAAATGAACTAGGAATGGACCCATAAAATCAATACCCCATACATCAAATATTTTACATGATAGCATATATGTTTGAGGCATTTCATCATGTTTAGAAGCATTACTGTTCTTTGGCATTTATCACACGGCGACATACCTGTTGGCATCTTTGAATAGAGTGGGCCAATAAAAACACGATTCGAGTATTTTATGTCTTTGTCTTAATACCATTTGTAGTGTCCTCCTGAAGGTCCTAAATGGCAATGTTCCAGATTTTGCTTGCTTCCGCCCCTTGTAACGCATCTCAATTACTTGATCTGTACATATACGGAAAAGAAAAGGATCTTCCCCAAAATAGTTTTTCGCATCAGCAAAGAATCGTTTCTTTTGATGATGTGTTAACCTTTTTGGTAAGATGTTAGCCGCTAAATAATTCGCAATATCTGCAAACCATGGTACCTCGAAGTTGGTTATAGAAAAGAGTTGTTCTTCAGGGAACAAGTTGTTTATCTCTCTTTCATCGAGCTCTTCGATATGTGGGTTCTCAAGCCTGGAGAGGTGATCTGCTGCAAGGTTTTCAGCTCCCTTCTTATCCTGTATTTCAAAATCAAATTCCTGTAAAAGTAAAATCCATCTTATGAGTCGAGGTTTTGCATTAGGTTTAGTTAAAAGATAACGAAGAGCGAAGTGGTCAGTGTAAACGACAACTTTAAATAATACTAAATATTGTCTCGAATTTATCAAATGCAAAGACCACGGCTAGTAATTCTTTTTCGGTGGTGGTATAATTTTCTTCTTGCTGGTTTGTTAATGTCTTCTTTGGCGTAATAGATCGTTTGGAAGTGCTTGTCTCTTATTTGTCCTAAAATCGCACCTCATTGCAGAAAATCACTTGCATCACACATTAGTTCAAAAGGAAGATTCCAACCTGGGCAATTATAATTGGGGCATTTATTAACTTCTCTTTAAGGATATTAAATGCATCTAAACATTCCCGATCGGACTTAAAGGGTGTATTTTTTCTAGCAATTTCATTAGAGGCTTAGCTATTTTAGAAAAATCTTTAATAAATCTTCTATAAAATCTGCATGACCTAAAAGCTTCTAATGGCTAATCGATCTAGGAGGAGGTAATTTTTCTATGGTTTCGACCTTTGCTTTATCTACCTCGATTCCCTTACTAGAAATTTTATGTCCCAATACAATTCCCTCTTGTACCATAAAGTGGCATTTTTCGCAATTTAAAACAAGGTTTGTTTCCTCACATCTCATTAGAACTCGTTTTAAATTTTTAAGGCAAAGATGGAAAGAATTACCGAATACCAAGAAATCGTCCATAAATACCTCCATAATGTCTTCTACAAGTTCGTCAAAGATTGCCAACATGCAACGCTGAAAAGTAGCAAGAGCATTACATAATCCAAAAGGCATTCTACGATAAGAAAACGTCACCGTATGGGCATGTGAATGTTGTCTTCTCTTGATCTTCGGTGCTATTGGGATTTGGAAATATAGGAGAGTCCATCTAGGAAGCAATAGTACATATGCCCGGATAACCTTTCTAACATTTGATCAATGAAGGGTAAAGGAAAGTGATCTTTTCTAGTGGCGTCATTCAACTCCCGTAATCAATGCAAACTCTCCAACCCGTGGATCGCTCGGTGGGAATTAGTTCATTCTTTTCGTTGGCTACCATCGTCATGCCTCCTTTTTGGAACAACTCGCACAGGACTTACCCAATTCTTTGTCGAAATAGGATAAATTATTCTAGTATATAGAAGTTTAATTACCTCAGCTTTCACAACTTCTTTTACGTTGGGATTCAATCGTCTTTGAGGTTGCACACATGGCTTGTATTCCTCTTCCATTAAAATTTTGTGGGTGCAAAACGATGGGCTTATTCCCTTAATGTCAGAGATTTTCCAAGCTATGGCTCTTTTATGTTCTCTTAGTACCTGTATCAACTCCTCTTTTTCCTTGGGTTCTAATTTCAAGAGATAATTACCAGTAGCGTAGAATTGTCCCCGAGGAATGCATATTCTAAGTGTTTCGGAAACTATTTTAATTCTAATTTGGGCGGCTCATCAATGGAGGGTTTTTATTTTAGTTCGTCATTGACTTTAATGCTCTCTTCTTTCGTATGTCTAGATGAAGATGTATTCAAATTCAGCTAAATCAACTTCATATTCTTTCCCTCTTCTTGAGTCGCACAGTTCCATCGTGTCATCATGTATAATTTCATGTAATGAGGTTTGAATGATATGATCAGTGGTATCAACAAAATAACAGGAATCATCTTGTTCTCTAGAATATCGCATGGCATCATAAATTTGAAAAATAATTTCCTCATCGCCTATCCTTAATGCAAGTTTACTGTCACCTACATCGATATGACCCTAGCAAGAGCTAAAAAGGGCGCCTTAAAATTAAGGGAACCTCAATGTCCTCATCCATGTCAAGCACAACAAAATCAACAAGGAAAATAAATTTATCAATTTTTACCAAGACATCTTTGATAACTCCTCTAGGATATTTAATAGATCTATCAGCTAACTGAATACTCATCCTAGTGGGTTTTGGTTCCCCCAGATCTAGTTGTTTAAACATTTTATAAGGCATTAAATTAATACTGGCACCTAGATCAGCTAATGCTTTCTTAATATTTAAACTACCAATTAAATAGGGAATAGTAAAACTTCCTAGGTCTTTTAATTTGGTTGGTAACTTGTTTTGGAGGATGGCTGAACATTCTTCATTAAGCTCCACTGTTGATATTTCTTCAAGCTTCCTTTTAGTCGCCAGGAGTTCTTTTAAGAATTTTACGTACGTCGGCATCTGTGAAATGGCTTCAACAAAGGGTAAGTTAATATGTATTTGTTTAAAAAGTTCAAGAAATTTACCGTATTGGGCATCTAATCGGTCTTTCTTCAACTTTGCCGGATATGGGATTTGTGGTTTACTTTCGTTACGTACTGGAGTTACATCCTCAACTCCCTCACCCTTTGCTTTGTCATCTTCATGTGGTATTTTTTTCTTTGGTTCGACTAACTCCTTTCCACTTCTCAGTGTAACCGCCTTTACCTGTTCCGTTCCTTTAGAAAAAAATCTCTAATCGAATTTCAGAAACCATCTTAGTAAGTTGTCCAACTGACTTAGTAAGTTCCCCAACTTGACTTTCGATCCCCTTAATTGATGCCTGTTGATTCTTAAGGGTGGTCTCAGTGTCTTGGAGATGGTTATCTGTGGCTGCCATGAATTTTGTCAGCATCTCTTCAAGGTTCGGCCTCTTTTCCTGTGGATAGGGCTGATTTTGGAAATTTTGAGGAGGTTGTTGTCTTTGAATTCCTTGATTTCCTTGTCCTCCCCATGAAAAATTTGGGTGGTTCCTCCAACCTGGATTATAAGTATTACTATAAGAGTTATTATTAGATCTGAAATTATTACCTATATAGTTCATCTGTTCGCTTTCTGTGCCCGGTTGGTAGGGTGGGTACTTAGGATTTGCCATAGTTCCACTTGCGTCGCATTGCATTACTGGATGTACCTGCGAAGAACACAAACTATCAAGCTTTTTATTCATCATCTCTACCTGTGTTGATAGCATGGTTACTGCGTCGAGGTTGAAAACTCCGGCTAATTTTGTTTGTTTTGTCCTTATAACCTGCCACTGATAGTTATTCAGTGACATCTCTTCAATAAACTCGTAGGCTGCTTCAGGAGTTTTGTTGTTCAGGGTTCCACCGGCGGCTGAATCAATTAGTTGCCTCGTTGAGGGGTTTACACCATTATAGAAAGTTTGGACTTGGAGCCACAAGGGTAAACCATGGTGCGGTCACCTTCTCAAGAGATCCTTGTATCTCTCCCCATGTCGTTTAATGTCTCTAAATCCATCGCGCACAAAAGAAGAGATATCATTAGTAATTTGGTCGTTTTGGCGGTGGGAAATATTTTAATAAAAATATTTTGGTCATTTGATCCCATGTAGTGATTGACCCTTGTGGTAATGAGTTTAACCAACTGTTTGGCTTTATTCCTTAATGAAAAGGGAAATAACAGAAGGCGGATGGCATCATCGAAATGCCATTTATTTTGAAGGTATCACGTAACTCTAAAAATTAGCTATATGAGTATTTGGGTCTTCGATCCCGTAAACCATCAAATTGAACAAATTGTTGAATCATTTGTATAGTGTTAGGCTTTAATTCAAAATTATTAGCGACTATAGCGAGCCTAACAATACTTGATTCTGCTCCTTTTAAATGAGGTTTAGTATAATCATACATAGTACGCGGAGCATTATTTTACGCCACATCTTGTGGTGGTGGATTATTCTCGTCCATCCCTTCAGTAGGATTAGATCTGCCTTCTCGCTCTTTTTCTATGTAATTTAGGGCTCGCCTAATTTCTCTGCGATTCTTGTGAGCGGTGGCTTCAATATCACTATCGTATACTAGTGGTCCTCTCGGGTTCCTTCTAGTCATAAACTAGAGGTACCTGCTAGGAAAAGAAAGAAAGAAAATTTAGAAAAGTAAAAGCAAAACAAAAACAAAAATAAAATAAAAGTAAATTGCGGAAAATAATGGCTAAAGTAATAAAAATAGAGCTTTCTTAATATTTTAGTACCCTGGCAACGGCGCCAAAAACTTGATCGCTGTGATTTCATAGTCTTAAATTTATAAAAAGAATGATCGAACCTGGAAACTAACTATGACAACGATTTGAGGCAAGCACACATATCGAACATTAGTATAGTTTAGGCAAGACCGGAATGTCGAACCCAAAGGAACCAAAAGTACTAATACTAACTTTCTTTTTATTATCTAGCCTAAAATAAGTGAAGCTGTTATTTAATCTAAATTTAACTAACTACTAAGCTAAAGACGCAAAGACAAAAAGAATGAATTGGGGAAATAGTGTTGGAAAAACTCAGTTGATTAAGACGATACCCTTAGGAAGAATCCACCTAGACTTCACTTGTTATCTAACTTTGAACCAGACGATTTATTCACTTAACTTGATCCGTAAGACTCCCTAATGTATATTAAACCCTCTCTCGAAGCGAATAACGTCTAACCCTAGGTTGATTAATTGAAATCTCTTTCTAATTAAAACCCCTAGAATTGCATTAACTCGATCTATGGACTCCAATATTAGGTTTCACCCTAACCCGGTAAAATCTCGTCACCCTATCTCTAGGCGCGCGATCAACTCCACTTAATTATGCTAGATCTACTCTTAAGCAGTGACTTTTGCTCCTCCACCTAAGCACATCAAATTTGAATCAATATCCCGGAAATATTAACACAAGAATTAAGAACACATAATTAAGAACAAATCAAGTATTTATCATATAGTTCAGCTAACGGTAACAAGATTTATCTAAGTTTCATCTCCTTCAGGTATATGAAGGGTTTAGTTCATAATAATAAAAGAAAATATCTCAGAAGAAAAGATAAAAAAAAACATAAGAAATCCCTAAAACCCCCTGAAGGAATTGAAGGAGAGATCCGTCGTCTTGAGTAGAATTTCGGCTTCTTGAGATGGATCAACTGGCTATCTTCGAGTGTTTCCCACAAATCTGACCTTTTAGGCTCGGCTCCTTAGCCTAGCTCACCGCCCTCCTAGGTTATACTTAGGGTGTTTATATAGGCTTTTGAAATAGGTTTCTTTGCCCCTAAGTATCCTTTTCCGAGTGAAATTGCTCTTCTCCACGACAAGGACACGGCCATGGCACACGCCCGTGTCAATCGTCTTTAGGCCGTCTTTAGACTTTTAATGAGGTGACACGCCCGTGTAAATCGTGATCAGGCCGTGTTCTAGTCTATCAAGGAGACACGGTCGTGTTGGCTCAAGTCCAGGCCATGTCGATTTTCACTTTGGCCCAATTTGGTCTGCTTTGAGCCCGTTTCTCATTCTTTCCATCCTTCGGTGCTTTCCTAAGTATAAAACATGAAAATAAAGGATTAAGAGCACCTTTTTACATGAATCAAGGGATAAATCATCCAAAAGTATGCTAAATGTGGGATTAAAATATGTTACTTTTACGATTTATCAAAGACCATAGCTGGGCTATTAGCATCGAAACGAGACTACATGTAAGACCATATCTGGGATATGGCATTAGTACGGGACTATGTGTACGAGAATTTTGAGTATCCTTTAGTATTCCAAATGGTTCAACGGGAAATTCGATGGGTATGTCAAAGATGAGAAAGTATGTGATTAGGTTACGGGTTGGTACTGTAACAGCCGATTTAGACCCTAATCAGAACAGTGGTTTCGGGACCATAAATTCGAGTCAGAAAAATATTTTAATATTATTTTTGATGTTTATGGCATGTGATAATGTAACACCCCTAACCCGTAACCATATTCGGTCTAGTGTTAAGTGGCATTACCAGACAATCAGAAACTTTTACGAACATTTTGCATTATAAAGTACAACACCGTCAAATCATAGCAGAATACAAACATTTAGTCCCTTAATGAGGTCTACGAGACCTTAAACATGCATTAGAAAGGGGTCGGGACTAAACCGGGATCATACAAATTTTTTTTTCAAAAATTAAACATTTTTCAAAGTTACAGAGGTCACACGCCCGTGTGGACAGACCGTGTGCCTCACATGGCCTCGGACACACCCGTGTGCCCAAGCTGTGGCAAAACAGGGCATACATACTGACTTGTCTACACGGCCTGAGACACGCCCGTGTGCCTCACTCGTGGTCGACACTGACTTACACCACACGACCAGTCACACGCCCGTGTGTCTAGCCCGTGGTCGAGCCTGACTTGTTTTGAAATACAACCACGAAGGACACGGTCGAGCCACACGCCCCTGTGCTCGACCGTGTGGGCAATTATAGGCCATTTACAAGGCCAAATTGCCACCCACACATTAGGCTATACCTACAAGCACAAATAAGCATCATTCCAGGCATCAAAAGTACCCAAAACATACCAACATATCCATCTTTTCTAACCTTACATGAACATATCAAACACACCAACTTATGCCACATTTATCTCATTCTCAACAAAAGCATTTCTAAGTATATACCATTAAAAAACTTACCATTTCAAAGTAACAACCCTTCATCAATCATATGCCAACTTTGCATCATAATACTTATCATAAAATTTGACCATTTCATCAATTCAACCATTAGCCACTAAACATACCAAACTATGCATCAAATAACATAACTACTCATTCACCTCATGATCATTATCTAGCCATATCACATGGCTATTTATATACAACTCAAACATCAACCATTTCAACTAGACTATACATGCCATACTTAAATATTTACACTTTCAAAAGGTACCAAAATAGAGTTTGATAGTGTGGTGATGACCCTCGACGATCCCCGAGCCTCCCGTAGCTTTAACGATCTATAAGACAATGCAAACACACACAAAGTAAGCTTTCCGAAGCTTAGTAAGCCATATACAAATAAACTTATCATGTAAACATTCAAAATCGTAACTAATATAACATCATTAACATAACTCAATTCCAAATTCATAATTCTTTTTGGCTCATTTGTTTTGCCATTGCTTACCAACAAATCATATCTACAACTATCTCTTTTATTCAAAGCTCATTCATACATATATCACATTTGTCTCAACAAGTTTATGTTCATATATCCCTTATGCACATTCACATATACTTACCTTATACTCAATCATAGTATATATTTCATACGTACCTGAATCGGTCATACATTTCACATAGTCTTTCATTTCTCAGAATTTCCTGTTGAACCATTCAGAATCAAATAGGATACTCGAAATACACAGAATAATCGTACAATGCCAACGTCCTAGACGTTGTCTTACATGTAATCAAATATCAATACCACTGTCCCAGACAGGGTCTTACACAAATCAAATACGATGCCAATGTCCCAGACATGGTCTTACACGTAAATCTCAAATCAACGCCAACGTCCCAGACGTTGTCTTACACGATATAACATATCAGAAACCTATGTCATGACATATTAATCCTATCTATTCCTAAGGTTCGTACAAGACTTTTTCGAATATTGATACATTGTCGATACTTTCTCGATTTCTCACGTATTTCATCCAAAGCCATTAATCACAATTCAATATCAAATGAACATAAGTAATTCAACTTAAATATGTTTATTCATATATGGACTTACCTCGTACAGATATAAACGGACGGATTCGACTATTCAATCACTTTCGACTTTCCTCGATCTAAATCCGTTTTCTTTGGTTCTTGATCTAAATTAAAGCCTCCAAAGATCGAACCCTAAAACTTTTTTCTTCCTTTCTTTCCTTGCTATATTCAGCCAACAAGAAGAATAAATGGCCATGTTTTATGTTTGTTTAATTATAACATATATTATTAATTCAATTACCAAATTAACCTTATTATAAAACATATAAAACATATATAATGGTTGGTCATAAATGTCCATTAACCATACTAATGGTTTATTTGCTACATAAGGCCACCACATTAATAAAGACATATCACATAGGTACTTTTAACATATGACATGCTAATTTTGCATTTAATGCAATTTAGTCCTTTTCTCTAATCAAATACACAAATAATAAATTAATACACAAAACTTTCACACATGCTTAATCACATACTGTAAGCATAGAAAATAATATTAAAATAATTTTTTGACTCAGATTTGTGGTCTCAAAACCACTATTCTGACTAGGGTCTAAACCGAACTGTTACAGATAAAGTATGTGTGAAAGTTCTGTGTGAAAATTTTATTGTTTGTGTGTTGATTTGTGAAAAAGGACCTAATTGCGTAAAATGCAAAAGTTGTGTGCTAGTAGTTGAAAGTGCTTAATTGTTATGTTTCTTTAAATGTGAGGTCCTTATGTTGATATTGGACCATTGAATTCATGAAATGACCTAGTTGGACATGAGTTAGTGGTTTTTAAATGAAATCATTAAGGTTAAAAATGGTATTTGATAATTAAAGTTAATATTAATAAAACAAAAACATTTTGATGGCTATTATCATCTTCTTGGTACCAAAAATTGAAAGAAAAAGAAAAGAAAAAGAGCTAGCTAGGGTTCGGCTAGGAAATTGGGTGATTAAGGTATGTTCTTTGATCAGTTTTTGATGATTTTTACGTTCTTGTGATTGTTACTTTGTGTTTTATAAAGCCCATGCTTAAATTCATGAAATTAATGATGATTTTGAGTTATGCCATTATTGAATTTGTAAGCTTTGTGATGTTTGATGATGAAAACTAAGTTTTTGATGAGTGATAAACATATTTTCTAAAGTGATTTTGAGTAAAAATGCATTTTTGGAATTTAATTGAGAAGTGTGAAAACTTTGTGTTGAAATGTGAAATAAATGTGAAATATGGGCTGGTAGGGGCACTAGTAATTCGACTAAGCATGGATTAAATTGGATTTTGTGAATTTGATGTATTTGTGAAATAAGGACTAAAATGCTAAAATGTTAAATTATAAGGGTTAAAGTGCTAAATGCCCTAATTGTGTGTTTTTGAATTGAATTGAGTAAAGATGAGATTGAATGAGTTGATTTTATATTATATAGATCAAGAAAAGAGAAATTTAGACCTAGATCGAGGCAAGAACAAAGTGCTCGATTGATCGACTAGTATCGTTGTTTCTACGTCCGAGGTAAGTTCGTGTATAATACATATTGTTTAAATAATGTTCCTAATGTGATGAAATGAATGGAAATGTGATTGTGGAGTTTGGTATTGTGAAATGTGAGTTCAAAGATATGTGGCACTAAGTGTGCGTAAATAGAATAATTACAGTGATGAATAGCATTAAGTGTGCGAGATAAATAAAGCTTTGGCTGTATTATTTGGCACTACGTGTGCAATACCGAGACAAATTTGGATAATGTGATGGCACTAAGTGTGCGATATTATTATAGCTTCGGCTAAATAATTGGCACTAAGTGTGCGAGTTTATCGAACGTTTAAAGAGGATTGAGTGAGTATTGCCATTGAGCATTGAAGTGGTAAATGTGATAGATAAATACGTGATGGTACAGGTATGTACAGAACCTATGTGGTTGATGATATTGTGTATGAGATAGATGGAAGATCATGTGAATGAATGATGAAAAGAATTGGATTGAGTAGCATTATGAATGCTTGTATATGAACATATAGATATGGTATGAAAGTGAGTAATAGCCATGGATGAGTTTGAGTAGTGATGTGAATTGAACTAAGTGTTAGTTAATTTTGCATATTGAATTTGAATTGTTCAATTAATTGTGTTATATTACGAACTTACTAAGCTTTAAAGCTTACTGTGTGAAGTCTTCTCTGTTTTATAGTGGTATTTAAAGCTAGCTCAGATCCGGGGATCGTCAGCGACTCAATCACACTATCGGACATCTATTTTGGTACCTTTTAAAAGTTGTATATATATGGTATATGGCATGTATAGGCTAGTGAGATTGTGGAATGTTTTGAGATGTATAAATCTTGCCATGTGATATGGTTTGAAAATGGACAAGACTTTGGATTGATTTATGTATATGTTTTGCTATGTGAAAATAGTGTATGTGATGTGTATGTATGGTCTTGTGTGAATGGCCATTATGGTATGCTTTGGTGAAATAGAAATGGTATGTTTCATACTTGATTTGATATTTGAGATTGTTAATGATTGTATGTGATTAGATGTTGGAATTTAACATGTAGGGATGACCCAAAATGAGTGGAAATTTGGCCTTGTAAATGGCCTATAATTGCCCACACGGGTGAGCACACGGGCGTGTGTCTCAACTGTGTCCTTTACTGTCCCTACTTGAAGCAGGTCGAACTTGCACACGGGCCAGACACACGGGCGTGTGAGGCCGTGTGACCCTAGTCAGTGTTGCACACGGGGTAAGATATGGTCTAAAGCATGGCCGTGTGAGGCACACGGTCTAGCCACACGGGCGTGTGCCCTATTTTAAAAGAAAAATTTTCTAAGTTTCGCAAAGTTTCTCTATGAGATCGGTTTAGTCCCGAACCTTCTTGAAAGCATGTTTAAGGTCTCGTTGACCTTCTAATGGGACTTTGTGTTATTGATTATTTATGATATGCTGATGTGTGAGCAATGGTTGCTTAAATGTTATGATTCAACCAATAATACCTCATAACCCTAGTCCGGCGATGGATACGGGTTAAGGGGTGTTACATTTTATTAGTATTAGAGCTACGGTTTAGTCAATTTTAAGACTAACGTAGCATGTGAGAGTCTAGCTATACATGCCATATATATACGAACTGTGATAGTGTGATGAATCCTGACAGATAAAATGTGTTTTCGTATAGCAAATGGATCCCAATGCTATAGCTGATGATGTTGAGAGTAATGCGCCTACTCTCGCTCAAGGGACAGCGCCGGCTGAATCTAGGCCAATTTCTAGTAGTCACGAGGGAGAGGCAAAGCAAGCCTTCTTCCAAATGATGAGTGAGTAGTTTATGGAGTTCGTTCGAATGAATCTGGCTGCTCAACAACCTTTACCCCCGCAAGTTCCTATAGCGCCACAAGTTATAGACTCGAATCGATTGAGTAAACCTCTAGTTGATAAGATTTGTAAGTATGGGGCCGAAGAGTTCAGGGCCACAGTTGATGATGATGCCGAGCGAGCTGAATTCTGGCTTGAGAATACTATTAAAGTGTTTGATGAATTATCATGTACTCCTAATGAATGTCTTAAGTGTGCTATTTCACTGTTGAGAGATACGGCGTATCATTGGTGGAAAACATTGATATCTGTGGTTCCGAGAGAACGAATCACTTGGGATTTCTTCCAAACTGAATTCTTGAAGAAATATATCAGTCAACGGTTTATAGATCAGAAACGCAAAGAGTTCTTTGAGTTGAAGCAGGGTCATATGTCTGTTACGGAATACGAGTGAGAATTTGTGAGATTGAGCCAGTATGCACGAGAATGTGTTTCGACAGAAACTACTATTTGTAAACGATTCATTGAAGGGTTGAATGAAGATATTAAACTTCTTGTCAAAATTCTTGACTTGACTGAATTTGTGGTATTGGTTGAAAGAGCTTGTAAGGCCGAGGAGCTTAGTAAAGAAAAGAAGAAAGCAGACTCAGAGGCTAGAGTTGAGAGAAAAAGGTCGATGAATAAGTCATATCACTCTTCATCAAAGAGATTCTGAAATGCAACTAGTCGTTCAAATGGTTCGATTGGACATTCGAGTAGAGATCGTGTAAAACAATATATGAGTTCTAAAGCTCAAATTCCAATAGAATCAAGTGTTGGCAGTGTCAGAAATAATAAGCCTGAGTGTAGACAGTGTGGGAGACGTCATATTGGTGAATGCTGGGGCAAATATAATAATAGAGTTTGTTATAAATGTGGATCACGAGATCACTTCATTTGGGATTGCCCGAAGTTAGCTGAGAAAGATAATGTTCAAAGTGCGAGGCCGAGTAACACGGCAGCTAGGAGTAGACCATCCAAAAACACAGGAATTGTGAGTGGTAGTCAAAGAGGAACAACGGATACAACTGTGAGATCTGAGGCGAGGGCACCTGCCAGAGCATACGTTATTCGCGCTCGAGAAGAAGCGTCATCTCCCGACGTTATTACTGGTATTTTCACTCTTTTTGATACTAATGTTATTGCATTGATAGATCCAGGATCTACTCATTCATATGTTTGTGTGAACTTAGTATCTAGTAAGACTCTGCCTGTTGAGTCTACTGAATTTGTAATTAGAGTATCGAACCCCTTAGGCAAGTGTGTTCTGGTTGACAAAGTGTGCAAGAAATGTCCGTTGATGTTTCGAGATATTTGTTTTCCGGCTAATCTAATGCTATTACCCTTTGATGAATTTGATATAATTCTTGGTATGGATTGGCTAACTTTGCATAATGCTATTGTGAATTGCAAACGGAAGACTATTGATTTAAGAAGTCAGAATGACGAGATAGTCCAAATTGAATCCAGTGATTTGAATGGGTTACCGGCTGTAATATCTTCGATGAAAGCTCTGAATTATGTGAAAAAGGGATGTGAAGCTTATCTTGCATACGTGATTGATACGAAAGTGAAAAAAAAGAAAGTTAAATCTGTGCCTGTAGTTTGTGAGTTCCCTGATGTGTTTTCCTAAAGAATTATCAGGATTACCTCCGATACGAGAAGTTGAGTTTGGCATTGAGTTAGTGCTGGGGACGACCCCTATCTCAATAGCCCCATATAGAATGGCTCCGATAGAGCTAAAAGAATTGAAATCTCAGTTGCAAGAATTGACAGACAGAGGTTTTGCACACCGAGCTTTTCTCCTTAGGGTGCTCCTGTATTGTTTGTGAAAAAGAAAGATGGTACTATGAGGATGTGCATTGACTACCGACAGTTGAATAAAGTGACGATAAAGAATAAATATCCTCTGCCCAGAATCGATGATTTGTTTGATCAGTTGAAAGGGGCTACAGTGTTTTCAAAAATAGACTTGAGATCAGGTTATTACCAGTTGAGAGTAAAAGATTCAGACATTCCGAAAACTGCTTTCAGAACGAGGTACGGGCATTATGAATTTTTAGTTATTCCTTTCGGACTAACAAATGCTCCTACAGTATTTATGGACTTGATAAACCGGATATTCAGGCCGTATTTGGATCGATTTGTCGTTGTGCTTATTGAAGATATTTTAATTTATTCTTGTAATAAGACGGAACATGCCGAGCACCTGAGAATTGTGTTACAGACCCTGCGTGATAAGCAATTGTATGCAAAGTTCAGTAAATGTGAGTTCTGGTTGTGCGAGGTTGGTTTTCTGGGACATATAGTGTCAGTGGCGGGGATACGAGTTGATCCGAGTAAGATTTCAGCAACTTTAGATTGGAAACCTCCGAGAAATGTGTCTGAAATCTGCAGTTTTCTAGGACTTGCTGGGTATTACAGACGGTTCGTAAAAGGGTTTTCGATGATTGCAACTCCGTTGACGAGATTGCTTCAGAAAGATGTGAAATTTGAATGGTCTGAAAAGTGTCAGAAAATCTTTGATCAGTTGAAAGCCTTATTGACTGAAGCTCCAGTGTTAGTACAGCCAGAATTCGGTAAATAATTTTTGATATATAGTGATGCTTCACTGAACGGTCTGGGATGTGTTTTGATGCATGAAGGAAAATTTATAGCTTATGCCTCGAGACAATTGAAACTGCATGAAAAGAATTATCCGACGCACGACCTTGAGTTAGCTGCGATCGTGTTTGCTCTAAAAAATTAGCGTTACTATCTTTTCGGTGAGAAATGTCATGTGTTTTCAGATC
The DNA here is from genome assembly GCA_025698515.1 of Gossypium sturtianum. Lineage (NCBI taxonomy): Eukaryota > Viridiplantae > Streptophyta > Magnoliopsida > Malvales > Malvaceae > Gossypium > Gossypium sturtianum. The sequence goes on along the minus strand of CM046943.1, from coordinate 118,882,999 downwards.
ATAAAAGTTTGAAATATCTGATGACTCAGAAAGATTTGAATCTGCGACAGAGAAGATGGTTAGAACTGTTAAAAGACTACGAGCTTGTGATTGATTATCATCCGGGAAAAGAAAATGTTGTTGCTGATGCTTTAAGTTAGAAATCACTGTTTGCGCTACGTGCGATGAATGATCATTTAGTTCTGTCTGATGATGGTTCGGTTTAGCTAAATTTAAAGTGAGACCATTGTTCTTACAGCAGATTTGTGATGCCCAAAAAGTTGACAAAGAAATACTAGCGAAATGAGCTCAGTGTGATTTGAACTCTGATTCAGAATTTCGAGTTGATGATGATGATTGTCTGAGATTCCGAGATCGGATTTGTGTTCCGAGAAATCCAGAATTGATTCAGATGATTTTGAACAAAGCTCATAGTAGTCGTTTGTCTGTTCATCCAAGAAGTACGAAAATGTACAATGATCTGAAACAGTTTTACTGGTGGCCTAGAATGAAAAGAGATATCTCTGATTTTGTTTGAAATGTTTGATCACATCGGCAAGTTAAATTTGAACATCAAAAGTGCCATCCGGTTTATTCTGACCAGTCATGATTCCTGAGTGGAAATGGGAGAGAATCACGATGGACTTTGTGTCGGGATTACCCTTATCTCCGAGAAAGAAAGATGCAATATGGGTGATAGTTGATAGATTAACGAAATCAGCTCATTTTATTCCGGTAAGAACGGATTACTCACTTGATAAGTTAGCTGAGTTATACATTTCTGATATTGTGAGATTGCACGGGGTACCATTATCTATTGTGTCTGACAGAGATCCGAGGTTTATTTCGCAATTTTGGAAGAAACTACAAGAGGCTTTAGGTACGAAGTTGCACTTTATTACTGCTTTTCATCCGAAAACGGATGGTCAATCCGAGCGGATCATTCAGATTCTCGAGGATATGTTAAGATGTTGTATTCTTGAGTTTGAAGGTACGTGGGAAAAGTATCTGTCGTTGATTGAATTTGCGTATAATAATAGCTTTCAATCAAGCATTAAAATGGCACCATATGAGGCTCTTTACGGCCGTAAATGCAGAACACCATTGTACTAGAATGAGCTTAGTGAGAATAAGATTCACGGGGTAGATTTAATTAGAGAGACTGAGCAAAAAGTGAAAGTGATTCGAAACAGTTTGAAAGCGGCATCAGATCGTTAGAAATCTTACGCAGATTTGAAATGAAAAGATATTGAATTTGAGATCGGTGATAAAGTGTTTTTGAAATTATCTCTGTGGAAGAAAATACTCGATTTGGCAGAAAAGGCAAATTGAGTCTGAGGCTTATCGAGCCGTATGAGATTTCTAAGCGTATTGGGCCGGTTGCTTATAGATTGTTGTTGCCACCTGATTTAGAGAAGATTCATAATGTGTTTCACGTATCGATGCTTCGACGATATAGATCTGACCCATCGCATGTAATTGCCCCTACTGAAGTTGAGATTCAGTCTGATTTATCGTATAGCAAATAACCGACTAGAATTCTGGCTCGTGAGATCAAAGAGTTGAGAAATAAGAAAATTGCTTTAGTGAAAGTGTTGTGGCACAGACACGGGGTTGAAGAGGCTACGTGGGAGCCCGAGGTTGCTATGAGAGAGCAATACCCGAATCTATTCACTGGTAAGATTTTTTGGGACGAAAATCCCTAATGGGGGAGAGTTGTAACAGCCGATTTAGACCCTAATCGAAACAGTGGTTTTGGGACCACAAATTCGAGTCTGAAAAATATTTTAATATTATTTTTGATGTTTATGGCATGTGATAAAGTATGTGTGAAAGTTCTGTGTGAAAATTTTATCGTTTGTGTGCTGATTTGTGAAAAAGGACCTAATTGCGTAAAATGCAAAAGTTGTGTGCTAGTAGTTAAAAGTGCTTAATTGATATGTTTCTTTAAATGTGAGGTCCTTATGTTGATATTGGACCATTGAATTCATGAAATGACATAGTTGGACATGAGTTAGTGGTTTTTAAATGAAATCATTAAGGTTAAATTTGGTATTTGATAATTAAAGTTAATATTAATAAAACAAAAACATTTTGATGGCCATTATCATCTTCTTGGCTCGAAAATTGAAAGAAAAAGAAAAGAAAAAGAGCTAGCTAGGGTTCGGCTAGGAAATTGGGTGATTAAGGTATGTTCTTTGATCAGTTTTTGAAGATTTTTACGTTTTTGTGATCGTTGCTTTGTGTTTTATAAAGCCCATGCTTAAATTCATGAAATTAATGATGATTTTGAGTTATTCCATTGTTGAATTTGTAAGCTTTGTGATGTTTGATGATGAAAGCTAAGTGTTTGTTGAGTGATAAACATATTTTCTAAAGTGATTTTGAGTAAAAATGCATTTTTGGAATTTAATTGAGAAGTGTGAAAACTTTGTGTTGAAATGTGAAATAAATGTGAAATATGGGCTGCTAGGGGCACTATGGAAATTCGTCTAAGAATGGATTAAATTGGATTTTGTGAATTTGATGTATTTGTGAAATAAGGACTAAACTGCTAATGTAACATCCCGATTTAGGGCCTAGTCGGAATAGTGGTTTGAGACCACAAATCCGAGGGTCATGAATGAGTTTTTGAGGTTTATATTATGTATGCATGCTAGTGTGAAAGTTTCATGAAACAATTTTGTTAAATTGTGGTTGAATTGTCCAAAAAGGACTAAATTGCAAAAGTTGCAAAATGTGTGTTTCTAGAATCTATTTGTGTGAAATAGCTTTAGATTATTAATTAGAGGTCTTTAAATAGCAATTTACCAAAATTCTAATTTTTGGACAAAAATGGGCATGGATGAGTCAAAATTTGAAGTTTATCAAAAAAGACATTTTGGTCATTTATCAAATAAGCGATTAAATAGGTGAAAAGATGATAAAAATTCACTCATCTTCTCCCCCAAGCTGCCAAAAATTAGAGAAGCCATTGTTAGGGCTCTTTCAATTTTTCAAGCTTGCTAGTAAGTGCTCTTAAGCCCGGTTTTTGATATTCTTCGTATTTTTGAAGTCCTAGTAGTATGAGTAAGCTATTTTTAGCTATTTGGTGAGCTATTATGGATGTTCAAAAATGTACATATGTATGACATGCATGTATTTTGATGTTTTATGGAAGAATATGAAAGCTTGATGTAGTAGAAACATCTTTTGCTAAGTGATTTTCCATGAAAATGCATGTAGGGACTTAGTTGTGAAAATCTTAAGTTTGGTCATACATGGGTGATTTAGTGAGAATTGTTGAATGCTTTAGTTGAGTAAGTGTTTCGGCTAAGCATGAAAGGCTAGAAAGTTGAATAAAAATCACTTTACGAGCCTTTAGGGCTAAAGTGTAAATATGAGAAAGTTTAGGGGCAAAATAGTAATTTTGCTAAAGTATGAGATGTGGGTCAATTTAGTCAATGTGTGTATTGAATAAGCTGATTTATTCATTATAGATCAAGAAAGACAAAGCCCGGATCGAAACCGAGGCAAAAGCAAGGTGGTGGACTAAATTGCACATTTCAATACTTTTGAGTATCGAGGTAAGTCTATGCCTAAACAATGCATTCATACTTACAATTTGTTAATGCTAGCTAGGGTGTAGCATGAATGAGAATGAATGAGAATGATTGGGAACCTATGTGGTTCAAGTAGAATGAATGTAATATAGATGTGAATGGATGAATAATTGGGTAAATAGACTTGTGCATGTGTTGTGATAATGCTAGATGGTGGGCTAAGTGCGATACCATCCAAATGCATATTGACGATGAGCTGGCTATGTGCGATGCTATCGTTAAGTATATCATTTAGTGGCTATGTGCGAGATCACTATGATTGCCTTTGTGGTAGGCTAAGTGCGATACCACCTTATAAATTGATTGTGGTGTGCTAAGTGCGAAACCACCGAGATATTGGGTGTATGGACTAATTGTGTGTAATAGTTTGTGTGGATAAGATATGTGGATTAGTTATGTGGATTAGCTATGTGAGTTAGCTATGTGGATGTATTATTGAGCAATAATGATGTGTTGTATATTGTGTAAATGTGATATTGAATGCAGGGGTGCATTTCAATAGTTATGAGCATGTGACTCATGATGTGTTGGTAATAAGGTAAGGGATAGAAAGAGTAAGCATAGTTGTGTATCATATGTTGGTATAATGCTAATTGTGGTTGGGCTTATACTATGATGCTTAATTGTTTATGTGTAAACTTACTAAGCTCAAAGCTTACTCCCTTTCTTTTCCCTTGTCTTATAGATTCAAAGTGGTGAATCGAGATACGAGGATCATTGGAAGATAGACCACATATCAGCACACTTTGGTACATGAAACTTAATGTTTTGTATATGGCATGTATAGGGGCTAGACAAGTTAGTCAAATTTGTTGTAAATGGATAAGATGTGTTAGTCTTTTTTATGGGAAGTGTATTTTGTATAATGCCATAGTTGTTGGCTATTACATTATATGAAAAAGATATAGTTTTCTATGTGAGATTGTATTCAATTTGAGTTGATTATGATTTTGTTGGATGAGTATTTGTTGTGTATGCTAGAAGGGTGAAAAGAACTTGGCACTTAGCTTTGTCCTTGACCATGTGGTTAGACACACACGAGGCGTGTGTCTAGACCATGTGTGACACACTGGTCAGCCCACGGACATGTCTTTGTGGCCGTCGTCCCTGCATGTTAATATTTTAAAACAGAATAGACCACGGACTAGTCACACATGCGTGTGCCTAGGGCGTGTGGGATTAATCGATGTTGGTTACGGGCCAGCCACACGGGCGTGTGTCTAGACTTTAGGCCGTGCGAGGGAAGTCAGTGTTCACCACGGTTGGGGAGCACGGGCGTGCCATGGCCGTGGGGCAATTGGCAGAATGCTCGGGTTTTTAGCACGGCTAGGGAACATGGGCGTGTGTGTCCATACACGGGCGTGTTACATAGTGCACAGGCGTGTGAACCCTGTATAAAAGAAGAAAATTTTTAAGGATCGTAAAAGTTCCGGATTAGTCTCGAGAGCCCTCGTGTGTATGAGTGAGGCCTCGTAAGTCGAGAATGAGGTTATAGAGAGTAATGACGTTGAGCCTACATGGCGATTAAGTGGGTTGAGTTCGGTAACGCCTCGGGCCCGGTTCCCGACGTAGAACCCGGGTAAGGGGTGTTACAGCTAAAGTGTGAAATTATAAGGGTTAAATTGCAAAATGCCCTAATTGTGTGTTTGTGAATTGAATAGAGTAAAGATGAGATTGAATGAGTTGAATTTTATATTATATAGATCAAGAAAAGAGAAATTCAGACCTAGATCGAGGCAAGAACAAAGTACTCGATTGATCGACTAGTATCGTTGTTTCTACGTCCGAGGTAAGTTCGTGTATAATACGTATTGTTTAAATAATGTTCCTATGTGATGAAATGAATGAAAATGTGATTGTGGAGTTTGGTATTGTTGATCGTAATGTCAGAGTCTTAAAAATTTATATAAAGAGAATGATCGAACCTGGAAACTAACTATGACAACGATTTGAGGCAAGCGCACCTATCGAACAGTAGTATAGTTAAGACAAGATCGGATTGTCGAACCCAAAGGAACTAAAAGTACTAATACTAACTTTCTTTTTATTATCTAGCCTAAAATAAAGGGAATATTTGTTTAATCTAAATTAACTAACTACTAAGTTAAAGACTCTAAGACAAAGAAGAATGAATTTGGGGAAATACTTGTGGGAAAAACCAATTGATTAAGACAATACCCGAGGAAGAATCCACCTAGACTTCACGTGTTATCTAACCTTTGAACTGCAGACGATTTATTCACTTGACTTGATCCGTAGGACTCCTAAATTATATTAATACCTCCGTCGAGGCTACTAACGTCTAACCCTAGGTTGATTAATTGAAATCTCTTTCTAATTAAAACCCCTAGAATTGCATTAACTCGATCTATGGACTCCTACATTAGGTTTCACCCTAATCAGGAAAAATCTCGTCACCCTATGTCTAGGCATGCGATCAACTCGGCTTAATTATGCTAGATCTACTCTTAGGCGGGGACTTTTGCTCCTCCACCTAAGCACATCAAACTTGAATCAATATCCGGAAATATCAAAACAAGAATTAAGAACACATAATTAAGAGCGAATCAAGTATTTATCATATAGTTGAGAAAACAATAACAAGATTCATCTTAGGTTTCATCCCCTCGTGTATCCGAGGAGTTTAGTTCATAATGATAAAAGAAAACATCTCGTAAGAAAAGATAAAACAAAACATAAGAAAAACCCTAAAACTCCCTGAAGGAATTGAAGAGAGATCCTTCGTCTTGAGTATGACTCCGACTTCTTGAGATGAATCAACTGGGTTTCTTCGAGTAAATCCCACAATTCTGACCTCTCCGGCTCGGCTCCTTGGCCTAGCTGGACGCCCCCGACAGAAGGCTTCTGTCCATCCCCTTTTAGGTCATACTTAGGTTGTCTATATAGGCTTCGAAATGTGTTACTTCGCCTCTAAGTATCCTAACCCAAATAGAATTTCTCTTTGCCACGGCAGGGACACGCCTTGGCACACGTCCGTGTAAGTTGTGGCCAGGCCGTGTTCGAGTCTATCAATGAGGCACAGCCGTATGGATTTTGGCCCAGGCCGTGTTGATTTCGTGATTTGGCCCATTTGGTCCGTTTTAAGCCTGTTTCTCGTTCTTTTCATTCCCCGGTGCTTTCCTGAGTATAAAACATGAAAAATAAAGGATTAAGAGCACCAAATTACATAATTCAAGGCTTAAATCATCCAAAACCATGCTAAATGTGGGCTTAAAATATGTTACTATTACGGTTTATCAAATACCCCCAAACTTAAGCTTTTGCTTGTCCTCAAGCAAAATTCTCAACTCATAATTAAAACAAACTTCCTCAATAATATTCATCGATAGTGTTTCATCATAATTCATAGATAATTCATACATGGATAATTCAACTCAAAGAGTCCTAAAGATTCAAACATTCTAAGTCATACATTTTGTAGCATGAAAACATAGGTGTTTCCCCTTATCTAAATAATTACCCCTGATTCAAAATCGACAAGGACTGACATCCTCGCAAAAGATTCAGTCAAATCACTCGAGGTGTTTAAGGTTCAGGAAAAAACACTCATAAGTCAAACATGAAAAGTTAATCCCATAGGCTTGCATGAAAATCAAATCTCCACCACTATAATATGAGATGATACACAAATCAAAAGGTCTTTTACTTGGGGTTATACTTGGGGCTTGGTTAAAGGTGTGGATAAAGGCTAAACTAGAGGGTTAGAATCGAGACTGACCTGACAAATTACCTAGCTAGAAACAATGAACTGAATATAAATAATTACATCAATTGAAAATTTGTAATAATACTACTCTAATACGAGCTTTTTCTTCAACAATTGGGATTTAAACGTATAAGCTCACTTAATCACAGAACTAATAATGAATATACTTCAATTTTTTTAAGAACAAATCAAGTAATAAGAAGATAGAATTTAACAACTGATAAAGAAAATAGTTAAGTAATCGATCAAATCAAATCTCGATATAGGGGTAGTCAAGAAGAATGGTGATAATGAATACAAAGGGTTTTGGGTTAATATTAGTGGGTGAGTCAATAAAATGGGTTGTTAGGATCAAAGGGGTTCACTAGGGGTTAATTATGAAGGTAGGCTTTTTAGTGGAGTGAGTGGGTTAAAACCTAGGTGCCTTCATCATCTTTGTATATCAAATCAAAGATGTGGTCTCGACATGTATAATCGATGCAAGTTCTAGAATAACAAATCAACGTTGACACACTCATAATCAATAAAATGAGCAAGAAAAATAATATATGCTCTTAAGGCTCAAAATCTCACAAGAGAAAATTATGGGTTTTTGATGTCAACCTCGTAAATTTTAAACTTCAAAGTAATATTCAAATTCAGGTCGACAACCTAGAAAATTTTTTTATTCTGAAAAATAGACTTATCATGCTTGAGTCTCTAGTATCTTAAAGTTTAATCATCAATGCACAATTATCAATGATTTAATCTAAAATATATCAATAAAAATCATAATTCATAGGAAATTTCATTTTAACAGTAATATGAGAAATTTTACTTAAGAACAATATATAATTCAGGATTTGAGAATAATGCAAAAAGTTTGGCACTTTTAAGTTTTACCCCCCACACTTAAGATGTACATTGCCCTAAATGTACAAAGATAGATATAAATTTATAAAAGATAGGGAGAGATGAAACTTCCTGAATTTGGATGGATTCCTTGAGTTGGAGGTGTGGAAACTTGATTCGGAGGTGAAAGATAAGTTAGAGGAGGCGTCTCTGGTGGTGGTATGGGGGCTGCCCACTATTACTGCGCTAGATGAAGAAATTGGGTAGCCCGTGAAGAAATAGCCAAGAAATACTAAGAAAAATTCAAAATAAACTAATTATTTATTTAAAGACAAGAAAGATAAAGAGAAAGATCGTAAAAAGTAAAAAAATAAGAAAAAGAAAAGACTTATGGACTAAAGAGTCCTTATTGTTGGATGGTTCGCGAGGTGGGTGTGATTTCTAAGGCCGCGGTGATGTTGGCAGAGGTCGTGGTGGGGTGATTCCCAAGCAGCCTGAAGAACCTAAAAACAAGAAACTAAAATAAGATACACTAAATTTAGTGGAAGAGAAGTTAAGATAAGGAAAATAAAGGAGAAGAGAAAAGAAAAATAAGAGTTAAATGGCCTCAAAGACCCTTGGCTTGTCGAATAATTGAAGCGGTCGGCATGAACTTATGTAGATCGATCTCCCAGAGGGAGACTGTGCTTGGATCCTTCTGCTTCTTCGACATAGATGTGGTGGAGGTCAAGGGTTTAGGGAAGGACTAAAGAAGAAAAGTATGGAAGGGGAGGGGTCTGAAGAATAGGATGGGAGAAAGGAGGTGGGGAGTAGGTGAGAAGAAGGAGGGGGTTTAAATAGAATTTTCAGGTTTGGTACACACCCACGCCCGTGTACCATGGGTGTGTCGAGTCACACGGCCATGTCGCACGGTCGTGTTATGCTTCTTTTCGTTTCTCCCACGCCCAGGTTCAGGTCATCACGCCCGTGTAGGATCAAACAGTGTCGACCACGGCCGCATCGCACGGTCGTGGCGAGTTAGTTGGAGCCCGTGTGACTTCCCTTAGTGTCGGCCACGGCCATATCACACGGCCGTGGCAATTTAGAGTCGTCCGTGATCTGGGAATCTTTTGTCATTGGCTCGTACTACCTCTGCTATGTCAGTACGGGAGTCCGTAGTATCCACACGGCCACGACCACGGCCGTGTGCAAGGCTGTGTGGTATAGAAATCTACACCTTGTTTAGTTAATAGTTAGCTGCTAAAAAGGAGAAATAAAAGTAAAAATAAAAGTAAAAATAAAATAAACTAAAAATATAAAGAGTAACAGAGTTAGTGCTCGGGTTGCCTCCCGAGAAGCGCTCGTTTATAGTCTTAAGCTAGACTTACCTCTCATTCGCATAATCAGGGTGGTTTGAAGAGTTGAACATCTTTCCTCATGCTGTCTGTCCTATTATCCGTGTATAGTTAAAGTCGAGTAGCGTTTATTTTGAAAGTGCCAAATGTAGGATTACTTACCTTGACTGTTCCGTATGGGAAAATATTGATTACCTTAAAAGAGATTTCTTTGTTTGTATTAGGGTCGGGCGGAACAATTCGAGGGTCTGTTCTATCTAACAATACATGATCCCCTATTTTGAAGTGATTTGCTGTTCCTAATAACTCGTCTGGTGGTTCCTTCGGTTTTACTTCGTGTATTCCTAGTTTCTCCTTGAAATGTGTCTTCCACTCGTCTAGGTCATCAACTTGAAGCCTTCGATCCTCATGAGTTATTTCCTTATTGTTATGAGATGTAGGATCTGGCTCGGGTGTGTAGTTCCGTGGTGCTTCCTGAAAAGAAGGTTTAACTGAATGGTCATTAATAGAATTTATTTTCTCACCTTGATTGCTTGATGTCCTAGCTGAGTCGAGAGCCTAAAGACTGATTGATTTGTCACCTATACGGAGTATTAATTCACCTGTACCCATATCAATTTTAGTTCTGGCAGTTGCTAAAAAGGGTCTTCCTAAAATTAAGGGGATACTATTGTCCTCATCCATGTCTAAAACTACAAAGTCTACTGGGAATATGAATTTATCAATCTTTACGAGAACATCTTCGATTATACCCCTAGGAATTCGAATAGTCTTATCAGCTAATTGAATGCTCATCCTAGTTTTTTTGGGTTTCCCTAGACCTAGTTGTTTAAACATTTTATAAGGCATAACATTTATGCTTGCCCTTAAATCAGCTAAAGCGTTATTAATAGATAAACTACCAATTAAACATGGAATTGTAAAACTCCATGGATCTTTTAATTTTCGTGGTAGTTTATTTTGTAGAATTGCTGAGCACATTGCGTTTAGCTCCACATGCGATGCCTCGTCTAACCTCCGTTTGTTTTTCAAAAGCTCTTTTAAAAATTTTCTTGAATCTGGCATCTGCGAAAGAGCTTCGAGAAGCGGTAAGTTAATATGTAATTTCTTTAAAAGTTTAAGAAACTTACCGAACTGTTCCTCTATGTTATCTTTCTTCATTTCTTCGGGATATGGTATGCGAGGTTGGTACTCTTTGATTATCGGTTTTGATTTATCATGACTTACCTCGACCTTACCTTCCTCTACCACATCCTCTTGCCTTAATTTGGGTTCATCTAACCCTTTACTATCATGAGCGATTATGGCTTGAAGTTGCTCCTTTGGGTTAGTTTCAGTGTTGCTTGGCAATCTACCTTGTGGTCGTTACGACATGATCTTGGTAAGTTGACCTACGATTCTTGATCTCTTGAATCGATGCTTGCTGACTTTCAAGTGTTGTCTCGACTTTTGAAGACGGGTTTACGAGGCGCTATGAATTTTTCAGCATCTTCTCAAGGTTGACTTCTTTTCACGTGGGTAGGGCTGATTTTGAAAATTTGGAGGGGGTTGTTGTCTTTGATTTCCTTGACCACCCCATGAAAAATTGGGGTGGTTCCTCCAATGTAACACCCCAAACCCGGTCAACACACCACGACCGAATCTGGCATGTCACAGAGGAAATCGTTTTGAAGGAAACAGGTTACCGGTTTGTTTTCAGTGAAAAACTATTTTTTGTTTTATGTTTGTAGAAACCAAGTGCATGATTAGTTGAAAACCCATGATATAATTTGAAATCTCGGTAATAAATCTTTAAAACTTAGTTGTCGATCCATAGGTTTAGAAAACGCTTATGTCATTTTAAAACCCGATGTTCCTTCCTTAACTATTTAGAAATCAGTTAAGTTGAATGTGGAAAACTTAAGTTTGAAATCCATTTGAGTTGTTGTTGTTATCAGTTGATTTGTTTTACCTAATGGTAAAGATTTGAAAACCATTGCGTTCTTGAGTTTAGAAAACCTTGGCTCAAATTATTAAGTTAACCATGTGACTTACTTAGCTAAGTTTAACACAATTCCAAAGCATAAAAATAATCCAAACATAATCAAAAGGCCGTATTACAAACCCAAAATAAAAGTGAAACCAAATTAAAATGACATAAAGTACCAAACCAAATTCCACGTAAAAACCGAGTTCATTTAATGCATGGCCACCTCGAGTCCGCCTTGGCTCCTCATCCGCGATCTATGAATCACACGAAAGATAAGGGAGAAGGTGAGTCACCAAGACTCGGTGCATAATCCCCTCCCGATTAATGCAAGCGTACTTACACAAATCATAACCAAGCAATATATATAATGCACCCAAACCTAGCCATCCATAACTCCTTTTCTACCCCGTGTGGTACAAAACCTTTGGTGGTGCTGGTGACCCAAAGTCACGATATCCAATAATTTTATGGTGCCAAACTCTTTGGTGACCCAAAGTCACGAGTAATCCATCCGTGGGGCCAACCCACGTGTGATACCAAATCACTGGCGTCAATCCCGTTATATCAAATGTGGGGCCAACCCACTGTGGTGCTAAGCCACTAGGGCGAGCGCTATGAGGTGCCAAACCTCACGTGACCCAAAGTCACGAAATATCAATAATCTGGGTGTGGGGCCAACCCACGTGTGATACCAAATCTTTGGCGACGATCCCAAAATATCATTTGTGGGGCCAACCCTTTGTGGTGCTAAGCCACTTTGGGACAAGTCGCTATGAGGTGCCAAACCTCCGTGACCCAAAGTCACAAAATAATGCGTGGTACCAAACCACTTTGGAGGTGCCAAACCTCTGGTGACCCAAAGTCACGGATATCATCTTCCCCTTCCTCTCATATCACCCATACCAATGCATTACAAGTGCAAATCATGCCATCATGCTTTAACGTGCAACATAAAGAAAATATATCATAAATCATATTATTATGCACCATATCGCAAAAGTCATATCGAAGCGGACTTACAGAATCCTTGCTCATACCCATAAGGCATCATATTAAGATCTACACAGTTTCCGCTTTTAACACATTTAGGTTATTAACATATTTACTTAGTTATAAAGTGTGTAAGTTACACACCTGTCACTAACGTAAGCACTAAATCCCGAAGGACCGATCTACTGCACTAGATCTCCTTGATCCTCAATGCTTCTTTGAATACTAACCATGCTAAGTATGTGAGAACGATCCTTCCCCTACAATCGGCAATCATCATAACTTAGTCTTAATAGCCTTCGGCTTTTCCAAATAACTTAAAGAATGATTAAACCGAGATGGATCCTTACCACAGACTTACCAAATCCGATTTGTGAGAGTAGAGGGCTTAGATCGATTGCTTCCAAAATCCCGGAGAACCTAGGAGAAATCGGTTCCTATAGATGGTTAACAAAACACCCACAAATGCCAAAGTTCGGCTTTTCCTACCATATGAGTCGACGAGAAGAGAGAAAGTGAGAATGTAGTTTTGGTCAAGAACCCTTACCCCTTTTCAAAATCGATTGGAGAAAAACCAAAAGAGATCCACCCTTGTTGATATTCGGCCAACACAATATGAGAAAGAATGGAAGAAATTTCGACAAAGAGTTGAATGATGAAGGAGTTTAGGCTATGGTTGATAGAAAACAAATAGATGGGATTCGGCTAGAGTGAAAAGAAGAAGATGGGAGAAAGATATTTAGTATTCGGGTTAGGCTTAAAGAAAAGAGATTCAAAAGTTTCGGCAAAAGAAAGTAAAGAAGAAGATGTGGTTTTTAGCGATTATGAAAAGAAGAAAAAGAAAGATGGAAGAGAGGAGATTCGGCCAAACGCTGAGAAGAAGAGAAGATGAGGGGAAGAGGGTTGCTTTTCGGCTACAAAGAAAATAAAGGATGAGAGAGGGGCTCCAAAAGAGGTTCGGCCAAATGCCTAAGAGAGAAATCGACACACACCTATGATCTTTCGGCTTTTGTTTCACTATGGTGCACTAGGAGAAATCGGCAATGCTCAAAAGGGGTTTCGGCTTTTGATACACAAACAAAGGCTAGCCGAAAATGTCATCTAGCCACTAAAGAATTTTGGCAACCCCTTCGACTCTCAAAACCGAACACTCCCCTAGCGGGAGTTCAAAATTCGGCCACTTCCCCAAATTCCTCTCGGTCACTAATTCAAATGAATTTGAATTCCACAAGTTCCTAAATTTTCTCCTTGCCACCCATTTAAATATTTTGACTTAGTCCATGCTTATCGATGAGTTTGTGCTTGAGCACAACTCCTCCCCTTGGCGTCAAAATGCAAAGCGAAAATGAAATTCTCTTTGCTCGAACTCGAGCTCTCCCTTCCCTACATGTGGCGTCAATCACTAGGCTCTAAGTGGCGCCTCCTTGCCACTCTGCCAAGCCAATTCTTGTGCCAAAATACCCCACGAATTACACTTAACCCCTAGCTCCTTCAGCTCCCTTTTCTTAAAACTTAAAAGCAAAAATTTTCCTGCCACCTGGGCCTACTCTAGACTTATAACTAGCTCTTAAAACACCTCAAATAACAACACCACAGTCCATACTCATGCAAAACAATTCAATCACAACTAACCCCTATTTTAGGATATTATAGTTCTACCCCCCTTAAAAATAATTTCGGCCTCGAAATTACCTGGTCAAAAGAGTTGAGGGTATTGCTGTCTCATCACATCATCTGGTTCCCACGTAGCTTCTTCCACGCCATGATTCTGCCATAATACCTTCACTAACGAAACTGACTTCTTACGCAAGTCTTTCACATCTCGGTCCAAAATCGATCTGAGTTCCTCTTCCATGGTCATATCTGGACTCACCTCTATTTCTTCCATTGCTACAACATGTGATGGATCTGAACGATAACGCCTAAGCATGGAGACATGGAACGCATCGTGAATCGACTCATTTCTGGCGGCAACTCGAGCTGATAGGCTACTAGTCCCACTCGTCTCAGTACCACATACGACCCAATAAACCTTGGACTTAATTTGCCTTTCCTTCCGAACCTCAATACCTTCTTCCACGGCGAGACCTTGAGAGAAAGACCTTGTTGCCCACAGCGGCAAACTCTATATCCTCCGCTTGAGATCGGCATATGACTTACGCTCTGTTCGAAGCTTCCTTCAATCAAGCACTGAATCAACATAACCTTGTCCTCGGTCTCGCAACCAACTACGGTCCCAACATCGATGTTCACCCAACTCCGTCCAACATGTAGGTGTGCGACACTTCCTACCATACAACGCCTCGTATGGTGCCATCTTGATGCTTGCTGGTAACTATTGTTGTATGCGAACTCGGCTAATGGTAAAAACTCTTCCCGGCTACCATGAAGTCCAAAACACAACCTCTCGGCATATCCTCCAAAATCAGTATAACCCCTTTCCATTGCCGTGCCGATCGGTGTGGATGAAATGCCGTCTTGAAATCCAAACGCGTACCCAAAGCTGATGCAAAGCTTTCCAAAACCTCGGCGTAAATCGGGATCCCTATCCGAGATGATCGATCTTGGCACACCATACAACCTCACTATCTCTCGACACATACGACTTAGCTAACTCTCAAGCGAGTAATCAACCCTTACACGGTATGAAGTGAGTCGACTTAGTCGACGATCCACAATTACCGGGATCGAGTCCTTCTTACTAGGCGTAAGGGGTAATCCACGACAAAATCCATAGTGATCCTCTCCCACTTCCCTTTGTGGAATCTTCACCGGTGAAGCAAACCCGACAATCGATGTTCGGCCTTGACTGGCCGACACGTCGGACACTTTCCCACAAACTCCGTTACTTCCCGTTTAAGACACGCCACCAAAATCGCTGCTCTCTTAAATCCTGTACATCTTACTACCTCCGGGATGCATAGCGTATGGGCCGCTATGTGCGTCTGAAGAATCCTCTGCCTTAACTCGACATCCTTCGACATACAAGCTTTTCCTTGAAAACACGAAGTACTCCATCCTTTGGACAAGCTGTAATCCTCTAAACCACCATTACGAACTTGCAACCTCGCGCATTCAAACCCTCATCCACTAATTGTTTCTCCTTGATTTGCTCTACCTGGTCGGCTTAACTGTAATTCGCCAAAAGACTCCCATCGTCATACAAGCTAAGACGAGCAAACATCGCTCTTAAGTCTGGTACAACCTTACGGCTCAACGCGTCTGCCACCACGTTAGCCTCTCTTGGATGATACTCGATTGAACAGTTGTAGTCCTTCAACAAATCAATCCATCTGCGCTGTCTCAAGTTCAAATCCTTCTGAGTCAAAAGATACTTCAGACTCTTGTGATCTGTGTAGACTATTGACCTTTCTCCATATAAGTAATGCCTCCAAATCTTCAAGGCAAAAACCACTGCTGCTAGTTCCAAGTCGTGCGTCGGATAATTAACCTCATGCGGTCTTAGCTGTCGAGATGCATAAGCCACTACCTTTCCGTCCTGCATCAGCACACATCCCAAGCCAGTATGTGATGCATCGCAATATACCGTGAATTCTTTCCCTACCTCTGGCTGAATCAAAACCGGAGCTTCAGTCAGAATCCTTTTCAACTTGTCAAAACTTTCCTGCTGTTTCTCAGACCACACAAATGGAACCCCCTTTCTCAATAACTTGGTCATCGGTGCTGCGATCAAAGAAAATCCCTCTACAAACCTCCGATAATACCCTGCCAGACCTAGAAAACTTCGAATCTCCGCAACTGACTTAGGCGGCTTCCAATCCAACACTGCCTCAATCTTTCGAGGGTCCACTCTAATCCCCTCGGCTGATACTACGTGACCCAAGAAAGTCACCTCCTTAAGCCAAAACTCGCACTTACTAAATTTAGCAAATAACTGCTTTTCCCTTAGAGTCTACAACACTACTCGCAAAATGCGCATCATGATCATCCTCCGATTTCGAATACACCAATATGTAGTCTATAAACACCACGACAAACTGGTCCAAATACTGCTGAAACACCCGATTCATCATGTCCATGAATGCTACCGGCGCGTTAGTCAACCCAAATGGCATCACCAGGAATTCGTAGTGCCCATACCGAGTGCAAAACGCCGTCTTATGGATATCAGGCTCTTTCACCTTTAGCTGATGATATCGACCTTAAGTCGATCTTTGAGAAAACCGATGCACCCTTTAGTGATCAAGCGGTCATCTATCACGGGCAGCGGATACCTATTGTTTTGATCGTCAGCTTATTCAATTGGCGGTAGTCTATACACATCCGCATCGTACCGTCCTTTTTCTTGACAAAGAGTACCGGTGCTTCCCAAGGCGAAACACTTGGCCGGATGAAACCCCGGTCCAACAACTCCTGAATCTGAGCCTTTAGTTCCACTAACTCCTTCGGCGCCATCCTATACGGGGCAATAGACACTTTGCGCGATTCGGGTAGCAAGTCTATGCCAAATTCAACCTCACGATCTGGAGGCAGTCCCGAAAGTTCCTCTGGAAATACGTCAGCAAATTCCTTTACTATTCGGACATTCTCCACAGCAGACTCCTTAGCCTCCAAGGCACACACATGAACCATAAATGCTTCACAGTCCTTCCTGACCATCTTCTCAGCTTTCAAAGCAGATACCATGTTGGATAGATAATCTCTTCTATTACCTATCATAACCACGTCTTCACCCTCAGTAGTCTTCAAAACCATGCGCTTAGCGCAATCCAAACTTGCACTGGTACTTCACGGCCAGTCCATCCCAAGAATCGGATCGAACTCCCCAAACGGCGGTTCCATCGGATCGACTACAAACACTACCCCACGGAGTTCTAGGGGTACATCCCTATCTGACTTATTTACTTCTACTGAGTGACCTAGAGGGCTAATTACTGTCATCTCCTAGAAGTAGTCTCACGATCTAGGTTCATGGTCTCTACTATGCTACTAGCAACATACGCAATGCGTCGAACCCACATCAATCAAAGCAAAGTATATGGTAATCCAAAGATCAAACGTGCAGGTTATGACATCCGGTGCATCGCTCCTCTCGGCGCCTCATTGCATATACCAACCCAGTGTCTTGCCTCGGTGTTGCTGCACCTCTGCCGGTGCTCGCGGCCCCGACCGAACCATTACCTCCACTACCGTTACCACGACCCCTGCGCGGTGGCGGTCCCTCATTTCTGACCGAGAGCACGACCACGACCCGAGGATGAATCACGGCTTGCTTACGTGGGCCAGTCTCTCACACGATGGTCCAATGAGCCACACTCAAAGCATCCTTTTCCACCCGGTCCAACATCCTCCCCAATGAGATTTCCCACATCGGTTACCATGCTGCGGTCCTGGTCACGATTGGCGACATGAGACCTTCAAGCTCGATTTGCCCACCATGTCTAGCCCTTTGCAGGAATTACTGGCCGACCCGGATGATCCAAAACCTCTCTTATGTCTATTCCTATCCATATTTTGCCTCACCGACTCCTTAACCCCTTCGGCTACCTTAGCCTTTTCCACGAGCAAGCAAACTCACACTCCTGGCTGTGGAGCAATCAGACAACCTCGGCTCATCTCTCAAACCGTCCTCAAACACGACACACCGCTCATGTTACAGAGCCACGATACCCTAGCATACCTGGCTCAACCTTAAGAATTCGCCTCGTACTACGTCACGGACTTACTCCCTGAACCGAGCCTCGAAGCGCCTTTATTTGTGCATCAATGTAGCTAGATCCAATATATTTCTTTTGATACATTTGCCTTAAAATATTCCCAAGTGAGATCATCCATTTGCAAACACTATCCGAACCGTGAGCCACCGCTGGTATGACTCATCTCGCGGGAGCGATACTATCCCCTTTAGTTTCTCCTCGGCAGATTAAATCCAAATCATCCATGATTCGCTCCGTAGCCTCTAACCAATACTCGGCCCTTCGGGAGCCACACGAAACACCTCGAAAAACCTCGGCTCCATTGGCTCTGAGTCGCTCGGATCTGAGACTTACGAGCTCCCGTGCCTCCACCGCTCCAGCCACCCTCTCAGAACTCGCGGCGATCGCTGCGATATCGCATCATCCACGGCGATCACGAAACTCAACACCGTGAGTTGGTGGTGGTGGCATCTCATTCTCGACCCACGACGAGATCCTTTGGTTCGAACCACGATCATCCTACCCCGACCGCGTCCACGTATATTATGACCATGACCTCGAGTGCTCATGTCTAATGTGTCGACTTATCTGATTTGCAAGTTTTATGCGTCAGTCTTTATTCCACTGTTATTAAAGCACAGTCTTATGAATAGTTCTTATTAAAGAGTTTTGTTTTTCGCGAGTTCATAGAATCCTATAGGTTTCAGTCTCTAGGGTAGTCCACTACCACTAGTCATTCATAGCATATCATCATAATCAAATGCAAGCATCAGTTATGGGGTACTTACCTGGGGCGGATTGGTGCCGGAGACTCGGTGCCATGCATTTCAACCCATGTATTTTCCAACAATACCATAATTTAAAACATTTTGGGCCTCGGGCCCATAGCCAAGCCTTTGAACTTGGCTCTGATACCAAAAATGTAACACCCCAAACCCGGTCAACACACCACGACCGAATCTAGCATGTCACAGAGGAAATCGTTTTGAAGGAAACAGGTTACCGGTTTGTTTTCAGTGAAAAACTATTTGTTGTTTTATGTTTGTAGAAACCAGGTGCATGATTAGTTAAAAACCCATGATATAATTTGAAATCCCGATAATAAATCTTTAAAACTTAGTTGTCGATCCATAGGTTTAGAAAATGCTTATGTCATTTTAAAACCCGATGTTCCTTCCTTAACTATTTAGAAATCGACACACACCTATGATCTTTCGGCTTTTGTTTCACTATGGTGCACTAGGGAGAAATCGACAATGCTCAAAAAGGGGTTTTCGGCTTTTGATACACAAACAAAGGCTAGCCAAAATGTCATCTAGCCACTAAAGAATTTTGGCAACCCCTTCCGACTCTCCAAAACCGAACACTCCCCTAAGCGGGAGTTCAAAATTCGGCCACTTCCCCAAATTCCTCACGGTCACTAATTCAAATGAATTTGAATTCCACAAGTTCCTAAATTTTCTCCTTGCCACCCATTTAAATATTTTGACTTAGTCCATGCTTATCGACAGAGTTTGTGCTGAGCACAACTCCTCCCCTTAGCGTCAAAATGCAAAGCGAGAAAATGAAATTTCTCTTTGCTCGAACCCGAGCTCTCCCTTCCCACGCATGTGGCGTCAATCACTAGGCTCTAAGTGGCGCCTCCTTGCCACTCTGCCAAGCCAATTCTTGTGCTAAAATACCCCACGAATTACACTTAACCCCTAGCTCCTTGAGCTCCTTTTCTTAAAACTTAAAAGCAAAAATTTTCACGCCACTGGGCCTACTCTAGACTTATAACTAGCTCTTAAAACACCTCAAATAACAACACCATAGTCCATACTCATGCAAAACAATTCAATCACAACTAACCCCTATTTTAGGATATTACATCCAACCTGGATTATAAGTATTACTATAAGGGTTATTGTTAGATCTAAAGTTGTTACCCATATAGTTCATCTGTTCGCTCTCTGTGCCCGGATGGTAGGGTGGGTACTCACGATTCGCCATCCCTCCACTTGCTTCGCACCGCATAACAGGTTGTACCTGCAAAGAACACAAACCATCAATCTTTTTATTTAGCACCTCTACCTGATTTGATAGCATGGTTACTGCGTCGAGGTTGAAAACTCCGTTTGCTTTTGTTGGCCTTGTCCTTGTAACTTACCACTGGTAGTTATTCAATGACATCTCTTCTATAAACTCATAGGCCGTTTCAGGAGTTTTGTTATTCAAAGTTCCGCCGGCAGCTGAATCTATTAATTGCCTTATTGAGGGGTTCACACCATTGTAAAAAGTTTGGACCTGTAGCCACAAGGGTAATCCATGGTGTGGGCACCTTCTCAACAAATCCTTGTATCTCTCCCATGCATCGTAAAGTGTCTCTAAATCCATCTGCACAAAAGAAGAGATATCATTCCTTAACTTGGCCGTTTTGGCCGGCAGAAAATATTTCAATAAAATTTTTTCGGTCATTTGATCCCATGTAGTGATTGACCCTCGTGGAAGAGAATGCAACCACTGTTTGGCTTTATTCCTCAAAGAGAAGGGAAATAACCGAAGACGGATGGCATCGTCAGTAACGCCATTTATTTTGAAAGTGTCACAAAATTCTAGGAAATTTGCCAAGTGATTATTTGGATCTTTATCCTGCAAACCATCAAACTGAACAAATTGTTGTATCATCTGAATTGTGTTAGGTTTTAGTTCAAAATTATTTGCAGCAATAGCAGGTCCAACAATACTTGACTCAGTTCCTGTTAAACTAGGTTTAGCATAATCATACATAGTTCGAGGAGCATGATTGTCGGCTATCTCTAGAGTTGGCGGATTATCCTCAACCATCTCTTCGGTAGTATTAATTTCGTCTTCTTGCTCTTCTTCTATGTAGTTTAAGCTTCACCTTATTTCTCTACAATTTCTGCGAACTATGCTTTCAATTTCACTATCGTAAAGTAGGGGTCCTGTTGGGTTCCTTCTAGTCATAAACTAGAGGTACGTGAAAGGAACAAAAGAAAGAAAATTAGCAAAGTTCAAAACAAACTAAGAAATAAAAGTAAATAAAAAAAATGGCTAAAGTAATAAAATTGAGCTTTCTTAATATTTTAGTTCCCCGGCAACGGCGCTAAAAACTTAATCGCTGTGATTTGTCAAAGTTTTAAAATTTATAAAAAGAGAATGATTGAACCTGGAAACTAACTATGACAATGATTTGAGGCAAGCGCACCTATCGAACAGTAGTATAGTTAAGACAATACCGGATTGTCGAACCCAAAGGAACTAAAAGTACTAATACTAACATTCTTTTTATTATCTAGCCTAAAATAAAGGGAATTGTCGTTTAATCTAAATTAACTAACTACTAAGCTAAAGACTCTAAGACAAAGAAGAATGAATTTGGGGAAATATTTGTGGGAAAAACCAATTGATTAAGACAATACCCGAGGAAGAATCCACCTAGACTTCACTTGTTATCTAACTTTGAACTGCAGACGATTTATTCACTTGACTTGATGCGTAGGACTCCTAAATTATATTAATACCTCATGCCGAGGCTACTAACGTCTAACCCTAGGTTGATTAATTGAAATCTCTTTCTAATTAAAACCCTAAAATTGCATTAACTCAATCTATGGACTCCCATATTAGGTTTCACCCTAATCCAGGAAAAATCTCATCACCCTATGTCTAGGCGTGCGATCATCTCAAACTTAATTATGCTAGATCTACTCTTAGGCAAAGGACTTTTGCTCCTCCACCTAAGCACATCAAACTTGAATCAATATCCTGGAAATATCAAAACAAGAATTAAGAACACATAATTAAGAACAAATCAAGCATTTATCATATAGTTCAGAAAACAATAACAAGATTCATCTAAGGTTTCATCCCCCTCAGGTATCTGAGGAGTTTAGTTCATAATGATAAAAGAAAATATCTCAGAAGAAAAGATAAAACAAAACATAAGAAAAACCCTAAAACCCCCTGAAAGAATTGAAGAGAGATCCTCCGTCTTGAGTATGACTCCGGCTTCTTGAGATGAATCAATTGGGTTTCTTCGAGTAAATCCCACAATTCTAACCTCTCGGCTCTGCTCCTTGGCCTAGCTGGACGCCCCCGATAGAAGGCTTCTGTCCACCCCCTTTTAGGTCATACTTAGGGTGTTTATATAGGCTTCGAAATGTGTTACTTCACCTCTAAGTATCCTAACCCGAATAGAATTTCTCTTTGCCACGATAGGGACACGCCCTTGGCACACGCCCGTGTAAGTCATGGCCAGGCCGTGTTCAAGTCTATCAATGAGGCACGGTCGTGTGAATTTTGGCCCAGGCCGTGTCGATTTCGTGATTTGGCCCATTTGGTCCGTTTTAAGACCGTTTCTCATTCTTTTCATTCCCCGGTGCTTTCTGAGTATAAAACATAAAAACAAAGGATTAAGAGCACCAAATTACATAATTCAAGGCTTAAATCATCCAAAAGCATGCTAAATGTGGGCTTAAAATATGTTACTATTACAGTTTATCAATTGTGAAATGTGAGTTCGAAGATATGTGGCACTAAGTGTGCGTAAATAGAATAATTACTGTGATGAATGGCACTAAGTGTGTGAGATAAAGAAAACTTCGGCTGTATTTTTTTTGCACTACGTGTGCGATACCGAGACAAATTCGATTAATGTGATAGCATTAAGTGTGTGATATTATTATAGCTTCGGCTAAATAATTGGCACTAAGTGTGCGAGTTCATCGAACATTTAAAGAGGATTGAGTGAGTATTGGCATTGAGCATTGAAGTGGTAAATGTGATAGATAAATACGTGATGGTACAAGTATGTACAGAACCTATGTGGTTGATTATATTGTGTATGAGATAGATGGAAGATTATGTGAATGAATGATGAAAAGAATTGGATTGAGTAGCATTATGAATGCTTGTATATGAACCTATAGATATGGTATGAAAGTGAGTAATAGCCATGGATGAGTTAGAGTAGTGATGTGAATTGAACTAAGTGTTAGTTAATTTTGCATATTGAATTTGAATTGTTCAGTTAATTGTGTTATATTACGAACTTACTAAGCTTTAAAGCTTACTGTGTGAAGTCTTTTCTGTTTTACAGTGGTATTTAAAGCTAGCTCAGATTCGGGGATCGTTAGCGATTCAATCACCCTATCAGACATCTATTTTGGTACCTTTTGAAAGTTGTATATATATGGTATATGGCATGTATAGGCTAGTGAGATTGCGGAATGTTTTGAGATGTATAAATCTTGCCATGTGATATGGTTTGAAAATGGACAAGACTTTGGATTGATTTTGGTATATGTTTTGCTATGTTAAAATGGTGTATGTGATGTGTATATATGGTCTTGTGTGAATGTCCATTATGGTATGCTTTGGTGAAGTAGAAATGGCATGTTTCATACTTGATTTGGTATTTGAGATGGTGAATGATTGTATGTGATTAGATGTTGGAATTGAACATGTAGGCAATTTGGCCCTGTAAATGGCCTATAATTTCCCACACGGGTGAGCACGCGGGCGTGTGTCTCAACTGTGTCCTTCACTGTCCCTACTTGAAGCAGGTCAAACTTGCACACGGGCCAGACACACGGGAGTGTGACAGGCCGTGTGACCCAAGTCAGTGTTACACACAGGCCAGACACACGGGCGTGTGACAGGCCGTGTGACCCTAGTCAGTGTTGCACACGGGGTAAGATATGGTCTAAAGCATGGCCGTATGAGGCACACGGTCTAGCCAAACAGGCGTGTGCCCTGTTTTAAAAGAATAATTTTCTAAGTTCCGTAAGGTTTCCGTATGAGATCGGTTTAGTCCCGAACCTTCTTGAAAGCATGTTTAAGGTCTCATAGACCTTCTAATGGGACTTTGTGTTATTGATTATTTTTGATATGCTTATGTGTGAGCAATGGTTGTTTAAATGTTATGATTCGACCGGTAATACCTCATAACCCTAGTCCGGCGATGGATGCGGCTTAAGGGGTGTTACAGGTACAGGTATGTACGAAAAACTCAAAGGAAACGAATTCGTTATATGAAAAATTGATGGTAAGAATGTGATTGAGTATGTTATGTTCATGAAGTTTTAGCGACATTATGTTTGATATATGTTATGTTTTTCATATGCCAAATGCATGTTAATGTTGTTTATTATTTGCTTATTAACTTACTAACCTATATAGCTTACCCACCTTTCTTTCCCTTGTCTTATTGTGTCACCAAGCTAGCTCGGGATTAGAGATCGTCGGAGATCCATTTCAATTATCAACTATTATTTTGGTACCAATGAATTCAACATTTTGAGTTATGGCATGTATAGGGGACTTGGTCATTTTGTTATGTGTCATAATTGGTTTGCCAAATGTGTTGGCTTATATTGGTTGAAAGTTCATTTTGTATAAGACCATTGAAAATTGGCTACAATTGGTATGAACAATTTATATGATAATGCCTTTCATAGATGTGGGAATTTACATGATTTGAGACGTTAAGCATGTGATGTTTGTGTATGATAGATGGTAGCATGTGAATGATGTGTTGATGTCTTGATTGTGGCTGATTTGGTTGTATGTAAATGCTTGGATTGGTGCCATATAATGTTGTGTATGTATGTACAAGTAAGGGTGGCAAAATGGCTTGGTAAATAGCCTTATTTTTGTCCACATGGGTAGACACACGGGCGTGTGTCTAGGCCGTGTGTGACACACAGTCTGCCCCACGGGCATCTATTCCGGCCGTGTGTCCCCTGCACCTTAATTTTGAGAAACAGAATGTCCAGAATATAGCACACAGGTAGAGACACGGGCATGTGTCTCGACCGTGTGTGCTACACAGCCTTGGACACGGGCGTCTGTCTCAGCCGTGTGAATTCTGCACCTATTTCATGAAAAATTATAAAAATTAAATCGACCACATGGCCTAGCACACGGGCGTGTGGCACGGCCGTGTGGTACAAGTCAGAGAGCTCCCTATTTTGAACACGGCCTATAGCACGGGCGTGTCCCTTGAACCACACGGGCGTGTGAGTCCTGTAACATGAAAAAAATTCTAAGTTTTGTAAAAGTTTCTAAAGTTTTCAGTTTAGTCCCGAACCACTTCCAAAGTATGTATTGAGCCTCGTAGGCCCATTTTAGGAACGATATGAATGTGTATGAAAAGTTTTAAATTTGAATGGAAATTTATTACTCGAAAATGTATGTTTGTTATTGTTTATGTTCGGTAATGCCTCGTACCCTGTTTCGTCGTTGAATACGGGTAATGGGTGTTATATTTAGTGGTATCAGAGCCACGGTTTAGTCAATTCTCGGACTAATGTAGCGTGTGTGAAAGTCTAGCTATACATGCCATAAATGAACTGTGATAGTGTGATGACTCCTGACAATTTTAAAATGTGTTGTCATATAGTAAATGGATCCCAATCTAGCTGAAGCTGATGACGTAGAAAGTAATGCGCCGGCCCCCATTCAAGGGGTAGCGTCGTCTGAAACTAGACCTCTCACGGTTAGTCAGGGAGGAGCAGAAGGGGGTAGGGAAGCCTTCTTCTACATGATGAACGAGTGGTATACGGAATTTGTTCGAACAAATCAGAATGCTCAACTCCCTCCACCCCCACCTATTTCTCAGCCAGTTCCAGTAGCTCCTCACAGGTATGGAATATATAAGAGTCAGTAAGTCCCCGGTTGATAAGATCTGAAAGCATGGGGCTGAAGATTTCTGGGCAAATGTTGACGATGATCTCGAGAGGGCAGAATTTTGGCTTGAGAATTCTATCAGGGTATTCGATGAACTGTCTTGCACACCGGATGAATATCTGAAATGTGCCGTATCACTTCTGAGAGACTCAGCATACCGGTGGTGGAAAACTCTTGTGTCAGTAGTACCGAGAGAGAGGGTTAATTGGGAATTCTTCCAAGATGAATTTCAAAAGAAGTATATCAGCCAACGGTTCATTGATAAAAAATGTAAGGAGTTTTTAGAGCTAAAACAGGGCCGAATGTCTATAACCGAGTATGAACGAGAGTTTGTCAGGCTCAGTGAGTATGCTCAGAAATGTGTTTCCACCGAGGCTATCATGTACAAAAGGTTTGAAGATGGGTTGAATGAGGATATTCAATTGTTAGTTGGAGTCCTTGGGTTGAATGAGGATATTCGACCGAGCTTGTAAAGCTAAAGAATTAAGCAATGAGAAGAGAAAAGCCGAGTCTGAGGCTAGAGATGCAAGAAAAAGGCCGATGAGTAAGTCATTTCAATCTCAGTCTAAGAAATCGAGAGATTTGTATGTTCGATCGAGTGCTTCAGCTGGGTATCCCAATAGAGATCGTAGGAAACAATACTCGGGTTTTAAAGCCCAAACTACATCAGTAGCGAGCGTTGGTAACGTTAAGTCTGGTAGGCCTGAATGTAAGCATTGCGGCAAACGACACCCCGCCGAATGTAGAATGAATGATCGGGCTTGTTTTAAGTGTGACTCTCAAGACCACTTTATTCGAGATTTCCCAGAGATGGTTGAAAAGGATAAGTTTTAGACTGCAAGGTTGGGCAACACTACCTCTTGAGGGAGACCACCAAGGAACACGGGAAATAGAGCTAGTAGTAAAGGTGTGACAAAAGATACAGCTGTAAGATCTGAGGCCAGGGCACCTTCTAGAGCCTATGCTATCCGTGCTCACGAAGAAGTGACATCTCCCGATGTTATCACTGGTACTTTTTCTCTCTATATACTAATGTAGTTGCATTGATTGATCCTGGATCGACTCTTTCTTATATTTGCATGAAATTGGTAGCTAGTAATAGCTTGCCTGTTGAGTTTACTGAATTTGTGATTAAAGTGTCAAACCCCTTAGGCAAATATGTGCTAGTTGATAAAGTTTGCAAGAATAGTCCATTGATGATTCGAGGTCACTATTTTTCGGCTGATCTAATGTTGTTGCCATTTGATGAGCTTGATGTCATTTTGGGTATGGATTGGTTGACACTGCATGATGTTTTAGTGAATTATAGAAGGAAAATTATTGAATTGAAATGTGAGAATGGTAAAATTCTTCGAATTGATTTAGATGAGTTGGGTGAGTTACCTTTTGTGATTTCTTCAATGACTGCCCAAAGATATGTGAGAAAGGGTTGTGAAGCTTATCTAGCTTATGTGTTGAATACAAGAGTGTCTGAAATAAAGATTGAATCAGTACCGGTAGTTTGTGAATATCCGGATGTGTTTCTAGAAGAGTTACCTGGGTTACCTCCGATCAGAGAGGTTGAGTTTGGTATTGATTTAGTACCAGGGAATTCACCGATATCGACCGCTCCATATAGGATGGCTCTGACTGAATTGAAAGAATTGAAAGCTCAGTTGCAAGAGTTGACAAATAAGGGTTTTGCAAGACCGAGTTTTTCTCCCTGGGGTGCCCCAGTGTTATTTGTAAAGAAGAAAGACAGATCTATAAGACTTTGTATCGATTATCGACAGCTCAACAAGGTGACTATAAAGAACAAGTATCCTTTACCGAGGATTGATGACTTGTTTGATCAGTTGAAAGGAGCAATGGTATTCTCGAAGATTGATTTGAGATCTGCTTACTATCAGTTGAGAGTTAAAGAGTCGGATGTGCCGAAAACTGCTTTCAGGATAAGGTACGGGCATTATGAATTTCTTGTTATGCCTTTTGGATTAACTAATGCCCCTTCTATTTTTATGGTTGTGTGGTTGTGTTCATCGTTGACATTTTGATTTATTCTCGGGATGAGTCTGAGCATGCTGAACATTTGAGAATTGTGTTGCAGACTATGAGAGATAAGAAATTTTTTGCTAAGTTCAGCAAAAGTGAGTTTTGGCTCCGAAAAGTCAGATTTTTGGGACACATTATTTCTAGAGATGGTATTTGTGTTGATCCGAGTAAGATTTCAGCAATTGTTGATTGGAAACCGCCGAGAAATGTATCAAAGGTTCGAAGCTTTTTGGGTTTAACCGGCTATTATAGACATTTTATTAAGGGTTTTTATGATTGCTACTCCTATAACAAAGTTGTTGCAAAAAGATGTTAAGTTCGAATGGTCAGAAAAATGTCAGCAAAGTTTTGAGAAGTTGAAAACATTATTGACTACGGTGCCGGTTTTAGTGCAACCTGAACCGGGAAAAGAGTTTGTAATTTATAGTGACACGTCACTGAATGGATTAGGATGTGTGTTGATGCAAGAGGGCAAAGTGATAGCTTATGCCTCAAGACAGTTGAAACTGCACGAGAAGAATTATTCGATGCACGATTTGGAATTGGCCGCCATTATTTTTGCTTTAAAAATTTGGCGTCATCATTTGTACAGTGAGAAGTGCCACATCTATACCGACCAGAAGAGTTTGAAGTATTTGATGACTCAAAAGGATTTTAACTTGCGACAACGAAGATGGCTCGAGTTACTAAAAGATTATGAGTTGGTAATTGACTACCATCCCAGAAAGGCAAACGTAGTCGCAGATGCTTTGAGCAGGAAGTCTTTGTTTGCCTTGAGAGCTATGAATACGAGGTTGACTTTATCCAATGATGGTTCGGTTCTAGCGGAGTTAAGAGCTAGGCTGGTGTTCTTCAACAAATTTATGAAGCTCAAAAAAGTGATAGTGAGTTACAAGCCAAAAGAGCTCTGTGTGAATCGAGTAGTGATTCAGACTTCTGAATCGGTTTTGATGATTGCTTAATGTTCTGAGATAGAGTATGTGTACCGAAAAATGATGAAATTATTCAGAAGATTCTTTATGAAGCACATAATGGTTGTTTATCTGTTCATCAGGGAAGTACGAAGATGTATAATGATTTGAAGAAAATGTATTGGTGGTCAGGTATGAAATGAGGTATCTCTAAATTTGTATCGAAATGTTTGATTTGTCAGCAAGTGAAAGCCGAACACCAAGTACCTTCGGGTTTACTTCAGCCAGTAATGGTACCCAAGTGGAAGTGGGACAGGATTACGATGGACTTCGTAATGGGTTTACCTTTAACTCCGAAAAAGAAAGATGTCGTCTGGGTTGTTGTCGATAGATTAACGAAGTCGGCTCATTTTATTCCAGTACGTACCGATTACTCACTTGACAAGCTAGCTGAATTGTACATTGCTGAAATTGTGAGATTGCACGGAGTGCCTATTTCTATTATTTCGGATAGAGATTCGAGGTTTACTTCACTATTCTGGAAGAAGTTGCAAGAAGCTTTGGGTAAAAAGTTAAACTTTAGTACCACATTTCATCCGCAAACCGACGGTCAATCTGAGAGAACGATTCAGGTTCTCAAAGATATGCTTCGCTGCTGTGTTTTGGAGTTCGAAGGTAGTTGAGAAAAATATCTACCTTTAGTCGAATTTGCTTATAACAACAATGTAACAGCCCGATTTAGGGCCTAGTCAGAATAGTGGTTGCGAGAACACAAATCTGAAGTAGAAATATGTGTTCTATGGTTTTTATGAGGTCTATGACATGTTTTCATGCTTATGTGAAAATTTCATGAAGAAATTTTATTATTTAGTGATCAATTTATTCATTAGGACTAAATTGCAAAGATTGAAGAATATGAGATTCTAGAAGATTCAAGTATGAGATATCATTAGAAAATTTATTGGAGGTCTTTATTTAGCAATTAGACCATTATATTTGATGATAGACAAAAATAGACATGGGAAGGAAAAATCTCAAGAAAGGGATCTTAAGGGCATTTTGGTCATTTGATTAATAAGTTAATAAAAAGGGAAAAAGAAGTCAAAATTAGAGTTCATCTTCTTCCCCTAAGTGCCGAAATTTGCAAGGAGCCATAGCTAGGGTTTCTTCAACTTTCAAGATTGATTGTAAGTACCTCCTAGCCCCGTTTTTAATGTTCTTCGTATTTTTTAGATCCTCGTAGCTCAATTTAGCTATTTCTAGCTATATTTTGAGCTAGGGTTCATGTTCAAAAATTTACCCATGTATGACATACATGTATTTTGATGTTTAATGGAGGAATATGAAAGTTTGATGTATGATAAACATATTTTTCTAAGTGATTTTCATGGAAAATTCATAAAAAGGACCTAATTGTAAAAGTGATAAAATGTGTAGTAAAAACTAGTTTTGAAGGAAAGTGTGAGCTGTTATAAGCTCAATAAATGTTTGGCTAGGCTTGGGTAAGCAAGGAAATGAGTACATTTTATTATACGAGGCTAGGGACCCTTTTGTAAATATGTGAAAGTTTAGGGGAAAATTTGTAATTTTGCCAAAGTATGATTCAGGGGTTATTTTAGTCAATGTGATCATTAAATAAGTGAAACTGTTATTATAGATCAAGAAACACGAAGTCCGGACCGAAACGTAGGAAAGAACAAGGTGGTGGACTAAATCGAACAACCATACATATTTTGGTACCGAGGTAAGTTTGTGTGCAATAAATAAACGTAATGTTATTATGTTTTAATATGCTTGTTATCATGAGAAATGTATATTATCTCTATAGACTTGATTAATGAGGTAACGATGAAAGTATGATGAAATTATATTATGTGAAAGTCCCGGTTGAACCCTAGGAATGGAAAGGATACCATTGTCATGACATGAGATTAAGGAGGTCCCGTATAAGACCATGTGCGGGACATGGCCTCAAGACTTAGAAAGGAGATCCCGTATAAGACCATATCTGCGATATGGCATCGGCATCGAGTAGTAATCCCGTGTAAGACCACGTCTGGGACCTGGCTTTGGTATGAAATCGTGTAAGACCATGTCTGGGACATGACATCGATATACGATCTCGTATAAGACCATATCTGGGATATGGCATCGACATCGATAAGAGATCCCGTATAAGACCATATCTGGGATATGGCATCGGCATCAATATGTGATCCCATGTAAGACCATATCTGGGATATAGCATCGGCATCTTATTACGAGTATGATGAGTTTGAGTATCCTTCAATATTCCAAATGGTTTCAACGGGGTAAAGAGCTAAGTTTATGTTCAAGATGTAAGAGTGCTAAAGTTATGTGATGAAGTGACACAGGTGCATATGAGTAAGTTACGAGAAATAAATTCGATATGTGATATGATGCTTGTAAGAGTAAGCATGAGTAAGTTATGTCAATATGCTTGAGAACTTGTGTTATTACTCAATGTAATGTATGGATGTTATCATAAGCCTTTATGTTGTTATTTATTTCATGCAAACTTACTAAGCTTTATGCTTACCCCCTCTCTTTTCCATTTCCCTATAGTATTGCCAAGCTAGCTTAGGAATCGTAGAACGTCCGAGCTCAGTTCACACTATCAAGCTATTCTTTTGGTATAGTAAAGTTTGATTATTTTGATATGGCATGTATAGGAACTTGGTTATTTTGTTATATGTCATATTGGTTAGCCAATGTGTTGGCTATTAAAGTTACTCAATTAATTTTGTAAATGGCTATTGAAATCGGCCAAAACTAGCTAAGTTATATCTATTCAATGATGATGATATTCATGAAGTGCAAGATTATGCAATTGAGTGAGTAATGTATGAAGTATGTGCATAATGTCGTAGTGTGTAGTTAAGTTATGGATGTCTTAATAGTGTATGTTAGAAGGACATTATTGTTAAGCTAAGTGTTGCCTGAAATGGTATGAATGTGGTTGCTTTTCAGGGTGGCAAATGGCCTGGTGAATAGCCTTGCATTTGTCCACTCGGATAGACACACGGGCGTGTGTCTAGGCCGTGTGTAACACACGGTCAGCCCCTTGGGTGTGTTGGTAGGCCGTGTGTCCCCTGCATCTAATATGCAAAAAAATTAGTTCGTCACATGGGCTAGCACACGGGCGTGTGGCCTGGCCGTGTGCCCCTGAGGGTTTGCTGACATCATAAATAGAATGTCCCTTACTTTGGACACAGCCTGAAGCACAGGCGTGTGACATGCCACACGGGCGTGTCACCCCTCTCACATGGGCGTGTGGCCCTGTTTTGAGTAAAATTTTTATAAGTGTTCGTAAGTTTCCAGTTCAATCCCGAACCAATCTATATGTGTGTTTTGGGTCTAGTAGACCTATAATAGGGACATTATGAGTACAAATGAAGGGTTTTTAAGTATGAATGAAAAGTTGTGGCCCGATAATGTATGATTAAGTAAGTTAAGTTTAGTAACGCTTCGTACCCTGTTCCGGCGTCGGATATGGGTAAGGGGTGTTACATTTAGTGGTATCAGAGCTACGGTTTAGTCGATTCTCAGACTAACGTAGCGTACGCATGAGTCTAACTATACATGCCATACGTATGAGTATTTATATAATGAGAGTTTGATGATCGCTGTGATTTCAGAGTTTTAAATTTATAATGATCGAACCGGGAAACTAACTATGACAATGATTTGAGACAAGCGCACCTATCGAACAGTAGTATAGCTTAGGCAAGACCGGATTATCGAACCCAAAGGAACCAAAAGTACTAATACTAACTTTCTTTTTATTATCTAGCCTAAAATAAGTGAAGTTGTTATTTAATCTAAATTTAACTAACTACTAAGCTAAAGACGCAAAGACAAAAAGAATGAATTGGGGAAATAATGTTGGAAAAACTCAGTTGATTAAGACGATACCCTTAGGAAGAATCCACCTAGACTTCACTTGTTATCTAACTCTAAACCAGACGATTTATTCACTTGACTTTATCCGTAAGACTCCCTAATGTATATTAAACCCTCTCTCGAAGCGAATAACGTCTAACCCTAGGTTGATTAATTGAAATCTCTTTCTAATTAAAACCCCTAGAATTGCATTAACTCGATCTATGGACTCCCATATTAGGTTTCACCCTAATCCGGCAAAATCTCATCACCCTATCTCTAGGCGCGAGATCAACTGCGCTTAATTATGCTAGATCTACTCTTAAGCAGGGACTTTTGCTCCTCCACCTAAGCACATCAAACTTGAATCAATATCTCGGAAATATTAACACAAGAATTAAGAACACATAATTAAGAACAAATCAAGTATTTATCATATAGTTCAACAAACGATAACAAGATTCATCTAAGTTTCATCCCCTTCAGGTATCTGAAGGGTTTAGTTCATAATAATAAAAGAAGACATCTCAGAAGAAAAGATAAAACAAAACATAAGAAATCCCTAAAACCCCCTGAAGGAATTGAAGGACAGATCCACCGTCTTGAGTAGAATTCCGGCTTCTTGAGATGGATCAACTGGCTATCTTTGAGTGTTTCCCACAAATCTGACCTTTTTGGCTCGGCTCCTTGGCCTAGCTCACCGCCCTCTTCTAGGTTATACTTAGGGTGTTTATATAGGCTTTTGAAATAGGTTTCTTTGCCCCTAAGTATCCTTTTCCGAGTGAAATTGCTCTTCTCCGCGACAGGGACACGGCCATGGTACATGCCCGTGTGAATCGTCTTTAGGTCGTGTTCGGACTTTTAATAAGGTGATACGCCCGTGTAAATCATGATCAGGCCGTGTTCTAGTCTATCAAGGAGACACGGCCGTGTTGGCTCAAGTCTAGGCCGTGTCGATTTTCACTTTGGCCCAATTTGGTCCGTTTTGAGCCCGTTTCTCGTTCTTTCCATCCTCCGGTGCTTTCCTGAGTATAAAACATGAAAAGAAAGGATTAAGAGCACTTTTTTACATAAATCAAGGGACAAATCATCCAAAAGTATGCTAAATGTGGGATTAAAATATGTTACTTTTACGATTTATCACATACCCCTACACTTAAGCTTTTGCTTGTCCTCAAGCAAAATTCTCAACTTACAATTAAAACAAACTTTCCCTGATTCAATATTCCTATCAACAATGTCTCATCATAATGCATAGATAATTTATACATGGATAATTTAACTCAAAGAGTCCTAAAGATTCAAACAATATAATTCATACATTTGTAGCACAAAACATAGGTGTTTCCCCTCATCTAAATAATTACCTCTGATCCAAAACCTACAAGGATTGACATCCTCACAAAAGATTCACTCAAATCACTCGAAGTGTTTAAGGTTCAGAATTAAGCACTCAAATGTCAAACCTGAAAGGCTTTCATGAAAATCAAATCTCCACCACTGTAATATGAAATGATGCACAAATCAAAAGGTCTTTGAAAGGGTTGTAACGGGGCTTGGGTTAAGGTGTGGATAAAGGCTGAATTAGAGGGTTAGAATCGAGATCGACCTGAAAAATTCTTAACTAGAAACAACGAACTAAAAAATAAATAATTACATGAATTGAAACTTTGAAACTAATAATCCGAGCTTCTTCTTCAATAAGTAGACTTTAACTGTATAAGCTCGCTTTTCATCATACTAATACTGAATATACTTCGATGTTTTTTTTTAAGAAAAAATCAAGTAATAATAAAGAACTTTAACAACTGAAATAACGAACATAGTTAGGCAACTGATCAAATCAAATCTCGACAAAAATGGGTAGTCAAGAAGAATGGTGATAACAAATACAAAGGGTTTGGGGTTAATATTAGTGGGTGAGTCAATAAAAAGGGTTGTTAGGATCAAAGGGGTTCACTATGGGTTAATTATGAATGTAGGCTTTTTTGGAGTAAGTGGGTTAAATCCTAGGTGCCTTTATCATTTCTGTATATCAAATCAAAGATGTGGTCTCAACATGTATAATCGAGGCAAGTTCTAGAATAACAGTTCAATGTTGACACACTCATAATCAAAAAGTGAGCATGAAAAAGATATATGCTCTTATAAGGCTCAAAATCTCACAAAAATTATGGGTATCTTGATATCAACCTCGTAAATTTCAAATTTCAAAGTAATATTCAAATTCAGGTAGACAACCTAGAAAAAAAAATTTATATAGAAAAATAGACTTATCATGCTTGATTCTCTAGTATCTTAGAATTTAATTATCAATGCACAATTATCAATGACTTAATCTAAAACATATCAATAAAGATCATAAATCATGGAAATTTCATTCTAATGATAATATGAGAAATTTATTTTAAGACAAGGCATAATTCAGGGATTTGAGAACAATGCAAAAAGTTTGGCACCTAATTTCAGGAATTTGAGAAAAATGAAAAAAATTAGGCACCTTTTTAGGTTGTTCACCCCCCCACACACTTAAGATGTACATTGCCCTCAATGTACAAAGATATATATATACATAATTAAGTATAAATTCAAAAGATATGGAGAGAAGTGAAACTCCCTGAATTATGGATGAAATCCTTGCGTTGGAGGTAAAAGATAAGTTGGAGGGGTCGTTCTTTATGACGATCCTACGCTAGAAGAAGAAATTGGATAGCTCATGGAGGATTAGCCAGGATATAATAATAATAATTAAAACTATACTAATGAAATAATTAAAGAAAAGCAAGCTAAAATGAACAAAAATAAAAAGTGAACTAAAATTAAAAGAAAAGATAAATGGACCGTAGAGTCCTTATTGTTGGGTGTGATTTCTAAGGCTGTCGATATGGTGGTGGTTGTGGTGTGATTCCCAAGCAGCCTGAAGAACCTAAAACCAAGAAACTAAAATAAAATAAGTTAAATTAAGCAGAAGAGA
Organism: Gossypium sturtianum; assembly: GCA_025698515.1. Lineage (NCBI taxonomy): Eukaryota > Viridiplantae > Streptophyta > Magnoliopsida > Malvales > Malvaceae > Gossypium > Gossypium sturtianum. The sequence goes on along the minus strand of CM046943.1, from coordinate 118,847,399 downwards.
AGTAAAGATAAGGAAATTGGAGCAAAAGAGAAAAACGAAATAAAAACTAAATGGCCTCAAATATCCTTGGCTCATCGAATGATTAAAGCGGCCGGCATGAACTTATATAGATCGGTCTCCCTCTGGGAGATTATGCTTGATTCCTTCCGCTTCTTTGGCATTTGGTGTAGCTCAAGGGTTTTGGGAATGTATTGGAGAAGAAAAGTAGGGAGAGGGTTGAGAAAGAAAAGAAAAACTAAATGGGCTGAATGGGTGAGAAGAGGGAGGGGTGGGTGGTTTAAATAGAATTCTCAAGTCAGGTACATTCCCACGCCCGTGTACCATGGGCGTGTTGATTCACATGACCGCTTCGCACGGCCGTGTTATGCATCATATCGTTTCTCCCACGCCCATATTCTGGTTGCCACGCCCGTGTGTAAACTACCAGTGTCGACCACGGCCGCATCACACGGCCATGTTGAGCGTCGTTCATGTCTCCCACGCCCATTTTACAGATTGCCACGCCCGTTAGTGATAAGTCAGTGTCGTCCACGACCGCGTCGCATGCCCGTGGCGTTTTGTCGGTGCCCGTGTGGTGGTGGTTGGAGTCCGTGACTTGAAGATTTGATTCTTTTCGACTTGTACCTCTTACGCCATTGTCGATGCGGAGATTCTGTACCTCCACACAGCCACGGCCACGGCCGTGTGCAAGGCCGTATGGGCTGGAAATCTGCACTTTTGGTTAGTTTAAAACTAGGTGTTTAAGACTAAGAGAAGGGAAGAAAATAAAATGAAAACAAATACGAAAGTAATTAGGGTTAGTGCTCGGGTTGTCTCCCGAGAAGCGCTCGTTTATAGTCTTAAGCTAGACTTTACCTCTCATTCGTATGGTCATGGTGGTTTTAGGAGGTGAAAATCCTTTCTCATGCGATCAATTTGGTTGTGGATATAAAGTTTAAGTCGAGTAGTGTTTACCTTAGAAGTGCTAAATTTAGGATTAGTTACCTCGACTGTTCCATCTAGGAAGATTTTGAGTACCTGATCTCCTATCTTAAGCTGGGTTGTCCCATCGTCAAGTTTGTCATGGAGTTGCCTCGTTTTTACTTCGTGTATTTTTAATTTCTCTTTGAAATGTGTCTTCCACTCGTCTAGTCCTTCGGTCCGAAGCCTTCGTTCCTCATGCATTTCTTCTTTATTGACACGAGGTCTAGGATCTGGCATCTGCGAAAGAGCTTCAAGAAACGGCAAGTTAATAAGAAACTTCTTTGGAGGTTTAAGAAATTTACCGAATTGTTCCTCTGTGTGGTCTTTCTTTATCGCATTGGGGTATGGCATATGAGCTTGGTACTCTGTAATTACCGGGTTTGGTAAATCATGGCCTACCTCAACCTTACCTTCACTTACTACAGGCTCTTGCCTTGGGTCAAATTCCACTAACCTTTCACTATCATGAGCTGTTACGGCTTGAATTTGCTCTTTTGGGTTAGTTTCAGTGTTTCTTGGTAGACGCTCTTGCGGTCGTTCGGAAATTAACTTTGCAAGTTGTCCAACTGACTTAGTAAGTTCCCCAACTTGGTTCTCGATCCCTTTGATCGATTCTTGTTGATTATTAAGTGTTGTCTCAGATTTTTGGAGATGGGTATCTGTGGCTGCCATAAATTTTGTCAGCATCTCCTCGAGGTTCGACTCCTCTTCCTGTTGGTAAGGTGGTTGTTGAAAATTTGGAGGAAGTTCCGGTCCTTGACTACTTTGATCATCCCACGAGAAATTAGGATGGTACCTCCAACCTGCATTATAAGTGTCACTATAAAAATTATTTTGAGGTCTAGAATAGTTACCCATATAGTGGACTTGTTCGTTCTCTATGCCATATCTGTAGGGTGGGTACTCAAGATTCGCCATGCCTCCACTTGTTTCGTACTGCATAACTGGATGTATCTGCGAAGAACACAAATCATCAAACTTTTTATTTAACATCTCTAACTGGTTTGATAGCCTGGTTATTAGGTCGAGGTTGTAGATATCAGCTGCTTTTGTTGGCTTTGTCCTCATAACTTGCCACTGATAGTTATTCAGTGCCATCTCCTCTATCTGCCAAAATCAAATAAAAGAAAATTTAGCAAAATAAAAAAAATAAAATAATAATAATAATGGCTAAAGTAATAAAAATTGAGCTTTCTTAACATTTTAGTTCCCCGGCAACGGCGCCAAAAACTTGATCATTTGTGATTTGAGTTTTAAATTTATAATGATCGAACACGAAACTAACTATGACAACGATTTGAGGCAAGCGCACCTATCGAAGCAAGTATATAGCTTAGGCAAGACTGGATTGTCGAACCCAAAGGAACCAAAAGTACTAATACTAACTTTCTTTTTATTATCTAGCCTAAAATAAGTGAAGTTGTTATTTAATCTAAATTTAACTAACTACTAAGCTAAAGACGCAAAGACAAAAAGAATGAATTGGGGAAATCTTTGTTGGAAAAACTCGGTTGATTAAGACGATACCCTTAGGAAGAATCCACCTAGACTTCACTTGTTATCTAACTCTAAACTGCACGATTTATTCACTTGACTTGATCCGTAAGACTCCTAATGTATATTAAACCCTCTCTCGAAGGCGAATAACGTCTAACCCTAGGTTGATTAATTTAAATCTCTTTCTAATTAAAACCCCTAGAATTGCATTAACTCGATCTATGGACTCCCATATTAGGTTTCACCCTAATCCGGCAAAATCTCGTCACCCTATCTCTAGGCGCGCGATCAACTCCGCTTAATTATGCTAGATCTACTCTTAAGCAGGGAATTTTTCTCCTCCACCTAAGCACATCAAACTTGAATCAATATCCCGGAAATATTAACACAAGAATTAAGAAGACATAATTAAGAACAAATCAAGTATTTATCATATAGTTCAGCAAACGATAACAAGATTCATCTAAGTTTCATCCCCTTCACGTATCTGAAGGGTTTAGTTCATAATAATAAAAGAAGACATCTCAGAAGAAAAGATAAAACAAAACATAAGAAATCCCTAAAACCCCCTGAAGGAATTGAAGGACAGATCCGCCGTCTTGAGTAGAATTTCGGCTTCTTGAGATGGATCAACTGGCTATCTTCGAATGTTTCCCACAAATCTGACCTTTTCGGCTCGGCTCCTTGGCCTAGCTCACTGCCCTCTTCTAGGTTATACTTAGGGTGTTTATATAGGCTTTTGAAATAGGTTTCTTTGTCCCTAAGTATCCTTTTTCGAGTGAAATTGCTCTTCTCCGCGACAGGGACACGACCATGGCACACGCCCGTGTGAATCGTCTTTAGGCCGTGTTCGGACTTTTAATGAGGTGACACGCCCGTGTAAATCATGATTAGGCCGTGTTCTAGTCTATCAAGGAGACACGGCCGTGTTGGCTCAAGTCCCGGCCCTGTCGATTTTCACTTTGGCCCAATTTGGTCCATTTTGAGCCTGTTTCTCATTCTTTCCATCCTCCGGTGCTTTCCTGAGTATAAAACATGAAAAGAAAGGATTAAGAGCACCTTTTTACATAAATCAAAGGATAAATCATCCAAAAGTATGCTAAATGTGGGATTAAAATATATTACTTTTACAGTTTATCATGTGACGACTCCTGACGATTGAAATTGTGTTTTTATATAGTAAATGGATCCCGCCAGAGCAATGGCAGATGATGTAGAAAGTAATGCACCGGCCCTCGCCCAAGGGACGGTGCCAACTGAAAATGAGAATAGACCAACGACTGTGAGTCAGAGAGGAGGAGAAGAGGCTAGGGATGCCTTTTACCACATGATGAATGCCTGGTATACGGAGTTCGTTCGAACGAACCCGAACACGCAACCCCCTACTCCCCCACCTATTCCTCAGCCTACCCCTGTAGCTCCCCAAGTTGTAGAAGTAGTAAGAAGAGAAAAGCCCCCGGTTGATAGAATTCAGAAACAAGGAGCCGAGGAATTTTGAGCTAATAAAGATTACGATCCGGAAATAGCAAAATTTTGGGTTGAAAATACTATCAGAGTATTTGATGAACTACCATGCACACTTGAAGAGTGTATGAAGTGTGTTGTGTCTCTTTTAAGAGATTCGGCTTACCAGTGGTGGAATACCTTTGTGTCGGTTGTGCCAGGGGAGAAGGTTAATTGGGAGTTTTTCCAAGAAGAGTTTCAAAAGAAGTATATTAGCCAAAGGTTCACCGACCAGAAAAGAAAGGAATTCCTTGAGCTGAAGCAAGGACGAATGATGGTAACCGAATATGAACATGAGTTTGTAAGGCTCAATAAATATGCTCGGGAGTGCATATCTACTGAAGCCATCATGTGTAATAGGTTTGAGGACGGACTAAATGAGGACATCCGATTGTTTGTTGGTGTTCTAGAACTGAGGGAATTTGTTGTGCTAGTAGAAAGGGCTTGCAAGGCCGAGGAATTGGCCAGAGAGAAAACAAAGGCTGAGATTGAGTCTCGTGACTCGAGGAAGAGACAATTGGGTAAGTCATTTCAATCCTCATCTAAGAAGTCGAGAGAGTTCACTACTCGATCAGCTACTTCAGCCGGGTTTTCAAACAAAAGTAAAGGTAAGCAGTACTCGGGTTCTAAAGCTCAGACCACTTCAATTTCTAGTGTTGGTAATGCTCGACCAAGTAGACCAGAATGTTCACAGTGTGGCAGACGTCACCCCGGTAAGTGCCGAGCACACGAGAGAGCTTGTTTCAAGTGTGGATCCCAAGATCATTTTATTAGAGAATGCCCTGAGATGGTTGAAAAAGAGAAATTTTAGAGTGCAAGATCGAGAAGTAATACTAGAGGGAGACCACAGAGAAATCTGGGAAATGGAACGAGTAGTAAGAATACATCTAGAGAGCAGACTGCAAGATCCAAGGGTAGAGCGCTTGCGAGGACTTATGCCATTCGCGCTCGCAAAAAGGCGTCATCCCCTGATGTGATCACGAGTACATTTTCTCTCTATGATACTCATGTTGTTGCTTTAATTGATCCGGGATCTACCCACTCATATATTTGCATGAAATTAGTATCTAGCATGAACATGCCTATAGAGTCTATAGAATTTTTAATAAAGGTGCCAAGTCCCCTAGGCAAATGTGTATTAGTTGATAAAGTATGCAAAGATTGCCCATTGATGATTAGAGGTCATTATTTTCTGACAAATCACATGCTATTGCCATTTGATGAATTCGATGTAATTCTTGGTATGGTTTGGTTAACTACTCATGATGTGATAGTAAATTGTGGAAGGAAATTTATTGAGTTAAAATGTGAAAATGGGGATGTTCTTCGTGTTGAATCAGATGAACAAGACATATTGCTTGTAGTGATTTCTCATATGTCTGCCCAAAAATATGTAAGAAAGGGATATGAAGCTTACCTTGCCTTTGTGATGAATGCCAAAGAGACTGAGTTAAGAATTGAATCAGTGCCCATAGTATGTGAGTATCCAGAAGTATTTCCAGAAGAATTGCCAGGTTTGCCTCCGGTTAGAGAGATTGAATTTGGCATTGAATTAGCCCCTTGTACTGCCCCTATTTCAATTGCTCCGTACAGGATGGCTCCAACCAAGTTGAAAGAATTGAAGGCACAGTTACAAGAGTTGACGGATGAAGGTTTCGCAAGACCAAGTTATTCTCCGTGGGGTGCTCCCATATTATTTGTAAAAAAGAAAGATGGTTCCATGAGGTTATGTATAGATTATCGACAGCTTAATAAGGTAACCGTAAAGAACAAGTACCCATTGCTAAGGATTGATGATTTGTTTGACCAACTGAAGGGAGCCACTGTGTTTTCCAAGATAGAATTGAGGTCTGGATATTATCAATTGAGGGTCAAAGACTCAGATGTGTCGAAAACCGCATTTCATACAAGGTATGGCCACTATGAATTTTTAGTCATGCCTTTCGATTTAACAAATGCCCCTGCTGTGTTTATGGATTTAATGAATCGCATCTTTCGGCCATATTTGGATAAATTTGTTGTAGTCTTCATTGATAATATTGATTTACTCTCGTGATGAAAACGAGTATGCTGAACATTTGAGGACAATCTTACAAATTTTACGAGATAAACAGCTATATGACAAGTTTAGTAAAAGTGAATTTTGGCTTAAAGAAGTCAGATTTTTGGGGCACATTGTCTCGAGAGATGAAATTAGAGTTGACCCGAGTAAGATTTCAGCAATTATGGATTGAAAGCCGCCAAGGAACGTATTCGAGGTTAGAAATTTTCTGGGCCTAGCTGGTTATTACAGATGGTTTGTCAAGGGATTTTCCATGATAGCTACACTGATGGCGAAGTTATTGCAAAAAGATGTGAAGTTTGAGTGGACAGAAAAGTGCCAACAAAGTTTTGAGAAATTGAAGGCATCGTTGACTGAGGCTCCAGTTTTAGTACAACCCGAACCAGGAAAAGAATTTGTGGTCTATAGTGATGCATCCTTGAATGGATTGGGTTGTGTACTCATGCAAGAAGGCAAAGTAATAGCTTATGCCTCTAGACAGTTAAAGCCGCACGAGAAGAATTACCTGACGCATGACTTGGAGTTAGCCGCCATTATATTTGCGTTGAAGATTTGGAGACACTACTTGTATGGTGAGAAATGTCGGGTATTCACTGATGACAAATGTAACACCCCTTACCCATATTCAACGCCGGAACCGGGCACGAGGCGTTACCGTAATAAAATCATCAAGATCGCCACTTGGGCACAACATGACCACTCTCTTTGGCCATCACAACAACCTCAATCCCGACTTACGAGGCCTCTCTCAAACACACGAGGGCTCTCGAGACCATATCGAAAACTCTTACGATCTTTAAAATTCTTTTTCATCTATACAGGGCTCACACGCCCGTGTAAGATTTGGCACTCCCGTGGATGTCACACACGCCCATGGTCACTACCCGTGCATGAAAACTCAAGCATTCTGCCAATGCCCCACGATTAGGGCACATGCCCGTGCATTCCACCCGTGGTGCACACTGACTACCTTAACACGGCCTAGAGTCTAGACACACGCCCGTGGGGCTAGCCCATGGCCAACACTGATAAATCCCACACGCCCTAGACACACGCCCGTGTGGCTAGTCCGTGGTCTATTCTGATTTAAAATACTAACATGCAGAGGACACACGGCTGAGTCACACGCTCATGGGCTGGCCGTGTGTCACACATGGCCTAGACACACGCCCGTGTGTCTATCCACATGGACAAGAACAAAGCTATTTGCCAAGTTCTTTTCACCCTTCTAGCATACACAATCATGCACTCATTCAACACATCCATAATCAACTCACAATCTTACAATCTCACTTGGATAACTACATCTTTTCATATAATAAAGTAGCCAACAACTATGGCATTATACAAAATAGATTATCCATTTAAAGGCCAACTCATCATAGCCATATACAACAAAATTCACTAACTTGTCTAGCCCCTATTCATGCCATATACAAAACATTGAGTCTAATGTACCAGAGTGTGCTAATAGTGTGGGCGATCTTTCAATTGATCCTCGTATCTCGATTCAACACTTTACTCTATAAGACAAGGGAAAGGAAAGAGAGTAAGCTTTGAGCTTAGTAGTTTACACATAAACAATTAAGCAACATAGTATAAGCTAAACAACAATTAGCATTATACTAACATATAATGTAAAACTATGCTTACTCTTTCTATCCCTTACCACATTTATTCCAACACATCATGAGTCACTTACTCATAACCATTGACATGCACCCCTACATTCAATATCACATTTACACAATATACAACACATCATTATTTCTCGATAATACATCCACTGGCTAATCCCACACAGCTAATGTCTCGGTGGTTTCGCACTTAGCCCACCACAATCAATTAATAAGGTAGTATCGCACTAAGCCTACCATGAAGGTAATCATAGTGGTTTCGCACATAGCCCACTAGATAATATACCTAACGATAGCATCGCACATAGCCAGCTCATCGTCATTATGCCTTAGGATGGTATCGCACTTAGCCCACCATTTAGCATTATCACAACACATTCACAAATCTACTTACTTAATCATTCATCCATTCATTACACTTGAACCACATAGGTTCTCAATCATTCTCAACCATGCTATACACTATCTAGCATTAACAAATTGTAAGTATGAATGCATTGTTTATGCATAGACTTACCTCGATACAAAAAAGTATAGAAATGTGCAATTTAGTCCACCACTTTGCTTTTGCCTCGATTTTGATCCGGGCTTCGTCTTTCTTGATCTATAATGAATAAATCAGCTTATTCAATACACACATTGACCAAATTGACCCACATCTCATACTTTGGCAAAATTACTCTTTTGCCCCAATTCTTTCTCATAATTACACTATTGGCCCAAGGCTCGTAAAGTGATTTTTATTCAACTTCCTAGCCTTTCATGCTTAGCCGAATCACTTACTGAACTAAAGCAATCATCAATTCTCACTACATCACACATGTATGACCAAACTTAAGACTTTCACAACTAGTCCCTACATGCATTTTCTATGGAAACTCATTTAGCAAAAGATGTTTCTACTACATCAAGCTTTCATAATCTTCTATAAAACATCAAAATACATGCATGTCATGCATGGCCACATTTTTAAACATCCATCATAGCTCATCAAATAGTTAAAAATAGCTTACTCATGCTACAAGGACTTCAAAAATACAAAGAATATCAAAAACGAGGCTAGATGCACTTACTAGCAAGCTTGAAAAATTTGAAGAACCCTAACAATGGCTCTTGAAAATTTAGTGACCTTGGAGAAGAAGATGAATGAATTTTGTCATCTTTTCTCCTATTTTAATCACTTAATTAATAAATGACCAAAATGCCCTTTTTGATAAACTTTCTATTTTAACTCATCCATGCCCAATTTTGTCCAAATATTAGAAATTGGAAAAATTGCTATTTAAGGGCCTCTAATTAATATTCTAAAGCTATTTCACACAAATAGCTTCTAGAATCTCACATTTTGTAACTTTTGCAATTTAGTCCTTTTAGACAATTCAACAGCAATTTTACAAAATTACTTCATGAAACTTTCACACTAGCATGCATATATAGCATAAACCTCAAAAACTCATTCATATACCTCGAATTTGTGGTCTCGCACCACTATTCCGACTAGGCCCTAAATCAGGATGTTACAACTCTCCCCCCTTTAGAGATTTTCGCCTGAAAATTTTACGATAAGAAAGAGGTTTGGATCTTTGCTCTCTCATAGCTTCTTCCGTTTCCCACGTAGCCTCTTCCACACCGTGTTTCTGCCATAACACTTTCACTAGTGCTATGCTCTTATTTCTCAACTGTTTCACTTCTCGAGCCAAGATCTTAATCGGCTCTTCATCATAAGACATATCCGGTCTTATCTCAATTTCTGTCGAAGGAATCACATGTGAAGGATCGAGCAATACCACGCAACATCGACACATGGAACACATTATGAATCTTTTCCAACTCTCCAGTAAAGCCAACCGGTATGCTATCGCCCAACTCTATCTCTGTAATCTCATACGGCCCTATGAATCTTGGACTCAATTTTCCTTTTCGTCCAAATCTCATAATCTTCTTCCATGGGGACACTTTCAAAAACAATTTGTCGCCCACTTCAAACTCAATTTCTTTTCTTTTCAGATCCGCGTACGACTTCTGTTGGTCCGAAGCAACTTTCAGACTATTACGGATTATTTTCACTTTCTCCTCAGTCTCTTTTACTAGATCGACCCCATGGATCCGCTTCTCACTAAGCTCGGTCCAATACAAAGGAGTCCGACACTTACGACCATACAGGGCCTCATACGGAGCCATCCGTATACTTGACTTATAACTGTTGTTGTAAGCAAATTTGACTAAAGGTAGATATCTCTCCCAACTACCCTCGAATTCTAACACACAGCATCGAAGCATATCTTCGAGAACTTGAATCACTCTTTCAGACTAACCATCGATTTGCGGATGGAACGTAGTACTGAAATTCAACTTTGTTCCCAAAGCCTCTTGTAACCTCTTCCAAAACCTCGAAGTGAACCTCAAATTTCTATCCGATATAATAGACACAGGTACACCATGTAACCTCACTATCTCGCAACATACAACTCAAACTAACTTATCCGGTGAATAATCAACACGTCTTTGGAATAAAGTGAGCCGACTTCGTTAGTCTATCCACAACAACCCACACAAAGATCTTTCTTTTGAGTCATCGGCAACCCCGTCACAAAATCCATGGTAACCCGATCCCACTTCCATTCGGGTACCATCACTGGCTGAAGCAATCCCAAAGGCACTTGATGCTCAGCTTTCACTTGTTGACAAATCAGACACTTTGTCACGAACTCAGAAATATCTCTTTTCATACCCGGCCACCAATAAGACTTCTTCAAGTCATTATATTTTTTTATCTTGCCGGATGTCTCGACAAACATCCACTGTGGGCCTCATGCAAACCCTTTTGGATTAACTCCTCATCTCTAGGTACACAAATTCTATCACGGTACAACAAACAACCATTCGAGCCCACTCAAAAATTGGAATCACTTTCTGACTCACGTTTCTCTCTCTTAGTTGACATCTCACTGTCATTTCTCTGAGCTTCACATATCTGTTGAACAAATAGTGGCTTCGCTCTCAACTCTGCCAGAATAGCACCATCACCAGACAATGCCAAACTCGTCCTTATAACTCTTAGAGCATACAAGGATTTCTTACTCAGGGCATCCGCAACCACATTCACTTTTCCCGGGTGGTAATCAATGACTAACTCATAGTCTTTCAACAACTCAAGCCACCGTCTCTGTCACAAAATCAGATCCTTCTAATCCATCAAATATCTCAAACTCTTGTGATCCGTAAAGATTCGGCACTTCTCACCATATAAGTAATGTCACCAAATCTTTAACGCAAAAACAATCGCAGCCAACTCCAAATCATGAGTCAGATAATTCTTCTCGTGCGGTTTCAATTGTCTCGAGGCGTAAGCGACTACCTTACCCTCTTGCATCAACACGCAATCGAGACCATTAAACGACGCGTCACTGTAAACCACAAACTCTTTTCCCGATTTTGGTTGTACCAAAACCGGTGCCTCAGTCAATAATGTCTTCAGTCTCTCGAAACTCTATTGACATGTCTCAGTCCATTCAAACTTGACATCTTTGTGCAATAGTTTCGTCATCGGGGTAGCAATCATAGAGAACTCTTTTACGAAACGTCTGTAATATCCTGCTAATCCCAAGAAACTTCTGATTTCTGACACATTCCTCGGCAGTTTCCAATCCACAATAGCCGATATCTTACTCGGGTCAACTCTAACACCATCACCTGACACAATGTGTCCTAGGAATCTAACCTCACGGAGCCAAAACTCACTCTTGCTAAACTTAGCGTACAACTGATTATCTTTTAAAGTTTGCAAGACAATTCTCAAATGTTCTTCATGATCGTTCTCATCTCGAGAATAGATCAATATGTCGTCAATGAAGACAACTACAAACTTGTCCACATATGGTCTAAAATCACGGTTCATCAGATCCATAAAAATCACCGGTGCATTCGTCAAACCAAACGGCATAACCAAAAACTCATAATGGACATACCTTGTTCGAAATGCAGTTTTCAACACATCCTACTCTTTCACTCTCAACTGATAATAACCAGACCTCGGGTCTATCTTGGAGAACACTGTAGCTCCCTTCAGTTGATCAAAAAGATCATCAATCCTTGGTAAAGGATACTTATTCTTAATCGTCACTTTGTTAAGCTGTCTATAGTATATACACAACCTTATAGACCCATCTTTCTTCTTCACAAACAATACCGGAGCACCCCACGATGAGTAGCTCGGTCTTGCAAAACCCTTATCTGTCAACTCTTGCAACTGAACCTTCAGTTCTTTCAACTCTAAAGGTGTCATCCTATACGGAGCAATCGAAATAGGTGTCGTTCCTGGAACTAACTCAATCCCAAGGTAATCCGGGTAACTTTTTCGGGAATACATCCGGATAATCACAAACCACTGGCACTGTTGCAAACTCTACTCCAACCTCTCGAGTAATGAACACAAAAGCAAGATAGGACTCACACCCTTTTCTCAAGCATTTATCAGCCACTAAGGAAGAAATTATCACTGGTAGACCATCTGATCCACCTGATTCAACCCGAACCACATCTTCACTTTCACATTTCAAATCAATAAACTTATTACCACAGTTCACTAAGACACTATGGGTAGTCAACCAATCCATGCCTAGGATTAAATCAAACTCATCAAACGGCAAGAACATTAGGTTTGCCAGAAAGCAATGACTCTCAATCATCAAAGGACAATTCTTACACACCTTGTCCACTAACACATGCTTACCCAACGGGTTTGACACCTTAACCACAAAGTCCGTAGACTCAACAGTCATACTCAAACTAGATGCCAATCTCATGCAAATATAAGAATGAGTAGACCCTGGATCTATTAAAGCAATAACAAAGGTGTTAAAGAGAGAAAAAGTACCCGTTATCACATCAGGGGAGGATGCCTCTTTGCGAGCGTGAATGGCATACGTCCTCGCAGGTGCCCGACCCTCCGGTCTCACAGCAGAGTCTCTAGATGCACCTCTACCACTTTTCCCGCCTCTCGGGTTCCTTGGTGGTCTACCCCTTGCAGACACATCATTGGATCTCATCTCTTGCTTCTCTTCTTTATCATCCCTCTCGGGGCAATTTTGGATAAAATGGTCGGGGGAACCACACTTATAATGATTTATTGTTACCCCAACACTCTCCGGTGTGATATCTACCACAACTTGGACACTCCGGTTTACTCTTCGGATTGCCCACACTTTCCATCAAGGTAGCTTGGACTCTCAAACCCGAATGAGTATTTCCCAAGTCTCGATGCGAATAACCCACTGGTGCTAATGTCGTAGGACTCACTTCCTTGGACCTTTTCGACTGAGCTTGATACGACTTGCCCATCGGCCTCTTTCTAGCATCTCGGGCTTCACTCACAGCCTTTTTCTTTTCTGTACTCAACTCTTCGGCCTTACTTTCCCTTTCGACCAACACTACAAATTCTTTCAACTCCAAAATACCCACTAGGAGTTTGATGTCCTCATTCAGTCCGTCTTCGAACCTCTTACACAATATGGTCTCTGACGACACACATTCTTGAGCGTATTTGCTAAGCCTAACAAACTCACGCTCATATTCCGCTACTGACATTCTTCCTTGCTTCAAATCAAGGAATTCCTTCCTTTTCCGATCAGTAAACCTCTGGCTTATATACTTCTTCTGGAACTCTTCCAGAAAGAAGTCCCACGTCACCCGCTCTCTCGAGACCACTGACGTTAACGTCTTCCACCAATGGTATGCCGAGTCCCTCAGCAAGGATATGACACACTTCAAGCTCTCTTCAGGTGTACAAGAGAGTTCATCAAATACTCTCATCAAGTTCTCTAACCAGAACTTTGCCCTCTCAGGGTCATCATCAACCTTAACTCTAAACTCCTCAGCCCCGTGTTTTCTAATCTTATCTACCGGGGGTTTCGATATCCTCACTACATTAATACCTTGAGGAGCCACAGGAATTGGCTGAGGTATAGGAGGAGGTGGTGGAGGAGGTTGAGCATTAGGGTTCGCTCGAACATAATCCGAGTACCAATTGCTCATCATCTGGAGAAAGGCTTCCCGAGCCCCTTCCCCTTGGCCCCTAGCCTTGAGTCCACTTTGAACAGGCACGGTTCCTTGTGCAGGAGCTGGCGCATTACTAGCTGCTTCATCAGCAGTCAATGGATCGGAATCCATATTCTATATAAAACAAGATTTAAAATCATCAGAAGCCACCACACTATCATTGTACACTTATGGCATGTATAGCTAGACTCTTACACCCACTACGGTAGTCCTAGAACCGACAAACCATAGCTCTGATACCACTAAATGTAACACCCCTTACCCGTATTCAACGCCGAAACTGGGCACGAGGCGTTACCGTAATAAAATCCTCAAGATCGCCACTTAGGCACAACATGACCACTCTCTTTGGCCATCACAACAACCTCAATCCTGACTTACGAGGCCTCTCTCAAACACATGAGGGATCTCAAGACCATATCGAAAACTCTTACGATCTTTAAAATTCTTTTTCATCTATACAGGGCCCACACGCCCGTGTAAGATTTGGCACGCCCGTGGATGTCACACACGCCCATGGTCACTACCCGTGCATGAAAACTCAAGCATTCTGCTAATGCCCCACGGTTAGGGAACACGCCCGTGCCTTCCACCCGTGGTGCACACTGACTACCTTAACACGGCCTAGAGTCTAGACACACGCCCGTAGGGCTAGCCCGTGGCCAACACTGATAAATCCCACATGCCCTAGATACACGCCCGTGTGGCTAGTCCGTGGTCTATTCTGATTTAAAATACTAACATGTAGGGGACACACGGTGAGTCACACACCCGTGGCTTTGTGTGTGTCACATGGCCTGCACACTGCACGCCCGTGTCTATCCACATGGACAAGAACAAAGCTACTTGCCAAGTTCTTTTCACCCTTCTAGCATACACAATCATGCACTTATTCAACACATCCATAATCAACTCACAATCTTACAATCTCACTTGGATAACTACATCTTTTCATATAATAAAGTAGCCAAAACTATGGCATTATACAAAATAGATTAACCATTTAAAGGCCAACTCATCATAGCCATATACAACTTCACTAACTTATGTAGCCCCTATTCATGCCATATACAAAACATTGAGTCTCATGTACCAGAGTGTGATGATAGTGTGGGCGATCTTCCAATTGATCCTCGTATCTCGATTCAACACTTTTGCTCTATAAGACAAGGGAAAAGAAAGGGAGTAAGCTTTGAGCTTAGTAAGTTTACACATGAACAATTAAGCACCATAGTATAAGCTAAACAACAATTAGCATTATACTAACATATAATGTACAACTATGCTTACTCTTTCTATCCCTTACCACATTTATTCCAACACATCATGAGTCACTTACTCATAACCATTGACATGCACCCCTGCATTCAATATCACATTTACACAATATACAACACATCATTATTTCTCGATAATACATCCACACAGCTAATCCATACAGCTAATGTCTCGGTGGTTTCACACTTAGCCCACCACAATCAATTAATAAGGTAGTATCGCACTTAGCCTACCATGAAGGTAATCATAGTGGTTTCACACATAGCCCACTAGATAATATACCTAACGATAGCATCGCACATAGCCAACTCATCGTCATTATGCCTTAGGATAGTATCACACTTAGCCTACCATTTAGCATTATCACAACACATTCACAAATCTACTTACTTAATCATTCATCCATTCATTTCACTTGAACCACATAGGTTCTCAATCATTCTCAAACATGCTATACACTATCTAGCATTAACAAATTGTAAGTATGAATGCATTGTTTATGCATAGACTTACCTCGATACACAAAAGTATAGAAACGTGCAATTTAGTCCACCACTTTGCTTTTGCCTCGGTTTCAATTCGGGCTTCGTCTTTCTTGATCTATAATGAATAAATCAGCTTATTCAATACACACATTGACCAAATTGACCCACATCTCATACTTTGGCAAAATTACTCTTTTGCCCCAATTCTTTCTCATAATTACACTATTGGCCCAAGGCTCGTAAAGTGATTTTTATTCAACTTCCTAGCCTTTCATGCTTAGCCAAATCGCTTACTCAACTAAAGCAATCATCAATTCTCACTACATCACACATGTATGACCAAACTTAAGACTTTCACAACTAGTCCCTACATGCATTTTCTATGGAAACTCATTTAGCAAAAGATGTTTCTACTACATCAAGCTTTCATAATCTTCCATAAAACATCAAAATACATGCATGTCATACATGGCCACATTTTTGAACATCCATCATAGCTCATCAAATAGCTAAAAATAGCTTACTCATGCTACAAGGACTTCAAAAATACAAAGAATATCAAAAACGAGGCTAGATGCACTTACTAGCAAGCTTGAAAAATTTCAAGAACCCTAACAATGGCTCTTGAAAATTTCGACAGCCTTAGAGAAGAAGATGAATGAATTTTGTCATCTTTTCTCCTATTTTAATCACTTAATTGTTAAATGACCAAAATGCCCTTTTTGATAAACTTTCTATTTTAACTCATCCATGCCCAATTTTGTCCAAATATTAGAAATTGGAAAAATTTCTATTTAAGGACCTCTAATTTATATTCTAAAGCTATTTCACACAAATAGCTTCTAGAATCTCACATTTTTCAACTTTTGCAATTTAGTCCTTTTGGACAATTCAACCGTAATTTCACAAAATTGCTTCATGAAACTTTCACACTAGCATGCATACATAGCATAAACCTCAAAAACTCATTCATATACCTCGGATTTGTGGTCTCGCACCACTATTTCGACTAGGCCCTAAATCAAGATGTTACAACAAAAGTCTAAAGTACTTGATGACTCAAAAAGAATTGAACCTAAGGCAACGAAGGTGGTTAGAGTTAATAAAAAATTATGATTTAGTGATAGACTACCACCCGGGAAAGGCGAATGTGGTCGCCGATGCTTTGAGTAGGAAATCTTTGTTCGCATTGAGAGCTATGAATACACGATTGGCCATATCGGACGATGGATCTATTTTAGCTGAGTTAAGAGCTAGACCGATATTTCTCCAAGAGATTTGTGAAGCTTAGAAAGGTGACAATGATTTGCAAGCTAAAAGAGTTCAATGTGAGTTGAATGTTGAGTCAGACTTTTGGATTAGTCCTGATGGATGTTTGATGTTCCGAGATAGGGTCTGTGTACCCAGAAATGATGAGCTTATTTGAAAAATTTTGCATGAAGCACATAGTAGTTGTTTGTCTATTCACCCCGGTAGTACAAAGATGTACAATGACTTGAAGAAATGGTATTGGTGGCCGGGTATGAAGAAAGATATTTCCAAGTATGTATCGAGATGATTGATTTGCCAACAAGTTAAAGCTGAACACCAAGTACCTTCGGGTCTACTTCAACCTATTATGGTTCCCGAGTGGAAATGGGACCGTATTACTATGGATTTTGTGATGGGTCTACCTTTGACACTGAAAAAGAATGATACCGTATGGGTTGTGGTTGATAGACTTACGAAGTCTGCCCATTTTATACCTGTACGCACTGACTATTCGCTCGATAAGTTGGCAAATTTGTATGTGTCAGAAATTGTGAGACTTCACAGAGTCCCGTTGTCGATTATATCGAATAGAGATCCGAGATTTACATCACGATTTTGGAAAAAGTTACAAGAAGCCTTGGGCATAAAATTGAGCTTTAGTACAGCTTTCTATCGGCAAACCGACGGATAATTAGAAAGGATAATTCAGATACTTGAAGACATGCTTCAATGTTGTGTTTTAGAATTTCAAGGTAATTGGGAAAACTACTTACCATTAGTAGAATTTGCCTACAATAACAGTTTTCAGTCAAGCTTGAAAATGGCACCCTATGAGGCATTATATGGGCGTAAGTGTCGAACGCCCCTGTATTGGACTGAACTCAGAGAGAATCAGATTCACGGGGTCAATTTAGTCAAAGAAACTGAAGAGAAGGTAAAAGTGATTCGTGATTATTTAAAAGCTACTTCTGATAGGAAAAAGTCCTACGCAGATTTGAAACAAAAAGAGATTGAGTTTCAAGTTGGTGATAAGGTATTTTTGAAAGTGTCACCATGGAAGAAAGTTCTCAGATTTGGCCGGAAAGGCAAGTTGAGTCCGCGCTTTATCGGACCGTATGAGATTACCGAGAGGATAGCACCGGTAGCCTATCGTTTGGCATTGCCATCTGAGTTGGAAAAGATTCATGACGTATTCCACGTGTCTATGTTACATCGCTATCGATCAGACCCTTCGCATGTGATTGTACCAACAGAGGTTGAAATTCAACCGGACATGACTTATGGCGAAGAGCCGATTAAGATTTTGGCACGAGAAGTTAAACAGTTAAGAAATAAAAGTATAGCCCTTGTGAAAGTACTATGGAAAAGACATGGGGTAGAAGAGGCTACATGGGAGCCCGAGGAGGTCATGAGGAACCAATATCCCAACCTTTTTATCGGTAAGATTTTCAGGGACAAAAATCCCTAAGGGGGGAGAATTGTAATAGCCTAATTTAGGGCCTAGTCAGAATAGTGGTTGTGAGACCACAAATCTGAAGTATAAATATGTGTTCTATGGTTTTTATGAGGTCTATGACATGTTTTCATGCTTATGTGAAAATTTCATGAAGAAATTTTATTATTTAGTGATCAATTTATTCATTAGGACTAAATTGCAAAGATTGAAGAATATGAGATTCTAGAAGATTCAAGTATAAGATAGCATTAGAAAATTTATTGGAGGTTCTTATTTAGCAATTAGACCATTATATTTGATGATGGACAAAAATAGACATGGGAAGGAGAAATCTCAAGAAAGGGACCTTAAGGGCATTTTGGTCATTTGGTTAATAAGTTAATAAAAAGGGAAAGAGAAGTCAAAATTAGTGTTCATCTTCTTCCCCTAGGTTTTGAAATTTGCAAGGAGCCATAGCTAAGGTTTCTTCAACTTTCAAGCTTGATTGTAAGTACCTCCTAGCCCCGTTTTTAATGTTCTTCGTATTTTTGAGATCCTCGTAGCTCGATTTAGCTATTTCTAGCTATATTTTGAGCTAGGGTTCATGTTCAAAAATTTACCCATGTATTACATACATGTATTTTGATGTTTAATGGAGGAATATGAAAGCTTGATGTATGATAAACATCTTTTTCTAAGTAATTTTCATGGAAAATTCAAAAAAAAGGACCTAATTGTAAAAATGATAAAATGTGTAGTAAAAATTAGTTTTGAAGGAAAGTGTGAGCTGTTATAAACTCAATAAATGTTTGGCTAGGCTTGGGTAAGCAAGGAAATGAGTACATTTTATTATACGAGCCTAGGGACCCTTTTGTAAATATGTGAAAGTTTAGGGGCAAAATTGTAATTTTGCCAAAGTATGATTCAGGGGTTATTTTAGTCAATGTGATCATTAAATAAGTGAAATTGTTATTATAGATCAAGAAACACAAAGTCCGGAACCGAAACCGAGGAAAGAACAAGGTGGTGGACTAAATCGAACAACCATACATATTTTGGTACCGAGGTAAGTTTGTGTGTAATAAATCAACATAATGTTATTATGTTTTAATATGCTTGTTATCATGAGAAATGTATATTATCTCAATGGAATTGATTAATGAGGTAACGATAAAAGTATGATGAAATTATATTATGTGAAAGTCCCGGTTGAACCCTAGGAATGGAAAGGATACCATTGTCATGACATGAGATTAAGGAGGTCCCGTATAAGACCATGTCTGGGACATGGCCTTGGCACCGAAAAGAGATCCCGTATAAGACCATATCTGCGATATGGCATCGGCATCGAGTAGTAATCCCGTGTAAGACCACGTTTGGGACCTGGCTTTGGTATGAAATCGTGTAAGACCATGTCTGGAACATGGCATCGATATACGATCTCGTATAAGACCATATCTAGGATATGGAATCGACATCGATAAGAGATCCTGTATAAGACCATATCTGGGATATGGCATCGGCATCAATATGTGATCCCATGTAAGACCATATCTGGGATATGGCATTGGCATCTTATTACGAGTATGACGAGTTTGAGTATCCTTCAATATTCCAAATGGTTCAACGGGGTAAAGAGATAAGTTTATGTTCAAGATGTAAGAGTGCTAAAGTTATGTGATGAAGTGACATAGGTGCATATGAGTAAGTTACGAGAAATGAATCCGATATGTGATATGATGCTTGTAAGAGTAAGCATGAGTAAGTTATGTCAATATGCTTGAGAACTTGTGTTATTACTCAATGTAATGTATGGATGTTATCATAAGCCTTTACGTTGCTATTTATTTCATGCAAACTTACTAAGCTTTATGCTTACCTACTCTCTTTTCCATTTCTTTGTAGTATCACCAAGCTAGCTCGGGGATCGTAGAACGTCGGAGCTCGATCCACACTATCAAGCTATTCTTTTGGTATAGTAAAGTTTGATTATTTTGATATGGCATGTATAGGAACTTGGTTATTTTGTTATATGTCATATTGGTTAGCCAATGTATTGGCTATTAAAGTTACTCAATTCATTTTGTAAATGGCTATTGAAATTGGCCAAAACTATCTAAGTTATATCTATTCAATGATGATCATATTCATGAAGTGCAAGATTATGCAATTGAGTGAGTAATGTATGAAGTATGCGCATAATGTCGTAGTGTGTAGTTAAGTTATGGATGTCTTAATAGTGTATGTTAGAAAGACATTATTGTTACGTTAAGTGTTGCCTGAAATGGTATGAATGTGGTTGCTTTTCAGGGTGGCAAATGGCCTGGTGAACAACCTTGCATTTGTCCACTCGGATAGACACACGGGTGTGTGTCTAGGCCGTGTGTGACACACGGTCAGCCCCTTGGGCGTGTTGGTAGGCCGTGTGTCCCGTGCATCTAATATGCAAAAAATTTAGTTTGTCACACGGGCCAGCACACGGGCGTGTGGCTTGGCCGTGTGCCCCTGAGGGTTTGCTGACATCACAAATAGAATGTCCCTTATTTTTGACATGGCCTTAAGCACGGGCGTGTCACCCCTCTCACACGGGTGTGTGGCCCTGTTTTAAGTAAACTTTTTATAAGTGTTCGTAAGTTTTCGGTTCAATCCCGAACCAATCTATATGTGTGTTTTGGGTTTAGTCGACCTATAATAGGGACATTATGAGTACAAATGAAGGGTTCTTAAGTATGAATGAAAAGTTGTGGCCCGATAATGTATGATTAAGTAAGTTAAGTTTAGTAACGCTTCGTACCCTGTTCAGGCATCGGATACGGGTAAGGGGTGTTACAAATAGTTTTCAGTCGAGTATAAAGATGGCACCGTATGAGGCATTGTATGGCTGCAAGTGTCAAACTCCATTGTATTGGACCGAGCTTAGTGAGAAACAGATTCATGGGATTGACTTGGTTAGAGAAACCGAAGAAAAAGTAAAGGTAATTCATGACTATTTGAAAGCCGCTTTAGATCGAAAAAAGTCGTACGCAGATTTGAAAAGACAAGAGATCGAATTTTAGATTGGTGATAAGATATTTTTGAAAGTGTCTCCGTGGAAGAAGATTTTGAGATTTGGCCATAAAGGCAAGTTAAGACCACGTTTCATTGGGCCGTATGAAGTTATTGAAAAATAGGGCCAGTGGCATATCGGTTAGGTTTGGCGACAGAGTTGGAAAAGATTCACAATGTTTTTCATGTGTCGATGCTGCGACGCTATTGATCAGACCCTTCACATGTGATTTCTCCGATAGAGGTTGAGATTCGACCCGATATGACTTATGGTGAAAAACCGATTAAGATTTTGGCTCGGGAAGTTAAACAGTTGAGAAATAAAAACATAGCCTTAGATAAGTTGTGGCAACGACACGGAGCCGAAGAGGCTATGTGAGAACCTAAGGAAGCTATGCGAAAACAGTTCTCGAATCTATTTTCTGGTAAGATTTTCGGGGACGAAATCCCTAAGGGGGGAGAGTTGTAACAACCCGATTTTGGGTCTAGTCGGAACAGTTGTTTTGGGACCAAAAATTCGATGCAGTAAAATTTATTATTATTATATTTCTGTGGTCTACAGTTTTACGAAATGATTTCGTGAAAATTTTGTTCGAAAATTTTGACGTTTGGGCACTTAATTTAGTTAAAAGGACTAAATTGCAAAAAGTGCAAATGTGTGTTCTAGAAGCTAGAGGTGTTTAATTTCTATGAAACTTTAAAGTGAAGGTCCTTAGATGGTAATTAGACCATTGGTTAAGGTAGTGGACAAAAATTGACATGAAGTAAGAGAATTTTTATGTTTTAAGTTAGGGTCATTTTGGTCATTTGGCTAATTAAATGAATTAAAAATCAAATTAAAAGCCAATTTTTTCTCATCTTCTACCCCTTGGCCGAAATTTACAAAAGGAAGACATAGCTAGGGTTTTTCAAGCTTCCAAGCTCGATTGTAAGTCCGTTCTAGCACCGTTTTTAATGATTTTTATGTTTTTGAAGTCCTTGTAACTCGATCTACCTATTTCTAGTACTAATTTGAAGTATGATTAAGGTCTAAGGTTTGACCCGTGTTAGATATTTGTGTATTTTGATGTTTAATGGTAGATTATGCAAATTTGATGTTGGATAAACAACTTTTGCTAAGTGATTTTCGGTAAAAATGTCAAAAATGACCTATTTGTAAAAGTTATAAAATATGTAGTAAAAGTGTGATTTAATGAAAAAAATGCGGGCTGGTATGAGCATAAAAATAGTTCGGCTAGGCTTGTATATTAAAGAAATTGAACATATTTCATTTTACGAGCCATGGGACTAAAATGTAAAATGTTAAAATTTTAGGGGCAAAAATGTAATTTTTGCCATAATATGATTTTTGGGCTGAATTGAATAATGTGATTATTGAATGAGTTAAATTTTTTATTATAGATCAAGAAAAACGAGGTACGGACCTAGACCGAAGGAAAAATAAGGTATTTGACGATTAGGTCAAATTCTACTATCTTTGTACCGAGGTAAGTTCGTATGTAAATAATGCAATGTTATATTTGTATTTTAATGTTTTGATATTGCATGAAATGTATGATTGATTCTATGAGCATATTCGACATAGTTCCGGTAAGAAAGAAATACGGTTGAACATTAGGAATAGATAGGATACAAATGACATGACATTAGGGTTACTAAGATCACGTTTAAGACCATATCTGGGATATGGCATCAATATGAGACCTCGTGTAAGACCATAGCTGGGCTATTGGCATCGATACGAGACTACATGTAAGGCCATATCTAGGATATGGCATTAGTACAGTACTATGTGTACGAGATTTCTGAGTATCCTTTAGTATTCCAAATGTTTCAACAGGAAATTCGATGGGTATGTCAAAGATGAGAAAGTATGTGATTAGGTTACAGGTTGGTATAGGTTTGTACGACAAACTCAAAGGAAATGAATTCGTTATATGACAAATTGATGGTAAGAATGTGATTGAGTATGTTATGTTCATGAATTTTTAGCGACATTATGTTTGATATATGTTATGTTGACATATGAAAAATGCATGTTAATGTTGTTTATTATTTGCATATAAACTTACTAAGCTATATAGCTTACCCACCTTTCTTTCCCTTGTCTTATAGTGTCACCAAGCTAGCTCGGGATTGGAGATCGTCGGAGATCCATTCACACTATCAACTATTATTTTGGTACCAAGGAATTCAACATTTTGAGTTATGGCATGTATAGGGGACTTGGTCATTTTGTTATGTGTCATAATTGATTTGGCCAAATGTGTTGGCTTATATTGGTTGAAAGTTCATTTTGTATAGGGCCATTGAAAATTGGCTACAATTGGTATGAACAATTTATATGATAATGCCTTTTATAGATGTGGGAATTTACATGATTTGAGATGATAAGCGTGTGATGTTATTGTATGATAGATGGTAGCATGTGAATGATGTGTTGATGTCTTGATTGTGGTTGATTTGGTTGTATGTAAATGCTTGGATTGGTGCCATATGATGTTATGTATGTATGTACAAGTAAGGGTGGCAAAATGGCTTGGTAAATAGCCTTATTTTTGTCCACACAGGTAGACACACAGGCGTGTGTCTAGGCCCTGTGTGACACATGGTTTGCCCCACGGGCATGTGTTCCGGCCGTGTGTCCCCTGCACCTTAATTTTGAGAAACAGAATGTCCAGAATATAGCATACGGGCAGAGACACGAGCGTGTGTCTCGGTCGTGTGAAGTCTGCACCTATTTCATGAAAATTTATGAAAATTAAATCGACCACACGGCCTAGCACACGAGTGTGTGGCACGACCGTGTGGCACAAGTCAGAGAGCTCCCTATTTTGAACACGGCCTTTAGCACGTGCGTGTCCAAGGGTCACACAGGCGTGTCCCTTGGACCACACGGGCGTTTGAGCCCTGTAACATGAAAAATTTTCTACGTTTTGTAAAATTTTCGGTTTAGTCTCGAACCACTTCCAAAGCATGTATCGAGCCTCGTAGGATCGTTTTAGGGATGATATGAATGTGAATGAAAAGTTTTAATTTGAATGGAAATTTATGACTTGGAAATGTGTGTTTGCTTGTGTTTTTGTCCGGTAATGCCTCGTACCCTGTTCCGGCATTGAATACGGGTAAGGAGTGTTACAATGAACGAGTGGCAATCAACCGGGAATACACTCTAGACTGTGCGCGTCCAGAATCAGTGGAGGAGCCATAACCATTTCCATAAGGGTACACAAAAAGAAGGCGACTTCAATAGTTCCGATGGGTGACGACCCAATCATACGAGCCCATCTTGAGTATATTACAAAGGGCATGGAATTATTCCAGCTGATCATGACTCATTATGCCAAGAGGAATGGCTTAGAGCTGCGACCATGGACTACCCCACAACCACTCTCATTCTAGACTGCTGACCGCCTCCAGATGTACAAAAGTCCAAAGTGTGAATACTGCAATAAAATATAGAATTATGAGGCGGTATCCGCAAGTGTATGAGTCTAGTTGTAATATAGTTTTACAACGGAGTGGGTGAGTACTCCGAGGATTATACCCAAGGGAGGCGATGCTAGATCAATTCTAACCTAAACACTAAAGTATCTAATTAGTACTTTTAAATTTAGTTATAATACGAAGGATATAAAATAAATGATTTTTGGGGTTTTTATAATAATGAAAATAAAATAGCATAAAAAGATAAAATTCAAGAGATTAAAAAGAAATAATAAATCAAATCTGATTATGGGTAATTAGATCGCTTTGGTAATCTCCATCAACTGTCGCTTCGGGTTCCTTGTCAATCAACTAGTTGCTACCCTAGTAGGATCTTCTGATCTTCCACTAACATAACGAATCAGCAAGAACTACTTATCTTTTGACCTCACAGTCCAGACTGGTTTGGGGTTAAGGTGTTCACGGATGGTCAATACTAATTTTGGGTTAATTCCCACCTTGATGACTTCCCAGGGTTGTCAGGCCTAGGGTTTGTGTCACGTTCTCCCTTTCTCAAACAGTTGATCTATTGAGTAACCCTACAAAATAGTTAACAGATCATACCTCTATTCACCAATCCCCATAGAAGAATTAGTTCATCATGGTGTTCATAAACAATATACAATCGATGTAAATAGAAAGCATGCTAATTAAATCGAGAAGATAGAGTAAATGGAAGAGCTTGATTGTATTGATATTAAGCGTAAATCCACGGAGTTGAATGATTCCATAATTTAGATCTCTTGAAAGAAAACAACGAACAAATAAACTAAACTATAGAAACCTAAGAAAGAAAATGAAACTTAATATAAATGAAGAAACTAGGTTAATAAAAAAGGTTTCTTTAACATGTGCCAAAAGAACCTATTTA
Source organism: Gossypium sturtianum (assembly GCA_025698515.1). Taxonomy (NCBI): domain Eukaryota; kingdom Viridiplantae; phylum Streptophyta; class Magnoliopsida; order Malvales; family Malvaceae; genus Gossypium; species Gossypium sturtianum. The sequence continues at coordinate 118,821,829 of CM046943.1, read as the reverse complement.
TAACCTTCAGGTGGTCGTCGTCCTTAACCCTAGGTTAGCTGACGTCCCCGAGCTTTAAGTTTGATTGTGTGGACCAAAATGCCCCTACTTCGTGTCTAATTTTCATCCCAGAGTCGATGTTGCGACATACCAAGATCTGTGTTGTGACTGTAACACCCCTTACCCGTATTCCATGCTGGAACTGGATACGAGGCATTACCGTACTTTACTTTCTTTAACATACGGCATTGGGCTGTAAAATTTCGTTTTAATTTAAAACTTTTCATTCGTGCACAATACTACCCTATCATGAGCCTACGAGGCCCTAAACATACAATCGAAATAATTGGGAACCAATCCGGAAACTTTTACGCACTTAGAAAATTTTTTCTCAAAACAGGGCTACACGCCCGTGTGAAATGGAACACGCCCGTGTGGGCAGGTCGTGTGGTCACACACGCCCATGTTCCCAGCCCGTGTGGAATTTATTTTTCATTTCGAACCTACAGGGGTTTTCACACGGCCAGACACACGCTCGTTTCTGTGGCCCGTGTCCTCCACACGGCCTAGACACGCCCGTGTCCTCACCCGTGTGAGAAAACCCTTGCATTCTTTTTATGACATCAGCAATCCTTTAAGTGCACACAGCCTAGGCACACGCCTGTGTGGCGAATCAAATTCTCACAAATTTTATGCAGGGGATAGACGGCCTTTCAACACACCCATGGGGTTGGCCGTGTGTCACACACGGCCTAGACACACACCCGTGTGTCTACCCGTGTGGACAATTAGAAGGCTATTTACCAAGCCAATTGCCACCCTGAAACATAAACACATATATGCCAACTCAAGCAACATATAGCATGGCAATAATATACTAGGAAGAATCCCTATTCATCATTCATACATCTCACATTTTACTCCATCTATTGAATGAACATTTACTTCATGAAACTCATCATCATTAAAATAATAAACTTGACATTTATTGGCCAAATACTAATGGCCATTTACAAAATGGGTGTATAAAATTAATAGCCAACACTTTGGCTTTCAAGTATGACATAGCACAAAATGACCAAGTTCCTATACATGCCATACTCAAAATGAATCAACTTTACTATACCAAAGATTAGTTGATAGTGTGATCTGAGCTTCGACGTCTTACGATCCTCGAGCTAGCTTGGCGATACTACAAGGAGAAAGGAAAAGAGAGTGGTAAGCATATAGCTTAGTAAGTTTGCATGAATTAAAATAGCAACATAAATGCTCATGGCAAAATTCATTCATCTCATAGAACAACAATAACATAAGTTCTCAAGTACTTTGACATACTTACTCATACTTAAGCTTACCCATTACATATCACATTAAGGTATCATAACTCGTATTTTACTCATGGTACCTGTATCACTTCATCACATAATTTAGCACTTATGCTTTCATAAATATAAACTTAAATCGTAATCATCTTTCACTTAAATGTAACTCTTTGTCAACTTTATATAGCTTAGCTCTTACAATCTTTGCATACTTAGCTCTTTTGCCCGTTGAATTACTCGGAATATCGGAGGATACTCAATCTCATCACACATATATTACGATGCCAATGCCATATCCCAGATATGGTCTTACATGGGATCACCTCTTGATGCCGATGCCATATCCCAGATATGGTCTTACACGAGATCTCTTAGCTCGATGTCGATGCCATGTCCCAGACATGGTCTTATACGAGATCGTACATAGATGTCGATGCCATATCCCAGATATGGTCTTACACGAGATCTTCCTTTGGTGCCGAGGCCATGTCCCGCACATGGTCTTATCTGAGACCTTCCTTATTTATTCGTGCCGATGCCATATCCCAGATATGGTCTTATACGGGACCTTCCTTATTCGATGCTGATGCCATGTCCCAAACAAGGTCTTATACGAAATCTACGTTTGGTGCCGATGCCATATCCCAGATATGGTCTTATACGGGACCTACATTAGGTTCCGATGCCATGTCCCAGACATGGTCTTATACGGGACCTTCCTTATCTCATGTCGTGACATAGGTATCCTCGTTAAACCGAATCTTCAACCGAGACGTAAACTTAATACATCCTCATTTCAATCTCATCAAAGCACCATAAATTAACTTCATGGAATTTATATATGTTTCTCATAAAATAAGGTAATTACAAGTAGAATAACATTGTATAGCTTTAATTTCATACAAACTTACCTCGGTACTCAAAATGTACGTAGATGTTCAATTTAGTCCAACACCTTGCTCTTGCCTCGATTTTGGTCCGGGCTTTGTGTTTCTTGATCTATAATAACAATTTCACTTGTTTAATACTCACATTGACTAAATTGACTCATGAATCATACTTTGGCAAAATTACGATTTTGCCCCTAAACTTTCACATAATTACACTTTTTCCCCTAGGCTCGTAAAATGATTTTTATTCAATTTTCTTGCATTTTAAGCCTAGCTAAATCATTTTCTTAACTACAACAGCCCTTAATTTCCACTATTTCACCCATGTATGACCACTTTCATAACTTTTGCAATTTGGTCCTTTTATGCATTTCTCATAAAAATCACTTAGAAAAAGATGTTTATCATGCATCAAACTTTCATATTCTTCCATAAAACATCAAAATACATGCATGTCATACATGGGTAAATTTTTGAATATAAACCCTAGCTCAAAATATAGCTAGAAATAGCTAAACCGAGCTACGAGGATCTCAAAAATACGAAGAACATTAAAAACGGGGCTAGGATGCACTTACTATCAAGCTTGGAAGTTGAAGAAACCCTAGCTATGGCTCCTTAGTGATTTTCGGCCATGAGAGAAGAAGTTGGACACAATTTTGACTTCTTTTTCCCTTTTTAATCTTTTATTTACCAAATGACAAAAATGCCCTTAATGGTCCTTTCTTGAGATTTTTCCTTCCTATGTCTATTTTTGTCCATCTAAACATATAATGGTCTAATTTCTAAATAAGGACCTCTAGTAATTTTTATAATTCTATTTCATACTTGAATCTTCTAGAATCTCATATTTTCTATTCTTTGCAATTTATTCCTAATGGACCAATTGATCACTAATTAATAAAATTTTCTCATGAAATTTTCACACAATCATGCAACCACATCATAAGCTTCATAAAAATCATAAAACACATATTTCTACTCCGGATTTGTGGTCTCGCAACCACTATCCTGACTAGGCCCTAAATCGGGCTGTTACAGTGACATAGCAACCAGTATGCTCCTTTGTAGCCATCTTCAGGGGTATTTCACGACACCCTCAGTCTGTGTCGCGACATCGAAGGTAGACTTGAGTTTTTTTCATTCTGTTCCCTATGTTGCGACATTAGTCCTTTAGTGTTGTGACATAGCATCCAATATCATCCTAAAACACCTTATGATGGTCTTCTACGCACTCACAAAGTACGTTAGCCCTCCCTTAGGCCTTATTCGGCCCTTAGGGTCAATAAAAGACTCAATTTGCACATTTTATTGAATGAAAGTAAAACTAAAGAAACTTAACTTTGTGCTGACTGACTCTTTGGTTGATGGCACTTAAGATTCCTAAAAAAACAAATGCTAGATGTGTTAATTGGCAAAATAAATTGAGAATCGAAAATATAACCTACAAATTTCCTAATTATTCTTTTAAAGTGCAAAAATTAAAATCGATCTAGTGACGTTGTATCCCCGGCAATGGCACAAACAACTTGACTGCCTCTAGATATACAAAAGTTCAGAGTGTAAATACTGTAATAAAATATAGAATTATGAGGCGGTATAAGCAAGTATGCGGTTCTAGTTGTAATATAGTTTTACAATGGAGTGGGTGAGTACTTCAAGAATCATACCTAAGGAAAGCGAGTGTCAGATTAATTCTAACCTAAAAACTAAAATATCTAATTAGTACTTTTAAATTTAGTTATAGTACGAAGGATATAAAATAAAGGATTTTTGGAGTTTTTATAATAATGAAAATAAAATAGCATAAAAAGATAAAATTAAATATATTAGAAAGGAATAATAAATCAAATCTGATTATGGGTAATTAGATTTCTTTGGTAATCTCCATCAACTGTCGCTTCGGGTTCATTGTCAATCAACTAGTCGCTACCCTAGCAGGATATTCTGATCTTCTACAAACATAACGAGTCAGCAAGAACTACTTATTTTTCAACCTCACAGTCCAGACTGGTTTGGGTTTAAGGTGTTCACGGATGGGCAATACCAATTTTGGGTTAATTCCCACATTAATGACTTCCTAGGGTTCTCAGGCCTAGGGTTTGTTTTACGTTCTACCTTTCCAAACAACTGATCCGTTGAGTAACCCTACAAAATAGTTAACATATCATACCTCCACTCACCAATCCCCCATAGAAGAATTAGTTCCTCATGATGTTCATAAAAAATATACAATCGATGTAAAGAGAAAGCATGCTAATTAAATCGAGAAGATAGAGTAAATGAAAGAGCCTGGTTGTATTGATATTGAGCGTAAATCCACAGAATTGAATGGTTCCACAATTCAGATCTCTTGAAAGAAAACAACAAACAAATAAAGTAAACTATGTTAACTTATTAGGGTTAATAAAAAAAGTTTCTTTAACATGTGCCAAAGGAGCCTATTTATAGCCTTCATGTGGCCATCGTCTTTAACCCTAAGTTAGCTGATGTTCCCGAGTTTTAAGTTCGATTGTGTAGAGCACAACGCCCCTGCTTCGTGTCTTTTTTATGTCCCAGAGTCGATGTCACGACACACCAAGGCCCGTGGTGCGACATAGCAACCAATATGCTCCTCTGTAACCATCTTCAGGAGTATGTCGTGACACCTTCAATCTGTGTTGTAACATTGAAGGCAGACTTGCATGTTTTTCATTACGTTCTCTATGTTACGAAATCAGTCCTCCCGTGTTGCTACATAGTGTTCAGTATTGTCCTAAAATGTCTTTTAATGATCTCCTTCACAATCACAAAGTATGTTAGCTCTCCCTTAGGCCTCATTCGACCCTTAGGGTCAATAAAAGACTCAATTTGCACATTTTATTGAATATAAGTAAAACTAAAGAAACTTAACTAATATGTAATGAGAATTCTTATATTCAAGCTCCTTAAGTGCGAAAACTAGTTTAATCTGCTACATCGAATTTCGACAAATCAACTACTCCTACGGATGATGATCCCTTGATCCCACAACAAGGTGGTGGTGCATACTCGAAACCAATAGAAATGGGGATCCCCATGCGCAATCCATCCCACACTTGACACCATGTTTCAAAAATACAACCCACAAGCAAAGGAAATGGGAAGATGGTCATTTCAGACGAGGACGACTATATGAGTTCGATGATGACGACTTTGCCGACATTTGAAAAAGTTGTTAAAAAAAGTGTTTTTAATTTTCTATTTTATTCCCGGTTTTTAGTTGCATTTGACATTTAATTTTCTATTGCAGGTACATTCCCGTCCACTTTGAGCACACGTAGGCTCGATGCTAACATGAAAATAGGGATTCAACCCATTAGGGAAGTTTTCTTGTTTGCACTTTAATTATTTTACATTGAGGGATATGTATGTTCTAAAGTTTGTGGAGGGAGTACATAGGAGTTAGTTGTGTGTCTTATTTGTTTGTTTTACTTAATTATTCAATACACTGAAAAAAATGTGTCTTTCTTTCTATGTAGGAACCTTACCTTAGGCATCAATACAATTTCAACCTAAACCAGAAAGGGGAGAGCGACCAGACTGACCTCACAGCATCTTCACGAAAAATCGGGTAGTCTCTTCTCTTTATTTATTTTGGGAGCACATTAGGGACAATGTGTCAAATAAAGTGTGTGGGGTAAGATAGAAATTTTTAAATTTTTATTAGAAATTTTGCTTAGTTTTAGTAATTTTTAGTTAAATTTCTCCCTTTCTTTTGTGTTTGTGTGTGCTTGAGCTTGTAGAAATACAAGTGATTGGTTAGGAGCACGTGAATAGGTTGCTTGTATAAATGACCACCTATAAACACACTGTCGTTTATAGAATACATATAACACCAAAAATATAAGAATTAAGAACGGTGGTTTCCGCAAGTACAGGGGTCAAATTATAATATATTTTGGATAACAAAATACTTGGAAGTATTATGAGGATCATACCCAATAGAGGATGGAATAAATAATGAAAACATTTTTACAATAACAAGTCTAAGTAGTAGTAATTTGTTCCTATATTACAATAAACCATAAAATAAGTTGAAGAGATAAAAATAAATAAATAATGAAAAGAAATAAATAAAGGAAAATAAGCAGATGAAATAAATCAATAAACTAACCAGAAAGATTAACTCACATCAGGGTTTGTATCTAACTTTGGATTAGGGTTTGAGGGTGGATTAGCCATCGATCAACCAATTATTACCTTCTGACCGCTAATTAACTAATCGAATTATTGATACTCGCTTATCTCTCGACCTCACTTTCTCAACCAATATAAATTACAATTTACTCAATTTGACTTATCTCCTGATCTCGTCCAACCTATGATAACTTATAAGGGTTTTCAATCCTAACAGTTTAAGAACACATAATTTATACCAACTAATCCCTCTTGGGAAACCCTAAATCCTCATTTAATTACATTCTCATCCAGTCATTAATCTCCCTTAAGAGATGTAGCCACTCATGTTATTCATAATCCCGATCTCAATTGAATAAATCATGTAAAGAATACGTTTGATTTGGAAGAGAAAAGAGAATTGAATAATCATGGATTGAATTTTGAATGAGGAACGAATTAGCAAATCACTTGATTGGAATAAATAATTAAATTGAATGCAAGAACAAGTAAACAGAAATACTTTAACTAAATAAATAAAATCTTGAATCAAAACTGATTTCAAGAGGAAAAACAAAAGAGTTATGAAAAGCCAAAAAGAAAATAATCTAAATCTACTTCTAAACTACTAGAGTTTTTGAAGGCATCTAGGATGACTTAGTTACATCAAACCCCTAATTTCTTATTTATAGAAGTGTTCACAGCCCAAATTAGGTCTAAGACACGTTCTAGTTCTTCGTATAAGTTTGGTTGTGCGGGCGAAAATAACCCCAATAAGCTTAGGCAGCATGTCAAAGTGTGTCGCGCCACACCCCTTGCGTGGCACGACACAACACCAAAAATATTCCTTGTGTCATTTGTTTTGTGCTTTGACATCTCGGGAAGCTTGTGCATCAATCGACCTTCCACATCAATTGGGCCTCTAAATCTTCATCCTACACACTCAATTGAGCCAATTAGAACAACCTAAGGCCCATGTCGCCCTATTGGGTCACAACACCTACAAAATGTGTTAAAAATATTTACTTTTATTAAATTTCTATCCTAATACCTAATTACTTCAAACATAAATTAAAATCCTAAACTGCATAGAAAACAAGCTCCTTAAGTGCAGAATTGGTCCGAATTGACTACTACATTTGACAACAGGTTAATAAATTGTACATCTAGTCTGATAATAAATGATTTTAGGTTGTTTAATTTTAGACTAGTTAGTTCAATTAGTAAATGTATACACAAGTAATCATATATGTTTGTTTGAATAATAGGTTGTCTGAATTGTATCACTCATCTATTGAAATTCATAGATATTGAAACAGTAGAGTATAATAAATATATAATCCTTACAAGTATGTGCCTAAATGAAAACTAATGAGTGAACAAAAGCATTTTGAGAGCTAAAAGCAAAGCGAGTGAAATAAAAGCATAGAATAGTTAAAAGCAATGTGAGTGAAGAGTGAATAAAATGAAAATAAATCAAATAAACAGTATGAATACTTAAAAAAATTTACTCATAATTGCACAAATACTCGTTGAAGTTGCTTATACTTGTCAGAACTATACTAGAGTTCGGTGTAACGCCCTGGAATTTGGGACTAGAAGTATTGGGCCTTGAACAAGGGAACAGTTAGAAAACTATGCATAAAAGTTCATGTGAGCTAGGAAATGACACAATTGATTGTTTGCTTTGATGGTTAAGTGAGTTTGGAGTGTTTGGGGATGTCTGGGAAGTCTTGGGTTCAAACCTGGGCTTTAGCAAAAAATTTGGTTGTAGGTGAATAAAACCCTGGGAGTAAGTAAATAGGCTTTAAGAACAAAATGTGGTAAAAGGTGACACAAGAGGAGCTTGTGGCCTAGTGGCAAGGTGGCGTTACAGCTGGCAAGAGGTCTGATGTTCAAGTCTTGGGATAAGCAAGGAAGGTTTTATTTTGCAGTTGTGATGCCTAGTGGTTATGTTGTAGTGGGATTCTGCTCAGGTGGTTGTGGAATTGGTCTTGAGGGGGTGATTCATGGGATTAAGACTTGGAGGAGTTTGAAAGTGTTTCAATTTAGGGGTGTTGAGAGATTTAAGGAGATTTTCAAGGGATTTGGAGGAGAGGAGTGTTGTAGCCGAATTGTGCAACTTCTATGTGCAAATTCGTCTAGGGGAACCATTTGGTGCATTTTTCGGCAAGGTGAGAGTGTAGAAGTCAAATTCTTTCTCTGTTGTTTTGGGATTCTCTTTTTTTTTCGTTCCGGGTTTTTCTCTCTTTGTGGCATCTCGTGCAGCATTTTTGACCATTCGGGTCTTTCCCTTTTCAGTTCACTTTTGCCAAAACACATATACCAAGTGCCGAATTCTCCCTTGAAACATTTTCTCTCTGCCGAATTGGTATTTTTCTTCTTCTCTTTTGCTAAATCGAATTAGGTTTCTTCTGTTTCCTCTCTTCTTGAGTAATAGCCGAATACCTTGTTGCTTGGTAAGCGATTATACTCTTCACTTCTGGTTAAATCTATTTTTGTTCCCCTCTCCAAACTCTGACGGTTTAGTCTTGGTTTAAGGATTCTCTACTCCTACATTCCGTACTCTCTCCATTCCTGTTTCTGATTTGGCAAGTAATCTCTATTAATCGAACTTCCGATGAGTGAACAGGGTGCTAATAATAAAGTGATGGCAAAGGGGTCGGCTGAGATTGAGTGCGTAGCCTCTACTCCCAAGTTTAAGAGGCGTGCAGTGTCGGCTATTCGGGACTTTCTGCCCGATTGTGGAAGGGTGGCTACACCAAACTCTGGTTCGATTCGGCTAATCACAGTCGACTGATCTAGTCAAGGTTCTGGCGATCAGGAATTTTTAGTACTCTACGTGATCAGGTGTGTAACAGTACCCTGTATTCGATAGTCGGCGAGAAAGCCGATAGAGTGTGTGTAACCACACTCCTTCTGATCGTAGATCGGCAAAATGCCGAAAAGCCAGAAATATGGCGTATGATGCCACACGAGCGTGTGATTGCACGTGTGGTGGATCGAGCCCACGAATATGGGCGTAAGATGGTTGAGGCCACCATGAGCGTTCTCATGGGCTTAGGTTGCTTTGGGCCGCGTTGGGGCCGAAATGGGCCGTGTGGGCCCAATGGGCTGGTGGGCCCCACACGGATAAAATGCATGTTACATGGTTTCTATTGGTTTGAACTGTGCTGTTCGTATAGCTGAGGCTATTTCTGGGATAATTGGGCCACACGAGTGTGTGGGCCAACTTGGGCTGAGTAATAAGCCTTGGGCCGAGTAATCGGCCTTAGGCCCATTTACACCGTTGTGACTGTTTAGGATACTTAAGTCGCTCGAGGGGATGGTGGACCTTCTATTGGGTCACTGAGACCTCGATTTGTGAAATTACCGAAATACCCTCGATTTGTGAAATTACCGAAATTCCTCGATTTGTGAAATTACTAAAATACCCTCAATTTGTAAAAAATATTGAAATACCCCCAGTTTGCAAAATTACCAAAATACCCCCGGTTTGCAAAATGACTGTAATGCCCCTGTAGGGTAAAATGACCAAAATACCCTTATAGGGTAAAATGACTATTTTGCCCTTGTGGGTAAATGACTGACTTAGACTATGAATTTGACTGATTTGGCTGTGATTGTATGACTACATTTTAACTGACTTGACTGTGGTTGTGTGACTGATATGCTTTTAATATATGTTTAAATGACTTCACTGAGCATGGCCATTTTTTATACACGTGTAATGATTGAGCATGACATACACGACATATTGCATGGGGTTGGGACATTGATACGGATGAAGTTCCGGTAGGGTCGCACGGGTCGCATGAGACGACTGTGGATCCAGTATTGATCTGTTAAGGTCGCACGGGTCACATGAGATGACTGTGGACCGATGGACGGCTTAAAGCCGCGTAATCTGATTATGGCTCTGTTCCAACCTAAATATGGCTCTGTGCCATCTTGATTATGGATTTGTGCCAATCGTATTTCCCGTGGCTGTGTGCCGATTATATTACCATCGCTGATGGCTATGTGCTAAACTTATTACAGTGACCGATAGCTTTGTGCCATCCTGATTATGGCTCTGTGCCATCCTCGAATATGGTTTATAACCATTACATTTTATGGCTTTTAGCCGATTCGCCCACGCGCCGAGCCGTTGCTCAGACTTAGTGCCGCAACCGGTGCTAAGCTTGGTGTGTTGGCCGGGTGGGTCGATTTTATCCTCACAAGAGTTTAGGGTTGGTACGGACAGTGTGTTGGCTGGACAGGGGTGGGATGTATCCTCACACTGTTGCATATCTACTTATGAGATCTGTCACTGTACTGGGCTTAGGCCGCTTGTTCTGTTATTGGTTTGGGCTAAGCCCAATTGATTCTGTTATGGGCTGTGACCCAAATGATATTGTAGTGGGCTTTGGCCCAGACTATTTCGGTTTCTGTTTCCGTATACTGACTATTACTCTAGTAAGGGGATTACACACTGAGTTTTCGTATACTCACCCCATTTTTAACTGTGCAGGTAATCCCTAGCGTTAGGAGGATCGGTGCTGCGAGGGACTCGGAGGTGACCACACGACTGCGACTGTTATGCTTTGGACTTTACATATGGTTTAAATTTCGTTTTGGGTTTTAATTTCTGTAATAAGGCCTCTCTGGATTTAATACTGAATTTGAGATTTTGTTACGTTTTATATCTGTTAGGCGTAGACGAGTTTTCAACCTAATTACTGTTTTTAAAACATATGTTTAAACTTCTTTACCTTAAATTAGCTTCCGCAACTAAAAGAGATTTTTAACGAAGTTAATAACATTTTTTAAAAGTGAATAACTTTTCATTGAACCACATTTTGAAATTGAATGAACACAAACTGAGACTTTAGTTTTTAAATATTAAGGAGGGTTTTCAATGAAAACATGGTTTTTGAAAAACACTTCATTGTGACATGCCAGATTCTAGTCCAACTTCTAGGCCGGGTTTGGGGTGTTACATTTGGAACATGGATGAATGAAACTGAGTTGGTGGAGTTCTAATTGTCTGTATTCTTCAAAGATAGATGTTGTAGTCGTGTATGTGTTTTGATGGAAGCATATGTTTAACTAACTTTGACCTGTTTGCCTTGTAATTTACTAAACAAACATGTTTGAAATTAAAAATCGCGAATCATTTGTATATCTAGTTAGAATTGCCCGTTTAGCCAAATTTTCCTATATCAGGTGTCCCGAACTAATTTCGTGGATGAAGCATGCTCAAGTACATTTTCTTTTAAGTGTTTTATTTTCTTTTTCTTTCCATTGTTGTTTTGTTTGCTTGAGGACAAACAATGAGTTATGTGTGGGGGTATTTGATCTGCCACAACTCGTGGTGACAAATCAGGCTCTTTCTAGCACTTAATAAGCTTGTTTTCAGGATAACTTAGTGTTATTTTGATTAGTTTTACATTTTAGTCCTTAATTTTTAATTTTAGTAAAATAAAATTTTCTACACATTTTTAGGTGTTTCAATGACCCATTAGGCCAATTCGGGCCTAGAGTATGATTAATGGGATACTTGAGTGTGCAGGACATTGTTTCAAGCCAAGGAATACAAGGGACAACTTCAGTTTCACGACACCAACATGCAATGTCGCAACACCAAACATCGAAGCTATTAGGGATGAAATAGAGGTGACATCACGACAAGGGGTTCTTTGACGTCATTAGGACGTGACAAAAACCTGGATAATTGCGTCTGCGTTTTGATAGCCAATTAGGTTTCTTTGTCCCGTCAAACCCTACGTGCTTCAAGGGCATTTTAGGCACCTAATACCTTGAATGTAGCCTATATAAGTCATATTATAACCACATTAGAAGGGGAGTCGACCTAGATAGACAAATTCTTTACACAGTTTTCTTTAGTTTTTAGTTTAGTTTTTATTATGTTCACTCAATCGGAGGATCCTATTCCAAAGTTCGACAATCGTGAGCAGAGGATGTTTCAGAATCACGCTATTTCATCGATTAATTCATAAGCATTCTCTTATCCTTATTCTTCTATTTATATTTCATTTAATTAAATTTTTGTATGAATATTTGAATATATTTTGTGCTTAATATTTATTCCACATGATTCAGTTGTTTCATTAATTAATCGATTGAGTAAATAATAACCTAAAATTCAATGTTTATTCAAGGGACTTAGTATACTAGGAAGTGATGCCCCTAGTAGAATATCTAGATAGGTGAGACCGAGAGGCTGTCTTGTTGAGTAGAACTTGTGCCAGCGATGTAACACCCTAGACCACGCCTAGAAGTTTGAACCGAATCCCGAAGGTTACATTGACCATCGACGTGATCGAAGAAAAGTTTTAGTTTAACAAACTGAAAAACATTGCAATATTAAAGTCATGTAAAATTCTCAGTTATATATTCCTGATTTCTCAACAAAAAATACAGTCCCAATGACATTTACGTGCGTAAAACATAAAACCTCATACCACAGTTTTCAAAACAGTACTTACAGTTCAAGGGGTTTAATTATAAACTCAGAAATTGTTAAAATATTATTAAAGCCTGTTTTAAACCGAGACTGTCCGAGACCTTCGCATACCACGTCCAGCTTCAGAGTTCAGAAACGTACCTGCAATGGGGAAACACTAAGGGGTGAGTTACATGAGCTCAGTGTGAGTTCCAAATGAATAACAACAGATTTTCGAAAATCAATTCGAAAGCAAAACAAACATATAGATATACACAGAACAAGAAAGTGAACTTGGAACCAACGTCCTAACAGAATGAAACAATTTAAGCACACCATGTCACACACAGATACTCAGTCACAAATGTTATTCAATCAGACAAAACATAGTCAAATAGTCTTCACACAGAACACTCAAACAGATGCGTATGAATGCAATCAAGTAATAAAACCAACCTGTCCAGCCAATACACCTCTCCGTCCTCGATCACACCCCATAAGAGTTGATTAAGTCATCCAACCAAACACACCACATAGGACCTCAAAATGCCCATCCAACCCTACACACCATGGATGTGGACTAAGCCACTCAGATATTAATACGCAGCAGGGCTGGTGTACATGCAGTACAGTGCAATGCGGTAATCCGTTGTACAGACACATTGTAGTTTAAACTGCCAGATCAGATAATGGTACGCACCATAGCTAACGTCGTGCGGATACAAAGACGGTGAACCATCAGACAAATAGGTTGCGATAAGATCTGCTAGATCGTAATGTAATCGCTCTTCCTTCTCTTCACACCCAACCCCAAAATACTTTATGCAAGTGCATGAATGCTTACAATCTCATAGAAACAATGAACACATTGACAGATAGTCAGATAGAAACAGATATGCACACACACCCAGCTAACCGGGTTCAGGATCAGTCATCTCACACCACAGTCACAAACAACACATAAGCATAGCACATGGCCTATAGATACAGAGACTTAAATATCCTCACTTAAGCCTAGCCAAGGGTCGGAATACAAGACACATTTTCAGATAAAAAACATACACAAACTAGAATTTGGTGTCTTAGGACCACACGGCCATGTGCACCGGCCGTGTGGAAAAACCTAGGCTGTGTGGGGGTCAAAACGCCCGTGTGGAGGGAGGCACACGACCATGTGGCAGAGGCACACGCCCGTGTGAACAGGCTGTCTAACTCACTATCCAATTGTGCTAAAATAGAGTACAGGGCAGACACGGCCGTGTGAGGGTCTCACACGCCCGTGTGGGACCCCTAAATCCCCAAATTAGCCACACGGCCATGTGGTGCCAAAACACTAAATCCCTAATTCCCAAACACACACGTCCGTGTGCCCAGGGGACACGGCCGTGTGAAAAATGACAAAAATCCCCAAATCGGCCATACGACCGTGTGGCCCCAAAACCTACCGAAAAACCCTAATTTCTAAAAGCACACGGCCGTGTGAACCGGCACACGCCTGTGTGGCCACCCGTGTGGTCAAGAAACCACCTCGGAACAAGCCAAAATTATCGTTTTAGCCATCAAAACAGTCCCCAACCTTTGCAATAACAACAGTATATCGAAAAATGGAGTATTCCTCTTACTTTTTCAACGACTAAAAACCCAAAATCAACGGATTAGCGCACACTCAAGAAGTGCCGAAACAATAGTTAGCAAAATAAAAATAGAATGGATAAGGTTCGAATACCACACCTGAATCGCAATCAGAGACGTTCATAACCTGACTCGATGACCAAGAAATTGAAGCTCTCCGGAAACCACAACCCCCACCATTTTCACAAAAGAAAAGAAGAAGAAACAAACAAAAAGAAAACAAAAAAAGAAGGAGAACGTCCAGAGAGAAAAATAAAATGAAAATAAAAATAAAAATAATCATAATAATAAAACTAATAATTATATTTTAAAACTAAAACAAGTCCACTATTTAACAATATAAAAGTATATCACCCAAAACGCACACACAAGGGCTTGAACCCAGAACTCAGAGGTTTACTAACACTCACTCAACTACCAGACCAGCAGGCCCATTCTGTCACTTAAACACGCAACTAAACACAATAGTACAACCTTCTCACTGACCCTAACCACAAAACTCAAAACTTCTAACCCCAAAATTCAATGTGTTACAAGCGATGAGCTCGAAAAGGTATCTTTGTTGGTAATCCTTAGTGAATAAACACAATAGGGTATTCCTAGCTAAGGGTGATAAAGACTTAATTAAGGGTAATTGTTGACTTAATTAATAATTAGGGTTAAAATTGATTTTAGGCTAAAAGTGGCTCCCGTATTCAAAATGAGGAATAGGAGAAATCGATAGTTAACTTAGGGATAGTTTTAGTTTAGGTTAAATTAGTAATTAATGAATTTTTTTTTTTGGATTTACACTACTAATTTGTAAGTCGACTAGATTAGTACTTATTTTCTGTAATTTATTTAATGGTGATTTTCTCCAATCTACAATCCCTTGGGTACGATCCTCAGAATACTTACCAAGTATTTTTTTTGTAAATAAACTATATTACAATTTGACCTATATATTTAAGAACACCGCTATCTATTTTATATTATTTTACTGTAGTATTTCCAGCCCAGATGTTCACACGTCTGTCGACGATCAGATATATAGAGTTGAAATCTTTTAAGACTCTCATCTTGTAGATAAACACGAATCTTGATCGTTGATGTAACTCAATCTATACCGTAGAATTTGGGGAGCTCAACTATAAATAGAGGTCTTCCCCCTCATTTGTAATCACTCAATTGTAAACCTTCAAAGTAATAGAATACTTTCGAGAGCATTTACTCAAACACTTGGTGTACGCTATTTTTTTGTGGTTTTTTTTTCGTTTATGGCTTATTTCTATTTTGAGTTTGCTTCCGCTTTACTTCGGTGCCTTAGAGAATTTCTATCAAGAATTCTCCTTTTTTGAGTGTTAGGCCAACTTCGACAGATTTGAACCCAAGAAATTGCCTAAGGCCGCTCGATTTGCCAGACTAAAGTTCTAGCCCCGTGGTACTTGCATCTCCTTGAAAATTTCATTAGTCGAGTCTTGTCTCTGGGAGATTCACTCTTGTTGCTCTCTCAATGGCCAGCTTGTACAATTCAAGTCTGTAAAATTTACAAAATTTTTAAAAATTAAATTTTGTGTTAAGGCTAAATTTATTGAATTTGTAACACGTCATGCCCAACTCGATCGTCGGATCTACGTATAGAGAGTCACAAGTCAAACCGTTAATAGTACTACACTTTGCTATTAAATTAACTTTCCGAAATGGCGAGGTAAACATTTACCAAAAACGATGTTCCATAAATTTTAAAAATATATATAATTGAAAATGAAAGTTAAAATGGTACCATGCCACTTTAACAGCTTAAGTTACAAATAAGTAGCCTTTGACGACAATTTAGACAAGATCCAAAAATCATAATTAAAAATAAGCCAATAAGGCTGCTAATCATCACTAAAAGATCTCAAAATATCGTATCAAAATACAATTTAATGACTCTTAGATGGCGACATTTAACAGTCGTCCTAGTTTCCCCTAGCAAATACATGTTACCCAAGAAAAATAAAGAAAGCTTACAAATGGTCGTTGATCTGGCTATTTTCCGTTGATCATTACGTTCAACTAACGACCTGAAAGTGATGAGAAGAAGCTAGGTAAATTCGTGAAAACTTAGTGATTTCCTGGGGAATAAATCCCACCATAATCATTACCAAACATTAAGAGATTAGACTCAAGCTAGCCGACTGGCTCGCCATAATTGGCGGATACAACTCTCTCTGATCCGAAGTATCCACTAGTGGATACTACTACAATCAGACTCAGCCTATCGGCAGACACTAATTGATTTAAAGACTCGCTTAGGATGAACATGGATGCAACTACTTCGCATGTACGCCACTCATGCTGAATACCCTTTTATAACTATCAGGCTTACTATTACCTTTTATGCAACGTGCACTACTTATTTTACACACATGCATCCTTTTTACACATACTCCCTTCCTTGTGCTAGCTTCTGATCCCTGTCTTGAAGAACCATATTCTTGTATCTTTATATCAGTCATCACCTTGTACCCCCTAACATTCCTCATTGTTTTAGAACACACAAGTGTTCCCCCGCAAGGCCAGGTTTTCACCAGTCACGGTTTGCACCAGAGTGTCATACTAGAGGCAAAACATTCTATCGTGTGTCTTCCTTTTTATCATTATACATTACATCCCTCCGTTGCCTCCTTACACCAGTCTGGATACGGAGTTGTGCACTAAGGAACGAGTATTTTCATTGTGAATATATTAGATTTATGGGTTTGTTTAACTGTTTACACCCTTGCATGCACTAATACTTTAAACACATTTCCTTTAACACCTACACTGGAGTCAAAGGACAAAGCCACTTACCTAGTTGTATTGTGATAACGATTAATCAAAATAACATAGATTACAGACTCAAGGTACAAAAGAACTCTCCAGAATACTTTACTCTGAGCTTTGTCTACTCTACGGGTTCCTTCATTTTGTTACTGGGACCTTCTCCCATTGCTTTGGCTAAAACAATAAAACAACTTATTTAAACATAAAAAACAATCAAAACTTTACGAAATAACAAGAATCTGTAGACATGCAAATAATTTCTAGATAGAAGTTTCCAATATCCAAAGAAATCCTACTAAACCTTCTCTTACAGTAGCTTCCATCTATTTGGTAAATGTTAGAATTAAGTGACTCGAATCCTTATTTAAATAAAATACAATGGTAAAATAAAATAAAAGAAGAATCCCTATAGAACTACACTTCTTTTATTTTATTTTAAATAAGGTTTTTTAAACCTTATTAAACTCCATCTATTGGATATTGATTAGAATAAGGAGTTTCAATCTTACTACACTCCTATTAGAATATGGCTTTACAAGCCTATAAATAGACATAGTCTATTCCTCTTGTAAATTGGTTCGAATTCGACATAGTGAATTTTTCTTCTCCTCTGCCCGTGGTTTTTTTTTTCGAAAGGGTTTCCACGTAAAATCTGTGTGTTCTTTATTTTATTTCTCTTTTCTTTGCGATATATATTGTCATTACCGACGTTATATTTTTTTCACAAATTGGTATCTGAGCTTCCGGGTTTTTTCATCTCGATCACGGTAATGGTGTCTTTAAAGTATGAAATTCTGCTGTTGGATCGTAACACCAGATTTGCGTTGTGGCAAATAAAGATGCAGGTAGTTCTTGCACAAATGGATTTAGAGGAAGCCCTGCTAGGGGTAGATAAGATGCCTTCGACATTGACGGAGGAAGAGAAAAAGCGCAAGGATCGAAAGGCGTTAACACAGTTACATCTGCATTTGTCTAACGAAATTTTGCAAGATGTGATGAAGGAGAAGACTGCCGCGACATTATGGAAGAGGCTAGAACAAATATGTATGTCGAAAACTCTAACCAGCAAGTTGCATATGAAGCAACGTCTTTATGCTCATCGTTTGGAGGAAGGTGCATCTGTGCACGAACACTTAACAGTGTTTAAAGAAATTCTCTCAAACTTTGTTCGTTGATAAGGAAGATCTAGGGTTGATTCTACTTTGTTCGTTGCCTCCGTCTTATTCAACCTTCAGAGACACGATTTTATATAGTATCGAGTCTCTCACAGGTTTATGATTCTTTGACCTCGTATGATAAGATGAAGCATCTTGTGGTTAAACCCGACTCTCAGAGAGAGGGTCTCATTGTTCATGGGATGCAAGATCGGAATGCTGATGATGATCATGGAAGGACACAGGAATGGAATCCTCGCGGTAAATCTAAGGGTAGATCGAAGTCTTCAAACAGAGGTAAAACTTGTAACTTCTGCAAGAAGAAAGGGCACATTAAATCTGAGTGCTATAAACTACAAAACAAGATTAAAAAGGAGGTTGCGAATTAAAAAGGAAAACAACTAGAAAATTCCGGTGAAGCTGATGTTGTAGAAGACTACAGCGATGGTGAACTTCTAGTCGCTTCTATCAGCAATTCTAAAGTGAACGAGGAGTGGATACTTGATTCAGGCTGCACCTTTCACATGAGTCCCAATCGGGATTGGTTTACAAATTATGAAACAGTGTCTGAAGGTTTTGTTTTGATGGGAAATAATGCTTCGTGTAAAATCGCAGGTGTTGGAACAATTAAAGTTAAGATGTTTGATGGAGTTGTCAGAACACTTAGTGACGTACGACATGTTCCAGAATTGAAGAGAAATTTAATTTCGTTGAGTACTCTTGATTCAAGAGGGTACAAATACATAGCTGAAAGTGGGATTTTGAAGATTTCCAAAGGTTCCTCGTTGTGATGAAAAAGGGCGAGAAAGACCGCCAAGTTATATGTTTTGCGGTGGTTCTATGTTATTGGTGATGCAAATTGTCGCTTCCTCTTCCTTGTCGGATGATGATATTATTAAACTTTGGCATATGCACCTAGGGCATATGAGTGAGAATGGCATGGCGTAATTGAGCAAAAGAGGACTTCTTGATGGGTAAGGAATTTGCAAACTGAAGTTACGTGAGCATCTGCGTTTTTGGAAAGCAAAAGAGAGTTCGATTCACTAGAGGAATCCATAACACGAAGGAAACGTTGGAGTATATTCATTCTCGATCTGTGGGGGCCATCAAGAGTGCCTTCAAGAGGTGGAGCTAATTATATGCTAACTTTTATTGATGATTTTTCCGAAAAGTTTGGGCATTCTTCTTGAAGCAGAAAAAAGCGATGTGTTTTTCGTGATTTAAGTCTTGGAAAACTATGATTGAAAAATAGATGGGAAAACAAATAAAACACCTCCGCTTGCACAATGGCTTAGAGTTTTGTTCGATGAGTTTAATAAATTGTGCAAGTCAGAAGGGATCGTGAGACACTTGACAGTTCGTCATACTCCACAACAAAATGGCATTGCAAAACAAATGAACAGAAGGATCATGGAGAAAGTTCGATGTATGTTGTCAAATGCCAACTTACCAAAGTCGTTTTGGGTCGTAAGCGATTTCATCGCATGTTTTTTATCAACCGATCTCCATCCATTGCCATTGAGAAAAAGACTCCACAAGAGGTATGGTCCGTAATCCCGCTAATTATTACGATTTAAAGATCTTGGGGGTGTCTGCGACGCTCATGTTGATAATGGAAAATTGGAACCGAGATCCATTAAATGTGTTTTTCTTGGTTATAAAGTGGTGTAAAAGGGTATAAGTTATGGTGTCCTGAAAATAGAAAAGTTGTGATTAGCAGAGATGTTGTTTTTGATGAAAGCGCTATGCTACCTAACTTATCTCTTAAAGACTCTTCCAATAAAGAAAATCAAAAGCGGTGGAGCATCAGTTAATATAGAGTCGATTCCTCAAGCCGGTACAAAAATTGAGAATAGAGTTGCTTCTTCACCACAATACTCTATCGCCAAAAACAGAACTAGAAGAGAAATTAAGCCTCCAAAGAAGTATCTTTGAGGGTGATCTAGTTGCTTATGCTTTAAATGTGGTGAAGATATAGATGCAAACCAAGAGCCGTCTAATTATTCGAGGCGCAAGTTAATGTGAAGACTCGAAAATTGGATGTTTGATATGCAAGAGGAGATGGAATCACTCCACAAAAATAGAACATGGGATCTTGTGAAACTTCCTAAAGGTAAAAAGGTCGTTTTTGTAAATGGGTGTTTAAAAAGAAAGAAGGGACTCAGGAGTTGAAGAACCAGATATAAAGCAAGGCTTGTTGCAAAAGGTTCTGATCAAATTCAGGAGTGGACTTCACAGATGTGTTCTCCCAGTTGTGAAGCATAGTTTGGTTCGTGATATTATTGCTCGTGGTGATATTGTTGTGAGCAAAATTAGTACTCATGAAAATCCTGCAGATATGATGACTAAGTCACTTCCTATAACCAAGTTTGAGCATTGCTTAGATTTGGTTGGTGTTCATTGTTGAAGTTAAACCCTTAAGGGGTTTTATGGAAGAGGTGGAGAACTTGTTCGTTGAAAGTTCGCGATGAAGAACTTGTTTATTTAGAATTCGTGTTAAGGTGGAGATTGTTAGAATTAAGTGACCCGAATCCTTATTTAAATAAAATACAATGGTAAAATAAAATAAAAGAAGAATCTCTATAGAACTACACTTCTTTTATTTTATTTTAAATAAGGTTTTTTAAACCTTATTAAACTCCATCTATTGGATATTGATTAGAATAAGGAGTTTCAATCTTATTACACTCCTATTAGAATATGGCTTTACAAGCCTATAAATAGACATAGTCTATTCCTCTTGTAAATTGGTTCGAATTCGACATAGTGAATTTTTCTTCTCCTCTGCCCGTGGTTTTTTTCCCGAAAGAGTTTCCACGTAAAATCTATGTGTTCTTTATTTTATTTCTCTTTTCTTTGCGATATATATTGTCATTACCGACATTTATATTTTTCACAGTAAAGTTTAAAAGAATGTGTAAGAATTTACCAGCAGACAACTAGCACAAAAGCTCTCCTAAGATTCATCAGTCAACACCTTTGTTAACGACGAAGAACTCTACTGGTTTCTTCGATGATAAAAAAGTTTACCAAGGAAGATGAAACATAAATCTTCTCTCCACTATCACGCTATCCTATTTATAAATAACTCACATCCCAATCCCACTCAGGATTCACTCTAATCATTACTCGTGTTTACATGCTTTCACTAATTAATCACATCCTACGAGGCTCTCCAAGTGTCCTAACTATAGACACGTTGCCTCCACTAGGACATTAGATGTCTAAAACATGCCCCACTAATTACTATGCTTACATTAGCAACGACACAAAAACATGTCTGGCGGTCTCATTGGCGAGAAAGTTCGACTAGTATGGTTCTCACCATAATCAAGAACTCGCCATCGCTTAAAGTGGTACTCCGCGGTTTTGGCGAAGTTCTACGAAGTACTTCACCACGAAGTTACAACCTTACATGGTCTAAGTCTCGCAACTTAGGCAGTCTTCGCCAACGTGGTCTCCCGAATAGAATCGGCTCGCCAAACCAGGGTGTGACAATATTTTTAATTTTTTTATATAAAAAATTTAGTATGGGTGGACTGAGCCCGAGTTTTAGCATTTTTATCTAGGCCAAGCTTAGGCTAGGCCCACTTTTTGGGTCGAGCTGAGGCCTATCAAACGGGCCTAAAATTTTGTAATGGCCCGACTCAACCTGGCCCATGGACACCTTTAGTGGGGAATGGGAAACAAAAATTAGCATCTCTAGGTGAACTCAACAAAGGAACATTATGAATCCATGAAAAAAATTATCGGAACTCTATATAAGTATCATATTTAAGTACGCGTATTGAATATAAAAAAAAAGTTCGTAGATGAAAGTGTAAAACATAGGTACTTTAAAAATGACAAAAACTCTGAGTAATATAGTCCAACAAAGCATATATTGACTGATTTTTGTTGGTGTGGGGCGATAAAAATAAATTTATAAGAAATTAACGAAGACTTCAAGGCGTGTATCAATGTCACTTTCTTTAAGGTTTTATTTGCCCCTACCTATATTATGGTGTGCGAAAGAATTACTGTCTATGTTTTACACTGACGGCCCACTGTATACTAAGCGGAGCATAACAAGAATATCAATGGAAATTCTTTATGGAACAATTTAGAAATATAAAAGATATGAGAGAATAGGAAGAAACTTTTGATGTGTTTTTTTAGTGTGTCATGCAAATGAAATTTCACTCCTATTTATTGGAGGTCTCATGTCTCTTCAGAAGGACACAACTACTCAAATGAATAGTCATATCTTTAGCAATAAACATAATTATTCAATAGATATCTACTTGAATAATTATGAATATTTGTTAATAGTCAAGTGACATAACTTTTGATTACTTATAACTTTTCATTTGCAACTATTGGAGCACTATATGTATTTTGAAAATGTTCCAACAATTCATAGCTCGGTTAGCATTGACATAAGTATTGTTGTCAATGTCGGAAGACTTGAGTTCGAACGTGTAAAAAATATTTATCCTTTTATTTAAAGTTTGAGGAATTATTAATAATTTTAGGCCTTCTATAAAACAAAAAGCATATAGTTTTAGTGGAACAAAGGAAAATATTGCAATTCATCTATAAAAAGAACTATGGAGCTTTTAGAATCCTAATCCATAACAAGAAGCCATCGTATGTGATAAGCTAGTAATATAAAGCATTAAAACAAATGTTATAATTTTTTTATCAATGATAAGAGGTTGATAGATAGGTTCCATTTAACTTAAACTTTTGCAACAAAAGAACCTGGTAATACAATAGTAAAGAAGCATCTCTGATCACATCTTTGCAGGCTTTGGAAAAATGTCAGGAGTAAATTTTTGAGCTGCACTCAAGCTTCCCTTAATCTTCATTGCACCCCTACATCATCGATGGCATTTTGCAGATTAACATTGCAACTTCCATGGAATAATAAAAAGGCAAAGAAATTGGAGATTTTCACCAATTCACCTCATAAAAGCAATCTGGGGATTCATCTTCCCAGTGGCAACCCTTATAAAATCATCATCCTTGAAGGAAAACGTAGCATCAGGCTTTCCCCCTTCATATTTACCTAATAAACGCAGCAACCTCTATAAAATCATCGTCCATGTGAGATTCAAGTCTCATTACGATGCCTATGTGAGCTGACTTTCCGCAACCACGATGCCTAGCTTAATTTAGCTCAGGAAAAACACTATTCTGCCCTCATCACTTTGGTGACACCATTGCAACTAGAGATATGGGAGATGGTTCTAACCCCAATTCATGTAAAACTGTGGAGAACCACACCTCAGGAACTAACTACTATAATGGAAGAGCTCAGGCACATACAAATTCCACAAGAAATTTCTACATTCGATGTGTGATTACTCTCATAGCATATAGAATGCAAAAGACACAAACTTCAGACTCTATTCCATCATTAGAATTTAAAAAGCTGTAATTATATTAATAGAAACAAGATAAACAAACCCAACCAAGATAAAAGAAGAAGAAGAGCAGGATTGAACCGAATTGGAAAATAAGGATAGGTCTTAAATAAGCGGCTAACCTTTGGTAACTTCTCCTTTCTTGAGATCAACAATGTAAGAAACCTCATCAAACCCAATTTTCTATAAGTCATAAACAAATCCCAGAGTTAGAAACAAGCTTTAAATAATAATAATAATAATAATAAAGGGTAAAGCAACCAACCTTAGGGGCAATATTGATTTGGTAAACGAGGCCGATGTTCTTGATGAGCTCTTTACCAGCATCAGAAGCCAAGTGAATTTTCATCATCTCAAACAAGTTATCAGATTTCAACTCAGTAGTCGCCATTAACACACCGAAATTAGAGAAAAAGAATGAAGAAATAACTACGGAAATTGGGTTTGGTTTACGGTTGAAATCGGTTTTTAAAGGCAAGCAAGAGAAGATAGTTGAACGAGAATTTAAGAGTTTGGTATGGCACGGGATCGGACCATAATCTAACATGCCACGCATTTCTATAAAAATTATTTTTATGACAAATAAAAAAATAGAGAAAATAATCTTTGTCAAAGTGGGCCAGCATGACGTGGCTTTTACAACACGATAATAAATTTGTGGACCAGCATGACGACGTTGTTTGTTGATCAATGTATTTATATAAGTGTGTTACCAAGTTTGTTCGGTTAGAAAAATTATTTTTAAAAAATTGTTTTAATAAAAAATTTAATATTAATAGAATTGTCTTTTCATCTCTTTTTATTTTTATATGAAATTTTTAAATAAATTATAAAAATGCAATATTTAAAGATTCAACTTAAGCCTAAAAATTGTCCAGTCCACTTATAACTTGATAATTAATTTTTTTATAAGGACTAAAAGTCCTATCACACATATATGCATGTGGAAACCATTGATCTAAAACATAGATATGTTTTAAAAAAGCATGCAATGAATAATGAAACATATGATTAAAACTAATTAATCATAGTAACACATGAAATTAACAACATAAATACATCATATTAAAATACTAAATGAAGCTTTGGTTAAGTAGTAAATTTAAAGTTTTATCAATCCAATTTGTGTGGATTCAAATCCTACAATATGCATACTTTTACGGGTTTTTGTTGAGTAGTAAATTTAAAGTTTTATAAATCCAATTAATGCAGGTTCAAATCCCACATTATACATACTTTTATTCCTTTTTTTTTTGTGAAAATGAAAACATTAAAATTCTCGAACCCTAAATACTAAGCCCTGACTTGGGAACCAAAATTCTCTCCATAGCTATCACGAAACTCTCTCCAAAACTCATGCACGACTACATCTTGTCGCCTTTTGAAAAGTCTACAACTACATCTTAATTGGCCTCACAAAATAGGGATACAATGGCCCCTTTTATGGGCTAGCATTAGAGGTCTAATTAGACTAAAATATCCCTGGAGTAATTAGAGTTCAACTGGGAGATGGAACCCTACTTGGAGTCTAAAAGATGACTGCTTACTTGATGAATATGTCGCGTCGTCCCAACGTCCCATGCTTCCTCGTCGTGACGTCGCGCGTGCATTGAGTAAGGAAATTCTCTACGACGTCGTGACGACCCAAGATTCCTCGTCACGATGTCGCCTCTACTTTGGCTCCTCTTTGGTACATCCTTGGTCATCTTCCTAAGTGCCTGCAAAGTGTCCGATAAATGCGAGGCACACTCTACAAATCTCCACATTGACTTGTATTTAACATGCCTCTTTTTCCATGCCCCGTCATGGGCCTAACTCAATTTTGCAGAATGTCAAACAAGCCTAAGTAGTACTCAAAATTGTAAACTAAAAGACTCCTGGTCTTTAAATCAATGTTGTATAATGCAACAAGGGCCAGTAATGCTCGAAAAAAAGTATGCTTCTCAACAAGAGAGAAAACATCGTGAAAACAACTCCCTCTAGTTGACCGTAACCCTTTACGACCAACCTTGCTTTATTTAATGCCACTTGACTTGATGACGAACCATTCGAGTCTAGAATACCCAAGGAGATGATCCTGTTGTGCATCCTGACATGAACGGTACCAATATCAACTATCTTACAGGGTGAATTATCCCCCATAAACACAACTCCACATTCAATCGGACTATATGTGGAGAACCAGTCCTTGTGGGACACATATGGTAAGAATACCCTGAATCCAGGATCCTCTCAAACGTAAATTTAGTCCTTCCGGTCGTAGATACCATCAATGAATCATCACCCTTGTCATTGGCCACACTAGCATCAGCTACCTCCGCATTCATTCAAAACTACACAATCTAAAATTTGTGGTCCCATAGAACTTCTCGATTTTGGATTTCGTTGTTTCCATCTGTGAACGAGTCAATTTTTCAAACCCGAACCTTACTCTAATACCAGTTTGTTGAGGATTGACCCGTATAAACAACGGGAGAGAGAAATAGAAAAGATCAATAACACAAATTTTCCTTGGAAAACCCTCAGTTAATAGGATAAAAATCACGAGCAAAGGAGGCTTTGACTTTTCACTAGATGAGTAAACAAGCAAGAGTACAATATGGAGAAAATAAACCTAAATGTACTAAATGTACAAAACCCAAACCATGAATACTAAGCCCTAACTTGGGAATAAAATTCTTTCCATAGCTATCACGAAATTCTCTCCAAAACTCATACGCGACAATATCTTGTCACCCTCTGAAAGCCTACGACTACATCTTGATTGGCCTCACAAAATAGGGACATAGTGGGCCCTTTTATGGGCTAAGATTAGAGTTCTAATCCAACTAAAATATCCCTAGAGTAATCAAAGTTCAATTGGGAGACAGAACCCTGCTTAGAGTCTAAAACACAATTGCTTACTTGAGGAACATATCGCGTTGCCACGACATCCCATTCTTTCTCGTCGTGACATCGTGCGTGCGCTGAGTGAGGAAATTCTTCGCGACATTGTGATGACCCGAGCTTCCTCGTCACAATGTTGCCTTTGTTTTGGCTCCTCTTTGGTACATCATCAGTTGTCTTCCTAAGTTCTTCCCAAGTGTCAAATAAATGTGAGGCACACTCCAAAATCTTCACCTTGACTCGTATTTAACATGCCTCCTTTTCCATGCCCCGTCACGGGCCTAACTTGATTTTGCAGAATGTCAAAAAATCCTAAGCAGTGCTCGAACTTGTAAACTAAAAGACTCCTAGTCTTCAAATCAATTTTGTATAATACAACAAAGTCCAGTACTGCTCAAATCAAAGTATGTTTCTCAACAAGAGAGAAAAATATCATGAAAAAAAACCCTCCACTTGACTGTAACTTTTTGCGACCAACCTTGCCTTAAACACTCTATGAACCGTTCGAGTCTAAAATATCCAAGGAGATGAGATTCTTCTTCAAATCAAGTACATGCCTGACATCTGACAATGTCCTAATAATCTCGTCATGCATCCTGATCTGAACGGTTATTCCCAATCCCAACTCCACCTTCAATTGAACTATTTGTGGAGAACTAGTTCCTGTTAGGACACATATGAAAAAAACACCCATGAATCCAGGATCCACTCAGGTGTAATCTTAGACCTTTAGGTCAACAATTAATCATCACTATTGTCTTTAACCACATCAACTACCTTTGTATTCATCTGAAATTGACACAATCTGAAATCTATGATCCCATCGAACTTTTCGATATTCTATTTCATTGTTGCCATCCCTGAACGAGTCGATTATGAAAAGCTCTGATACTAGTTTATTACGGATCAGCCCGTATAAACAACGAAAGAGAAAAAAAGAAAAGATCAAGAACACAAATTTTACATGGAAAACCCTCAGTTAAAAGGATAAAAAAACCATGGGCAAAAGAGACTTTAACTTTTCACTAGATGAGTAAATAAGCGAGAGTACAATATTGTGAAAATAAACCTAAATGTTCTAAACGTACAAAACCCAAACCCTAAATGTTAAGCCTTAACTTGGGTACAAAGTTCTCTCCATAGCTATCACAAAACTCTCTCTAAAACTCATCCTACAACTACATCTTGTCTCCTCTTAATTGGACTATCTAAACAGGGATACAATGGCCCCTTTAAATAGGCTAAGATTAGAGTTCTAATCATACTAAAATATCTCTGGTATAATCAAAATTTTACTGAGAAAAGGAGTCCTATTGAGCTATCAAAACGTGACTGCTTAATTGGAGAAATCGTTGCGACGTCACGACGTTACGAGTCTCCTCGTCGTGGCGTCACCCCTGCTTTGTGTCTGGTTGCATTTGTCTTTGACAAGTGCCTACAAACTGTCCGATAAATGCGAGACACATTCCAAAAATCTCCACCTTGACTCGTATTTATCATACACTTTCCACATAATATTAATTCTCTTTCTTATTATTATTTTTTATCGTAACATGATTTTCGATGATTACTATTTAGACCTATTATTGTATAAACAATTTTAGATTTAATCCATCCTTCCTTGGGTACGATCCTCGGATTACTTCCGATACCGTGTTGTACAAAAATACATTACAAAGTGACTCGAATACTGTTGGAAAAAATGGGTTTGCAAAGTGCAGCAGAAATAAGTTAAAGGGAAAAACCAGAGTTTTAATTTTTTTTCCAAAAACAAGAACTTGGTCGTGATATATAAAGTAATAAACACTTAATCAAAATTGAATCTTTTCGATTCATCTAGGTTGAACGCTTCGACCGAGTAGTCTTCTCCGCTATCCTCAAGCTCACGTCTGTCGAGTGTGGGCTCGCGTCGAATCAAAAAATTTTCCACAAAATTATCAGTGGGGTAATTTTACAATTTCTATAAACTTTTGAGCCAATTTCTAAATAAGAAAAATATCTCTAGAAATCTTCTGAAATATTTTTTTCAGAGAATTTTCTCTCTACAACTTTCTTTTGAAGTCAAGTGTGTGAAAAATAATAACCAATGACTCTCTTTATATAGGGAGAGTTTAGAGAGTTCAACTATGATTAAACTTAATTACTTTAATATTAAATTAAATTTAATATTATATTAATTTAATATTAAGATAATCATTTTAATATTAAATTAATAAAATACTATCAAGATAAATATTAAACTAAATTTAATAGTAAAATAATTTATTTTTGGAATAGTTAATCTGAAATCAAATTATCCAGTAGAGCCCCTGTAACGCCCCGAATTTTTGGGCCTAGAAGTGTTGGGCCTTGTGCATGGGAGCCGCTAAGAGACTGCACATAAAGGTTTATGTGTGCAAGAAATATCACAATTGGTTGTTGCTTTAATGGTCAAGTGATTAAGCAGTGTTTGGGAGTGTTGGAGAAGTCTTGGGTTCAAACTTGGGCTTTAGAAAATTTTTTGGTTTTAAGTGAATAAAACCCTGGATGCTTGGATATAGGCCTTTTAAATTATTGTGATAAAAAAATGACACAAGGAAGCATGTGGCCTAGTGGTTGTGGCGTCATTAAGGGTGCAAGGGAGCCTGGGTTCAAGTCTTGGCCCTTGCAATTTATTTTGTTTTTCTTTTAAATGAACACGGACACTGACACTTAGGCTTTATTAATAATAATGTTTGGTTAGTGAAACAAGAAGAGCTTGTGGCCTAGTGGCAAGGGGCGTGTTGGGCATCTATGTGGTGCAGGGTTCAAGTCTGGGATAAGTGAGAGAAGTGTTTATTTTCTTTGCTTGAGTGGGAAGGTGGAAGAGTTGGGTGAAACTCTGCTAGATGAGGTTTGAATTGGTCAAGGAAGAGAGAATCAGGGGATGTGGTTGGTAGTTGGCTGATTTGGAGGAGAATTAGGAGGAGAAAATCAAGGAATTCAAAACTTGGAGAGTTATAGCCGGTTGGGGAAGCTTGTGCATGCATATTCGGCTAGGGGCCTCCTTTGTGGGCATTTTCGAGTGGTGGAGAGCATTTTGGGATAGTCTTGGTTTTCTGGGTGCCAAAATTCCACTTACCATTCGTGCATATTTTTGTCTTGCATTTAACCATTCATGCACTTTTGTTGTTCGATTTAGCAATTCTTCTTCAAGCATCTTGTTGGCCGAATCTCTGCTTCCCTCTCCCTTCCTCTTCATTCTTTTTTTTTCTTTTCCTTTTCTTCTCCTAAGCCGAATATCATCTATCCCCTTTTTCTTTCGGCTTCTTATTGGCTTGTGAACCGAATCTTTCTCTTTTCTCTTGATTAGTTTAGTGGTGATCAAATTTCTGCTTCATTCCCTCTCTGTTTCAAGTTTTGCAAGTATTCCTGAAATCAGTATTCCCGAGGAGTGGAGAAGTGCAGAAGTTATTCAAGTCATCAAACTCTGTCTCTCGTTAAGGATATTCGGCATAGGCGTGGGATCAATCCTGATCGGTTGTCAAGCAAGGTTGGCCGCCCGTAAATCTTGGAACGACTCCGTAAAAAGGTTTGTAATCACACTATCTCCGCTAAGGATCGACAAAAGCCGAAAAGCCGAAACTACAGCATTTGGGGGCCTCACGAGCTTACGATCGCTCGTGAGGAAAACCTGAGACCACAACCAAGGGCGGTAGACTGAAGAGGCCACTACGGGTGCTCTCGTGTGTTTGGGTCGTATTGGGCCTCGTTGGGCCGAAATGGGCCGTGTGGGCCCAATAGGCTCGTATGCCCCACACAGATAAAATTTACGGAAAGTGTCAAAAACTGGGTTAGGCTATGTAGATCACATAACCGTGATTGGATTTGGGCCAAATGGGCCACACGAGCGTGTAGGCCCATTTAGGCCGAATTTTGGGCTTCGAGCCCATTTACATTGTTTCAACCAAGCGGATTATCTGGGTCGCTCGAGGCGACTGTAGGCCGTCGAAAGGTCGTTGAATGACCGTAATACCCTTGTAGGGTGGAAATTACTAAAATAACCCTGATTTGCAAAATTACTAAAATACCCCGATTTATAAAATTACCGAAATACCCCTGATTTGTAAAATTACCGAAATACCCCTGATTTGTGAAATTACCAAAATACCCTTAGATTATGAAATTACCGAAATACCCCTGATTTGTAAAATTACCGAACTACACCGATTTGTGAAATTACCGAAATACCCTTGATTTGTGAAATTATCGAAATACCCTTGATTTGTAAAATTACCGAAATACCCTTAGGTTATGAAATTACCGAATTACCCCTAATTTGTGAAATTACCAAAATACCCCTGTAGGGTAGAATTAACAGAATACCCCTGAAGGGTAGGATTACCGAAGAACCCTTATAGGGTAAAATGATTATTTTACCCTTGTGGGTAAATGACTGACTTAGACTATGAAATTAACTGATTTGACTGTGATCGTATGACTGATATGCTTTTAAAATATGTTTAAATGACTATTACTGAGCATGGCCATTTTGCATACACGTGTAATGATTGAGCATGACATACACGACATATTGCATGGGGTTGGGACATTGATACGGAGGAGGTTCTGATAGGGTCGAACAGGTCGCATGACGATTGTGGATCCAGTATTGATCTGTTAAGGTCGCACGGGTCACCCGAGATGACTGTGGACCGACAGACGGCTTAAAGCCGCGTAATCTGATTATGGCTCTGTGCCAACCTAAATATGGCTCTAGGTCATCTTGATTATGGCTTTGTGCCAATCACATTTACCTGTGGCTATGTGCCTAACATATATATTGATGACTCTGTGTCGATCATATTTACCCAAGGCTGTGTGTCGATTATATTACCGTCGCGGATGCTATGTGCCAAACATAATAAGTTACTGATGGCTTTATGCCAATTATAATACCGCTACTGAATGCTTAGAGCCACATTTATATTCTAGCAGCTTCGCTACGATTTCAGTTAGTGCCGCAACCGGTGCTAACATTGGTGTGTTGGCTGGGTGGGTCGATTTTATCCCCACGTAAGTGTAGGGTTGGTACGGGTGGTGTGTTGGCTGGATCAGGGTGGGATGCATCCGCATACTGTTGCATATCTGTTTATGAGATTTGTCACTGTACTGGGCTTAGGCCCACTTGTTCTGTTATTGGTTTGGGCTAGGCCCAATTGATTCTGTTATGGGCTTTGACCCAAATGTTATTGTAGTGGGCTCTGGCCCACGTATGTTCTGAACTGGACTATCCTGTTATTGTTAAAGGGCTTTGGCCTAGATATTTCGAGTTACATTTACATTTCTCGATTATTACGCTAGTAAAGGGATTACACATCGAGTTTTAGTAAACTCACCCCATTTTTAAGCGTGCAGTGTCGCCTTGACCTTAGACGGATCGGTCTTTGCGAGGACTCGGATAAGGCCACATACTACTTATGTTTTCCGTTTTGATTACTTACATTCAAGTATTTTGATTTGGGTTGTAATAAGGCCTCTTTAAGTTTCTGGATTTTAACTTTGGGTCTTTCTTTACTTTGAATTATATTCGTTAGAAGTAAATCACGGTTTTCCAAAATGTTAACTATTTTTAAAACAACACTACATTTCGCAACATTTTCGAAGTGGTTTCGCGACTTAATCTTTTTCGTAAATCAATTACTTTCAAAATTAGCTTCCGCAACTGGAAAGATGTTTTGGGAATAAAACTAATAATTTTTCAATGTACCACATCTTAAAAATAAACTAACGTAACTGGGATTTTACTTAAGCTTTTAAACAAGAAGGGTTTCAATGAAAACATGGTTTTCGAAAAACACTTCAATGTGACACGCCAGATTCGGGCCTAACTTCTACCTATCGTAGCAGATAGGTTTCTATATCCAGAACATCACATCCAACATTTCCAAACACACATAAAATAAATACAAAAAATAAAGTCCAATATCTAAAGAAAGGACAATATTTCTAACTCACTGTATTTCAATTCCTAAACAGATAAAAGTATTCAGAAAACTTACGGATTCGGCGCTAGAGACTCGGTGAGCCACACTTCCAGGAAAATATTCAATAAAACATTTCACATACTTCAAATCTTTTGAAACGATTCTTTCAGAAATTCAATTTTAAAAACCCAATCCACAGCCGAGTTTTGTAACCTGGCTCTGATACCACTAAATGTAACACCCTAAACCCGGCCTAAAAGTTAGGCCCAAATCTGGCGTGTCACATTGAAGTGTTTTTCGAAAACCATGTTTTCATTGAAACCCTTCTTGTTTAAAAGCTTAAGTAAAATCCCAGTTACGTTAGTTTATTTTTAAAACGTGGTACATTGAAAAATTATTCATTTTATTGCCAAAACATCTTTCCAGATGCGGAAGCTAATTTTGAAAGTAATTGATTTACGAAAAAGATTAAGTCATGAAACCACTTCGAAAATGTTGCGAAAACGTAGTGTTGTTTTAAAAATAGTTAACATTTTGGAAAACCGTGATTTACTTCTAACGGATATAATTCAAAGTAAAGAAAGACCCAAAGTTAAAATCCAGAAACTTAAAGAGGCCTTATTACAACCCAAATCAAAATACTTGAATGTAAGTAATCAAAACGGAAAACATAAGTAGTGTGTGGCCTTCTCCGAGTCCCTCGCAGCACTGATCCGTCTAAGGCTGGCGATTACATGCACAGTTAAAAATGGGGTGAGTTTACGAAAACTCAATGTGTAAACCCTCTTACTAGCATAACGACAAGAAATGTAAACAGAGCCGAAATAGTGCAGGCCAAAGCCCTTTAACTTGATAATGAGGCGGTCTAGTTCGAGAACATACGTGGGCCAGAGCCCACTACAATAACATTTGGGTCAAAGCCCATAATAGAATCAATTGGGCCTAGCCCAAACCAATAACAGAACAAGTGGGCCTAAGCCCAATACAGTGACAGATCTCATAAACAGATATGCAACAGTATGCGGATGCATCCTACCCCGATCCAGCCAACATACCACCCGTACCAACCCTACACTTACTGGGGATAAAATCGACCCACCCAGCCAACACACCAATGTTAGCACCGGTTGCGGCACTAACCAAAATCGCAGCGAAGCTGCTAGAATATAAATGCGACTCTAAGCCTTCAGTAGTGGTATTATAATTGGCACAAATCCATCAGTAACTATATTATGTTTGGCACATTGCCACCCGCGACGGTAATATAATCAGCCCACAGCCTTGGGTAAATATGATTAACACAGAGTCATCGATATATATGTTAGGCACATAGCCACGGGTAAATACGATTGGCACAAAGCCATAATCAAAATGGCATAGAGCCATATTTAGGTTGGCACAGAGCCAT
Organism: Gossypium sturtianum; assembly: GCA_025698515.1. Classification (NCBI taxonomy): domain Eukaryota; kingdom Viridiplantae; phylum Streptophyta; class Magnoliopsida; order Malvales; family Malvaceae; genus Gossypium; species Gossypium sturtianum. The sequence goes on along the minus strand of CM046943.1, from coordinate 118,787,833 downwards.
AATCAGATTACGCGGCTTTAAGCCGTCCGTCGGTCCACAGTCGTCTCGGGCGACCCGTGCGACCTTAACAGATCAATCCTGGATCCACAGTCGTCATGCGACTCGTGCGACCCTATCAGAACTTCCTCCGTATCAATGTCCCAACCCCATGCAATATGTCGTGTATGTCATGCTCAATCATTACACGTGTATGCAAAATGGCCATGCTCAGTAATAGTCATTTAAACATATTTTAAAAGCATATCGATCCACACGACCACAGTCAAGTCGATTAAAACACGATCATACGATCACGATCCAAATCGCTTAAATTCATAGTCTAAGTCAGTCATTTACCCACAAGGGTAAAACAGTCATTTTACCCTATAAGGGTATTTCGGTAATCCTACCCTTCAGGGGTATTTCGATAATTCTACCCTACAGGGGTATTTCGGTGAGTTCACAAATTAAGGGTATTTCGGTAATTTCACATATTGGGGGTATTTCAGTAATTTCACAAATCGGGGGTATTTCGATAATTTTGTAAATCAGGGTATGTTAGTAATTTTGTAAATCGAGGGTATTTTAGTAATTTCTACCCTACAAGGGTATTACGGTCATTCAATGACCTTTCTTAAGGCCTACAGTCGCCTCGAGCGACCCAGATAATCCGCTTGGTCAAAACAGTGTAAATGGGCTCGAAGCCCAAAATTCGGCCTAAATGGGTCGACACGCTCGTGTGGCCCATTTGGCCCAAATCCAATCACGGTTATGTGATCTACATAGCCTAACCCAAATTCTGACACTTTCCATAAATTTTATCCATGTGGGGCCCACGAGCCTATTGGGCCCACACGGCCCATTTCGGCCCAACGAGGCCCAATAGGCCCAAATGCACGAGAGCACCCGTAGTGGCCTCTTTATTCTACCGCCCTTGGTTGTGGTCTCGGTTTTTCCTCACGAGCGATCGTACGCTCGTGAGGCCCCCAAATGCCGTAGCTTCGGCTTTTCGGCTTTTGCCGATCCTTAGCGGAGATAGTGTGATTACACACCTTTTTACGGAGTCGTTCGAAAATTTACGAGCACCCAACCTTGCTTGACGATCGATCAGGATTGATCCCACGCCTATGCCGAATATTCTTAATGAGAGACAGAGTTTGATGACTTGAGTAACTTCTGCACTTCTCCACTCCTCGGGAATACCGATTTCAGGAGTACTTGCAAAACTTGAAACAGAGAGGGAAGGAAGCAGAAATTTGATCACCACCGAACTAATAAAGAGAAAAGAGAAAGATTCGATTCACAAGCCAATAGGAAGCCGAAAGAAAAAGGGGAGAGATGATATTCGGCTTAGGAGAAGAAAAGGAAAAGAAGAAAAACAAAAGAATGAAGAGGAATGGAGAGGGAAGCAGAGATTCGGCCAACAAGATGCTTGAAGAAGAAGTGCTAAATCGAACAACAAAAGTGCATGAATGGTTAAATGCAAGATAAAAAAGATGCACGAATTGTAAGTGGAATTTTGGCACCAAGAAAAACCAAGACTATCCCAAAATGCTCTCCAATTGCCAAAAATGCCCACAAAGGAGGCCCCTAGCCGAATATGCATGCACAAGCTTCCCCAACCGGCTACACCTCTCCAAGTTTTGAATTCCTTGATTTCCTCCTCCTAATTCTCCTCCAAATCACCCAACTACCAACCACATCCCCTGATTCTCTCTTTCTTGACCAATTCAAACCTCATCTAGCAGAGTTTCAGTCCAACTCTTCCACCTTCCCAGCTCAAGCAGCAAAATAAACACTTCCCTGCTTATCCCAGGACTTGAATCCCAGACCACATAGATGCCCAACACGTCCGTTGCCACTAGGCCACAAGCTCTTCTTGTGTCACTAACCAAACATTATTATTAATAAAGCCTAAGTGTCAGTGTCCAGGTTCATTTAAAAGAAAACCAAAATAAATTGCAAGTGCTAAGACTTGAACCCAGGCTCCCTTGCACCCTTAATGACGCCACAACCACTAGGCCACATGCTTCCTTGTGTCATTTTTTTATCAAAATAATTTAAAAGGCCTATATCCAAGCATCCAGGGTTTTATTCACTTAAAACCAAAATTTTTTCTAAAGCCCAGGTTTGAACCCAAGACTTCTCCAACACTCCCAAACACTACTTAATCACTTAACCATTAAAGCAACAACCAATTGTGATATTTCTTGCATACATAAACCTTTATGTGCAGTCTCTTAGCGGCTCCCATGCACAAGGCCCAACACTTCTAGGCCCAAAAATTTGGGGCGTTACAGCCCCAGTAGGAGTGTGATTCCTCCACTGCTCAACTACCGAAAGACCACTCGCTGGCCACTGGAATGCCCCTCCACTGCTCAACTACCGAAAGACCACTCGTTGGCCACTGGAATGCCATCGTCGGCACTGTCGTGTCCAGTGGTGTCATCGCATGTTCAACACCCTCACGACATCCCGAGCCGGTTAGGTCCGGGCCAGTGATTGCTCGACTGGTCTAATCCTACCACCAGTTGGACCGTCGACCTGGTTCAACCTGGTTTTGGGCCTCGATTTTGGTTTCTCAAGCCCGAGTTTTTATTTCAGGTCCAATTTTCAAGTTCAATTACTCATTAGGCCAATTGCCTTACTTGAAAATTAATTTCTAAAAATATCATATTTATATTAATTAATTAATTTGATTGATTTAAATTTACCTGATCAAAATTAATTTTCCCAAAAGTCACTGGTTTCAAGAAAATTCTTTAATCAAATTCTCTAGTTGAACAACTCTCACAACTGCCTAATTTAATTCCACATCAAATAAGTCAACTCAATTAATTTTTTCCAAATTTGTAGAATTTCCTTCTGATTCAAATGCAGTCTGATCAAAGTTTTGTTGAGCTAGTTGAGGAACTAATAGGACATATACAATTAGGCTCGAGTAATTGCAATTATGTCCAAAAGCATTGTTCTGATAATTTGCAACTTACTTAATCATGGAGTCAGTCCACAAGAAGTACCATGATTGAAAACTCCTTATTGTATACTCTTTATAAAAGCAATTCATCCAATTGCTTTGCCCAATGACCTCGTCATGTATGTGTTACCCTCATATAATATCCTTGTTTCCTTTGAGTTAAATCCGATCACTCAATAAAATTTTATTTTATCTTATTGTCATCATTGTGTCTTATTAACGATTAATATGATCACTGTCAACAAATGACTGTGATAAATTACTTGTTCGAGAACAAGCAACCCATGGCCATGTTCCATATTCATCAATCCACATAATGCCAATAAGAGGACATCGTTAACTCTTTAATCGAGTCATAAATTCCATTGTTGCTAGTAAAGTCATGTCATACACAAGTCATGTACCCAACATACCGATTATGGGCTTGATCATCTTTAGAGCATAAGCCTTCACTTATATCAAAGCACATTATTTACATACACATGGTTAGTAACTAACTCAGGATTTAAGTAAATCACACCATGAACGTCACAAGTGAATTAATTCACAAATGGATTTGGAATTAATTCATCTTGGGTCCAATCCAATGTATCATTCTTTCAATGAATACATCTATATCTCTACTCATGTAGTCAACTGTTCCGATAGCCAAAACTAGCTATCTTCCTAATTGGAATTGTAGATGACATAATACTCATTCTAAGTATTTGAACCAAATGATCAATATGATTGTTTTACGGGATTATAGGCTCGTTTAGTTTACCTACTGAAGTAAGATATCTTTCTCACAATGTAAACATTCTTACAATATCATTTATCATCCGTTTGAACATAGAGAATCAGTGAACTAATATTTGCTTATCACAATTTCGCTATGCATGCAAAACATGAAAGAAAGAAACAAAAAAGACATAATAATGAAAAACGAAATTAACTTTATTCATTTATTCATCATTTAAATACATAGAAAAGAATTACACGTTTACTACAATATGGACACATTTCCTAACATATACTTGCGAACACCGCTGCTTTAATTTTATATCTTTTTACTATAGTATTTCTAGTCCAAACGTTCGTATGTTTGGTGACAGTCAACTATCTTCTTGTTGGTAGGCTTAGTGTAACTTGCAGGGCTGATGTAACACCACAACTATCTAAAAAAATGCATCATTAGCCACAAGTGTGCATGATCTTTTACTACCAATTGTAGTAGAAGAAGAAATTGTCTTTAATGGTGTTATGCAAACATTAGCAGAGGAAATGATGCCAATGATGGTATTTTCTAACTACAATAGTTGAATAGAGGCCCTTGCTGGCCTGCTTCCACTTGGAGAAGTGAAAACAAGGAGTTTTGTTGGTCTAGTGGCACTTACATCATCGACAACAAGGGTTTTTGCTAGTATCTAGCCAATCATAGTAGTGGGAACATAGAAATTAGTTGTGGTGGCACCTTCTTGCTATAAAAAAATTAAAGAACTAAAAGAACTCTAATGAAATTAACAATTTGAAAGTTTTAAAAGAATTAAAAGAAAATAGTCCACTTACCACATCATTGTTGGAATGACTTTTGGATTTGTGTCCAAGTTGTCCATAGTTGCTACATCTCAGCTTATTTCCTACTCGAGATAAATGTGTTCCACTGATCTTTCTTACCTTCCTAATCCTCTTTTTCTTAGGCCTAATTTGGGATCAACACCACCCATTTGTATCTCTGGCCAGAATTTCTCACTAGGTATTTGTGGATCCACACATCTATACATCCTTTTGTACATGTTCTTCACATGAATTGCATACTTATATTGTTGTTCTTTTCTAAACAATATCACACTTACAACATGGCAACATGGGATCCCAGTAAGATCCTATGATTTACAAGTGCATGTTCTATCATTTACATCTACAACATAAATATCCTTATGTCATTCAACCTTATATCCATCATCCCCATTCCATATCATATGGCAATTAGAACTCAACTTTTTGTTACGTTAAGTTTCAGAAGAAATCTTTAGATAAAATAAATCGGTCCAAGAGTTACATCTTTTTTTATTTTTAGTAATCTTGTTCATAACATAATCCCTAATTGCTTCGAACATAAAAAATAATAAGCATATGTCTAGAACCTTTAATGGAAACATTGAAAGCCTATGAGGAATTATTATCAATAACATCACAATGACTACTACAAGATAAATATACCATTGACTAATGTTTAGAGTATTTTCTAAGAGTACTATCCAAAGAAGACTGATTCATATCACCTATTAGGGCAACTTTTCTCTTGAATTCAATTTTAGTTGTAGCTTTAGAACAACCCCAAAACAATATATATATATGTACATCACTACCATGGTTCTCACTATTCCAATTAATAAAGTAATACTTCACACAAAATCAATGTTTCATCTCAAGTCAAGATGGGTAACTTTTCATTCAAACCATGATATCAACAATAGTAAAAGTAATTAACCATTTAATTAGAGTGTTTATTAAAGAAAAAGTAAAAAAATATCACAAATTAATAAAAAATAATTGACCATTGCCTATACCCTTTGGCTTGGAAGATACATGTGACACAGATTTAGCCTAAATTTGTAATTTTTTATCGTTTAACAGGTTTAGCCTAGACTGGTAACCTTACAAGTATATACAACCTTGGCCAGGCTATTGTAACAACCCAAACCCGGCCCAAACACTATGACCGAATCCGAGCTGCTACAGTGGAAAAGATTTTTGGAAAACCCTGCCTAGAGTTTATTTAAAAGTTAATTCAACCAAGTTATTATGGAATATCGAGTGTGCCCGATGGCACTATGAAAACATTTTCGTGTTAATTTGGGAAAACATGTGACTTCAATTTAATATTGGTAATCATAGTTTAAAACCAAGTATCCAACATATGAGAAATAACAAAAATAAAGTATATGGAGGCCTTATTACATCCTAAATAAAAACAAACCAATAATAAAATAAAATAGCTAAGTTTAAAGTTCATTTAATTCAAGTCCACTGCATGGCCACCTCGAGTCCAACCGGCTCCTCAACCGCCATCTACGAGTCACCTGAAAAATGTTAAAGGAGAAGGTGAGTCACCAAGACTCAGTATGTAACCCTTCCCTCGTTTTAAAAACATTTCCATACACAACATATAACAGATTAATATGCAGAATATTATGTGCCCCTCTAACCTAGCCAACCAAACGCCTTTGTCTACCCCATGTGATACCAAACCATCGTGACCGTAGTCACAATGTGCTACCAAAACACTGGTGGTGCCAAACCACCGGTGACATATAGTCACTGCAGTATGTGATGCCAAATCACCTGGAGGTGCCAAACCTCTCGTGGTGTCGTAGACACAATCGATTGATGGGGCCAACCTATCGTGTGATACCAAATCACCGCGTACGATCCCATATCTCAAGTGGGGCCAACCCACGGTGGTGTTAACCACGGGGACAAGTCGCTATGAGGTGCCAAACCTCCGAGGTACCAAACCTCACGGTGACCGTAGTCACAAAGTGTGTTACCAAAACACCGGTGCTCGTCAAGACAAAATATCACCGCCCCCTCCACTCATTTAACCCACAATAGTCAAATAATCATGATCAGATCTCATACATTTATCACATGTAGTACAAGCCATGCTTCCCAAAAGCATAATAATCTCGTAGTAACAGAGACTTACCGGGATCCTCGCTTGTACCCTTGAGGTACTAGATCCGTATCTATATCAAGCGATTTACAGCAACACATATATTTAACACAAACATTAAATCGCTATAAGTGTGTATGTACACACTGTCACCACCGAATCGTCTAAATCCGAAAAGAGATGTCGCCACCTAGATCTCTCGGTCCCTATATTCGCCAATTACATGAGTTAGTACCGTGGCCTATTCGGCCAACCCAACCAATCTTAGGGGTTTATCTTTTGGTCCCGAAACCTTACCTTTAACTCTTTGCTACTATCCACAAAGACTCGATTCACGATCCTTTTACCAAATAATCGATTAATGAACATTACTCATAACCAAAGCTTTTGGCTTTTGAAAACCAACATAGACCTTACCCAAACTTACCAAAATCGAATGTTAGAGATTAGGGGCTTGGGTCGCTTGCTTCACGATCTTGGGGTACCTAGAAGAGATCGATTACTAAAACATTTAGAAGTCTTGCTAGCCACTGCGAAATCGACACTTACCCCTAAATAAGAATCGACAAGGAATAGTGAAGGGGACCCATGAAGTTTTCGGCACAACTTACCTTCACCAAAACGATTGACCACGAAAATCCAAAGAGATCTATATCTGCTTCTACTATTCGGCTAAGATGCTACCCAAAAGAAAAGAGAATTCGGCACTTCAATATGGGTGTATCGGTTTATGAAAGAAATTAATGGCAAGAGAGGGTGATAAGAGTTTTGGCTAAAGGAGTGGATGTTCGGCCAGCAAAGAAAATAAAAGAAAGGAGGGATTGAAGGTGGGGATTCGGCAAAGAGAAGTAGAGAGTGTTTCGCCAAGGTTTTGAGAGAATGGAGAAAAATATCAGAAAACAAAGAAGGAAAGGTTGGGGATTTGGCTCAAATGAAAGAAAAGAACAAAAGGTGGTAGGTTGGGGCTTTTATAGGCATTTGGCACCCCCTAGTGGCCTTGCCGTCCACTTCTCCATGAAGTGTTTAAATTTCGACAAACACTTACATCCTCTCCCGGCCACTCATTTGAAGAATATCCACATTATTTGAATTAATCCCTAATAATCCACTTTTAATCTCTTAATAATCCAAATAATACCAAGTAATATCCTCATTATCTTATCAATTAATCAAATAAAAATCCAATTTAAAAAAACTCATATTATCCTTTAATATTAGAACTAATTTGAGCCTTTCTCTCTCTCATTGCCGTCCAAATAAAGAGCAAAAGAAAGGGAATTTTGTGACTCGAACCCAGGATCCCCCTTGCTTGATGTGGCGTCACATGCTAGCTCTTAAGTGACCTCACTTTTGCCACTTTACCAAGGGCTTTTTCATGCCATTAAATCCTCTATTTATTCTTATAACCCCTACCCGCTAAGGCTCCCTACCTTTAAAGCTTCCAAATAAAAAAATTTCTACTAAACCGAGCCTACTCAAGACCCTTAATTAACCTTTATTATTCCATAGATAATACCACAAAGTGGTTCAAACCTAAGAAAAATAATTTACTTCCAAATAGCCCCATCTTTGGGATGTTACAATTCTACCCCCTTAAAATAAATTTCGTCCTCGAAATTACCTAGCTAAAACAGATGGGGTATTCTTTGCCGTATCACATCCTCGGGTTCCCACGTAGCTTCTTACGTACCATGGTTCCGCCATAGCACTTTCACTAAGGCGCGACTTTCTTCGTAGAACCTTCACATCTCGATCTAAGATCCGAACCGGTTCTTCTTCAAAAGATAAATCCGAAGTTCACCTCAATCTGCGCTCATCGACACAACGTGCATGAAGGATCGACCGATACCGTCTCAAAGATTGATACATGAAATACGTCATGAATCGATTGATTCTGCGGCGACTCTAGGCGATAAGCTACCGGTCCTACTCGCTTACAATCGTATATGGCCCGATGAACCTTGGGCTTAGCTTCCCTTTTCGTCCAAATCTCAACACCTTTTTCCAAGGCGACACTTTCGGAAAGACTTTGTCTCCCACAAAGATACTCCATTTCCTTTGCGTTTGAGATCGGCATAAGACTTACGCCTATCGATGCTTCCTTGAGACGAGACCGAATCACCTTGACTTTGTCTTCTCTCTCTCGTTACAAATTCTGGACCCAGTAACTTGTCGTTCCCCAACTCCGCCCAACATGTAGGAGTACGGCATTTTCGTCCATATAGGGCTTCATATGGAGCCATCTGAATACTCGCTTGATAACTATTGTTATAAGCGAATTCCGCTAATGGTAGGTACTCTTCCCAACTACCACTAAAATCCAAGACACAACCTCTTAGCATGTCTTCTAAAATCAGATCACCCTTTCCGATTGTCCGTCAGATTGTGGATGGAAAGCCGTACTGAAATCTAACCGTGTACCCAAAGCTTGATGCAACGCTTTCCAGAACCTTGACGTGAATCTGGGATCCCTATCCGAGATAATCGATCATCGCACACCATGCAACCTCACTATTTCTCCCACATACAACTTCGCTTAGCTTACGAGTGAGTAATCCATTCTCACCGGCATGAAGTGAGCTGATTTAGTCAAAGCGATCCACAATTACCCAAATCGCATCCTTCTTGTTGGGCGTAAGGGGTAGCCCACTAACAAAATCCATGGTGATCCCCTCCCATTTCCATTGAGGATCTTTATCGGTTGAAGTAGTCCCGATGGTAAGCGATATGTAGCCTTAACTCGCCGGCACGTCGGACACTTCCCTACGAACTCGGTTATCTCACGCGCCTCGGCCCCGGCCACGTAATCAAGCTGCAAATCTCCATACATCTTTCTTCCTCCCGGATGCATAGCATATGGGCACGCTATGTGCATCATGGAGAATTTTCCGCCTCAACTCTTCATCCTTCGGCATGCATGCTCGCTTCTTGAAAACATAGCACTCCATCACTAGACGCATCGCACCCTTCCAAACCACCATCCCGAACTTGTACCCTCTTGGCGTTCAAGCCTTCATCCACTAATCGCTTTTCCTTAATCTCCTCAATCCACGTTGGCTTAACTTGGAGTTCCGCCAAAAGACTCCCATCATCATATAGACTCAACCGAGCGAACATTGCTCTTAAGTCCGTCACAACCTTCCGGCTCAACGCGTCGGCTACCACATTAGCCTTACCGGATGGTACTCGATCGAACAATCGTAGTCCTTTAGTAGTTCAATCCACCGAATTGCCTCGATTCGGATCGGATCATTCGAGTCGAAGATACCTCAAGCTTTTGTGATCCGTGTAGACTATCGACTTCTCCCCATACAGGTAATGTCTCCATATCTTGAGCAAAGACGCATCGCCGCTAACTCCAAGTCGTGCGTTGGGTAGTTAGCCTCATGCGGTCTTAAGCGACGGGATGCATAGGCTACTACCTTCCCATCTGCATCAACACACATCCCAAACCGGTGTGAGATGCATCACAATAGATCGTGAATAACTTTCTCGCTTCAAAGTGTACCAAAACCGGAGCTTTAGTCAAAATTTTCCTTAGCTTATCAAAGCTTCCTTGCGCTTCTCCGTCCATACAAATGGAACACCTTTCCTTAGTAACTTAGTTAACGGCTTTATTAGAGAGAATCCCTCCACGAATCTCCGATAGTACCTGCTAAACCAGAAAACCGTATTTCACCGCCGACCTAGGTGGTTTCCAATCCAATCTTGCTTCAATCTTGTGAGGGTCTACTCTAATTCCTTCCGCCGACACCACGTGCCCTAAGAAATCCACTTCCCTCACCAAAATTCGCACTTATCGAATTTGGCATACAACCGCTTCTCCTCAATACTTGCAGAACTATCCAGTAAATGCTTGTCATGCTCCTCCTCTGTCTTTGAATAAACCAATATGTCGTCTATGAACACCACGACAATTGGTCCAAGTATTGTTAAAATACCATATTCATTAAGTCCATAAATGCCGCGGTGCATTGGTCAACCGAATGGCATCACTAAGAACTCGTAATGCCCATACCGAGTTCGGAATGCCGTCTTGTGAACATCGACCTCCTTCACCCTTAATTGATGATAACTCGACCTGAGGTCAATCTTTGAGAATACCGACGCGCACCCTTGATTGGTCAAACAAGTCATCGATCCGAGGCGCGGGTACTTGTTTTTGATCGTTAACTTGTTTAAGCGACGGTAGTCGATGCACATCCGCATAGAACCGTCCTTCTTCTTGACAAACAACACAGAGTGCTCCCCACGGAGATATACTTGGTCGAATAAACCCTCTATCCAAGAGCTCACGAATTTGAGCCTTTAGCTCCACCAATTCCTTTGGTGCCATTCGGTATGGTGCTATAGACACAGGTGCCGTTCCAGGTAGCAAGTCTATACCGAATTCGACTTCCCGATCTGGAGGCAGACCCGGAAGCTCTTCTGGGAATACATCAGTAAATTCCCCAACCGTTCGGACCTTTCCAACTACTAACTCCTTAGCTTCCAAAGCATGATTTGAACCAAATACGCCTCACAACCCTTCTTGACCATCTTCTCAACCTTCAAGGCAGACACCACGTTGGATAGGTAATTCCTCCTATCACCTATCATAACTACTTCATCACCTTCAACCGTCTTAAGAACCATGCGCTTAGCGCGCAATCCAAATTCGCTTGATACTTAACCGGCCGGTCCATTCCAAGGATCAAATCGAACTCCCCAAAGCGGTAGTTCCATCAGATCGACCACAAATACTACCCCCTTGAAGTTCTAGAGGGTACGCCTCTATAAAGTTTGTCTACCACTACAGAGTGACCTAAAGGGCTAACTCGGTCATCTCCCTAGAGGCGGTTTGAGTTTAGGTCCATAGTTCCTACCACACTACTAGCAATGTACGTGCGTCGAACCCACATCAATTAATGCAACATAAGGAAAATCAAAAATTAGAAAAGTACCGGTTATGACATCCGGTGCGTCACCTTCCTCGCGACACCTCATTTGCGTAAACTAAGCCAGCCGCCTAGCCTCTGTGTTGCCTGAACCTCGCGCCTGAGTTCCACGACCTCGGTTAGGACCGTTGTTTCCTCTGCCATTACCACGACCCTCTGTGGTCACATATTTCTATCCCGAGTACGATTACGCCCCTCTGGTGATTCTTAGCCAATTTCGGGGACAATCTCGACACGATGCTCCAAAGACCCACACTCAAAACATCCTTTACCACCGGTCCAACAACCTCCCCAATGGGTCTTTTCCACAGTGTTACACCGAGTCGACCTCGATTTAGTGGTCGTCGTGGGCCTTGCCGCCTAATTTGGCCCACTTGGCCTAGCCTTTTCTCGAGCACTACCGCTTGATCCGGTGACCCAAATCCTCTCTCGATTATTCCTACTATAACTTTGCCTCACGACCTCCTTGATCCCTTCGGCTACCTTAGCCTTTTCCACTAGAGATGAGAACTCACGAACCTCTGCCAAGGCAATCAAGAACCTCAAATCATCTCGAGTCCGTCCTCAAAGCGGACACAGCGCTCATGTTCGTGAGACACGATGCCTCTCGCATACCTACTCGGCCTTAAAAATTCGCCTCATATTCCGACACGGACTTAGTTCCTTGCACTAATCCCGAGAAAAGCCTTTCTCTGCGCGTCAGTGTAGCTGGTGCCCACATACTTCCTCTGATAGGTGGTTTTAAAATACTCCCAAGTCAGATCATCTGCTGTAGCCCCATCTCAAACCGTAAGCCACCACTGATACGCTTCATCCTTTAGAAGCGACACGCCCCCTTTCAGCCTTTTCTTCTCGGTCAAAGTCAAGATCATCCATGATCCTTTCTTCGATTGACTCTAGCCAAGATTCTCGTCAAGACTGGGTGCCACTCGACACACCTGGAATACCTCCGCTCGTTAGATCGGAGTCGCTCGGGGACGATTTCCGAGCTCCCACATTTCCACTAGCCCGACCACCATCTCCAAGACTCACAAAACGACTTGCGATACCGCCTCACCACCGGTCCGATCCTCGCTCCTCGGCTCTAAAAGTAGGAGGTGGTGGTGGCGATGGTACCTCATTTTGAGAACCTTGTCCCGACTGACGGGTTTGGACATCGTCATCCTACCCCTACCGCGTCCACGGCGTCCACGTCCTCTAGAACTCATTCTTATCTACCGCGCTTTTAATCGATTAAGAAAAATTTTATGCATTAGCGTTTGTTCCACTTATTCACGAAGAAATTTTATGGATAGAGTTTTAATCGAGAGATTCTTTCGAGCAAACAAGGTTTGATTCCCTATCCTAGTTCGCACAAAGAAGTTCATGCATCCATTCCTTAATACTTTCCATACCTATTCGCTCATCGGACATTTACGCCATTTCTAACCTGGGGTATTTTCGTCTTTTTCCTACAGGTATTTTCGTAATTTTCCAGAACCAAAATATTTTGATGATGATTTCCAAAGCTAAGTTGTTGAATTTTTGTAAAATAGTTGAAATTTTTGAGCAAAACCATTGAACTGATATTTTATGAACCGAGGCATTTTAGTAATTTTACTCCCCCTAAGGGCATTTCTGTAATTTCTCACCATCAAGTTTTTCGAGAAATAACGTTGTAAAAATAATGTTCTTGGATTTGAAAAAAAAAGTTATTGGACAAGTTTTGAAAACATTAGGGTTTGTTGTTTCATTCTTTTTCGAAAACATGGCTAATTCCCTTTTCGGGTTTTAATCATTGTGTTTAGCCTATGACCGAGCCCTCCTGGTCAGGGTGAACCAAAGCTACGCACTGTGCGAATCGAGTGAAGAGGAGGTGGGTCACGCGGACCGCTTAAATACCAAGCTCTCACCGAACCTTTCTAGACATGCGCACAGAGGTTACCACACCACTGAGCCCTCTGAGTTAGGGTGAACCGAAGCTACGCACCAGGTAGGATACCTGCGAAGAGGAGGTGAGTCACGAGGATCGCTTAAATACCAGCTGCTCTTAGGATCCAATCCTAGACATGCGCATGCGGGGTTACCACACCCTAGCTCATTGACTAAGTCATAGGTTGGTTTAGTTCTTTAAGTCTTATGCTTCGTTTGTGTGTTTGAGTAGCCTAATCCTAGGGTTCAAGTTCCTACAAGTCTATCTACGTTCCATGCTTCCTACCCTCTCTGAATATAATTCACCAAGAGGTTTAGATGTACTTACACAGGCGGATTGGTGCAGGAGACTCGGTGCCATGCCGTTCCAAACCCAAAAAAAAATCACTCACCCCTAAGGCCTACCAAAACATTTTTGGGCCTTGGCCCCACAATGAGAGCTTTGAACTGGGCTCGATACTAATTTTGTAACAACCCAAACCCGGCCCAAACACTATGGCCGAATCCGAAATTTGCTCTGATGGAAAAGATTTTTGGAAAACCCCGCTAGAGTTTATTTAAAAGTTAATTCAACCAAGTTATTATGGAATATCGAGTGTGCCCGATGGCACTATGAAAACATTTTCGTGTTAATTTGGGAAAACATGTGACTTCAATTTAATATTGGTAATCATAGTTTAAAACAAAGTATCCAACATATGAGAAATAACAAAAATAAAGTATATGGAGGCCTTATTACATCCTAAATAAAAACAAACCAATAATAAAATAAAATAGCTAAGTTTAAAGTTCATTTAATTCAAGTCATTTGCATGGCCACCTCGAGTCCAACCGGCTCCTCAACCGCCATCTACGAGTCACTGAAAAATGTTAAAGGAGAAGGTGAGTCACCAAGACTCGAGATGTAACCCTTCCTCGTTTTAAAAACATTTCCATACACAACATATAACAGCTTAATATGCGAGTAATATTATGTGCCCCCAACCTAGCCAACCAAACGCCTTTGTCTACCCCATGTGGTACCAAACCACTTTGGTGACCGTAGTCACAATGTGTTACCAAACACAACGGTGGTGCCAAACCACTTTGGTGACATATAGTCACGTATGTGATGCCAAATCACTTTGGAGGTGCCAAACCTCGGTGTCGTAGACACAATCGATTGATGGGGCCAACCCATCGTGTGATACCAAATCACGCGCGACGATCCCATATCTCAAGTGGGGCCAACCCACGGTGGTGTTAACCACGGGGACAAGTCGCTATGAGGTGCCAAACCTCTGGAGGTACCAAACCTCCGGTGACCGTAGTCACGCATGTGTTACCAAAACACCGGTGCTCATCAAGACAAAATATCACCGCCCCCTCCACTCATTTAACCCACAATAGTCAAATAATCATGATCGAGATCTCATACATTTATCACATGTAGTACAAGCCATGCTTCCCAAAAGCATAACAATCTCGTAGTAATGTGAGAGACTTCACGGGATCCTCGCTTGTACCCTTGAGGTACTAGATCCGTATCTATATCAAGCAGATTTACAGGCAACACATATATTTAACACAAACATTAACTGCTATAAGTGTGTATGTACACACCTGTCACCACTGAATCGTCTAAATCCCGAAAAGAGATGTCGGCCACCTAGATCTACTGGTCCCTATATTCGGCCAATTACATGAGTTAGTACCGTGGCCTATTCGGCCAACCCAACCAATCTTAGGGGTTTATCTTTTGGTCCCGAAACCTTACCTTTAACTCTTTGCTACTATCCACAGCACTCGATTCACAGATCTGCTTTACCAAATAATCGATTAATGAACATTACTCATAACCAAAGCTTTTGGCTTTTGAAAACCAACATAGACCTTACCCAAACTTACCAAAATCGAATGTTAGAGATTAGGGGCTTGGGTCGCTTGCTTCACGATCTTGGGGTACCTAGAAGAGATCGATTACTAAAACATTTAGAAGTCTTGCTAGCCACTGCCGAAATCGGCACTTACCCCTAAATAAGAATCGACAAGGAATAGTGAAGGGGACCCATGAAGTTTCGGCACAACTTACCTTCACCAAAACGATTGAGCACGAAAATCCAAAGAGATCTATACTGCTTCTACTATTCGGCTAAGATGCTACCCAAAAGAAAAGAGAATTCCGGCACTTCAATATGGGTGTATCGGTTTTATGAAAGAAATTAATGGCAAGAGAGGGTGATAAGAGTTTTGGCTAAAGGAGTGGATGTTCGGCCAAACAAAGAAAATAAAAGAAAGGAGGGATTGAAGGTGGGGATTCGGCAAAGAGAAGTAGAGAGTGTTTGGCCAAGGTTTTGAGAGAATGGAGAAAATATATCATCGAAAACAAAGAAGGAAAGGTTGGGGATTTCGGCTCAAATGAAAGAAAAGAACAAAAGGTGGTAGGTTGGGGCTTTTATAGGCATTGGCACCCCTAGTGGCCTTGCCGTCCACTTCTCCATGAAGTGTTTAAATTTAAACAAACACTTACATCCTCTCCTGGCCACTCATTTGAAGAATATCCACATTATTTGAATTAATCCCTAATAATCCACTTTTAATCTCTTAATAATCCAAATAATACCAAGTAATATCCTCATTATCTTATCAATTAATCAAATAAAAATCCAATTTTAAAAAAACTCATATTATCCTTTAATATTAGAACTAATTTGAGCCTTTTCTCTCTCTCATTGCCGTCCAAATAAAGAGCAAAAAGAAAGGGGAATTTTGTGACTCGAACCCAGGATCCCCCTTGCTTGATGTGGCGTCACATGCTAGCTCTTAAGTGACCTCACTTTTGCCACTTTACCAAGGGCTTTTTCATGCCATTAAATCCTCTATTTATTCTTATAACCCCTACCCGCTAAGGCTCCCTACCTTTAAAGCTTCCAAATAAAAAAAAAATTCTACTAAACCGAGCCTACTCAAGACCCTTAATTAACCTTTATTATTCCATAGATAATACCACAGTGGTTCAGCCTAAGAAAAATAATTTACTTCCAAATAGCCCCATCTTTGGGATGTTACAGCTATTTACTGTATCGTTAAAGATTTGGCTCGAATGGGTAACCTGACACTGATGTATATGATTTTCTCGAATGAGCATCAGACGTTATTTGCACCTATGTATCGAGTTCTTTTACAAAGTTTCATTGGGTAAAATTGTAAATGAAAAGGTGATGATATATCAAATGTTTGCAAAGTAATGTATATGATTTGGATATAAGATATAAGATATAAGATGGTTTGAAATGAAAATGTAAACAATTGTGGTTGTATATGTGATTGAGCTCAAAACCTTATATGTATAATGATGTTGTTTGAATCTTGATAAGGATATATGATGCGAATTGAAGGGTGAATGTGAGCAAGGTGATCAATTAGAATACGAATTTATGCTATATTTTAAGTTGAATACGTGTTTCACCATTTGAGTTTATATATGTGGATTTGGTTTAAATTTCACTTGATTGTTGTTGTTTTGAATGTTATGATAGGTGAAATTGTTTCATATTGATTCATGTAATTGTTAAATGGTTAAGGTAAGCTATTTGTTTATATTGTATGAGCTTACTAAGTATTTTAGAATACTTACTCATGCTACTGGCTTTTTTTTTTTGTAGATTTTGGACATCCGAAACGTGTTGATCAGATCAGTGAGAAGCACACACCTTTCGTCTTCTGATTCAGTAAACTTTTGTCGTTTCAAGTTTGGTTATTTATGGCATGTACATAAGTTGGATTAAATTATGTAAAATAGTGTGAACTTTGGTATATTAGCTTTTTATATAAGTTTATGTTTGTTTTTGATATCTGATGTATGTTAAAAGTTAAGTTTGGTGTTTAGTAAGACAATAAGCATATGATTTAGATGGTGGCATGAAATGAAAAAGTTTGAATGGTGTTATGCATATAAATTAGTAAGTTCTTATGTTTCTAACATTTGTTGAGTTTGAATATATAAGTATGTGCAAAATGGTAGCTTAAGTGAAAGCTAAATGGTATTGACAAATGTGAAAGGCAACATTAAATTGTGATATGTATGTGTGATAAACAATAAAAGTAACATATTTTAAATCTCATGCTTAGCATGTTTTTGGATGTTTTATTATATAATTTAGTGAATTGGATGCTCCTAATCCTTTAATTTCATATTTCTATACTTAGGTAAGCATTGGGGAGTAAAATGAGCGAAAAACGTGACAAAATCGGACAAAACAGGTTGTCTTAAGGATCCACACGGCCAAGCCAATCCCACACGGGCTAAGCACATGCCCGTGTGAACCACACGGACTGGGCACTTTAACACGGGCCTCTCACACACCCGTAGGAGACACACGGGATGACCACACGCCCGTGTGCCAGCCCGTGTCGATATCGAACCATGTCATTATTGCACACGACCTGGGCATCCTTACACGGGCTGATCAAACGCCCGTGTCCCTGTCGAACCTTATTTCGTTTTCACGCGAAAAAAGCCAATTTTTAGGTATTTTGAGCATTCCAAAGTCTATAAAAACACACGAGAAGAAGACCTAAAAGGGACACGCAGAGTAGAACGAATAAATTACTCGAAGAAAGCCGTCAGAATCAATTCAGAAGCAGGATCTCCTTCAAGATTGAAGATCTCCATCCAATTTTCTTAGAAGTTTTTGGGTTCTTTATGTCTTGTTGTTTTCCTATTTTTGAGATCTTTTCCTTTTACATTATGAACTAAACTCTCTAAAATACCTAGGGAGGATGAAACCTATTATGGATTTTATTATTTAATTATCTGAATTACATGATAAATACTTGCTCTTGTTCTTAATTATGTATTCTTAATCCGTGCCTTAATATTTTCAGGATATTAATCCAAGTTTGATGTACTTAATCAGTGGAGCAAAAGTCCTTGCTTAAGAGCAGATCTAGCTTAATTAAGCGGAGTTGATTGCAATCTTAGAAATAGGACGACATAAATCTACCGGATTAGAGTCAAATCTAATAGGGGAATCCATAGATCGAGTTAATGCGACAATAGGGGTTTTAATTAGAAAGAGATTTAATTAATTAACCTAGAGTCAGTTGTTTTTATTCTCGAAAGAGATATTAACATAAGTTAGGGATTTCTACGAATCAAGACAAGTGAATAAATCGTTTAATTCAGATTTAGAATAATAAGTGAAGTCTAGGCGGATTCTTTCCTGGGTATTGTCTCTCTCATTGGTTTTCTTCAAATATTTTCCTACGTTATTCTCTGTTTTGTCTTAGTAATTAGGTTAGTTAAGATTAGGTTAAAATAAATCCCTTCAATTTATTCAGCTAGATAATAAAAAGATAGTAACTACTAGTACTTTTAGTCCTCGTGGATACGATATTCCAGACTCACCATAGCTATACTACTGTTCGATAGGTGCGCTTGCCTTTGTCGTATTTTAGTTAGTTCGTGACATCATCAAGTTTTTGGTGCCGTTGCCGGGGACTAGAATATTAGGGACACTTAATTTTTATTACTCTAGCCATTTTTTTAGTTAGTTTCTGCAATTTATTTTTTATTTTTCTTTTTAGTTTATTATTTAATTTACTAACTTTTCTTTTGGTTTCTTCTGGCAGGTATCTTTAGTTTATGACTAGAAGAAACCCTACAGGACCTCTATTATTTGATAGCGAAATTGAAAGCATAGCTCGCAGAAATCGTAGAGAAATAAGGCGAAGTCTTCAGTATATAGCGGAAGAGAAAGAGGACGATACCAATCTTACCGAGGAGATGGCTGAAAATCAGAATAATCTGCTACCTCCTGTGGTTGCTGCGAATCCTGTAAATCAGAATCCTTCTCCTCGTACTATGTACGACTATGCCAAGCTCAATTTAACTGGGGCTAAATCAAGTATTGTTAGACCTGCTATTGCTACAAATAATTTTGAACTGAAACCAAACACTATTCAAATGATTCAACAGTTTGATGGTTTGCAGGACGAAGACCCAAATACTCATTTGGCTAATTTTTTAGAATTCTGCGACACTTTTAAAATTAATGGCATTTCTGACGATGCCATTCGCTTTCGGTTATTTCCTTTTTCATTGAGGAATAAAGCTAAACAGTGGTTGAACTCGTTACCATGAGGTTCCATCACTACTTAGGAACAAATGACCGAAAAGTTTCTATTAAAGTATTTTCCACCGGCTAAAACGGCAAAGTTGAGGAATGATATCTCTTCTTTTGTGCAGATAGATTTAGAAACTCTTTACGATGCATGGGAGAGGTATAAGGACTTATTGAGAAGGTGCCCTCACCATGGGTTACCTCTATGGCTACAAGTTCAAACTTTTTACAACAGTTTGAACCCTCAATTAGGCAACTGATTGATACAGCCGCCGGTGGGACTCTGAATAACAAAACACCTGAAGCGGCTTATGAGTTTATAGAAGAGATGTCACTGAATAATTATCAGTGGAAAGTCATGAGAACAAAGCCAACAAAAGCCGCTGGTTTTTTCAACCTCGATGTGGTCACCATGTTATCAAACCAGGTAGAGCTCTTAAATAAAAAGATTGATGGTTTATGTGTTTCTACGCAGGTACATCCGGTGATGCAATGCGATACAAATGGAGGAGGGATGAATACCTCAAAATATCTACCCTCCAGTCCTAACATGGAGAATGAGGAATTGAATTATATGGGTAATAACTCTAAACCTCCAAATAATCCTTATAGTAACACATATAATGCAGGATGGAGGAACCACCCAAAATTTTCATGGGGTGGTCAAGGGAATCAACGACCACAACCCCCCCAGGTTTCCAACCACCCTACCAGCAAGAGAAGAAGCCAAAACTTAAAGATATGCTAGCAAAATTTATTTCGGTGTCAGAGACTCATTTCCAAAATACTGAGACAGCATTGAAAAATCAGCAAGCATCGATTTAAGGGCTTGAAAATCAAATTGGACAGCTGGCTAAATTAGTTTTTGAAAGGCAACAAGGTAGTCTACCTAGTAACACCGAACCTAACCCAAAAGAGCATGTGAAGGCAGTTACACTAAGGAATGGGAAGGTGTTGGTTGAAGCTGAAAAGAAGATGCCACATGAAGCTGATAAGGCGAAGGGTGAGGAAGTAAACTCTGACGAGAGTGTAACACCGGTGCTTAAAGAATATAAGCCACCGATCCCATATCCAGAAAAGTTGAAGAAAGACTGCATGGATGCACAATTTGGTAAATTTCTTGAACTTTTAAACAATTGCATATTAACTTACCTTTTGTTGAAGCTATTTCGCAGATGCCTACATATGAAAAATTTTTAAATGAGCTTTTAACAAATAAAAGGAAGTTTGAAGAGCTATCAACCGTGGAACTCAACGAGGAATGTTCAGCTATTCTTCAAAATAAGCTACCAACCAAATTGAAAGATCCAGGAAGTTTTACTATTCCCTGTTTAATCGGTAGTTTAACTATTGAGAAAGCATTAGCAGATTTAGGTGCCAGCATTAATTTGATGCCTTACAAAATGTTCAAACAACTTGGTCTTGGGGAACCAAAACCCACTAGGATGAGTATCCAATTAGCTGGTAGATCTGTTAAATATCCTAGGGGAATTATTGAAGATGTTTTGGTAAAAGTAGATAAATTCATATTCTCTGTTGATTTTGTTGTGCTTGACATGGATGAGGACATTGAGGTACCTTTAATTTTAGGTCACCCATTTTTAGCCACTGCTAGGGCTGTCATTGATGTAAGTGATGGTAAACTTGTGCTTAGGGTAGGTGACGAAGAAATTATTTTTAAAATTTATGATGCTATGTGATACTCTAGAGAACAAGATGATTCCTGTTACTTTATTGACTTGATTGATCATTCTATTCAAGATTCTTTTCAGGAAATCATTCATAAAGACACGTTGGAACTGTGTCTTGCCCAAGGAGAGGAGGCAAATGACGATACCATTGAGATAGGGGAGATAAAAATTGAGTTAAACTCTAACGAGTCTTTCCTAAGACAAAAGAAGTATGAGGGCATTGAAATAAACGACGAACTAAAACAAAAACCCTCTATTGAAGAGCCTCCCAAATTTGAACTGAAGCAATTACCAAATCACTTAGAGTATGCGTTCCTCGGAGATAATTCTATACTACCGATAATTATTACTTCAGACTTGCGACCCAATGAGAAAGATGAGCTACTACAAGTACTAAGGGAGCATAAAAGATGTAACACCCCTTACCCGTGTCCAACACTGGGACAGGGTACGAGGCATTACCTGACTTAACATACTTTAACATACAACATTGGGCTATAAAATTTTTATTTCAACTTCAAACTTTTTCATTCATATTCATAACATCCTCATTTTGGGCCTACGAGGCCCTAAACATACATTCGGGAGGTTTCAGGATTAAACCGGAAACTTTTGCGCACTTAGAATTTTTTTACCTAAAACAGGGCCACACGCCCGTGTGGAATGGAACACGCCAGTGTGGGCAGGCCGTGTGGTCACCCACGCCCATGTTCCGAATCTGTGTGGAATTTATTTTTCATTTCGAACCTACAGGGGTTTTCACACGGCCGGAAACCCCCGTGTCTGTGGCCCGTGTCCCTCACATGGCCTAGACACCCTCGTGTCCTCACCCGTGTGTGAAAACCTGGGTATTCTGTTTATAACGTCTGCAAGCTCTTAAGGGGCACAGGGCCTGGGCACACGCCCGTGTGGTGAATCGAATTCTCGTAAATTTGATGCAGGGGACACACGGCCTATCAACACGCCCATGGGGCAGACCGTGTGTCTCACACGGCCTAGACACACGCTCGTGTGTCTACCCGTGTGGACAATTAGAAGGCTATTTTCCAAGCCTATTACCACCCTGAAACATAAACACACATATGCCAACACAAGCAACACATAACATGGCAAATATACACTATGAAGAATCACTAATCATCATTCATACACTTCAATTTTTACTCTATCAATTGCATGAACTTTCGCTTCATGAAACTCATCATCATTAAAATATGAAACTTGGCATATATCGGCCAATTCCTAATGGCCATTTGCAAAATGAGTGTATAACATTAATAGCCAACACTTTGGCTTTCAAATATGACATAACACAAAATAACCAAGTTCTTATACATGCCATACTCAAAATGAATCAACTTTACTATACCAAAAGAATAGTTGATAGGGTGATTCGAGCTCCGACGTCCTACGATCCCCGAGCTAGCTTGGCAAAACTACAAGGAAAAGGGAAAAGAAAAGGGGTAAGCATATAGCTTAGTAAGTTTGCATGAATTAAAATAGCAACATAATTACTCATGGTAAAATCCATTCATCTCATAGAATGATAACGACACAAGTTCTCAAGTACTTTGACATACTTACTCATACTTACGCTTACCCATCACATATCACATTAAGGTTTCATAACTCATATTTTACTCATGGTACCTGTATCACTTCATCACATCATTTAGCACTTATGTTATCATGAACATAAACTTAAATCATAATCATCTTTCACTTAAATGTAACTCTTAGTCATCTTTGTATAGCTTAGCTCTTACCATCTTTGCATACTTAACTCTTTTGCCCGTTGAGTCACTCGGAATATCGGAGGATACTCAATCTCATCATACATGTATCACGATACCAATGCTATATCCCAGATATGGTCTTACAGGATCACCTCTTGATGCCGATGCCATATCCCAGATATGGTCTTACACGGGATTTCTTAGCTCGATGTCGATGCCATATCCCAGACATAGTCTTGCATGAGATCTTTCTTTGGTGTCGAAGCCATGTCCCAGACATGGTCTTATACGGGACCTTCCTTATTCGGTGCCGATGCCATGTCCCAGACATGGTCTTACACGGGACCTTCCTTATTTCATGTCGTGACATAGGTATCCTCGTTATTCCGAATCTTCAACCGGGACTTCAACTCAACATGATTCATTACAATGTCATTGAAGCATCATTAATCAACTTCATGGAATTAATATACAAATCTCATAGAATATAGAAATTAAAAACATAATAACATCACGTAGATAAAAATCCACACAAACTTACCTCGGTACTCAAAATGTGTGTAGATATTCGATTTAGTCCATAAACTTGTTCTTGCCTCGGTTTCGGTCGGGGCTTCGTGTTTCTTTATCTAAAATAATAATTTCACTTGTTTAATACTCACATTGACTAAATTGACTAATGAATCATACTTTGGCAAAATTACAATTTTGCCCCTAAACTTTCACATAATTACACTTTTGCCCCTAGGTTCGTAAATTATTTTTATTCAACTTTATTGTATTTTAAGCCTAGCCGAATTATTTTCTTAACTACAACAGCCCCTAATTTCCACTATTTCACCCATGTATGACCATTTTTATAACTTTTGCAATTTGGTCCTTTTTTGCATTTTTCTTGAAAATCACTTAGAAAAAGATGTTTATCATACATCAAACTTTCATATTCTTCCATAAAACATCAAAATACATGCATGTCATACATGGGTAAATTTTTGAACATAAATCCTAGCTCAAAATATAGCTAGAAATAGCTAAATCGAGCTACGAGGATCTCAAAAATACGAAGAACATTAAAAACGGGGCTAGGAGACACTTACTATCAAGCTTGGAAGTTGAAGAAACCCTAGCTATGGAGTCCTTGTAATTTTCGGCTATGGAGAAGAAGATGGACATGAATTTTGACTTCTTTTTCCCTTTTAATTGTTTTATTAACCAAATGACAAAAATGCCCTTAATGCCCTTTCTTTAGATTTTTCCTTCCCATGTCCATTTTTGTCCATCTTAACATTTAATGATCTAATTGCTAAATAAGGACCTCTATTAATTTTTATAATTATATTTCATACTTAAATCTTCTAGAATCTTATATTTTCTAATCTTTGCAATTTAGTCCTAATAGACCAATTGATCACTAATTCATAAAATTTCCTCATGAAATTTTCACACAACCATGCAACCACATCATAAGCCTCATAAAAATCATAAAACACATATTTCTACTTTGGATTTATGGTCTCGCGACCACTATTTTGACTAGGCCCTAAATCGAGCTGTTACAATTCTTCCCCCTTAGGGATTTTCGTCCCCAAAAATCTTACCGGTAAATAGGTTTGGATATTGATTTCTCATAGTCTCCTCGGGCTCTCATGTAGCCTCTTCTACCCCATGTCTTTGCCACAATACTTTCACAAGAGCTATACTCTTATTCCTTAACTGTTTGACTTCCCATGCCAAAATCTTAACCGGTTCTTCGCCATTAGTCATGTCGGGTTGAATTTCCACCTTTTTCGGTGTAATCACATGCGAAGGATCTGATCGGTAACGTCGTAACATAAACACGTGGAACACATCATGTGTCTTTTCCAACTCAGATGGCAAGGCCAATCGATAAGCTACCGGTCCTATCCTCTCGGTAATCTCATATGGTCCGATAAAACGCGGACTCAATTTGCCTTTCTGGTCAAATCTGAGAACTTTCTTCCATGGTGATACTTTCAAAAATACCTTATCACCAACTTGAAACTCAATCTCTTTTCGCTTCAAGTTTGAGTAGGACTTTTGTCTATCCGAGGTAGCTTTTAAACAATCGCGGATTATTTTTACCTTCTCTTCGATTTCCCTAACCAGATCGACTCCGTGAGTCTGATTTTCCTTGAGTTCAGTTAAATACAAAGGCGTTCGGCACTTACGCCCATACAAAGCCTCATAAGGCGCCATTTTCAAACTCGACTGAAAACTGTTATTATAAGCAAACTCTACCAACGGTAAGTACTTTTCCCAGCTGCCCTGAAACTCAAGGACACAACACCGGAGCATATCCTCAAGTATCTGTATTAACCTTTCCGACTGTCCGTCAAGTTTGTGGGTGAAAAGTAGTACTAAAACTCAACTTTGTGCCCAAAGCTTCTTGCAACTTTTTCCAAAATCGGGAGGTGAATCTCGGATCTCTGTCCAATATAATCGACAAAGGCACTCCATGAAGCCTTACAATCTCAAAAACATACAAGTTTGCCAACTTATCTAGCGAGTAATCAACATGTATCGGTATGAAGTGGGCCGACTTCGTAAGTCTATCTACCACAACCCATACGGCATCCTTCTTGCTTGGTGTCAACGGTAAACCCGTCACAAAATCCATCGTAATACGATCCCATTTCCACTCGGGAACCATAATAGGCTGAAGTAGACCCGAAGGTACTTGGTGTTCAGCTTTCACTTGCTGACAAATCAAGCATTTCAATACAAACTCCGAGATATCTTTCTTCATACTTGGCCACCAATACCATTTCTTCAAGTCATTATACATTTTTGTGCTGCTGGGATGTACAGTTAGACATCCGCTATGTGCCTCGTGTAAAATCTTCTGAATAAGCTTATTGTTCCTCAGTACACAGACTCTGTCTCTGAACATCAAACATCCATCAGAATTTATCCGGAAGTCAGACTCAACTCCCAACTCACACTGAACTCTTTAGGCTTGCAAGTCGCTGTCATCTTTCTGAGCCTCATAAATCTCTTAAAGGAACATCGGTCTAGCCCTCAACTTGGCTAGAAAGGAACCATCATCTAACAAAGTCACCTGGGTATTCATAGCCCTCAATGCGAATAGAGACTTTCTACTCAAAGCATCGACGACTACATTCGCCTTTCCCGGGTGGTAGTCAATTACGAGCTCATAATCCTTTATCAGCTCTAACCATCTTCGCTGCCTTAAATTCAATTCCTTCTGAGTCATCAAGTACTTTAGGCTCTTATGATCGGTGAATATCTGACATCTTTCACCATACAAATGGTGTCTCCATATCTTCAAAGCAAACACAATGGCAGCCAACTCTAAATCATGTGTCGGGTAATTCTTCTCATGTGGCTTTAACTGTCTAGAGGCATATGCTATCACCTTGCCATCCTGCATAAGCACGCAGCCCAATCCGTTCAAGGATGCATCGCTGTAGATCATAAATTCTTTTCCCAGTTCAAGTTGCACTAGAACTGGAGCCTCAGTCAACAATGCCTTTAGTTTCTCGAAATTCTGTTGGTATTTCTCTATCCATTCAAACTTTACATCTTTCTATAATAGCCTCGTCATTGGAGTGGCTATCATGGAAAATCCTTTGACAAATCGTATGTAATAGCCAGCTAGGCCCAGAAAACTTCTAACCTCTGATACATTTCTTGGCGGTTTCCAATCAACAATAGCTGAAATCTTGCTTGGGTCTACTCGAATTCCATCTCCCGAGACAATGTGCCCCAAAAATCTAACCTCTTTAAGCCAAAACTCACTCTTGCTAAACTTGGCATAGAACTGATTATCTCATAAAATCTATAAAATCGTCCTCAAGTGCTCGGCATGCTCATTCTCACCATGAGAATATATCAGTATATCATCAATAAAAACCACAACAAACTTATCCAAGTATGGCCGAAATATACGGTTCATTAAGTCCATAAACACGGCAGGGGCATTTGTTAAACCGAAAGGCATGACTAAAAATTCATAGTGCCCATACCTTGTCTGAAATGCAGTTTTTGCACATCAGAGTCTTTAACCCTCAATTGGTAATAACCGGACCTCAAGTCTATCTTAGAAAACACAGTGGCTCCCTTCAATTGATCAAACAAATCATCGATCCTTGGTAATGGGTACTTATTCTTCACAGTAACCTTATTAAGTTGGCAGTAATCTATACATAATCTCATGGAACCATCTTTCTTTTTCACAAATAGCACTGGAGCACCCCATGGGGAATAACTCGGTCTAGCAAAACCTTTGTCCGTCAACTCTTGCAACTATGCCTTCAATTCCTTCAACTTAGTTGGGGTCATTCTGTATGGAGCAATCGATATAGGTGCAGTACCAAGGGCTAATTCAATGCCAAATTCGATTTCTCTAACCGGAGGCAACCCTAGAAACTCTTCTGGAAATACATCCGGATACTCACATACTATCGGTACTGATTCAATTCTTAACTCAGTTTCTTTGGCATTCATCACAAAGGCAAGATATGCTTCGTATCCCTTTCTTACATATTTCTGGGCAGACATATAAGAGATCACTATAGGCGGTCTATCTTGTTCATCTGATTCAACATGAAGGGTGTCCCCATTTTCACATCTCAATTCAATGTATTTCTTTCCACAATTTACTATCACATCATGAGCGGTTAACCAGTCCATACCAAGAATTATATCGAATTCATCAAATGGCAATAGCATTAGATTTGCCTTAAAATAATGACCTCTAATCATCAATGGGCAATCTTTGCATACCTTATAAACTAATACACTTTTGCCTAAAGGATTGGACACTTTTATCACAAACTCTGTAGACTCTACAAACATGCTCATACTAGATGCTAGTTTCATGCAAATATATGAGTGGGTAGATCCCGGATCAATTAAAGCAACAACATTAGTATCATGGAGAGAAAATGTACCCGTAATCACATCAGGGGATGACGCCTCTTCGTGAGCGCGAATGGCATAAGTTCTCACGGGCGCTCTACCCTCAGATCTCGCAGCCTGCTCTCTAGGTGTACTCTTACTACTCGTTCCACTTCCTAGGCTTCTCTGTTGTCTCCCTTTGGTAGTACTTCCCGATCTGGCACTCTAAATTTTCTCTTTTTCAACTCTCAAGGCATTCTCTAATAAAATGATCTTGGGAACCACACTTAAAACAAGCTCTTTCATGAGCTCGGCACTCACCGGGATGACATCTGCCACACTGTGGACATTCCGGTCTATTGGGTCGAGTGTTCCCAACACTAGCAACTGAGGTAGTCTGAGCTTTAATCCCCGAGTACTATTTACTCTTACTTCTATTCGAAAACCCGGCTGAAGTAGTTGATCGGGTAGGGAAGTCTCTTGACTTCTTGGATGAGGGCTGAAATGACTTATTCAATTGTCTCTTTCTTGAGTCACGAGACTCCATTTTAGCTTTTCTTTTCTCTTTCACCAATTCATCGGCTTTACAAGCTCGATCCACTAGCACAACAAATTCCTTCAACTCAAGGACACCAACAAATAATCTGATATCTTCATTTAATCCATCCTTAAACCTCTTACACATGATAGCTTCAGAGGACACACTCCCGAGTGTACTTGCTGAGCCTCACAAATTCACGCTCATATTCAGTTACTGTCATTCTACCTTGTTTCAGTTCAAGGAACTCCTTTCTTTTCTGGTCAATAAATCATTGGCTAATGTACTTCTTCCGGAATTCCTCTTGGAAAAACTCCCAATTAACTCTTTCCCTTGGTACAACCGACACAAGGGTGTTCCACCACTGATAAGCAGAATCCCTCAGAAGAGACACTACACATTTCATGCACTCTTCAGATGTGTAGGATAACTCGTCAAATACCCTGATGGTATTTTCAAGCCAAAATTCTGCTCTTTCCGGATCATCATCTTTACTAGCTCGAAATTCCTCGGCTCCTTGTTTCTGGATTCTATCAACCGGAGGCTTTTCTCTCCTTACCACTTCTACCACTTGGGGAGCTACTGGGGTAAGTTGAGGAATAGGTGGGGGTAGAGGGGGTTGTGCATTCGGGTTCGCACGAACGAACTCCGTATACCATGCATTCATCATGTGGAGAAAGGCTTCCCTAGCCTCTTCTCCTCCTCTCTGACTTACAGTCGTAGGTCTATTCTCATTTTTATTCGGCACCGTCCCTTCAGCGGGAGCCGGTGCGTTACTTTCCACATCATCCGTCACAACTCTATCGGGATCCATTTACTATATAAAAACACAATTTAAATCGTCATGAGTCGTCACACTATCATAATGTAAATACTCATGTGTATGGCATGTATAGAATCATGCTTACGCTACGTTAGTCCGAGAATCGACTAAATGTAACACCCTTTACCCGTGTCCAACGTCAGGATAGGGTACGAGGCAATACTGGACTTAACATACTTTAACATACAACATTGGGCGATAAAATTTTTATTTCAACTTCAAACTTTTTCATTCATATTCATAACATCCTCATTATGGGCCTACAAGGCCCTAAACATACATTCGGGAGGTTTCGGGATTAAACCGGAAACTTTTGCGCACTTAGAATTTTTTTACCTAAAACAAAGCCACACGCCCGTGTGGAATGGAACACGCCCGTGTGGGCAGGCCGTGTAGTCACACACGCCCATGTTCCGAATTCGTGTGGAATTTATTTTTCATTACGAACCTACAGGGGTTTTCACACGGCCGGACACACGCCCCTATCTTTGGCCCGTGTCCCTCACACGGCCTTAGACACGCCCCTGTCCTCACCCGTGTGTGAAAACGTGGGTATTCTGTTTATGACGTCTGTAAGCTCTTAAGGGGCACACGGCCTGGGCACACGCCCGTGTGGCGAATCAAATTCTCGTAAATTTGATGCAAGGGACACACGGCCTATCAACACACCCATGGGGCAGACCATGTGTCTCACACGGCCTAGACACATGCCCGTGTGTCTACCCGTGTGGACAATTAGAAGGCTATTTTCCAAGCCTATTGCCACCCTGAAACATAAACACACATATGCCAACACAAGCAACACATAACATGGCAAATATACACTATGAAGAATCACTAATCATCATTCATACACTTCACATTTTACTCTATCAATTGCATGAACTTTCGCTTCATGAAACTCATCATCATTAAAATATGAAACTTGGCATATATCGGCCAATTCCTAATGGCCATTTACAAAATGAGTTTATAACATTAATAGCCAACACTTTGGCTTTCAAATATGACATAACACAAAATAACCAAGTTCCTATACATGCCATACTCAAAATGAATCAACTTTACTATACCAAAAGAATAGTTGATAGTGTGATTCGAGCTCCGACGTCCTACAATCCCCGAGCTAACTTGGCAAAACTACAAGGAAATATGAAAAGAAAAGGGGTAAGCATATAGCTTAGTAAGTTTGCATGAATTAAAATAGCAACATAATTACTCATGGTAAAATCCATTCATCTCATAGAACGATAACGACACAAGTTCTCGAGTATTTTGACATACTTACTCATACTTACGCTTACCCATCACATATCACATTAAGGTTTCATAGCTCATATTTTACTCATGGTACCTGTATCACTTCATCACATCATTTAGCACTTATGTTATCATGAACATAAACTTAAATCATAATCATCTTTCACTTAAATGTAACTCTTTGTCATCTTTGTATAGCTTAGCTCTTGCCATCTTTGCATACTTAACTCTTTTGCCCATTGAGTCACTCGGAATATCGGAGGATACTCAATCTCATCATACATGTATCACGATACCAATGCCATATCCCAGATATGGTCTTACACGAGATTTCTTAGCTCGATGTCGATGCCATATCCCAGACATGGTCTTACACGAGATATTTCTTTGGTTCTGAAACCATGTCCCAGACATGGTCTTATACAGGATCTTTCTTATTCGGTGCCGATGCCATGTCCCAGACATGGTCTTACATGGAACCTACATTCGGTGCCGATGCCATGTACCAGACATGGTCTTACACGGGACCTACATTCGGTGCCAATGCCATGTCCCAGACATGGTCTTACACGGGACCTTCTTTATCTTATGTCGTGACATAGGTATCCTCGTTATTCCGAATATTCAACCGGGACTTCAACTCAACATGATTCATTACAATGTCATTGAAGCATCATTAATCAACTTCATGGAATTAATATACACATCTCATAGAATATAGCAATTAAAAACATAATAACATCACGTAGCTAAAAATCCACACAAACTTACCTCGGTACTCAAAATGTGTGTAGATATTCGATTTAGTCCACAACCTTGTTCTTGCCTCGGTTTCGGTCTGGGCTTCATGTTTCTTGATCTATAAAAACAATTTCACTTATTTAATACTCACATTGACTAAATTGAATCATGAATCATACTTTGGAAAAATTATGGTTTTGCCCCTAAACTTTCACATAATTACACTTTTGCCCCTAGGTTCGTAAAATGATTTTTATTCAACTTTCTTATATTTTAAGCCTAGCCGAATTATTTCCTTAACTACAACAGCCCCTAATTGCCACTATTTCACCCATATATGACCATTTTTATAACTTTTGCAATTTGGTCCTTTTTTGTATTTTTCATGAAAATCACTTAGAAAAAGATGTTTATCATACATTAAACTTTCATATTCTTCCATAAAACATCAAAATACATGCATGACATACATGGTTAAATTTTTGAACATAAACCCTAGTTCAAAATATAGCTAGAAATAGCTAAATCGAGCTACGAGGATCTCAAAAATACGAAGAACATTAAAAACGGGGCTAGGAGACACTTACTATCAAGCTTGGGAGTTGAAGAAACCCTAGGTATGGAGTCCTTGTAATTTTCGGCTATGGAGAAGAAGATGGACATGAATTTTGACTTCTTTTTCCCTTTTAATTCTTTTATTAACCAAATGACAAAAATGCCCTTAAGGCCCTTTCTTTAGATTTTTCCTTCCCATGTCCATTTTTGTCCATCTTAACATTTAATGATCTAATTGCTAAATAAGGACCTCTAATAATTTTTATAATTCTATTTCATACTTAAATCTTCTAGAATCTCATATTTTCTAATCTTTGCAATTTAGTCCTAATGGACCAATTGATCACTAATTCATAAAATTTCCTCATGAAATTTTCACACAATCATGCAACCACATCATAAGCCTCATAAAAATCATAAAACACATATTTCTACTTTAGATTTGTGGTCTCGTAACCACTATTCTGACTAGGCCCTAAATCGGGCTGTTACAAAAGAGCCATAGCTTTGAAGATTTCTGACATTAAAGGGATCAGCCCTTCGTTTTGCACCTACAAAATTTTAATGGAAGATGAATATAAACCGTGTGTGCAAGCTCAAAGACGACTAAATCCCAACATGAAAGAAATTGTTAAAGCTGAGGTAATTAAACTTCTAGATGCTAGAGTTATTTATCCTATTTCTGACAGTACTTGGGTGAGCCCTGTGCAGGTTATTCCAAAGAAGGGAGGCATGACTGTTGTAGCCAACGAGAAGAATGAATTAATTCCAACAAGAACAGTCACAGGTTGGAGAGTTTGCATTGACTATAGGAAGTTGAACGAAGCCACGAGGAAAGATCACTTTCCCTTACCATTCATTGATCAAATGTTGGAAAGATTATCTAGGCATATGTATTATTGCTTCCTAGACGGACTCTCTGGCTACTTCCAAATCCCGATAGCTCCTATGAGGATCAAGAGAAGACAACATTTACATGTCCATATGGTACGTTTGCTTATCGTAGAATGCTTTTTGGATTATGTAATGCTCTTGCTACTTTTCAGCGCTGCATGTTAGCCATCTTTGATGATCTTGTGGAAGATATTATGGAGGTATTTATGGATGACTTCTCAGTATTTGGTAATTCTTTCCACCTTTGCCTTAAAAATTTAAAACAAGTTCTAATGAGATGTGAGGAGACGAACCTTGTGCTTAATTGGGAAAAGTGCCACTTCATGGTTCGAGAAGGGATTGTGTTAGGTCACAAAATTTTTGGTAAAGGGATTGAGGTTAATAAAGCAAAAATTGAGACCATAGAAAAATCACCTCCTCCTAATTCAGTTAAGGCTATCAGAAGCTTTTTAGGACATACTGGGTTTTACAAAAGATTTATTAAAGATTTTTCTAAAATAGCTAAGCCTTTAACAAAACTACTAGAAAAAGACGTACCTTTCAATTTTGATCAGGAATGTTTAGAAGCATTTAATACACTCAAAGATAAATTAATCAATGCTCCAATTATAATTGCACCTGATTGGAATTTGCCCTTTGAACTAATGTGTGATGCGAGTGATTTTGCAGTAGGTGCAGTTCTTGGACAGCGAAGAGACAAGCATTTTCAACCAATTTATTATGCTAGCAATACATTGACAACTGCACAAGAAAACTACACTACCACGGAAAAAGAATTGCTAGCTGTGGTTTTTGCAATTGATAAATTTAGACAATATATGATATTATCTAAAGTTGTCATTTACACTGACCATTCAACTCTTCGTTATCTCCTAACTAAGTCTGATGCAAAACCTCGACTCATAAGATGGATTCTACTTTTGCAGGAATTTGATTTGGAAATTCAGGATAAGAAATAGGCTGAAAATCTTGCGGCAGACCACATTTCTAGGCTTGAGAATCCACATCTCAAAGAGCTCGATGAGAGTGAGATAAATGACTCGTTTCCTGATGAACAACTCTTGGTTATATTTGACTCCGAGGTACCTTGGTTTGCGGATATTGCGAATTACTTAGCTGCTAACATCCTACCAAAAGGGTTGACACATCATCAAAAGAAGAAATTCTTTGCCGATGTGAAAAATTATTTTTGGGATGATCCTTTTCTTTTTTGTATATGTGCAGATCAAGTGATTCGAAGATGTGTTAGAAAGTCGGAGGCAAGCAAAATCCTAGAACATTTCCATTCAGGACCAACAGGAGGACATTAAAGTGGGACTAAGACAGCACATAAAATGCTCGAATCAAGTTTTTTTTGGCCCACACTGTTCAAGGACGCTAACAGGTATGTTACTTCTTGTGATCGATGCCAGAGAATAGGTAATATCTCTAAACGCGATGAAATGCCTCAAACATATATGCTATCATGTGAAATATTTGATGTATGGGGCATTGATTTTATGGGTCCATTCCCTAGCTTATTTGGGAATAAATACATCTTAGAAGCGGTTGATTATATGTCAAAATGGGTGGAAGCTCAAGCTTTACCTATAATGATGCTAGAGTGGTAGTGAGATTTCTTAAGAAGCTCTTCTTTCGATTCGGAACACCTAGAGCAATTATTAGTGATAGGGGTACTCATTTTTGTAATGCTCAATTTGATAAAGTCCTTAAAAAATATGGAGTGTACCACAGAACAGCTACCCCTTATCACCCTCAAACTAGTGGACAAGTTGAAGTAGAAAACCGAGAGCTTAAGCGTATCCTCGAGAAAACCGTAGAATCAAATAGTAAATATTGGGCAATAAAAGTAGACGACGCTTTATGAGCCTATAGAATCGCTTTTAAAACTCCCATAGGAACATCTCCGTACAGACTTGTTTACGGGAAAAGCTGTCATTTACCATTTGAATTAGAGCACAAAGCATTTTGGGCTATAAAATTCCTAAACTATGAACCTAAACTTGCAGCTGAGAAAAGATTGATGCAGTTGAACGAGCTAGATGAGTGGCTAGCAAATGCTTATGAGAACTCACGATTATACAAAGAAGCGACAAAGCGACGCCATGATGCTCGTTTGAAGCAACCTAAACAATTTGCAGTCGGAGATCTTGTTTTGCTATATAATTCAAAGCTCAAATTGTTCCCTGGAAAGCTGAAATCAAGATGGTCAGGTCCATTCGTAATCCAAACCGTCTTTCCCTACGGCACAATAGAGGTAACTCACCCAACTTATGGTACATTCAAGGTAAATAGTCAATGACTTAAACTTTATAATGGTGAGGATTTTAGAGATAATAGAGAGGAGCTTCAGCTCCGTGAACCTTCGTAAGTGATGAACACAAGGTAAGTCTAGCTTAAGACTTTAAACAAGCGCTTCTGGGACGCAACCCGAGCACTAACGCTACTAATTAGTTTATTTTTATCTATTCTTCATGTTTAAAATGCAAGTTTTTTAACTCACACAGCCTGGACACACGGGCGCGTCCCTGGCCGTGTGAACCCAACGGCCTAGACATCCGGGCGTGTCGTCGGCCATGTAAACTCTCATGACTTAGTTTTAAAACTTTAAGAAAATCGAAAGTGACCCACACGGCCTGGACACACGGGCGTGTCCTTGGCCGTATGCAAATAGGACTTAAATTTTTCCCAAAAATGACAGAGACACAACCTACGATTAATCCCACGGCCGTGACACACGGGTGTGTCTTAGGCCGTGTGAACCATGGGGCTAAACTTCCCAAGTTTAAAACAAGTCAGGAAGGAACACGGGCAAGGCACACGGACGTGTGCGAGACACGGCTAAAGCCCACGGGCATGGAAGAAGTCATACGAGCATGGGAGAAGTGAAGGTGATTACACATGGCCGTGCGACACGGCTTTGTAAACCACACGGCCTGGACATACGGGCGTGTCCGAAGCCGTGTGAAGACTGGGTTTAAATTTTTAACGAACACGGGCATGTGAGAGGTCACACGAGCGGGGGAGAAGTGAAGGACATTGCACACGGTCGTGCGACATGGCCATGTGAGGAACACGGCCTGGACACACGGGCGTGTCCGAGGCCGTGCGATAGATTGGTTTCATTTATTATCAAACACGGGCTAAACAGGACACCACACGGGAGTGGGACACGGCCGTGTGGCCCAACACGTGCCTTACATGATCGTGTCTTTCTTTTTAACCCCAAACCCTAAATTTTCTTACACTGTTGTCTTCTTCCCCAAAGCCCCAAAGCCTTAGCCGCCGCTACCCCCATCTCTGATCCGGCCACACCGCCCCACCTCTCTTCTTCTTTCCCCTTTCTTTTTCCCTTGCGTGACCACCCTCTCCCTCTCTTCTCCTTTACCCTTCCCTTTTTCCTCTGCGCAGCCACACGCCCCAACCAGAACGACGCCTCAGCACCTTTCCCCCTTCCCATAAACCCGTCGATCGACCACCCTCCCCCTCTCTTATTCCCCTTTCTTTTCCCTCTTCCTTTCCTTTTTCCTTCCCCTTTCCTCGCCGTCTAACCCCAACCCAACCCCCACATCCACCGTTTTTCCCCTTACCACAAACCTGAACCGCCCATCCACCACACCTAACACACACACGCCCCGCCCGAACCAACCCGACCCATTACCGACCCGTGCCATTCCCCGTTGCTCAACTTCGATCACCCCAATCCCACCGTCAGTCCCCCATTTGTTGCTCATTCCTCTTTTATTTAATTATTACTATTATTATTCTTATTATTACTATATTTATTTCTTTATTTTATTTTGTTAGTTTACTAATTACTATTGCGTTATTGGTTTCTTCCTTCGTGTTTATTTTAGTTGCTTTTTGATTTTGGATTGATTTTTGATTTAGTTATTGAATTGATTTAGCTGATTCTAGTTGATTTTATTTTCATTCAGTAAGATTATTCATTTAGTTTGTTTTAGTTTATTTCATTTTTGATTTTATTCTTGTTAATTTTGTTAATTTCATTTAGTTTCATTTTATTTATTTTTATTACGGCTTTATTTAGTTCTATCATGTTAAAAGTTCATTCCTGTATTAGTTCAATTAGTGAGCTCAACTTACACTGTGGTTTCTTCTTAGCTTATTTCTATTACATTCATTCGTCAATTTGATTCAGTTGATCACTTTATTTCAGGCACACCTTGACAAATACTCGTGGTAAATACAAGGTCGCTGTCCCCGCTTCGAAAAAGCAGAAGGGTCCTGGCGCGACCTCTTCGAGCGCATCTACCGAGGATCGCCATCCTTATTTGTGATTCCCAGCGGGATCTCAAGATGATTTCTTTCAGCTTCTTCGCTCATGATCACTCAGCGTGGGCTGATGCATAGATTGGGCCGCTTTGGAGCAGGTCCACTTTGCTGACCCCGTTCGGACCCTTCTGACTATTGCTCCATGAGACTGCTTCTTTGATATCGTCGAGCCCACATATATAGAGCTCACTTTGGAACTTTTCTTGACGTTCCAACTACAGTCAGTCATGTCGACGCATGATGAGCCAAGTACTGTTACATGCCAAATTGGCGGCTTAGTGCGCCAGCTGAGTGTCCCAGAGTTCAGAGTTGTTTAGGGGCTTTATACGGAGGAGTTTATGGGTGCCAAAAACTTCCCTCACCTCTACTGCCACATTCATTACCCACCGTCCACCTGTTGGGCAGATTTTCTTGCAAGTACGGGCCCCTATGATCCGAGTCACTCGAAGGCGACATCTCTCTCTCCGGCTCTTCGATACCTTCACGCATTATTAGCTCACACCTTGACAGGTCGACGAGAGAACACCGATGTCGTTAATACTCATGACGTCTATTTCTTATGGAGCATGGCGCAAAGGCATGTATTTGACTTGGCATACTTCATTGCCTCGCCGCCATCGCCATCGGAACGCCACAGGAAGGGCCCTATCTGCTTAGGTCCTTATGTGACTCGTATCACTCGACACTTCGGCCTTTTAGACACACCGACGCAATCCTCGTCACTCACATTAGTCGGCCAGATGTCCCCGCAAGGACTCTCAACCATGATCCACATGAGGATGATAGAGCGACGTCGTGGAGTAGATCCTCCTCAGTACCGATTGTCTCATTTTGATGCTCAGGATGAACCCGAGAACATCACTGATGATGTTCCTCCCTCTCACGAGGACCAACCTCATCCTTCACCTTCGAGTCACCGACCTCCTCTTTCTGTTGCTACTTTGACAGACATATCCGAACGTCTCACTCACTTTGAGCAGCAGTGCTTTCAGCGGTTCGACAGTCTTGAAGCTACATTGTAACAGATTTGCCACCATCTCCATATTTCATCTTCAGCGCCGACGACTCACGACGTGTCTATGATGAAGACCTTTGAGTCCATTCACTTTATTTTTATTTTTATTTTTTATTTTTTTATGTTTATTTTCTTTATTACTTATGTTTCTTAATTCTCTTTTCAAGACTTGTCTTTTATATTTCGAATTATATTTATGGTTGTTATCGAGTAATCATTTAATCTTCTTCCACAGTTGTGTTTATTTTCTTAATAGTTGCTCAGAATCATGCACTTCACTTAGCTATATCCACAATTCCACTTCACTATTCCACGGATTTCATCCAAAATTCAGGGCAGTTTAGCTTCTCTCCTTCTCTTATGATATTTTGATTATATTGTTATTATCTATTTTGGTACACTGAGGACAATGTACATCTTAAGTGTAGGGAGGTTAATTATATCATTATCAGAAAATCCCTGAATTATGTCTTGTTCTCAAGTAATTGTCTCATATTACTATTGGAATGAATTTCGATTGATTTATGATTTTTATTGATGTGTTTTGGGTTAAGTCATAGGTAATTGTGCATTGATTGTTTAAACTTTAAGACATTAGAGAATCAAGCATGATAAGTTGATTTTTGAGAAATAAAATTTTCTAGGTTGTTTTTCCAAATTGTGGTATTATCTTGAAGTTTGAGATTTATAGGATTGACATCAAAAGCCAAAAAATTTTGTGAGATTTTGAGCCTTTATAGCATATATTTTTCTTTCTCACTGCTATTATTGGTTATTAGTGTGTCAATATTGATTTGTTATTCTAGAACTTGCTTCGATTATGCATATCAAGACCACGCATTTGATCTGATATACCGAAATGATAAATGCACTTAGGTTCTAACCCACTTATTCCATAAAAAGCCTACCTTCATAATTAACCCTTAGTGAACCCCTTTGAGCCTAATAAACTGTTTCTTGATCTACCCTTAATACTAACCCATAACTCATTCTTTTTGATTCATTGAGAATTTTTCCAATTGTATTGACTCCCTTTTTGTCGAGATTTGATTTGGTCAGTTACCTAACTAATGTCCTTATGTTTCAGTTGTTAAATTATCTCTTTTTATCCATGCATGATGAAATTTTTTTTATTTATTTACTAGTTCTTTGGTCTGAGCTTAAAATTTCATATTCTGAGAAGAAGCTCATTTTTTTTCCTTAATAATTTCGATTGATGTAATTATTTAGTAGTAATTTATTTTTCTAGTTAGGTAATTTATCAATTCGATCTCGATTCTAACCCTTTTTTTCATCCTTTATCCACACCTTTAACCCAAGCCCCATTACAACCCTTTAAAGACCTTTTGATTTGTGTATCATCTCATTTTATAGTGGTGGAGATTTGATTTTCATACAAGCCTATGATAATAACTTTTCATGTTTGACTTTTGAGTGCTTAATTTTTGAACCTTAAACACTTTGAGTGATTTGAGTGAATCTTTAGTGAGGATGTCAAATCTTGTCGGTTTTGAATTAAAGGTAATTATTTAGATAAGGGGAAATACCTATGTTTTCATGCTTTAAAAAATGTGTGACTTGGATTGATCGAATCTTTAGTGCTCTTTTAGTTGAATTATCAATGTGTGATTATTTGTGAATTATGATAAAACATTATTGATGAGAATTATGAATTGAGAAAGTTTAATTTTAATTGTGAGTTGAGGATTTTGCTTGAGGACAAGCAAACGCTTAAGTGTGGGGATATTTGATAAACCATAAAAGTAACATATTTTAAATCCCATGCTTAGCATGTTTTTGGATGATTTACTATATAATTTAGTGAATTTGATGCTCCTAATCCTTTAATTTCATGTTTCTATACTTAGGTAAGCATTGGGGAGTAAAAG
The DNA here is from genome assembly GCA_025698515.1 of Gossypium sturtianum. Lineage (NCBI taxonomy): Eukaryota > Viridiplantae > Streptophyta > Magnoliopsida > Malvales > Malvaceae > Gossypium > Gossypium sturtianum. The sequence goes on along the minus strand of CM046943.1, from coordinate 118,747,948 downwards.
GAGCAGAAAACGGGACAAAATCAGACAAAACAAGCTATCTTAAGGATCCACACGGCCAAGCCAATCCCACACGGTTTGGCCACACGCCCGTGTGCTAGCCCGTGTCGACTTCGAACCATGATAGTATTGCACACGGACTGGGCACTTTAACACGGGCCTCTCACATGCCCGTAGGAGACACACGAGATGGCCACACGCCCGTGTGCCAGCCCGTGTCGATATCGAACCATGTCAGTATTGCACACTGCCTGGGCATTCTTACACGGGCTAATCACACGTCCGTGTCCCTGTCGAACCTTATTTTGTTTTCACGCAAAAAAAGCCAATTTATAGGTATTTTGAGCATTCCAAAGTCTATAAAAACACACGAGAAGAAGACCTAAAAGGGACACGTAGAGTAGAACGAAGAAATTACACGAACAAAGCCGTCAGAATCGATTCAGAAGCAGGATCTCCTTCAAGATTGAAGATCTCTATCCAATTTCCTTAGAAGTTTTTGGGTTCTTTATGTCTTGTTGTTTTCCTATTTTTGAGATCTTTTCCTTTTACATTATGAACTAAACTCTCTAAAATACCTAGGGACGATGAAACCTATAATGGATTTTATTATTTAATTATTTGAATTACATGATAAATACTTGCTCTTGTTCTTAATTATGTATTCTTAATCCTTGCCTTAATATTTTCAGGATATTAATCCAAGTTTGAGGTACTTAATCAGTGGAGCAAAAGTCCCTGCTTAAGAGTAGATCTAGCATAATTAAGCGGAGTTGATTGCAATTTTAGAAATAGGACGACATAAATCTGCCAGATTAGAATCAAATCTAATAGGGGAACCCATAGATCGAGTTAATGCGACAATAGGGGTTTTAATTAGAAAGAGATTCTAATTAATTAACCTAGAGTCAGTTGTTTTTATTCTCGAAAGAGATATTAACATAAGTTAAGGATTTCTACGGATCAAGACAAGTGAATAAATCGTTTAATTCAGATATAGAATAATAAGTGAATTCTAGGCGGATTCTTTCCTGGGTATTGTCTCTCTTATCGGTTTTCTTCAAATATTTTCCTATGTTATTCTCTGTTTCGTCTTAGTAATTAGGTTAGTTAAGATTAGGTTAAAATAAATCCCTTCAATTTATCCATCTAGATAATAAAAATATAGTAACTACTAGCACTTTTAGTCCTCGTGGATACGATATTCCGGACTCACCATAGCTATACTACTGTTCGATAGGTGCGCTTGCATTTGTCGTATTTTAGTTAGTTTGTGACGTCATCAATGTGACCAGCTTGTGGTATAAAATAGTTGAGTGTTTTGGTATGAAATTGTTAAAAGCTTTAGTATGAATTGTATTTGATTTAAGTTTATTAAATTGTGATGCCAATGAGGGCATATTGGTTGTATGTTTAGATGATTATGTGAATTGGTGTTTTGGCTTTGAAATGTATTAGTTTCGGTGTTGATTTGAATGACATAAATTGGCATTATAGGTCACTTGAGGAAATGGTATCAAAGCTTGCTCAAATAGGTCATTTATGCTATACACGGGCTGCCACACGACCGTGTGTCACACACAGGTGGTTGACACGGACATGTGTGCTACACGTTCAGGGTGATTTTTAGTTCACACGGCCACAGTGAGTCACACAGCCTGTCAACACGGCCGTGTGACCCTGAGTTACACGGGCACAATTTGTTACACGGTTTGAGGACAAGGGGGTGTGGCCTTGCACCACACGGTCTCAGGCTGTCACACGACCATGTGACCCCTATTTTGCATTTATACCTATTGTTTTGTAAATGTTTTAAATTGGTCTTGATTTAGTTCTGAACTTGTTCAAAGGCTTTTGTAGGACCAATTAAGACTTGGTTTTGATTGTAATGCATGTTTAATGTGGAATTAACTTATATTTATTGAGTATTGAGTATTATACAATAAATTGCTTGTGAATGTTTCGGTTTACTATTGTAGCATCCTATAGCTCAGGTCCAGCGACTGGACCGGGTATAGTGTGTTACACTACTCGTGGAATCAATTACTCCGATAGCCAAGACTAGCTATCTCCCTAATTGGAATTGTAGACTACATAATAATCTTTCTAAGTATTTGAATCAAATGCTCACTTTGATTCTTTTACGGGATTACGGACTCGTTTAGATTATCTACTGAAGTAAGTTGTCTTTCTCTCAATGTAAATTTTCTTACAATGCCACTTATCATTAGTTTGAACTTAGACAATCAACGAGCTAATATTTGTTTGTAATGACCCGATAGTCACGGGTATCAAAAAGTGTATTTTTGGGTCTCCGTTTACGAAAAACGAATTCGTAAATATTTATTAAAAATATTTACGAAGTTAGTTGTGTGGTTAATTAGGTTTTGGATAGGTGAATTTGTTTAAATTAGGAGTAATTGGGTATAAGGACTAGATTGAATATAGGGTAAAAGTTGAATTCTAGAATAGAGAAAATTTAAGGGACTAAATAAGCAATTAAACCATAAATTGACATGTGTGTGTAAAAATAATTTCAGTGTATAAATAATATACATATGTTAGTAATTATTATATATTTACTTATAATTTAAGTAAATATTATTTTATTATTATATTATTATTATATTATATTAATTAAATAAAGTAAATAAATTAAATTAAATTAAATTATGACAATTGTGTGGTAATAGTAATGTAAATGTGTAATAAATACATATGTACATTTGTAATATATATGTATTTACTTATTATTTAAGTAATATATATATTATAATATAATAATATAACTAAAATATAATAATATAACTAAACATAAAACAAATAAACTAAAAGAAACAAAAGATAGAAAAAGAAACTGAGAGTGAAACGAAATAGGAAAGAAAGAAAGGAGAAAAGAAAGAAAAGGGAAATTTAGGGTTTCAAGTTCAAAGGTTTAATTGGTAAGTCAATTTAGCCCATTTTCCTGAGAATTTGATGTTTTTTGAATCCTAGAGACAAATACTATTTGATTTATGTTGAAATTTTGAAAGATAGTAGATTTTTAGATGTTATTCATGTTGAACAATTTGAAGAATTAGGGGTTAAATTGATAGAATTTCAAGTTAGAAGTGAAATAGGTATTAAATTGTAAAATAAATCATAAGTTTTGAATAGTAGGAACTAAATTGAAAGAATTTCGAAATTAGGGTTTTATGGTGAAATTAGAGAGTTAAAATTAGTCTAAAGTGGGAATTGAATGAAAATATGAGATTTGTTTTGGAAAAATAAAGTTAGTCTAAATTTAGGGATTAAATTGAAATTTGAGTTAAAGTTGAATATGAATTGAAATATTCTATGTGAAATTGTGTGTATTGATGATTTTTTTAATTGTTTTAAATTTCCGTAGCTAACGTTGTGCCGGACACCTCGGCTAAGAAAGGAAAAAAGAAAGTCGACGAGGAGTGATTCAGAAATTATGGTTTATATTTCTATAATCCGAATTTAATAATTAATTGTTGAATTATTACTTAATATGTATGGTAAGTGCATTGAGGTGAGTATTGATATTGATTTTGTGATATTGAATTGAATTGAATGGAATTAATTTCATATACATATGTGAATATTTGAATTGGAATGAATATTGGTTGAAATTGAAAAGTGAATTTTAATTATTAATTGTTGTATTTTGATTAAATATTATGGTAAGTAATTAAGGTGAGAATTATTTGTATTGTGTTTTACAATTGAAATGGATTGATTGGGAATGTGATGAAATAGATATGAATATGTGATTATTGTGTAATTTGAATATTTGTTATTGAATAAGTGAATTGAATTGTATTGAATTATGAATTTATGTGATTAATTAAAATGTGTATTGATTGGAAACTGAAAAGTGAATTGAATACCCCATTAACTGTATCGGACTGAGTCGGATATAATTAGCATGCCATAGGATTGGAAGTGTTCAGGGATACTTCGACTTCGAGTCGATGAGACACTAGGTGTTAAACTATTACTTCGGATAAATTCGATGAGATACTGGGTACCAACTTACTTCGGCAAGGCCGATGAGACACTGGGTGTCAACTTATTACTTCGAATTATCCGATGAGGCACTGAGTGTCGTACTGGTGTGTTTTGGTTGGATCAGTGTATCCGTCAAAATTCGAGTCTTGTTAATAGGGGTAAACAAATGATTTGGCCAATTGGTTTGACAATGAATGATATTGAATATGGATTGGAATGGAAAATGAAATGAAATATGCAATTGAAATGCATGGAATTGCATGAATCAGGGATTCATGAAACGGATATTGGTTTGAAATTGAATGGTGTATCCTATTGAGAAAAGCTATTGAATAGCAATTATAAAATTGAAATAGTATGATATGAGAATTAAAAGTGTTATGAATGATGCATTTATGAAATTCATTATTTGTTGAATGATTTTGTTTATGTGTGATTATATAAATAAATATTATAAATTCTTGTTTAATAAATATTCAGATTATAGAAATACCACTGAGTTTATACTCAACGTACGGTTTGTTTTTCGTGCGCGGGTTAGATTAAAGTCAGATTGTCGAATCAGCATCTAAAGTCGATCCCGAACTCAAAAGTGGTGAAGTACTTTTCTTTTTGGTAATGGCATGTACCTAGGATGTCACATGTAGGTCATTTTGAGTAGTGATTGTAAATGATGTTATAAGATAATATAGGCTAATTATATACTTGAACTTATGTAAGACATGTTAATGTTATAAAATGATGACATGTTTAAGTTAATGCATACATGAGTATGAAATAGATAGACTTTGGGAGAAATTGATATAAATTTAGAAATGGTTTGAATGATGCTAAATTGGATTGTTTTGGTTAAAGTATGAGAAGTATCTAAAAGAGTACATTGATTAGGTCATTAAGTTTATCAATTTGACATGTTTTAGAGGTATTTGAATGTGTTTTGGATTGGTTGAAAGTTTGGATTTTGAATTGTTTGTTGTTCAATATTAGGCCGCGTGCCCCCTGTAACTTAAAAATTTAAAACAGAATTCTCAGGTATTTCCACACGGGCGAGCACACAGGCGTGTGTCTCAGCCGTGTGAGGCACACGGTATAGCACACGGGTGTGTCCTTAGACCACACGGGCGTGTGTGCCCTACACTTAGGAAAAATTTTGAAATTTCGCTAAAAATTCTCTAAATTTCTGATTGAGTCCCAATTTGTTTCTACGTATATTTTGGGCCTTGAGGGCCCATACAAGGGACAATATAATTAATTTATGAAGTGTGTGTAATTTAATTTGTTTAATGTTCATATTTGCTTTGAAAAGTTCGGTAATACTCCGTAACCCTATTTCGGCGAAAGATAAGGGTTAGGGGGTGTTACATTGTGTAATGCCCCAAAATTTTAATTTTTAATTTCGTGTATGTGTGACACAAATAACTGTATGCTTTAGTGGTTACGTGTATTGGGTGTGTGTAGGAGGTCCCAAGTTCAAGTCATGACTTGGGGAAATTTTAAAAATTTTATAAATAAAGCCTTAACCTGGCCTAAAGGGCTTAAGTTTAAATGTTGGGTAAATTACATCAGAATGGGCTTGCTGGTCTGGTGGTTAAGTGGTGTGTTATTATGGTGGAGGTCTTGTGTTTGAATCTTTGTGCAGGCAAGGGTATTATTTTTTTGCTCAGATTTCGGGATAGAGTTGTGTAATAGGGGGATTCTGAGTAGTGGATGTGAAGTGGGAATTAGGGGAGAAGATTAAGGGATTTTGGGGGTTATCGGGATTTTTTTTTCCATAACCGAATTTTGGCTCCCTTTTTCCAAAAAAAATTCTGCCGTCTATTCTTCTCCCTCTCCTCTTGCCAAAATTCTCTGAGTTTTTCCATCTTTCTCTTCTTTTTCTTCTTCTTGATTTTTCCCTAATCTATTTATTTTCCTTCATTTTTGCACGCAGTTAGTACTTGCTTAGTTTCGGTAAGTGTTTCTCTTCGTTTCTGTCATGAATCTCTTAGCGACTGAAGTGGTAATGTTTTTTCTCTGCGATTTGGGCGTAGGGAGAGGCATGGACTAGTGAATTCAGTGTTCTCGTCTTAACAATAGTTAAACGGAGGGTTATCATTGGCGGTAAGTTGGGTTTCTGTTCGTTCTTGGTTGTCATTTCGCTTGTAAATCCGTTAAATTGATGTTGAGTATCTTGATTTTAGGCCTTGAAGTGCTCGGGAGTGATTAGGTATCAAAACGATACTAGGTGTTTACCCGAAACGTAGAAAATGGGGTTCGTCAAAAAGCCAAAATTGCTTGCTATCGAGGAATAAGAGAAATAAGAGAAAATGGTGCGAAAAATTGTAGAGAAAGGAAATAAGGGTATTAAAAACTAGGAAATCAACATTTTGCACTAAAATAGTTTTGGACAGCAAGCAGTAGTCTAAATTTGAAAAATCATCAAAAATAGTGTAAATTGAGTTATAGGTTGAATAAAATATGAAATTAAATTTTATTGAGTCTAGTCTTTCATGAAAGAAACAGTGTAAGCAATGGAATTGTAAATCATGAGTTATAATAAATTTTGTGAGACAAGGACAGGATGATTTCGGGTTTCCCTGTTCTAACTTTGGAAAATCATCAAAAATTGTAAAAAAAATAATTAGGGGCTTAAATTTATATTTTTAAATCCTTAATGAGTCTATTTTCAAGAGAAACAAATGGAAACATCATCTAAATTACGTACTAAGAGATAAATAATTTTTAGTAAGGAAAGGTCGAAGCTATCAAACAGCAGAATAGAGATAACTTTAAAGATTTTACTGTACTTATTTGATAAACTATAAATTCTGAAAATTTTATGGTAGAAAGGTATTTGAGTCTAGTTTCAAAAACATCAAGCAGATCTTAATTTGGAATTCTGTAGCTCAAGATATAAATAATTTAGTGATAATGGCACAAGTGGACAACTTTGAATGAACATATAAGTAAATAGTGAAAACATATATGAGTATTGAGCTAGCATGGGTTACTTTAAAAATGGATCACACGGCCAAGGCCAATTTGGGCCGAGTGGGCCACACGGGCAAATCACATGGGCATGTGGGCCCATTTTTACCGAAATGTTTTTAAGGTTGCACGAGTCGCCTAAGTCGACTGTGAACCTACTGTAGGGTCAGTAATCGCTACTTAGACCCCTAAATGTGTGAAATTGAATGAATGATATCTGTACTGAGCATGTTAATATCTGAACTGAATATATGTATTGAAATTGCATAATAGCATATCATCCATTGTATGTTGCATTGCATTGGGTTGGGGGTTGTTATTCGGAGGAAGTGTACTGAAAGGATTTAAGCCTAATTTATTTGCAACTCAATTTTGCAAACTCTTTATTTTGTGCCGCATTCGGTACTACTTGGAGTGTAGGGATGGGTGGGTTGATTATATCCCCACATGGAGTGTAGGGTTGGACAGAGATGGTGTGTAGAGGCTGGTTGGGTAGGATTTTGCTCTTTGCATAGCTCAAGTATCGCTCATCGTCATCGTGATGGGCTAAGGCCCTCTCGCATTTTTGACATCAGTCTTCGAGATGGGCTAAGGCCCAAACCATCATCGAGCATCAAAAGGGCTTAGGCCCAAGACTGCTCAACTGTGCAATCGTGAATACCGATTGTTTGTTTGTTTCGTGGGATTACACACTTCGAGTTTACATAAACTCACCCTTTTTGTTTAATGTGCACAGTAATCCCCGGACTTAGACGGATCGGTGCGACGGAGGACTCGGCGGTGACCACAATAATTTTTGGACTTCATGGTTTTCAATTTACGATTTATGATTTGATTATTATTGATTATTTGGGTTGTAATTTAAGGACTCTCTAGGACTTTGGTTTTAAATTTGGGTATTTATTTATTTATTTTTACTTTATGGATTTATACCTACCGGTCGTAGGAAATTGTTTTCAAAAAGTTAGAGTAATTTCTAAACGCATGATCACCTACCTACATTATTTTATTAAAGCTTCCATAACGAGGGATGTTTCAAAACAAATGTTTTAAATGAATAAAGACGACTTCCTAAGTTCTAACAAAGGTTTACTAAAGATAATAACATGGAATGTTTTCATCGTAACAACGAGGTTTCAAAAACACTATCGTGTGACATTGCCAGATACGACCATAACATCTAGGCCGGGTTTGAGGTGTTACACATTGTTTGTCACAGTTTTGCTATGCATGCAAAACATGAAAGACACAAACACAAGAAATAATAGTGAAATGTGAAATTAACTTTATTTATTTATTCATCGTTTAAATACATAGAAAATAATTACATGTTTACTACAATATGGGCACATTTCCCAACATATACTTGTAGACACCATTGCTTTAATTTTATATCTTTTTGCTGCAATATTTCCAGTCCAAACGTTCGCACGTTTGGCAACGATCAACTATCTTTTGTCTAGTAGGCTTGATGTAACTGGCAGGGTTGATGTAGCACCACAACTAGCTAAAAGAAATGCATCATTAGCCACAAGTGTGTTTGATCTTTTACTGCCATATGCAGCAGTAGAAGCAGTTACCTTTAATGTTCTCATGCAAACATCAGCAGAGGAAAGAAGGTCACTTGATGATATTTTCCAATTACAATAGTTGAATAGAGGCCGTTGGTGGCTTGCTTGCACTTGGAAAAGTGAAAACAATGAGTTTTGTTGGTTCAGTGGCACCTGCATCATCGACAACAAGGGCTTTTGCTAGTAAACAGCCAGTCACAGTAGTGGGAACATATAAATTAGTTGTGGTGGCACCTTCTTCCTATAAAAAACAAAGAACTAAATGAACTCTAATGAAATTAAAAAATTGAAAGTTTTAAAAGAATTAAAAGAAAATAGTCCACTTACCACATCTTTGTTAGAACGACTTTTGGATTTGTGGCCAAGTTGTCCACAGTTGCTACATCTCATTTTACTTCCTATTCGAGATAAATATGTTCCTCTTATCTTTCTTACCTTCCTAATATTCTTTTTCTTAGGCCTACTAAGAAGTTTCCTAAGAATTTGGGATCAACTCCACCCATTTGTATCTCTAGCCAAAATTTCTCACTAGGTATAGGTGGAACCACACAACTATACATCCTTTTGTACATGTTATTCACATGAATTGCATACTCATCTTGTTATTTTTTTCTAAACAATATCAAACTTACAACATGGCAACATGGGATCCCAGTAAGATCCTATGATCTACAAGTGCATGTTCTATCATTTACATCTACAACATAAATATCCCTATGTCATTCAACCTCATATCCATCATTCCCATTCCATATCACATGGCAATTAAAACTCAACTTCTTGTTATGTTCAATCTTAGAAGAAATATTTAGATAAAATAAATCGGTCCAAGACTTACATCTTTTTCTATTCTTAGCAATCTTGTTCATGACATAATGCCTAATTGCTTCAAACATAAAAAAATAATAATCATATTCTAGAATCTATAATGGTAACATTGAAAACTTATAAGGAATTATTGTCAATAACATCACAATGACTACTACAAGATAAATATACCCTTGACTAATGTTTAGGATCTTTGCTAAGAATATTGTCCAAAGAAGATTGATTCATCCCACCTATTAGAGCAACTTTTCTCTTGAATTCAACTTCAGTTGTAGCTTTACAACAACCCTAAAACAAATATATATATATGCACGTCACTACCATGGTTCTCACTATTCCAATTAATAAAGTAATACTTCACACAAAATCAATCTTTCATCTCAAGTCAAGATAGGTAACTTTTCATTCAAACCCTGATATCAACAACAGTAAAAATAATTAACCATTTAATTAGAGTGTTTATTAAAGAAAAATGTAATTAACCATTGCCTATACTTTTGGTATTGGAAGACACAAGCCTATCTAACTTTTTCATGCTGAGCTCGATCAAGGACATAGGTTTAGTCATGGCTTCCATAAAATCTTAAACACATTAAGATTTGTGCCTTAGTGCAGTTGTTCTACTTGTAATCTTTCGAACTGATTTAATAAATAAATTTTCATATAATTAATTTACCACATCTTTGTATGATTGTCCTCAATGGTTTTTACAAGAAAAGCAAAATGAATAAGCAAATATTTACTCATTGATTACCTAAGTTTTTAACAAATATTAAGTTACATCATACGGAAAAGATTATGATGCGAGAAGACAACTTATATTAGTAGGTAATCTAAATTGCTAGCAATCCATAGGAATCAATTGAACAATTGGTTCATGGGGGCAATTCTTGTTTATAAGTCCAATTATGGAAATAACTTGTATTGGTTATCAAAGAGAATGGCTCTAAAAAATAGAGGCATAGGTGTGATTGTCTAAATTTACAATACATCGGATATGACTCAACTAGAATTTATCCTAGATCTTTTTCTACATTTATTCAGTTACAGCGTTCATAGTATGACTTACCTCATTGTCGGGTTAGTGGTTGACCTTGTGTACATAAGTCATGTAATTTGATATATTGAAAGTCCATGCTTTTATAGTAGTGAGCTAAAAGTTGGTATATTGGATGCATAACTTACGCATGACACAACTTTACTCACACTAGTGGAATTCATAGCTTGGTTAAAGAGCAAATGGTATTATCTTATTGACATTTTATGGATTATGAAAGAGGAATGTAGTCACAGGTCATTCGTAAGTGCCTAATGATTATTACTATTTGTTAGTAATGAATTTTTTATCTTGAAAGATGCATTGGTGAGCATGAGATAAAATATGATCAATTTGGGTGAATAAATTTAACCCAAAAAAAAAAAAAATATCATATGAGGATAACACATAAATGACAAGGTCATTGAATAAAAGCATTAATCTAAATTGCTTTTGTAATAATACATAATAGAGAGATTAATTATAATATTTTTAATAGATTAACTCTATGATTAAATAGTAATAACTTTTAACAGATGAAAATCAAAACTTAATTAAAAGTTATTTAAATCCCAATTATATATATTTGATACCTCGCTTTATTAACCAAATATGACTCTATATAGTAACTATTAAAACTTGATTTGACATTTTAAAAAAAAAAAGAAAAATCAAAGAGAAAAAATCTATCTGCACTTTTGAAACTTTAAACATGAAACATTTGTAAATTAATTTTCCACAAGAATTTTATTCTTAAAAAGTATTGTTTTAAAAAAGGTCATTACATTAAATAAGAACTAAAAATTCATCGATGAGTTCAAAACTACAAAATGCTTTTGTTAAGTGAAAAAAAAATAGATAACAGAAATTTAAAGCGTCAGAACTTTAAGAAGATTGGATCTAAAATTTTACACAAAAAAAGGAAAGCCAGTACGGCTCCATCGTCGTTTACAAGCTAGCCAAGCTGACACGTTATCTCTAATAAAAATCTAAGGTACTCAATAAATTGAAAAAAAAAAAAGAAGAAAGTGAAATAAAAGAATGGAAACTAAATTAAAGTTCATGTATTAAATTACATATTGAATTGAAATTTTTGTATAATTTTAAGATTTATTTTATTATGAAATTAAAAATTATTAGATATATATGGGAAAATATTTAATACACTACTAGTTGAGTTTTTAAACTCCACAAGTAGAGACAGGAGGTTGTCAAATTCAAATATCCTATAAGATATAATAAATTATTGAAGAATATATTTTAAAAAAAGAGAGACAAATATCAATTTTTTAAGGGTGGTTGTGAAATAAAAAATTTAAAATTTTATTTCTAAAATTAAAATTTATTTAAAACTTTATTTCTAAACTTATATATATATATATATATATTAAGATTTTGAATCCTTAATTATATATATACATATTATAACAATTTTATCTTTCAAATCTTTTTCCTCATAATTAAAACATAAATTATATTCATAATATTACAAATATGTTATATTTAAAAATTTTAAGTTGTTTATATATTTCAAATATTGCTTCATTAATAATTATAATCAATATTTAAATAATAATATATAATATGTATAAAAGCATGAGTTTGAAAAAACTTTTAAATTGATAAAAATACCTTTTATTTTTCATCATATTATTAAACTAATTTTAAAAATAATTATAATTTAATTTAAAATTATTATTTAAAAAAATTATGCTAATTTTAAGATAAAGTTATTACTTGGATAGAACTCTAAGTATAAAATATAAAAAAATTATAATAATAATAATTTAATTTATAATTATTAGTTAAAATTGACATAAAAGGTTGTATTAATTTTTTTTTTTGAAAAATGTGTTTATAAACTTTAAGTATCTTAATTTTCACTTAATTGATATTAGAATTATATACGAATTAAAATTTAAGTTTAGTTTTATAAATAGCATTAGATAATTAGGCATACTCAACTAAATAGCATCTAAAAAATATTAACAATTAAAAATAAAGATTTTTAGCATTAATAAATTAGAATTAAAAAAATAATGAAGAAATAAAGCCATGATTCTTCGAAAAAGCAATATTAAAATATTCGAACAATAATAATGATGAAATAATATGATATTATAATATATTTTTTAATTTTTTACAAGTTTATAGTAGGTGAAGCAAACGCTTTTAAAAATGTTTCTTTTCTTTTATCTATCTGTTATTTCTTTAGTGTAAGTGAAATATGTTTTGACAAAAAAAAGTCAAATTTCAACAATTGTTTTAACCACTATCATTAAATATGTCTGTTAATTTAGTTTAAATATCTTTCCTATTTATCATAAATTATTATTATAATTTATATATATTTTACTCTCTTTTTTTTCAAATTAACATTATAGTTTATTTTTTTATATAGTTTCAATTTTGTATATTATTTGAAAACTAAGAGAAATTATCATTAACAATGATATTTAATAATAATTAAAATACATTATTTAAAAAAATTAAATTATACTCAAATTAAAGCCCAACATTTTAAGGGTTACTCACATAAGGATCAAACTTTTCAAAATGCTTATACAAGGGTCTAACCTTTATCAAAATGTTCAAAGAAGGACTTTTTACATATTTCAACCCAATTTGAGTAAAAGTTAGATAAATTCTATCGTATTTAGAATAAAATATATAATAGTTGAATCAGACATTGCTTGAAATCTGATATACAACATTTGAAAAATCCTTATTTGAGCATTTTAAAAAAAAAAATAACTCTTATTTGAATATTTTAAAAAGTTTTAACTTTCATTTGGGACATTTATATGAACATTGTATAAGATGTAACCCTAATGAAATTGTATTTAAACATATCAAATCCGATTTGTTTAATATTCAATCCAATCCTCAAAATCTTTGTTCACGTGCTGAAATGCAAGCATAATGAGAATAACGTATGTAAGGGTAGAAAAAAATTATGATTAGCACAAAAGACAATTGCAAAAACTTGTTATATTTATATGAAGCAACTGTCCTGCATGAACTACAATTAAATAAAATAAACTTTGACATCGGATGTTACCGTGGACATGGTATCAGGATGAGTTAATTTTAGTAAGAAAAGTCACCCAGATCTAATATCTATGGAGTTTCCTTCGGTTTGCTCACCATACCAGGATGAATCTCTCCGATGGAAACCCCTTCATCTTGGCTTCTGCTACACATATTTACCTGCTTTCTGGGCCTTATAGAATAACCTATACCCAAATTGAGAAATATGCAACTAAATTAGGACTAAATCCAAAGTGATTTATGTTTTCGTCTCACCTTAATCAAAGGACCAATGCTAATAAATTTTACCTCATCATTGCAAGGAGTTTCAACTGCCACCGTTTTCAGCTTTTTGGAACTGCATTCCCTGCTACTCTTTTCGCCTTGTTCTTCATCTACGAAGTTCTGATCCGACACCTCTGCAACAACCACCATGCTTATGAGGCACCCAAAAGATTATTAAAAAAATTAACAAAGAGATTTTTGAACTAGGACTCGGATTGTATTTTATTCTTTTTATTAAAAAAATAGACAAATTAATCTTTATACATTAGATCAAAGAGCACAATAATCATTCTGTTAAAAAATTTATCCATTTATACTATTAAAATTTTATTCTTGTACACGTACATCTGACACATCACATGCCATTATCTAGTTATTCCGTTAATCACGCTAGTTTTTAACAATACAAATGGATGAAATTTTTAACAAAAATGTCTAATTTTTTCTTTAATCTAATGTATAGGGACTAGTTAGTTTATTTTGTAATAGAGTGACAAAATACAATGTAAATCTCAATCGTACTTTTATTGTAGCTAAACTCAAATGTCAGACGTTAGGAGAGGGATACTATCATGAGATAATCAAGAAATATTTACTTTGCTGTCATATATGGATTGCAATCATGATTATAGTCCATGTATAATGAAACTAAGAGCATTTCAAGTGAAACATTAACAGATCAACCGTAAAAGTCTAAATCATTAATTCCAAACAAGTTTAAGAATGGATAAATCAACTCAATACCACTGCAGGAACCATAAACACATGATTTAGACAAAATCATCAAGATATACAGAAAATTGGTTTGTTTTTTACCTTTAGATGAAGCATTATCTTGAAGATGACTACATGAGGCTAAAACACGAGATTTAGATCCTGATCTCAAGTGCTGAATCCAAGGACTTGCCATAAAACAGCTAGAGCGATCTCTTTTATTTAGTCGAAATCCAGGTCTTTCGAAATTGATCTTCTTCCAGCGACCACCTCGAAGAACTTTATACTGCAACAAAGATTGGAACACAACAGTAATTATATGGAGAGGGGAAAGCAACCCCATTATTATAAAGAAGGTAGCTAGCAGAGATCAGTCATGAACCTGGTCAGAAGAGGTACCATGTGTTTGCCTTGATAATTTTGAGCTCCGGCCAAGAAAATTCCAAGAATCATATAACTGGTTAACAAACGAAGCTTCCATGGATTTAAGGTATAAACTGTGCTTCTCATCTGTCCATTCCGTAGATGTAGATTCAGTCATCAAAGACTCCTGTTATCGTTTATCATTAAAAATACATATCATCAGAAAGATTTTGCAAGGCAAATAAAACACACACACACATATATAAGTTGGCAGACATTACAGGCGACTACATCTGCATTCTACAGCTCGAAATAGAACTATGAAATATGTGATGATAGAAAATAAAGGTTACAAACCCTGATTTAATAGTACTTAATTATCAAAGCTACTCGAAAATTAGAAACATGTAATCATAAACACCTGCATTTTCCTTAAAATCGTTTTCATAAATGCTCAACAGAAACGTTATATATACAATCAGGAGAACATGTATGATTGAAAATGATTAAAAAAAAAGAGAGAGTTTAAGTTTGGAAATTGTGCTGTTTTACCAGCTAAACCCATGTCAGAGTTACTTCCTTTAAACCAGGAAGAAAAAAAGCCCACAACGCAAATTCATTAATACATAAAGCAAGGATAAAAAAAATGCTAGAAAAGAAGAATAGGAAGAAGATGGTTGATTTACCGAGCACGGAACTTGTTGGTGTAGAGCAAAGCGGGGTGACTCAAGGCCAATGGCCTCTGAACTCGTCCAAGACTCAGTTCTGATGAAACCCTCCATGCAAAAATAATAACACAAGGAAAAAGAATGCCCCTGAGTTGTGAAGATTAGAAGATGATAAAATTGTTATTTAAAAAAGAAAAAGGGGAGAGAGAGAGAGAGAGAGAGAGGAGAAAAAAAGGAAGATGGGAAAAAGAACGTTACAATTGTCATCGCTTTTTTACACGTGTCATAGTGGACTCTGATATTGCCACGTCACTTCATAGTCTTAGCCTAAGCGCCCAGATATTTATAGGAACCTTCAAAATATCAATGAAATTTATAGGAACCCACGTGAATGGTGTATAGTTGATATGAAATAGGATACCATGTTTTTATTGTTCACTCATTCTTTTTCTCCACATTTCAGTGACCTTTAATTGAAACTTTTGTATCCAATCACTAAGATTACTATTCACATTTCAATTTTCCATTTCTTATCATTTTGATGATTCAAAGGTAAGTTTTGATTTTTATAGTTTGTATTCTTATTTCGAAAATTTCATGATTGGATCATGAAAAGAAACAAAGTTAGAATTTTACTGATTGAACTTTTTTGCTTTTCAATTTTATATCAAAAGGCATATCATTAAATTAAACATACATCACTCGATTTAGGCATATCATTAAGTTGGGATAGGATCATGGAGTTTTTCTGGGCAACAATTGTTCTTTTTTTTTTTTTTTTTTAGTTTGATGAGGTAGTGCTTTTGTTTGGGTGTTATGTATTTTGACTAGGTTTAGATTTGATTGAAATACTCGTGCGAATGTAATCTTGGACAATGTTGGGTTTTTTTAATAATATTGATTTAGCTTAGTAAAAAAAAACAAATGTATATGGTCTATGAAGACAAATAAAGAAGAAATATTTCATAGTGTCGAGAATGAAGATAATTCTATTGAAATGTAATATTCCTTTTCCGACTCGATCATTGGGTCTGAGCTACATGATGACACATCCGTTACCATAGCAACTACTTTCAAATACACCGTAAATAAATCATTCAAACATTCTATAATATCATAAACACATTCACATTATGATACACAATTAAATTCGAGCCTTAATTGAGCTTACGAAAACTCTTTTGTTGACCCGAGCATGAAATAGGATCAAATTGCAAAGCTTCAAAATTCCAGGGCTGGCATCGTGACGTCACCAAACAGTTTGTCACGTCATGACCTCGGTGATGGTCACAAAACTAACTATAAATACAACAAAGGTAAGCGCACCTATCGAATAATAGTATAACTATGGTGAGTAGAGATATCGTATCCACGAGGACTAAAAGTATTAATAATTGTCGTTTTCTTATTATTTAGCCGACAAATTGGAGTGATGAGTTTTAATCTAAAATTACTAAACTAATTTAACTAAGAACAAAATAAAGAACGAATCAGGAAAACAATCGAAAGATAACTAATGAGAGAGACAATACCTAAGAAAGAATCCACCTAGACTCCTTCTATTATTATTAATCTAATTTAAACAATTTATTCACTTGGTATCTTGATCCGTAGAAATCCCTAAATTATGCTAATATCTCTTTCGAGAACAAAAGCAACTGACTCTAGGTTGATTAATTGAAATCTCTTTCTAATTAAAACCCCTATTGTCACATTAACTCGATCTATGGATTCTCCTATTAGATTTAACTCTAATCCGGTAGATTTATGTTGTCCTATTTCTATGATTGCATGCAACTCTACTCAATTATGCTTGATTTACTCTTAAACAGGGATTTTTGCTCCACTCAAATTCACCAATTTGTATAAATAATAATAAAAAAACGCATTAAGAATGGGATTAAAATATGTTAGTTTTATCATTTATCAAATATCCCCACACTTAAGCGTTTGCTTGTCCTCAAGCTAAATCTTCAACTCACATTAAAATTAATTTTTCTCAACTTATAATTCTCATCAATAATGTTATAACTCGCAAATAATCATGCATTGATAGTTCAACTAAAAGGGCATTAAAGATTCAAATAATCCAAGTCAAGATTTTTAAAGCATGAAAACATAGGTATCTCCCCTTATCTAAGTAATTACCTTTAATTCAAAATCTTCAAGAATTGACATCCTCACTAAAGATTCACTCAAATCACTCAAAGTGCTTAAGGTTCAAGAATAAGCACTCAATAGTCGAACAAGAAATGTCATTACCATAAGCTCGCTTGAAAATCAAATCTCCACCACTATAAAATGATATGACATACCAATCAAAAGATCTTTAAGAGGTTGTAATGGGGCTTAGGTTAAGGGTGTGGAGAAAGGCTAGAAAAGTTGGTTATAATCGAGATTTAATTGATAAATTACCAAACTAGAAAAAATAAACAAATGCTGAATTAAAAACAAGTGCATCAATCAAGAACTATTCAAGAATAAAACGAGCTTCTTCTCAAAATATGAATTTAACTGTTCAAGCTCAATTAACATAGAACTAAATAATAATCGATAAATAAATATATTTTTTTCGATTTTTTTCTTCTTTTTTTTCTTCATTTTTTTCTTTCTTTATCTAGAACAATCGAAAATAATTCAACAAATCAAACAGAAGAGCATAGTTAGGTAACTAACCAAATCGAATCTCAAAAAAAAGGGAGTCAATAAAACGGGAAAAAGTCTCAACGAAAAAAATGAGTTATGGGTTAACATTAACGGGTCAATCAAGAAAAGGTGTGTTAGGTTCAACAGGGTTCACTAAGGGTTAATTACGAAGGTAGGCTTTTTATGGGATAAGTGAGTTAAAACTTAAGTGCCTTTATCATATTAGTTTATCAAATCAAAAGTGTGGTCTATACATGCATAATCGAAGCAAGTTCTAAAATATAACAAATCAAGTTGACACACTCTTAACCAACAATAGGAAGAGCAATGTATGCTCTAAAGGCTCAAAATCTCACAAAAATCATGGTTTTGATGTCAAACTTGAAAACTTCAAACTTCAAGATAATACATCAATTTAAGGAAACAACCTAAAAAAATTTTAATATCTGAAAAATAACTTATTATGCTTGATTCTCTCATGTCTTAAAGTTTAAATCAACCAATGCACAAATATCTACAAATTAATCTAAAAAAATCAATAAAAATCCCAAATCGACAAAAATTCAACCTAATGAAGTATGAGAAAATTGCTTAAATACAAGACATAATTCAGGGATTTTCTAATAATTATATAAATAACCTCCCCACACTTAAAATGTACATTGTTCTCAATGTACAAACAAATATAACCATAGTATAAGCAGAATATCATAAGAGAGGGAGAAAACTGAAACTGCCCTGAATATTGGATGAAATCGCCAGAATGGTGAAAAGCGAAATTGTAGGCAAAACTAAATGTAGTGCATGATTCCGAGCAAACTAATAAGAAAATAAACACAAATAGTGAAGAAAATTAAAAGGTTACAACTCAATTAGAAACAACCATAAAAATAAAAATATAGTTCAAAAGATAAGAAACGAAATAAGTCTAAGAAAATAAAAAAAAACCAACTAAAAATAAAAATAAACATAAACATAAAATAAAAAGAAAAAGAAAAAGAAAACAAATAAAATCAATGATCCTCATCGTCAGAGGCATCAGTATCGTGAGTCGCCGGTGCTGAAGAGGATATATGGAGGTGCTGACAGATCTGCTGCAATGTCACGTCAATACTTTCAAACCTCTGAAAGTAGTGCTGCTCGAAGCGAGTAAACCACTCGGAAAGGTCCTCTAAGGTAGCAGCAGAAGAAGTAGGACGGTGACTCGAAGGTGGAACTTCGTGGTGGATAGGGACATCATTATCAAAGTCCTCATGCTCATTCTAAGGGTCAGAATGAGATAGTCGGTATTGAGGAGGATCATTTCCACGAAGTCGTTCGATCATCCTCATGTGATTCATACTCGAGATTCCCTGCGAAGACATCTTTCCAACTAGTGTAAAGGAGGATGACTACTCCCGTGTGTCGAGGAGACCGAAGTGACGTGCGAGTCGAGTCACGTAAGGACCTAAACAGATAAGGCCCCTCCTACTGCGCTCTGTCTGATGGCGAACAGTGAGGGCGATGAAATAGGCGAGGTCAAAGGTGCGTCTCGTGGTCATGCTCTACAAAAAATATACGTCAGTTGTACCGACAACTCCGGTGCTCTCTCTCCTACCAGTCAATGTGAGAGCCAAAATGGCATGAATGTAGCGCAAGGCCGGAGGAAGAGAAGTCGCCTTTGACCGAATCGGGTCATAAGGCATCGTGCTCACCGTAAGATCTACCCAGCAAAGAGATGGCGAGTAGTAGATATGCCGCTATAATCGAAAGAACCCCTCGTTACCCATGAACTCTGCAATGTAGAGTCCCAACGTAGCGCCGAACTCTAGGACACTCATATGTCGCGTCGTACTGTCGAGTCTGAAGGTAATGGTGCCCGACTCGTTATGGGTCAACATAACCTACTGTAGGAGAAATGTTAAACAAAACTCTAAAGTCAACTCCGAGTATGTGGGCTCGATGATAGAAAAGAATCGGTCCCAAGGAAGTGTAGCAATGATGGTGCAGACATGATCAGCTAATTGGACCTGCTCTAAAGTGGCCCAATCAATACATCGGTCTAATTCAAATGGACTCAATCGAGCACACGCAACAAATCCATGAGACCTTGTGGAAATCGAAGATAGGGGTGGTGTACATCAGCAGAAGCACTCGAAGAGGTCACCCCCGGAGTCTTACGCTTTTCCGAAGTGGGGATAACGATCTTAGATTTGTTGCGTGTGTTCGTCATGTTGTTCCTTAAAAATAAAATAATCCACTATCAAAAAAATAAAATAAGCATCACCAATTAACAAACAGAGGGGCCGACAAATCAAAATCCAAGTAGCCTAGATAGAAATCTACTCGCAAAAACAAGGTACTAAATTAACGAAATAGGCATACCAACATAGAAAAAATAAAGACAATAGTAAGAGGGAAAAAATAAGAATAAACTTAGTGGAAATCTAACAACAATAATAAGAAATTAAAAATCATAAGGCAAATGATAAAGAAAATAAGAACTAAACTCAATAAAATAAGCAGTAAAGAAATAGAATAATAATAATAAGAAAGAAAGAGAAAATAATAATAATAATAATAATAATAATAATAATAATAATAATAATGAATGAACATAATAATTCAACAAAAACAAAACCAGCATACTAATTCAAATAACCAAAACATACGATAGCTAAAATAAGAATAATAAACATAAATATAAAAATTAATAAACATAATAATAACACAAATAAAAGGAAGAAAAAGAAAACAAATGAAACTAAATAATAATAAATAATAATAGAATAAATAATAAATAAATAAAATAAAATAAGGAATAAGGGAATCGGGAGGGCCGACGGCGGCGATTATGGGCGGAGATACGCAATGGTGGACTGACAAAAGGGTGGGGTTGGCGACGTGAAGGGGTTCTGGATGAGGGTGAAGGCCGTAGGAGCGGAAAGGGGAAAAATCGAGGTGGAAGGCTTAGGGTGGGGTTCTTGGACGTAGGGGTGCGACGAGGGGGGTGGGTGGATGGTGGTGCATGGCTTGAAGGGAGGAGGGGTGGTTCAGGTGCGATGGAGAGGCTGGTCGCGTGGTCAATGTGGGTTGAAGATGGATGGGATAGGGGGCAAGGGAAAGGGTACGATGGGAAGGAGTAAAGGAAGAGAGGGGAAAGGCTAGGGTGCGGCAATGGGTGGAAAAAGGTTGGGGTCAGAAGGGGAAAAGAGGAATTTGGGGCGACAGAGCGGGACGGTGATGGGAAAGAGACGGACGGCGGTGGCTGGAGAGGGGGAAAGGAGGCCAAACTGGTGAAGGATGACAAGAACGGTGGCTGGGTGGGGCTTTGGGGTGATAAGAGAACAAAAATAAAACAAATTAGGGTTTGGGATATAAAAGGTGTGACACGGTCGTGTAAGGGCCTGTGTTGGGCCACACGGCCGTGTCACACGTCCGTGTGCACCTCCCTTAGGCTGTGTGAGAGTTAAAATACAAGCCTAGTCTTCACACGACCTCAGACACGCCCATGTGTCCAAGCCGTGTGTGATTTCCTTCACTTCTCCCATGCCCGTTTGCGAGCTGTGTCTGTTGTTCGTGTAACTCTCTGACTTGAAATTAAAGTTGAAAAATTAGTTCCAAGACTCACACGGCCGTGTCACACGACCATGTGAACTATCTTAAGTAGTGTAACCTTCAAAATTTTGAAAAAATCAATCCCAAGACTCACATGGCCAAGGACATGCCCGTGTGTCCAGGCTGTATGGGTCACACAGTCATGTCGCAAGGCCATGTAACTCACTGTTGAATGCCCTTTTGTGCACACGGCCTGGGACATGCCCGTGTGCCCAGGCCGTGTGGGTTAAAAATATTTTTTTTTTTTTTAAATTTTGAAAATTAATTTAAATTAGCATGCAATAAAATTGAAAGAATTAGTAGAAGTTAAACACTCGGGTTGCCTCCCGAGAAGCGCTTATTTAGAGTCTAAGCTCGACTTACCTTGTATTTTCACGGTTACGATGGTTCGCAGAGCTGAAACTCCTCTTTCTCGTCAACAATGTTATTACCAAAATAAGGTTTAAGTTGAGTACTATTTACCTTAAATGTGCCGAACTTAGAATGAGTTACCTCGACTGTACCGTATGGAAAGACGTTTAGTAGCATACATAGGGTTGATCCGTTTGACTCGAGCTCCAAATGGGAGATTCGTGGACCGTTTTTTCCAGCAGTACTTTTTTCCCAACCTTAAATTGGTTCGCTCCATCCACATGCTCATCATGGCGTCGCTTTGGCTCTTCATCGTGCTTTTTTGGTTTCTCATTACCATGTGTTCGACATTCATCTAGTTCATCGATTTGCACCATTCGCTCTTCATAAGTTGCTCTGTTTCTATCGCCTTGACTGAAACGTGGCTCCATCACGCTTTCACGAGGAATTTCCTACAAAGAAGGTTGAGCCACATGGTTACTCACATTAACAGAACTTTTAATATCATCTCGATCACTAGAGACTTTTACAGAATCACGTACTTGGAGAATAATTTTCTCATCACCTACACGAAGTACAAGTTCACCCGTTCCAACATCTATTATAGTCCTAGCAATTGCTAAAAATGGTCGCCTTAAAACTAAAGGTACCTTACTACCCTTATCCATGTCCAACACAACAAAGTCAATGGGGAATATGAATTTATCGATTTTAACAATCAATAACACCCCTAGAATATCTAATGGTTTTATCCGCTAATTAAATACTCATCCTAGCTTGTTTGGGTTTCCCAAGACCTAGTTGTTTAAACATTTTATAGGGCATGACATTAATACTAGCCCCTAAATCAGCCAAAGCATTATCAATATTTAAACTACCAATTAAACAAGGAATATTAAAACTCCCTCGATCTTTCAGTTTGTTGGTAGTTTATTTTGTAAGATGGCCGAACAAACTGCATTGAGCTCCACAGTCGACGAGTCATCTACCTTCCATTTGTATGCCAACAGCTCCTTTAAAAATTTGACATAATTGGGCATCTGCAAAAGAACTTCAACAAACGGTAAGTTAATATGTAATTTTTTTAAGAGTTTAAGAAATTTTCCAAATTGTTTGTTCGTGTGGTCTCTCTTCGTCGCGTTAGGATATGACACTCGAGGTTTATATTCTTTGGCAACTGGCTTTTGCTCTTTTTGGCTTACCTCAACCTTATCGTTATTTACCATAATTTCTTACCTCGATTTTTGTTCAGATTCAACTAACCCTTCTTCATATCAAATAGTAATTGCATGAAGCAGCTCCCTTGGGTTAGTTTCAGTATTGCTAGGCAAGCTACCTTGTGGTCTTTCCAAAATTAACTTAGCAAGTTGACCTATTTGGTTCTCGAGCCCTTGAATTAATGCTTCTTGATTTTTCAGTGCTGCCTCAGTGTTTTGAAAATGGGTTTCTGACACCAAGATAAACTTCGTCAACATCTCCTCAAGGTTCGGCTTCTTCTCTTGCTGATAAGGTGGTTGTTGGAAGCCTGGAGGGGGTTATTCTCTCTGATTTCCTTGACCACCCCAAAATAAATTGGGATGGTTCCTCCAACCTTCATTATAGCTATTCTTATAAGGGTTATTTTGATGCCTATAATTATTATTCATATAATTGATTTGCTCGTTCTCTGTGCTAAGACCGAAGGGTAAACATTCCGGATTATTTATTCCACCTCCATTTGAATCGCATTGCATCACCAGATGTACCTGCGTAGAAAGATAAAAACCATCAACTTTCTTATTTAATTATTCTAACTGATTTGATAACATAGTGACTGCATCTAAATTAAAGACACCGGTTGCTTTCATCGGCTTTGTCCTCATGACTTGCCACTGATAATTATTCAATGTCATCTCCTTTATAAACTCAAAAGTCGCTTCGAGTGTTTTGTTGTTCAAGGTCCCACCAGCTGATGCGTCGATTAACTGTCTAGTTGAGAGATTCAAACCGTTGTAGAAAGTTTGAACCTATAACCACAAGGGTAACCCATGGTGAGGGAACCGTCTCAATAAGTCCTTGTACCTCTCTCATGCATTATATAAAGTATTTAAATCAATCTGCACAAAAGAGGAGATATTATACCTCAACTTGGCTATCTTAGCCGGTGGGAAGTACTTTAGAAGGAACTTCTCAGTCATTTGGGCCCATGTAGTGATGGAACCTCATGGTAAAGAGTTTAAACATTGTTTAGCTTTGTTCCTCAACGAGAAAGGGAATAACTATAAAAAAATGGCATCGTTAGTGGCGCCATTAATGTTGAAAGTATCATAGATTTCCAGGAAATTGGCCAGATGAGTATTTGGGTCTTCATCTTGGAAACCATCGAACTGAACAAACTGTTGTACCATCTGGATAGTGTTCTGCTTCACTTCAAAATTATTTGCAGCAATGGTGGGTTGCACAATACTCGATTCAGCCCCAATTAGAGTGGGTTTAGCATAATCGTACATAGTACGAGGAACAAGGGCTGCTGCTGCTACAGAAGGTAGCAGAATATTCTAATTACCATCCATCTCCTCAGTAATAATAATTTCCTCTTGTTCGTCTAGTAAATTTTGTTGACTCTGCCTTGCTTCTCTACGGTTTCTACGAGCTGTACTTTTAATTTTATTGTCAAATAACAATGGTCCCGACGGGTTTCTTCTAGTCATAAACTAAAGGAACCTGCCAGAAGCAAACAAAAGAAAAATTAGAAAGTAAAAATTAAATTAAAAACAAAAATATAAAATAAAATAAAAATGGCTAAAATAATAAAAATCAAGTGTTCCTAATATTTTAGTCCCCGGCAACGGCGCCAAAAACTTAATGTATGTTTTCCTTACTAACTAAAATTTATGAAAAGACAAGCGCACCTATCAAACAATACTATAGCTACGGTGAGTAGAGAATCGTATCCACGAGGACTAAAAGTATTAGTAATTACCGTTTTCTTATTATTTAGTCGACAATTTGGAGTGATGAGTTTTAATCTAAAATCAGTAGACTAATTTAACTAAGAACGCAACAGAGAACGAATCAGGAAAACAATCGAAAGATAACCAATGAGAGAGACAATACCTAAGAGAGAATCCACCTAGAATCATTCTATTATTATTAATCCGATTTAAACAATTTATTCACTTGGTGTCTTGATTCGTAGAAATCCCTAAATTATGCTAATATCTCTTTCGAGAGTAGAAGCAACTGACTCTCGGTTGATTAATTGAAATCTCTTTCTAATTAAAACCCCTATTGTCGCATTAACTCGATCTATGTATTCCCCTATTAGATTTAACACTAATTCGGTAGATTTATGTCGTCCTATTTCTAGGATTGCATGCAACTATACTAAATTATACTAGATTTACTCTTAAACAAGGACTTTTGATCCACTAAATTAAACACATTAAACATGAATTAATATCCCGGAAATATTAAAGCAAGAAATAAGCACACATAATTGAGAATAAGAATCAAGTATTTATCATGTAAATAAGAAATTAAATAATAGAATTCGTCATGGGTTTCATCCTCCCTAGGTATCTAGGGCATTAGTTCATAATCTTGAATAAAAACATCTCAAAGTCAGAAAAACCACAAGAAACAAAGAAACTCATAAAAACTTTAGAAGAAATTAAAAGAAAGTCTTCGATCTTGATGGAAATCTGCTTCGTAAGTGACTCAAATGGTGTTTCTTGAGTGTTTTCTTCAATCTTCTCTGATGGCCCCCATATCTCTTCTTCTAATTAGTACTTATAGACTTTAGAATGCTCAGAAAACCTAAAAATTTTGTTTTTCCGCGTATTTGGGTAGTAGGGTGCGAAATTGACACAGGCTGGCACATGGGCGTGTGCCCAACCCGTGTGGCTCCTAAAATCTACTATTTTTCTCTGATTTTCGCTCCTTTTGCTCCCAAATACTCACCTAAGTGTAAGAACTTGAATTAAAGGGATTAGGAGCATCAAATTCACCAAATTGCATAAATAATCATCCAAAAATCCATTAAGAATGGGATTAAAATATGTTAGTTTTATCATTTATCATCAGGCCACTCGACATCGCGACGTGACTCAATATCAGTTGGCGTTGCGTCAAGGAAGATTGCTCACACAAGCTGACATCGTATCAAGGTTATCAGTCCCAGAAAAACCAACGATACATATAAACCGAGAATCTGCAATAAGTGTTGGATCTCATATAACCATGTAAATCCCTGATAGTTTTCATATTTGATCCTAATGGCATGCTATACGTATCCTAATCATTTACTAAGTTCACACGGGCATTATTACTGTAATCATATTATTTTAATCCCTGTAACAACATATACATGTCATATCAATCTTTTAAATGTTGCATTTCCATTTTAGTACCTTGTACCTATTCATAAATACCATATTTTTAATACATTGTAATTTAGTTCAATTGATGCCAAAAATCACCAATTCACATTTATATAAACTAATAAGAAAAATAAACACAATTAAATTATAACATGAAATAACATAGTACAAAACAACAACCGAACAAGTCTTTAAGGATTGATCAGTACTTTTGCCTTTTCCCCAGTTATCTTTTGTTTGATTCAATTCCTGATCTAAACAATAATTTCGTTCAATTTATCAATTCCAAATATTTTATAACATCCTATTATATGCATGAATTAGTCCAATTTCATTTTTTAAATGCCTCTAAAGTTTTGCATTTTTTTAATTTAGTCACTAAAAATCGAAATTGCTATAACTTTCAATTTTGAGCTTTGGTTTCAAAATATCTCAATTACATCCTTTTAGGACCTTCTACTATCAATAATTACAAAAATTTCACATCAAACATTTAATTTTTACACTTCGATTATTTTTTACAAAAACTAAGGATTTCACTTTACATTTAGTCCTTTTTCACATCTAAGCATAGAATCTAACAATTTAACACCAATTTCTTCAAGAAATCATTAATGAAAATTTTCAAAAACTTTAACAATTTTACAAATTGGTACATGGGCTAGCAAAATCAAACTTTCACAACCTCAAAAATATAAAAATTACAAGAAAATGACTAAATTGATCTCATCAAATCAAGGGTTGAATATATTGAAGCTTTGGAAATGGCTTCCTAGGTTTTCTTTTTTGGTTTTGATTGAGAAGAAAGAAAAATATAAAGATGATAACTTTTAATTTTGTTATTTATATACTTAAATTAATTTATTTAGTCAAGATTTATTTAATTTAAACCTTAATTAACTAAATCCTAATTATAAATTTACCAAAGTTAGTGGGTTTTCATGTCATCCACCATAATTTAAAGATTTAGAATGGTCTATTTACCATTTTGATCTCTTAGTTATTTAAAAATCTATAGTGATAAGACTTTTACAATTTAGTCTTTGTACCTTAGTTAACTATCAATTTAAAAAAATTACTAAACCAAACTTTATATTTCTATACTAGTCTCGTAAATATTTGATGATGATTCAATTAACTAACTAAAATCACGACAAAGGCAAGCGCACCTACCGAATAATAGTATAGCTATGGTGAGTCAGGAATATCGTATCCACGAGGACTAAAAGTACTAGTACTTACTATCTTTCTATTATCTAGCCGGTTAATTGAAGAAGTTTATTTTTAATCTAAAATTATCTAAACTAATTATTAAGAACTCGACAGAGAATAAAGTAAGAAAATAATCGAATAAACCTGATCGCTATGAATCAGAGCTTTAAAATTTATAAAAAGAACAATCGAACCTGGAAACTAACTCTGACAGCGATTAAAGGCAAGTGTACCTATCGAACAATAGTATAGCTTAGGCAAGACCAGATTATCGAACCCAAAGGAACTAAAAGTACTAATACTAACTTTCTTTTTATTATTTAACCTAAAATAAGTGAAGTTGCTTTTAATCTAAAATTAACGAACTACTAAGCTAAGGACACAAAGACGAAAAAAAACTAAAATTGGGGAGATAACTTTTAGAAAAACTCAGTTGATTTAGATGATACCCTCAGGAAGAATCCACCTAGACTTCACTTGTTATCTATCACTGAACCCTATGATTTTATTTACTTAGTTTGATCCGTAAGACTCCCTAACGTATATTAAACCCTCTCTCGAGGCAAATAACGTCTAACCCTAGGTTAATTAGTGGAACTCTCGTTCTCTTATAATAACCCCTAGAATAGCGAAGAAATCGATCTATGGACTCCCATATTAGGTTTCACCCTAATCCGGCAAAATCTCGTCACCCTATCTCTAGGCGCATGATCAACTCCACTTAATTATGCTAGATCTCCTTTTAGGCGGGGTCTATTCCTCCTCCACCTAAGCACATTAAATTTGGATAAAGCTCACATAATTAAGAACAAACTAAGTATTTATCATATAATTTAGAAAATAATAACAAGATTCATCATAGGTTTCATCCCTTCAGTATCTCGAGGGGTTTAGTTCATAACTAAATAAGAAAACATCTCAAGAGAAAAGATAAAACAAAACATAAGAAATCCCTAAAACTCCCTGAAGGAATTGAAGGAGAGATCCACCGTCTTGAGTAGAATCCCGACTTCTTGAGATGGATTAACTGGCTACCTTCGAGTGATTCCCACAACTCTGACCTTTTCGGCTTGGCTCCTTGGCCTAGCTAACCGCCCCCTTTTCAGCTGACCCTCAGGCGGTTTATATAGGCTCTTGAAATATGTTTCTTTCTCCCTAAGTATCCAAATTCGCGTGAAATTGCTCTTTCCAGCGACAGGGACACGGCCATGGCATACGCCCGTGTGGATCGTGGCCAGGCCGTGCTCGGACTTCTTTAATGAGGCACGGCCGTGTGAATTGAGGAAAGACCGTGTTCTAGATGATCAATGAGGCACAATCGTGTGGGCTAAGGTCCAGGCCGTGTCGATTTCTTCTTTGGCCCATTTTGGCCCGTTTTGAGCCCGTTTCTCGTTCTTTTTATCCTTGGGTGCTTTCTTGGGTACAAGACATGAAAAGAAAGGATTAAGAGCACCTTTTTACATAAATCAAGGGATAAATCATCCAAAAGCATACTAAATGTGGGATTAAAATATGTTACTATTCCGGTTTATCAAATACCCCCACACTTAAGCTTTTGCTTGTCCTCAAGCAAAATTCTCACTTTACAATTAAAATGAACTTTCTATAATTCATAATTCCTATCAACAATGTTTTATCATAATTCATAGATAATTTATACATGGATAATTCAACTTAAAGAGTTCTAAAAATTCAAACAATCTAAGTCATAGATTTTGTAGCTCGAAAATATAGGTGTCTCCCCTTATCTAAATAATTACCTTTAATTCGAAATTGACAAGGATTGACATCCTCACAAAAGATTCACTCAAATCACTCAAAGTGTTTAAGGTTCAAAATTTAGGCACTCAAAAGTCGAACATGAAAAGTTAATCCCATAGGCTTGCCTGAAAATCAAGTCTCCACCACTATAATATGAGATGATGCACAAATCAAAAGGTCTTTGACAGGGTTGTAACGGGGCTAGGGTTAAGGTGTGGATAAAGGCTGAATTAAAAGGTTAGAATCGAGATTGAATTGATAAATTACCTAACTAGAAACAGTAAACTGAATAATTACAAAATGGATTGAAACTTTTAAACTAATAATACGAGCTTATTCTTCAATAAATAGACTTTAACTGTACAAGCTCGCCTTTCGTCGTACTAATACTGAATATTCTTTGATTGATTGATTTTTTTAAGAACAAACTAAATAATAATAGGAAAGAAATTTTTACAACTGAAATATAGAACATAGTTAGGTAACTGCTCAAAATCAAGTCTCGACAAAAAGGTAGTCAGAAGGAATGGTGATAACAAATACAAAGGTTTTTGGGTTAATATTAGTGGTTATATCAATAAAAAGGGTTGTTAGGATTAAAAGGGTTCACTAGGGGTTAATTGTGAAGGTAGGCTTTTTAATGGAGTTAGTGGGTTAAAACCTAAATGTCTTAATCATCTCTGTATATCAAATCATAGGTGTGGTCTCGATATGCATAAACGAGGCAAGTTCTAGAATAACAAATCAATGTTGACACACTCATAATTAAAAAGTGAGCAAGAAAAAGAATATATGCTCTATAAGGCTCAAAATCTCACAAAAATTATGGGTTTTTTTGACATCAACCTCGTAAATTTCAAACTTCAAGATAATATTCAGATTTAGTTCAACAACCTAGAAAATTTTAATTTTGAAAAATAGACTTATCATGCTTGATTCTTTAGTATCTTAAAATTTAATTATCAATGCACAATTATCAATGACTTACTCTAAAACATATCAATAAAAATCATAAATCATGGAAATTTCATCCTAATTAATAATATGAGAAAATTACTTAAAAACAAGACTAAATTTAGGATTTTGAGAATAATGAAAAAAGTTTGGCACATCTAAGATTCACCCCCCACACTTAAGATGTACATTGCCCTCAATGTACAAAGTTAGATAATAACACAATAATACTAAAATCATAAGATATGGGGAGAAGTGAAACTTCCTGAATTTTGGATGAAATCCTAGGAGGATATGGAAAATACGTTGGAGGGCCGGTCTGGATGTGGTGGTTGCCCACGAGTTCTGCGCTAGATGAAGAAATTGGGAAACTCATGGAGGATTAATCAGGATTTATTAAGACAAATTTAAAATAAACTAAATATATAATTAAAGACAAGAAAGGTAAAGAGAAAGAAAATAAAAATTGAATTAAACTAATGCTAAAAGATAAAGGGGCTTGAGAATCCTTATTGGTAGATGGTTCGCGAGGTGGGTGTGATTTCTACTATTTGTGGTGGTGTTTGGCGGTGGTCGAGGTGGTGTGATTCCCAAGCAGCCTTTAGAATTTGAAACTAAGAAACTAAGATAGAATAAACTAAATTAAGCGTAAAATAGTTAAAGAGAAGAAAAATAAAGGAGAACGGTAGAGTAAAACAAGAGATAAATGGTCTCAATGACCCTTGGCTTGTTGTTTGGATGAAGCTACCGGCATGAACTCATGTGAATCGGTCTCCTTTGAGGAGACTGTGATTGGCCTTTTACGCTTCTTTGCCATGGATATGATGTTGTTGTAGCTCAAGAGTCTAAGGATTTATTAGGAAAAGGGAAAAGGAAAGAGGGAGAAAAGAAAGAAAGAAAGAGAGAAGAAAGAAAGAGAGTGGGTTGAGAAGAGAAATGAGAGGAGCATGGTGTTTAAATAAAATTTCAAGTCTGGCAGTTTCCCACGCCCGTGGGTTTAGGGTGTGTCGATTCACACGGCCGCCTCGCACGGCCGTGTTCTAGGGCGTGTTGGTTACCCCATGCTCGTGTCTAGCCTGTGTTCAACAAGTCAGTATGTTGGCACAGTTTTAAGGCACGGGCGTGTTCAGCCCGTGGTTGGCAAGTCAGTAGCTTCACACGGTTATGGGGCACGGCCGTGCCACTTTGTCGGTGCCCGTGGGGGAGTGGTTGAGTCCGTGAGTTCAAAATTTAGTTGCTCTAACTTGTACCGTCCTGCCATGTTAGTACCAAGATTCTTGAGGTACACACGGCCACGGCCACGGCCGTGTGCAGGGCCGTGTGGCCTGAAATTCTGCACCCCTTGTTAGTTTAAAGCTAGATATTATAAAGAAAGGGTGAGATAGAATGAGAAAAAATAAAAAGTTAATGGTGTTAGTGCTCGGGTTGCCTCCTGAGAAGCGCTCGTTTATAGTTTTAAGCTAGACTCTCCTCTCGTTTGCATTGTCAGGGTGGTTTGAGAAGTTGAAAGTCCTTCCTCATGCTATCATTTGTATCCTCGTGAAAAGATTTAAGTCGAGATGTGTTTATAGTAAAAGTACCAAAAATAGGATTACTTACCTCGACTATTCCGTATGGGAAAACACTGGTTACCTTAAAAGGTATTTCTTTGTTTGTGTTAGTGCCCGGAGGAGATATTCGAGGATTTGCCTCGTCTAACAGCACCTAGTCTCCTATTTTAAAGTGGTTTGCTATTCCTATGAGCTCTTTTGGGGGCTCCTTCGGTTTTACCTTGTGTGGTTCCGGTTCTTCTTCGTGTATCCCTAATTTCTCCTTGAAGTGTGTCTTCCACTCGTCTAGATCATCGAACTAAATCCCTCGATCTTCATGAACTACTTCCTTGTTGGCTTGAGGTTTAGAATCGGGTTCAGTTGTATTCTTTGGTGGTGCTTCCTGAAAATAGGGGTTAATCGAATGGTTATCAGTAGAATTTACATTCTCACCTTGATTATTCAATGTTCTAGCCGAAAGTCGAGAGCCTTGATGGTGACTGTCTCATTACCTACACAAAGTATGAGTTCTCTGCATCAACATCAATTTTAGTCTCGGCGATTTGCTAAAAAGGGTCTTCCTAAAATTAGGGGATCGAATTATCCTCATCCATGTCTAAGACAACAAAATCTCTGGGAAAATGAATCTGTCAATTTTACAAGAACATCTTCGATAATACCCCTAGGAATTCTAACAGTTTTATCACTAATTGAATGCTCATCCTAGTTTGTTTGGGTTTCCTAGACCTAATTGTTTAAACAATTTGTAAGGCATGACATTTATGCTTGCCCTAAGATCGCCTAACGCATTATCAATAATTAGTCTACCAATTAAACATGGAATTGTAAAACTCCTGGATCTTTTAGCTTTTGTGGTAGTCTATTTTGTAACATTCTTGAGCATATCGCATTTAATTCCACATGTGGATCCTCGTCTAATTTGCGTTTGTTCATCAAGAGATGCTTTAAAAATTTCCTCGAATCTGGCATCTGTGAAAGGGCTTCAAGTAGCAGTAAGTTAATATGTAATTTCTTTAAACGTTTAAGAAACTTACCAAACTGTTCCTCTGTGTCGTCTCTCATTAACGCTTCGGGATATGGTATGCCAGGTTGGTACTCCTTGATTACCGGTTTTGGCTTTTCTTGTGTTACCTCAGCTTTACCTTTTTCTACCTCGTTTCCTTGTATTGGACTGGGTTCATCTAATCCTTCACTTTCTTGAGCTGTTATGGCTTGGATTTGCTCATTTGGATTAATCTCAGTGTTGCTTGGTAGACGCACTTGTGGTCGTTCGGACATTAGTTTGGCAAGCTGCCCCACTGACTTAGTGACTTCCCCTACTTGATTCTCGATTGCTTTGATCGATGCTTGTTGGTCAATAAGTGTTGTTTCAGTTTTTTGGCAACGAGCTTCAGTGGCTGCCATGAATTTTGCCAACATCTCTTCGAGGTTTGGTTTCTTCTCTTGTGGATAAGGCTGATTTTGGAAATTTTAAGGAGGCTGTTGTCTTTGATTTCCTTGATTTCCTTGTCCTCCCCACGAAAAATTTGGGTGGTTCCTCCAACCTGGATTATAAGTGTTAGTATAAGGGTTATTATCTGATCTGAAATTATTACCTATATAGTTCATTTGTTCGCTCTCTGTGCCTGGTTGGTAGGGTGGGTACTCAGGGATTCGCCACGCTTCTACTTGCGCGCCGACTGCATGATTGGATGTACTGCGAAGAACACAAACTATCAAGCTTTTTTTCATCAACTCTACCGATTTGATAGCATGGTTTCAACTGCGTCGAGGTTGTAAACTCCGGTTGTTTTTGTTGGCCTTGTTCTTGTAACTTGTCAGCGATAGTTATTCAAATGACATCTCTTCTATAAATTCGTAAGGTCGCTTGGAGTTTTATTATTGAGTTCCACCTGGTAATTTGAGTCGATTAGTTGCCTCGTTGAGGGTTTACACCGTTATAGAAAGTTTGGACTTGGAGCCACAAGGGTAAACCATGGTGCGGACACCTTCTCAAGAGATCCTTATATCTCTCCCATGCATCGTATAATGTCTCTAAATCCATCTGCACAAAAGAAGATATATCATTGCGTAATTTGGTCGTTTTGCCCGGTGGGAAATATTTTAATAAGAATTTTTTGGTCATTTGATCCCATGTAGTGATTGACCCTCGCGGTAGTGAGTTTAACCACTGTTTGGCTTTATTCCTTAATGAAAAGGGAAATAACCGAAGACGTATGGCATCATCAGAAATGCCATTTATTTTAAAGGTATCACAGAACTCTAAAAAGTTGGCTATATGAGTATTTGGATCTTCGTCCTGTAAACCATCAAATTGAACAAACTGTTGAATCATTTGAATAGTGTTAGGCTTTAATTCAAAATTATTAGCGGCTATAGTAAGCCTAACAATACTTGATTCGGCTCCTGTTAAATGAGGTTTAGCATAATTAAACATAATACGAGGAGCATTATTTTCTCCCACATCTTGTGGTTGCAGATTATTTTCGTCCATCCCTTCAGTAGGATTGGATCTGTCTTCTTCCTCTCTTTCTGTGTAGTTTAGGGCTACTTTGATTTCTCGGCGATTCTCGTGAGCGGTCGCTTCAATATCACCTGTCGTATGTTAAAGGTCCTCTCGGGTTCCTTCTAGTCATAAACTAGAGGTACTGCTAGGAAAAGAAAGAAAGAGAATTTAGCAAAATTTGAAAACAAAACAAAAATAAAATAAATTGGGGAAAATAAAACAAATAATGGCTAAAGTAATAAAAATAGAGCTTTCTTAATATTTTAGTTCCAAGAACGGCGCCAAAAACTTGATCATTTGTGAATCAGAGCTTTAAAATTTAAAAAAGAACGATCGAACACGAAACTAACTCGACAACGATTAAAGGCAAGTGTACCTATCGAACAATAGTATAGCTTAGGCAAGACCGGATTATCGAACCCAAAGGAACTAAAAGTACTAATACTAACTTTCTTTTTATTATTTAACCTAAAATAAGTGAAGTTGATTTTAATCTAAAATTAACGAACTACTAAGCTAAGGAAACAAAGACAAAAAAAAAACTAAAATTGGGGAGATAACTTTTAGAAAAACTCGGTTGATTTAGATGATACCTCGTGAAGAATCCACCTAGACTTCACTTGTTATCTATCACTGAACCATATGATTTTATTTACTTAGTTTGATCCGTAAGACTCCCTAACGTATATTAAACCCTCTCTCGAGGCGAATAATGTCTAACCCTAGGTTAATTAGTGGAACTCTTGTTCTCTTATAATAACCCCCTAGAATAGCAGTAAATCGATCTATGGACTTCCATATTAGGTTTCACCCTAATCCGACAAAATCTCGTCACCCTATCTCTAGGCGTGCGATCAACTCCGCTTAATTATGCTAGATCTCCTCTTAGGCGTGGTCTATTCCTCCTCCACCTAAGCACATTAAATTTGGATAAAGCTCACATAATTAAGAACAAACTAAGTATTTATCATATAATTTAGAAAATAATAACAAGATTCATCATAGGTTTCAGCCCTTCAGGTATCGAGGGTTTAGTTCATAACTAAATAAGAAAACATCTCAAGAGAAAAGATAAAACAAAACATAAGAAATCCCTAAAACTCCTGAAGGAATTGAAGGAGAGATCCGCCGTCTTGAGTAGAATCAGGCTTCTTAAGATGGATCAACTGCTACCTTCAAGTGATTCCCACAACTCGAGCTTTTTAGCTTGGCTCCTTGGGCTAGCTAACCGCCCCTTTTTCACCGACTTAGGGGATTTATATAGGCTCTTGGAATACATTTCTTTCTCCCTAAGTATCCAAACCGAGTGAAATTGCTCTTTCCAATGACAGGGGACACGGCCATGGCACACGCCCGTGTGGATCGTGGCAGTGTGCTCAGACTTTTTAATGAGGCACGGTCTTGTGAATCGAGGGAAGATCATGTTCTAGATGATCAATGAGGCACGGTGCAGTGTGGGCTATGGTCCGTGCCGTGTCGATTTCTTCTTTGGCCCATTTTGGTCCGTTTTGAGCCGTTTCTCGTTCTTTTATCCTTGGGTGCTTTCACGGTATAAGACATGAAAAGAAAGGATGAAGAGCACCTTTTACATAAATCAAGGGATAAATCATCCAAAAGCATACTAAATGTGGGATTAAAATATGTTACTATTTCAATTTATCAAAACCAATGAGAGAGACAATACAGGAAAGAATCCACCTAGACTTCACTTATTATTTCGAATCTGAATTAAACGATTTATTCACTTGCCTTGATCCATAGAAATCCCTAAATTATATTAATATCTCTTTCGAGAGTAAAGGTTGATTAATTGAAATCTCCTTCTAATTAAAACCCATATTGTCGCATTAACTCGATCTATGGATTCCCCTATTAGATTTGACTCTAATCCGGTAGATTTATGTCGTCCTATTTCTAGGATTGCATGCAACTCCACTCAATTATGCCAGATCTACTCTTAAACAGGGAATTTTGCTCCACGAATTAAGCATATCAATCATGAATTAATATCCTGAAAACATTAAAACATGGAATAAGTACACATAATTGAGATCAAGGAATCAAGTATTTATCATGCAATTCAGAAAATAAAATAACAAGATCCGTCATAGGTTTCATCTTCCCTAGGTATCTAGGGAATTTAGTTCATAACTTGGGAAGAAAACATCTCAAAATTAGGAAAACAACAAAACATAAAAAAAACCCAAAAACTTCTAGAGAAGTTGACTGGAGATCTTCTGTAACAGCCCGATTTAGGGGCTAGTCGGAACAGTGATCTCGGAATCACTAATTTGAGGTTAGATAAAATTATTTTCATGTTATGTTATGTGTTATAATATGTTTATAAGGATGCATGGAAATTTTGGTGCCTTAATTTTAGCGATTTCTAGCTAAATTGTGAAAAAGGACTAAATCGCATAAAGTGCGAAAGTTCTATTTTATTTGCTAGAGGTGCCAAATAGTTATGAAACATAATGTGGGGGTCTTTAATGGGCAAATAGGCCAATTTTAAAGTGATGGCCGGCCAAGAAGATAATAAAAGGTTGAAAAGTCAAAATTTGGTATGGGTTGATACATGATGACATGAGCAAAAGTTGATTAAAATAATAAGTGGTCATCTTCCTTCCCCATTTTTCCTTTCTCTGCCGAAATTGAAGAAGAAAACCCCCCCATGGAAGCTAAAATTTTCAGCCACTTCTCATCACCTCAAGTAAGTGATTTTACTAGCTTTTCTTGATAAAATTTGTACTTTTGGAACCCTTGTGGCATGGGCTAGCTATTTGGGGGGACTATTTTGAAGAATGGTGAAGGGTTGATGGTTTTTCCATGAGGGAAAATGTCTTGTTTGCTGAATTTTTATGAAAGAAAATGAATCCTAGTTGTTTGATAAACAACTTTTGTGAAAGGTTTTTCATGAAAAATACCTAAAATGGTTTAAGATGCAAATGTTGTAATTTGTTCATTAAGGCATGAAATTGATGGAATTGTGAATAGTTGTAAGGGATTAAATGTTCATATAGGCTTGTTTAACGAGAAAATGTGATATAAATTTATTTATTCTGAGCCTAGGGGCAAAATAGTCATTTTTGCCTAAAATGTAGTTTATGGTGAATTATGATTTATAAGTGATTAAATCACTAAATTCCATTGTTCTAGAACAAAGAAAACGAGTTTCGGACCTAGAACGGGTGAAAAGTGAGATGTGGGCAAAAAGTCCTTTTCGGCCTTTTCCTCATCGAGGTAAGTTCATGCGCAAATGTTACAATTACCTATGATTAATTTAATATTCCAATGCTGTATGGAATGTATAATTACTCTATGAATGCATGAATTATCTTTTAATGAGATGTCAAGAGAATTGAATCAAAGAGTAATGAGAAATGTAGATAGTATGGAATGATGTTAGTTAAGGTTTCGTGTAAGACCATATCGAAATATGGCTTCAGTGCAAGAATCTGTATAAGACCATGTCTGGGACATGGCATCGTCATGTTAATGCAAGTGAGACCCTATTGAGGTATGATGTCAATGTGACACTAGATGTATGAGACCCAAGGGAGTTATTTAATAATTTGAGTGATTCAACGGGTATGTTGAAAGAGAGAGAGTGTGGTTGTGCCATGAGAAGCACAAGTATGTGTTAGAACTAAATTGAGATGAATTCAGTATATGAAGAAAGCTAGTGAGTTATGTGTAATCAACACACCTAGTTGCATAAGATAGATTTATTAATGCATTGTGTTAATGTGAATGATTGTTGCAGAATCTAAGTAAGAATGATAGTGAGTGAGGATGTTCACGGATGAACATTTGAACTAGAGAAATGTATGTGGATGAAAAATTGTAAATGTATAATATCGATGAGTTAAGTGCAATAACACCTGATTATTAACGGTGGGCTGTGTGCGTTACCACCTGATTAAATATTAACGGTGGGCTGTGTGCATTACCACCTGATTAATTATTCATTGATGGGCTGTGTGCGATACCATCAACTATATTATTAACGGTGGGATGTGCGCGTTACCACCTGATTAATTATTAATCGATGGGCTGTGTGCGATACCATCGCTGATAAAATCATTTGGTGGGCTAAGTGCGATACCACCCTATTAGAGATCAATGGTGGGCTAAGTGTGTGACCACCGAGAGATTTGTAGTATGAGTGGCTTATTGAAATTGCTTGATGTGTTGTTTATGTGATTACATGATGATCAGTGCAGGAATGCATGCTATTTAACACGAACAGTTGACTTGTGGCGTGGTATGAATGTGGTAAGAGATAGAATGAGTATGCTTCAAGAGTGGTTAAGTAACCATGAGTTAATGGGAAAAACTCAGTATAATACTTTGTGATTATCCATATTCAATGAATATCAGTATTTGTCAGTTTATGCAGATGAACTTACTAAGCAATATTGCTTACTTTTCTCCCTTTCTCATCTCTTATAGGTTAATTTAGCTAGCTCGGGTTGGAGATCGCCGGAGATGTTTTCACACTATCGAGCAGACTCTTGGTATGAGGTATCAATTCCTTAGGGGTTATGGCATGTATAGGGCTAGTACTTAAGGTTGATTAAGTCATTGTTAATGTGCCAAATGTGTTGGCCTAAATGAGTTATGGAACGTTTGCATATAGACATAGATGACGACAAAAGTCGATTGAAATTGTACTAGAAATAGTTCTACCCCATGTATGGGAGGAAGACTTCATTTTTATGAATCAAATGTGTTAATTCATGTGTTTTAGTTGATGATTTGAGAAGGTTTTGAATTAGTATATGAATGTATGCAAACGAAAATGGTAAAAGGGTTGGTAAGATAGTCTCTAAGTGCCCACACACGACGCACACACTGCAGGCGTGTGTCTAGGCCGTGTGTCTCCTGCACCTTAGAGTCCTAAGTCAGAATAGACCACGGGCTGGTCACACGGCCATTTGTCTAGGCCATGTGATACACACGGTTGGCACATGGGCGTGTGCCAAGGCCGTGTGAAGTTTGCACTTGACACTTAGAAATTTAATTATCACACGGCTAAGGCACACGGGCGTGTGTACAGGCCGTGTGGATTTAGTCAGTGTCGACCACGGGTGGAAGGCACGGGCATGTCTTAGGGACACACGGGTGTGTCCCAAGTAACACGGGCGTGCGACCCCTGTTTCAAGGAAAAGTTCCTGATTGAACTCCGAAAGTTTCCGAACATGAGTTTGAGGCCTCGTAGGCCAATGAGATGTATGAGTTGTTTAAGAAAGAGAAGTTTTTAATTCAGAATGAAATTTTATAGCCGTAAATACATGTTTAAGTAAGTTCAAGCATAGTAATGTCTCATATCCGGTCTAAGCCTTGGATTCGGGTATGGGGTGTTACATCTTCAATCTTGAAGGAGATCATGCTTCTGAGTTGATTCTGACGGCATTCTTCGAGTAATTTCTTTATTCTTCTCTGCGTGCTCCCCTTTAGTCCTCTTCTAATATGTATTTATAAACTTTAGAATGCTCAGAAACCCTAAAAAGTGGGTTTTTCTGCGTAAAAGAGAAGCAGGGTTCGAAATCGACACGGGCTGGCACATGGGCGTGTGGCCAACCCGTGTGGCCCACATGGGCGTGTGGCCAGCCCGTGTGGAAATGTCCAGGCCGTGTGGATCTTGGAAACAACTCTTTTTGCCCGATTTTGGCTCATTTTTCGCTCCTTTTGCTCCCCTATGCTCACCTAAGTATAGAAACATGAATTTAAAGGATTAGGAGCATCAAATTCACTAATTCACATAATAAATCATCCAAAAACACATCAAGAATTGGATTAAAAACATGTTACTCTTATGGCTTATCAATATTAAATAATAATATTTATGGATTCGTTTTATGAAAATGGTGTTTCGAAATTCTCGCTTTTGACACCACTGAAAACTGAGCTGTTAAATGAATAAATAAAAATGAGGTTGAAAGTGCACTCTGAAGAAGAGGCTTATAATCTTTATAATCAGTTTGCTTTGAGGAAGGGTTTTAGTATTCGAAAAGGAAATAAGAGATGAAGTATGATTGAACCTATAAGGCAGCATGAGTTTTTATACTCGAAAGCCAAGTATCATGAATTCAAAGAAGTTGGCAAAGTGAAAAAAATTTAGTTGTCTAGAGATAAGGACAGGTTGTCAAGCTAAAATTCGTTTTACAATAGAAAGTTTGGGTTGTTTCTTACTTCCATGATTATCATAATCATGAGTTAGCAACTTCAAAAGAAAGAATCAATTTAAGATTTGGAAGAAAAGTTTTGAAAGGACATGCAAATGTTTTTTTGTTCAATTGTTGCAATAAGAATCAAATAAACAAGTTCATATTCGTTTCTTAGGAAGGAGATTGGGTTTGAAAATATTACATTTACAAAGCAAGATTTTCATAATTTCCAGCAAATTGAAAGAGATAGAATGATTGAAGTAGAGGATGCACAAAGCATTATCAATTTTTTTCAAACATAAGCAAGCTGAAGATCCAATATTTTTTTATTCAGTGTAAGTGGACCGAAATAATCGACTAGCTATTTTTTTTGGAGAGATGGAAGATCAAAATTGGATTATGATTATTTTGGAGATGTTCTTGTGTTTGATACTACATATAGAACCAATAAGTATAATTTGGTTTTTGCTCCATTTGTTGGAATCAACA
Organism: Gossypium sturtianum; assembly: GCA_025698515.1. NCBI lineage: Eukaryota > Viridiplantae > Streptophyta > Magnoliopsida > Malvales > Malvaceae > Gossypium > Gossypium sturtianum. The sequence continues at coordinate 118,706,878 of CM046943.1, read as the reverse complement.
ATCATTGGAATACTATTTTGTTTGGTTTTGCTTTTTTATTAGATGAAACTACTGAATCATTTTTCTGGCTATTTGAAACATTTTTAAAAGCCATAGGGCACCGACTGTTGGAAAAAATCCGATTCGAAAATAATTTTCTTACACAGCGAAAAATTATAATTTTGAAAATCAAGCCAGATTGTGATATTTATAGCAATAAACTATTTACCAAAATCACACATGTGTTTTCGGCTAGACGAATCCTTGTTGTTCCCGACTTTCAACCGAATGACATTCTTCTCTATTCTCGTACCACGAACTACTTCGAGTGTGGGCTCAAACTAATTCAAAATAAACACAGAACCAAAAACAATTTTCTTTACTTTCAGTGGGAAAACAAATCTATCTTTAATAGAAATCAGTAGAATTGTTATTCCAGTAAATATAATTTATACTTAGAAAATAAATTCTCACTATTTTTGTAACGCCTCAAAAAAAAATTGAATGTTTGACTGTTGGATTCTATCGTAGTTAAGTCTCTGCATCTATGGTTATGTGCTCTGCTTATGTGATTGAGGTCAGGAGTTCAAGTTGAATTTTTTTGAAGTTTTGCTATTTTGTTCTAAGATAACCTCTATGCTTGAATTACATATTTAAATTTAATTCAATACAAACTTATGTTAAGAATGAACCTGCTGGTTTACTGGTTAAGTTTCTGTATTTTGTTTGGTCTTGTGTTTGAGTCCCGGAGTATGCAAGAGGGAACATTTTTGCTAAATGTTAGGAATCTGATAGGTAGTTAATTAGGATTTAACGTTAGTCATCTTCTTCTATTTTTTTTTCTTTTCTTTTTATTGTTTCTTCTTCTTTTCTTCTATTTTATCTTTTATTTTTTTCTTCATTTTGATTATTGTCGTAAGTAAATACGGGACTAATAGAAGTTATACTTTGTTAGTTGTGTCGATCAAAAGGTTATTAAGTAAGATTCACTGCCAATTCGTTTAATTCCATGATTTTTCCTTTTGTTCTTCGTAGCATGTTCTAAATTGGGCATTTTGAGTGTATTGTGAAATTCTCTGATAATCAATCGTTTGTGTTCCCTATTAGGCGGGGATATCGGGAGTTGCGAACTTTAAAATGTCAATTTGAGTAATTGTTGTTGATCTTTCAGTAAGTGTTGGTTTCGTTGAAGGTTTCGTGTCGAAACTTTCGACATAAGTATTATGCGTATAATTATGCATTATTATTGACATAATTGGTTGATTGAGTTATTGCATGATCATTTTAGGCTTCGAGAGTCTTCTACATTGTTCTGACTTCGAAAATACTTCAGGTGCGTACTGAAAACCTGAGTTTTTACAAATTTCAGACACCGAAAAATATGGGTTTTGACACCACACGGTCGTGTGCCAAGCTGTGTGGTAGGCCGTGTGAGCCACACGGCCGTGTGTTAGGCCGTGTAACACACTGTGTACCAAATACGAGTCACACGGGCGTATGTCTAAGCTGTGTGTGGTCATGTTAGTGTATGGTTCACACGGGCCAAGGACACGGGCGTGTAACATCCCAATTTTAGGGCTAGTCAGAACAATGGTTTCGAAACCACTAATTTGAGGTTAGATAAATTATTTTTAATATTATTTTACGTGTTACAGCATGATTATGTGAGTGCATGAAAATTTTCGTGAATTAATTTTAGTGATTGCATGCTTAATTTTGAAAAAGGACTAAATCGCATAATAGGTGAAATTTGTGTTCTACTAATTAGAAGTGTCATATAGCTAGGGAACCTTAAATTAAAGGTCCTTAATGTGAAATTATGCCTTTAAGAGGGCGATGGTCGGGCATAGAGACAAGAAATTGAGATTGTCAAAGGTTAGGTGAGGTTTTGGTGACAAATTGACTAGAAATAATAAAATAAAGAGAAAATGATATCATCTTTTTATCTTCTTCCTACAACCACCTAAAATTTCAGCAAAGAGGAGCTTTGGAAAGCTTAAAATTTTCAGCAACTTAAACCTTTGCAAGTAAGTGTTTTTGATGGTCATTTTTGATAATTTTGTACTTTTGGAACCTCTATAGCTTAATCTAGCTAATGAGGAGACTATTTTGCAAAATGGTTGAAAGTATAGGGTTTTTCCATGAGATCATTAGTGTTGTTTGCTGAATTTTTATGGAAGAAAATGAATCTTGGTTGTTAAATAAACAACTTTTGTGAAAGGGGTTTCCATGAAAACACCTAAAAAGGACCTTTTTGTAAAGGTTGTAAAATAGGTAGTAAATGCGTGAAATAATTGGATTTGTGAGTTGCTATAAGCTTAAAATAGATTCGGCTAGGCTTGGTTAATAAGGAAATTTGATGAAAATCGATTTACGAGTCTAGGGGCAAAATTGTAATTATGTGAAAGTTTAGGGGCAAAACAGTAATTTTTCAAAAGTAGGAATTTTGAAATGTCTTGATTTATGTGGTGATTAAATGAGTGAATTTTATCATTTTAGATCAAGAAAAACGGAGTCCGGACCTAGACCGGGGGAAAACCAAGCTAGTAGATTAATTCAATTTAGTCGCTCACTTTTTGTATACCGAGGTAAGTTGTACGTAAATAATACAAATCTATTGTTATTATGCATTAAACAATTGATATTGCATAAAAATTTTGATTATTGTTATGAATATGCATGACGAGATTTGATGTGGTGTACTCCCGGTTGAACCTTAGGAATAAATTGGATACCCACGCCATGATAATTGGGTGATATGTGTGCTAGTGTAAGACCATGTTTGGGACATGGCATCGGCCACATTATGAAAGCCAGTGTAAGACCATGTCTGGGACATGGAATCAGCGTTATTATGTGTGCTAGTATAAGACCATGGCTGGGACATGGCGTCGGCCATAATACGAGAGCCAGTGTAAGACCATGTCTGGGACATGGCATCGACATTGAGACGAGAGCTAGTGTAAGACCATGTCTTGGACATGGCATCAGCCTCGATATGTGAGCCAATGTAAGACCATATCTGGGATATGGCATCGGCATCGTACCCTCTTGTGTAAGGCTTGTCGGGTATCCCTTAGTATTCCAATTGGTTCAACGGGTAACTTAGAGCTTGTGTCAAAAGTGAGAAAAGTTATGACTATGTTGTAAGTGATACAGGTACCTACATGAAATTCATGAGAAATGAGCTCGAATTATGTTGTATGATTAGGAAGGGTGAAAATGAGTAAGTTATGCCTTTAATCATTCGAGAATCATGTGCAACTTTATAATATGTTATGAGTATGATAATGCATGGTAATTGTTGTTAATTATTTACATGCGACTTACTAAGCTTTATGCTTACTCTCTCTCCTTTCCATTTTCTTATAGTGCCGCCAAGCTAGCTCGGGGATCAAAGGACGTCGGAGGCTCGATCACACTATCAATTTGAACATTTGGTATAGTTAGATTTAACATTTTGAGTATGGCATGTATAGGGACTTAGTCTTTGTCAAGTGTCATATCGTTTTGGCCAAATATGTTGGCTTGTCTTGGAGATTGATTCATTTTGTATAAGGCCATGGATGATGGCTATTTCTTATTATTGATATATGAAAATGATGATGTTTTTCATGAATGTGCAAATTGCATTGGCTGAGTAATTGGTATATTAATGCTTGAACGAGTAGGTTGCTTGATGTGGCTTATGTTGGTGCAAGTAGGGGTGGCAAGAAAGGGCTTGGTAAATAGCCTTGTTTTTGTCCACACGGGTAAACACACGGACGTGTGTCTAGGTCGTGTGTGACACACGGTCTGCCCCGCGTGTAGATCGGCCATGTGTCCCCCTACACCCTAAGTTGGCAAAACAGAATGCCCGGTGGTAACCACACGAGCTGAGGCACGGCCGTGTGTCTCAACCGTGTGGAAGACATGGCCATAGGACATGGGCAAGTGCCCAGGCCGTGTGAAGTCTGCACTTGAATTTAGGAATTTAATTCGCCACACAGCCTAAGAGCACGGGCGTGTGCCTTGGCCGTGTGACCTTCTTGGGTTGATGACGTCAGAAACAGAATGTCAAGGTTTTTGCACACGGGCCGAGACACGGGTGTGTCATGGCTGTGTGAGGGGCACGAGCCATGGACATGGGCGTGTGCCAGGCCGTGTGAAAACCCCTATAGGTTCGAATTGAGAAATAAATCCACACAACTAGGGACATGGACGTGTGTGACCACATGGTCTGCCCACACGGGCGTGTCCCTTGCCACACGGGCGTGTGCCCCTGTTTTTAGTGACATTTTCCAAAGTTTTCTAAAGAACTCGATTTGATCCCGAAAAATTTCTAAAATGTTTTTGGCCTCATAGGCTCATATTAGGGATTTTAAGACAAAGTTTGAAAAGTTTTAAATTTGAACGAACTTTTATGTCCGTAAATGTATGTTAGTATGTGTTTGAGTTAGGTAACGCATCGTACCCTGTTCTGGCATCGAACACGGGTAAGGGGTGTTACAGGGCGTGTGTCAGGCCGTGTATCTCATTAATTACAAGATAAGGATCACACGGGTTCAGGACACGGGCGTGTGTCTAGGCCGCATGACTCACTATTGCTATTAGAGACCACACGAGCCAGAGACACGAGCATGTGTCCAGGCCATATGACTCACTGTTTGTCTTAAGACCACACAGGTAGACAACACGGGCGTGTGTCAGGCCGTGTGAGAGATACGGATGGGCACACGGGCATGTGCTAGGCCGTGTGGAACCACATAGGCGTGTGGGTCAGATCTGGGATTTATCTCTGAGTCTGTAACCATCGTCTAACACAAACATAGGCCTTCCGTAGTGTATTTATGATCCGAGGTAGACCGTATGAGTGCTATCTGATGATATGAGACTGAGATACTGATTACATAAATGTATATTGATTGTGATAATTGTTGATTATATTGATATGTATCACCTAACTATGAATTGAATCTGAATGACTGTGTGTACATTCTTAACATCTATAATCTGCATTTGCGTTGGATGAGAATTATGTAAAGGAAGAAGTGATTTATTCTGATTTAGTGGCTAAGCCATGACTTATATGTGAATTTGGCGTTTTATCGCAATTTGATCTGGCAGCTAATCTGCATCTCATTGAACGTGTCGGACCGACATTATATGGTGTGTAGGGTTGGATGGGTATTAAATTCCCTTAACGGCGTGTTGGGATGGTCGGAGATAGGCCTGACAACCCTAGGAAGTCATTAAGGTGGGAATTCACTGTAACACCTTATACCTGGCTTGATCGCCTAGCTCGAATATTAGGATGCCACACCACTATCTCATGTCATACAAAACAATTAAAAGCTCATTCTCAAAGAAACGTCTTCCATTTTAGTATTTTAATAGGTTTTAAGTTAATCTTACTCATAAGTTATCAATGTTACATGCTAAACATACATTAGATAGTCATATAACAATAGTTTAACATGCATAAGGTCCATTTAGCAAAATATCAATATTGATTACATAGGTATCGATACTAGAACATGGGTATCGATATTTTCCTCAAGTGGTATTGATGCCGCTTGGAAAATCGGTACCAAATCAACATTCTGTTTCTCGTCTAAAATCCAAAGTCTCAAAAATTATCGATACCTTTTGAAAAGTATCGATTATTTTACCCCCGAGTATCGATACTCGTGATAAGGTATCAATACCAAATTATGTTACTAACTTCCTGCACTTTCAAAAACATGGAGCTATCGATATTAAAACTCGAATATCGATACCTCTAATATAGACATTAAATACAGAAAATACAAGCATACAATTCATACCAACTAGTGTCTAATCATCTTGTATCATTCAATTCATCAAATGGTCACTAAAATGTCCGAAGTAACAATCCCAAAACATCATAATCATAATCATGAGCGAGTTAGAAACCAATAATTCATGTAATATCCCTAAACCGGGTCTAGTAGTTTCGAGTATATTTTTTTGGGTTCCAAGCATGAATTTAGGAATTTATCGGGTTAATAATAATTTTTTAAATTTAATTTAGGAGGTCAATTTCATCTAAAATCGATTAAACAATAATCCAGAAAAATATAAATATTTTTTGGAAAATTAATTTTAAAGTAATTAAATAATTATTAGTGAAAATAATTAATTTGGGTCAAAAAATAATTTTAAAATACTTTTTATTGGGGTTAATTAGAGCTAAATTTAAATATTAATTAAATTTGATTTAATTGTAAAATAAGGGAAATTTTGGAGTATTTATTTGGCAAATAAACCTTTAAATTCGAAATTTTGGAGGGAAAAAATCAATTGGTAAAGTAAGGGAAATGTGGGAGTGGCCATTGGGCAAATTTCCCAATTTTTAAATTTTTGGTGGGTTGTTTTAGTTTTAAACATAATGCATCTAGCCTACTTTTCACACCATTTACATCAGATTAGAGAGCTATAAAATTTATTCTCTTTGCATGGTTTTAAAGATCTATCATCAGAGAATAGATTCAACAAATTTTCTTCTCAAAATACTCCCTCTTTTTACTCGAAATTATTCATAAAAGTAGCCAAAAATATTTTGAAATTTCTCAAGATTCTTGAATCAAGATTTTTAGTCAAATGATTTAGAATGAATAAAAGGTAATTATTATTTCTAAACTTATTTTTATGATGATTAGAAGCATATTTACATGATTTGAGTGATAATTACATGATTTTTTTATCAATGTCATCTTCTTCAAAAGTTTAAGGTGCTTTAATGGTAGATCTTAAATTTTGTGAAGAAATCCACAAATCAATGGATGTTCCAACTTAAAATGGATCTTTTAAAAGGTTTTTTTATCTTATTTATAAAGATTAAACATGTTTTGTAAGGTAATTTAAAGAAATTTGAATTTCATCATCTTCATGAACCGATTTTTTAGATTTTTGTGAAATTGATTTAAATGTGAAATTGATACTTAGTATATCTTTATTTGGTCTAGTATTGATGTTTGGAAGTGATTAGGAGGGCTAGAGTGATCGATTTTGTGAGGAATTGAGTTTTCGACTTGATGATACAAATTTGGTAAAGTAACTTTGAGTGAGAATTTCGTGTAGCCTAGTTGATGAAAATATGTGTTTATTATATCTTTTGAAAGGTGATAATATATATTTCATCTCTGTTGAAGCTCCGAATCTTGAAGAGGATCGAGCTAATCGAGATTGAAGCTTGGATTTTCTTGGTTGATCATTTGGTTGTGGTTGAGTTAGTTGTGTGGTGAGTGTTATTAAAGGGCGATTTGGTAAATTGTCCCTCACTTATGCTTAATTAGATGATTAATTATTGATTGTAAATATTTAATTGAGTTTTAGTTAGTTAATTTTGCAAGATTATTGATATATGTTTAAGTGATGAAATTTTTGTTAAGTGTTGGTAAGTGAGCATCTAGTGATTTTATGTGCTTGATTTGATTGATTATAATGGTGAACTAAGCAAGCATGCTGGAGTTTTTGGTTCATGGTATGTTGATATTTCAATTGATAAATGAACATTGATAATAGGTAATTGGTATGCTAGATTTAATTTGATGTTAAAATGGCTATGTTACATGATTCACATATGCATTTTGGCACTTTAAATTGAGCATATTATTGACTGGAATTATGTTATGATTGATTGGTTATATTGGCATTATATCATGGTGGATCCATTGGTTATAGTTGGCATGCCATAGGATTTGTGAGTACTTACCATATTGATATGTTATTTGTGAGCAATGTAGCTCTAGGTGGACTGATTTGGAGTAGATAAGGGAGTGTTGAGCTTGTGTCTTCACTGAACGGGACTGATTTGAGGCGATATAAAGGAACGTGTGGCCACGGCCCGCTCAATACGGGACTGATTCTGATCCTGATTGGGAGTAAGGAGATCCATTTATCCTATGTATGATCACCCGATTAAGCCATGATTATATATGCCAATATAAATGTATGAAATGTTATATGCTAAATTGATGATTATATGCCATGATTAATTATGATTTATGATACATGGTTGAGCATATGATATTGAACTATTATGGATTGATATTGTGATTAAAAATTTGTATTTGATTGGTTTCAATTTAAGCATGATTTGGGTGCTAGTTTACTCGTCGTTTTATTAACATTCATTGAGCTTTTTAAGCTCACACCCTCGCGTTCGTGTAGTTAACCCACGGGATTGAGGAGTTGAGGAGCCGAGCAAGAGAGCTCCAAGAGATTAAGGCTCGGTAGAGATTTAACCACACGTTTTAGAGATGTTAATCGGGCATTGTGGAACTTCCGGGACTTAGTTTAATTTTGGTTGTAATTGGACTTGGACATTGGACATTTTTAATTTTGTATGGTTCTATAATATCATATATGCATATTAGAGTTTGATTACTGAATAATTTACAGTGTATTATTGCTTGATAACATGGTGATTGATAACATGGTGTGTGAGGCATGATGTTTACACTAACCATTGTTTAAATGAAGCTTCCATGGAGTGGTTTACTAGCAACTAAGGTACGCCATTTGTTTGAATTAACCGGTGGGTGATATGCATGAAATTGAATGTTTAATTCTATTTAATTGAAACTTAATTGGTGTTAATAAATTCAATTGAAAGTGTATGAATATGTATGATATTTAATTGTAGCTAAATCAGGTTTAATTGGCCAATAAAATACTCAAAATCGGGTTTAAAATCAAATTTTTCGCACAAAAAAATGTAGTGGACTGTTAGGGGTTTGAATTCTGGTCCTTTAAATTGGTTCTCTAGTCTATTTAAATTACAAATTAGTCCTATAACTTGATAAGTCTAATTAGAGCCTTAAATGATAAGGAAACTTGATAAAATTTTAAGATTAGACTTGTAATTGATAAAATTTGTTATAAACACACTCAATTTAATATTCGGGTATAGTACTGATAGTTTGGAATTGTTACGATTTAGTCCTTAATGATAAAACTTGAATTAGACATAGAAAATAAACTCGGATTAAGCTAAATTTTTTAAGGCTTACATAAATTGAATAAAAGAGGGTTGGTAAGTGTAGAGTTCTAAATTTAGGCTAGTTTAATCGTAGGTGGTAAAATGTCAAAAATACCCTTAGGTTAAATTACTTATAAAAAAGTTTAAAACTGGTTCACAAATTGCTTCCGCATTAATAAATAACTAATAAATAGATATGATTGAGTTTTTATAAGGTCGGGATGTGTCCTGAGAGGTCGTTAGCCGGAGAGTCACTTAGGTGGCTAATATAACGCTTCGAATTCGAGTTGTTCTGTCTAGGTCGGGTTTGGGGTGTCATATTTAGTGGTATCAGAGCCAGGTTAGAATTAAAACATTAGGTTAGCCTAGGGTTGTTGAATATTAAAATTGCGATCTTGTATTTATGATGTTTTCTTGCTTATGTTGTTTGAAACCGCATGTTTTGCCTATGCATGTTCTTTCCGATATAAATTGTTACTGGGTAGGATTTGGGAACACAATACCCTATAGGAACTGTACTTAGTTAATCTTGGACCTCTTGCTGCTACTCACTCCTGGTACATTTTCTTTACTCTTATATTTAGTATACAATAGTCGTTATGCCTCCGTGTCGCGATCGGGGTAGTATGAAGGACGATGGACCGCCACGAAATGATGCTCAGATGGACCGCGTCGAGCACTTCATGTCAGAGATGGTCATGGCACTACAACATATCACTGGTGCAAACGCTACTCCGGCTCGTCAGGGTTTGCCATTGGAGCGCTTGCGAGCTCTCGGTGGTAAAGAGTTTTGTGGTGTTAGAGCAGGTGATCTGACACGTGCCGAGTACTGGTTAGAGGGTATCGTTCGTATTCTTGGTCAAATGAGTTTTTTTACAAGGATAAGTTAGGTTGTGATGTGTCGCTGCTGACAGACGAGGCTCACAGATGGTGGTTGACTATTGAGAGAGGTACTGCACCGGATAGTTTGACTTGGGACTTCTTCTTATCATCATTCCGAAGGAAGTTCATGGGCAAGTAGTATCTCAAGGCTAAGAGACGGGATTTTATGGATCTCGTCCAAGGTACTTTATTAGTAGACAAGTACGAGGCTAAGTTTGTTCGGTTGAGCCAGTGTGCTCCGGAGTTGGTGGCTCATGAGGTGAGCCATTGTAAGAGGTTTAGGTTCGGATTGAATCGCGAGATTAAGCTCTATTTGGTTGCTTAGAGTACCAAAGTCTTCGATGAGTTGGTTGAGAAGGCTCATTCACTTGAGGAGACTTTAGGGGAGGAGCCCAAAGTTGTTTCGTCTAGAGCTGTTAGGAGGACAATCGATGCTACTAGTGGTTCTAATCGTAAGGGGAAGAGAGGTCGTTTCAATATATCTGATCGATGTGTTGCTTGTGGTCATGGTTAGGATAGACAGGCCGCGAGAGTCGAGGCTGGACAAACATTGATCGAGTAGCTTTCATAATGGTATGTAATTGGGGAGAGCTCAGTCACAATACTATAGTGGAATGACTTCGTGACTAAATGAGTTTATAATTAATAGGTGAAAAGTTGGAACTTAATTATAAATCATTTGAGCCCTAATCACATATGTCCAATTGGTCATTTCCTAGCTAGTTGAAACAAAAAATGAATTGCATTATGAATCAAATGAACAGAAATAGATAGAAATGATAAAGTTAGAGAAATTGGTTGCATTCAGAAATGAAAATGGTTTCTCACTTAGTATGAAAATGACCTGAGAATTGATCATTATGAAATCCATTGAATGCAAAAATTAAATATATTTTCTCATAAATTCTTTTACGATAAAGTTGTCATGATTTTAACGGAATTAGAATTGGGTTGAAAAATTTATTTAATTGGAAAAATTAATTTAATAAATAATGTATATTTTGAGAAATAGAAAAATATGTACTGGTTTGGATTAATTTATAAAGTGATGGATTAAAAGTCCAGGAAGAACGTATAATTGGACCTAATACAAGAGAGACCCGAATCCCCATCATAATACATATGAGGGGAAACACACCCTATTAGCCCCTCTCTCTCCTAATTCAACTAGGAGATTTTTTTTTCTATTAAATAGGCATTAAATTCATTCTACTAATTCAACTAGTGTTTCACTTCCTCTCCCTATAAATAGATGCCACCGGTAGGCTAAAAACACAATAAGTTATACACAACTTTAAAATATTGTTATTCTACCCGAAAATAGTGAGAATTTATTTCTAAGTATAAATTCTATTTTCTAGGAATAACAATTCTATCGATTTCTATAAGAGAGATATTTACTTTCTTACTAAAAGTAAAGGAAATATTTTTGGTTATGTTTGATTTGAAATTGTTCAAGTCCACACTCGAAACAGTTCATGGTACGAGAATAGCGAAGAAGGTTGTTTGGTTGAAAGTTAGAAATGTCTAAGATCCATCTAGCCCAAAACACAATTGCTTCTCACGCAGAGTCTGTAACACGATTCTCAAATGCTCAGCATGTTACGTCTCATCACAAGAATAAATCAAAATGTCATCAATAAACACCACGACAAATTGATCCAAATACGGTCTGAATATCTGATTCATCAAATCTATAAACACTGCAGGAGCATTTGTTAGTCCAAAAGGCATTACTAAAAATTCATAATGTCCGTACCTCGTTCTGAAGGCAGTTCTCGGCACATCTGATTCTTTAACTCGTAGCTGATAATAGCCCGATCTCAAATCTATCTTTGAAAATATTGTAGCTCCTTTCAGCTGATCGAACAAATCATCAATACGAGGCAAAGGATACTTATTCTTTATTGTCACCTTGTTTAACTGTCGGTAGTCAATACACATCCTCATAGTTCCATCTTTCTTTTTCACAAACAACACAGGAGCACCCCAGGGCGAGAAACTCGGTCGTGCAAATCCTCTATCTGTCAACTCTTGCAACTGAGACTTCAACACTTTCAATTCTGTTGGTGCCATTCTATACGGAGCTATTGAGATAGGAGTTGTTCTCGGCACTAAATCAATACCGAACTCTACTTCTCGTATCGGAGGTAATCCCGGTAGTTCTTCAGGAAACACATCTGGAAACTCACAAACTACAAGTACAAATTCAACTTTCTTTTTAGTCACTTTTGTATCTATCACATACGCAAGATAGGATTCACAACCCTTTTTCACATAGTTCAAAGCTTTCATCGAAGATACAACAGCCGGTAACCCATTCAAATAACTGGATTCAATTTGAACTATGTCACCATTCTGACTTCTCAAATCAATACTCTTTCGTTTACAATTCACAATAGCATTATGCAAAGTGAGCCAATCCATACCCAGAATTATATCAAATTCATCAAATGGTAGCAGCATCAAGTTAGCCGGAAAGCAAACATCTCGAAACATCAATGGACAGTTCTTGCATATTTTATCAACCAGAACACACTTGCCTAAGGGGTTCGATACTCTAATAACAAATTCGATGAGACTCAACAGCAGAGTCTTACTAGATACTAGATTCACACACACATAGGAATAAGTAGATCCTAGATCTATCAATGCAATCACATCGATATCAAATAGAGTGAAAGTACCAAGAATGACGTGCGGAGATGGCGCTTCTTCTCGTGCGCTGAATAGCATAGGCTCGAGCAGTGTGCTCGCCTCGATCTCACAATTGTGTGTCGATGTTCCTCTCGACTACCGCTTACATTCCGGTGTTTTACGGGTGGTCTACCTCTATTGTCACATTACTCGATCTCGCATTCTCGTACATTGTCTTTCTCAGCTAACTCTGGGCAATCACGAATGAAATGGTCTCGTGATCCACATTTATAGCAAACTCTATTATTGTACTTTCCCCAGCATTCTCCAACATGTCGTCTCCCACACTGTCTACACTCGGGCTTGTTGCTTTTAACACTTCCAACACTCGATTCAATTGGAAATTGTGTTTTGAAACTAACATTCTGTTTCACTCGATCTCTGCTCGAATGTCCAATCGAAACATTTGAGCGATTCATTGCATCTCAGAATCTCTTGGACGAAGGTTGATACGACTTACTCATCAACCTCTTTATTTCATCTCTAGCCTCTGAATCCGCTTTCTTCTTTTCTTTGCTTAGTTCTTCAGCTTTGCAGGCTCTTTCAACTAACACTACAAATTCATTCAAATCAAGTATTCCAACCAAAAATTTGATGTCCTTATTCAGCCCTTCAATGAAGCGTTTACACATAGTAGTTTCAGTCGAAACACATTCCCGCGCGTATTGGCTCAATCTCACAAATTCCCGCTCGTACTCAGTAACAGACATGCTACCCTATTTCAGCTCTAGAAACTCTTTACGTTTCTAATCTATGAATCGTTGAATGATATACTTCTTCCAGAATTCAACTTGAAAGAAATCCCAAGTGATTCTCTCTCTCGGAACCATGGATATCAATGTTTTCCACCAATTATATGCCGTATCTCTCAACAAGGAAACAACACATTTAATGCATTCATCAGGAGTCAATGACATCTCATCAAACACTCGAATTGTATTCTCGAGCCAGAACCCAGCTCGTTCAGCATCATCATCAACTGTGGCTCTAAACTCTTCGGCCTCGTACTTTCTGATCTTATCCACAGGAGGTTTACTCAATCGGATCAGATCTACAACTTGTGGCACTACAGGCACTTGTGGGGGTGGAGGTCGTTGAGCAGCCAGATTCGTTCGAACGAACTCCAAAAACCACTCACTCATCATTCGGAAGAAGGCTTGATTAGCCTCTCCCCCGTGACTACTAGCTATCGCCCTAGATTCGGTCGATGTTGTCCCTTGAGCGGGAGCGGGCGCATTGCTCTCAACATCATCAGCAACTGCTCGATCGAGATCCATTTACTATACGAAAACACATTTTTAACTGTCAGGATTCATCACACTATCGCAATTATATATATGGCATGTATAGCTAGACTCACACGCGCTACGTTAGTCCTAGAATCGACTAAACCGTAGCTCCTACCAATAAAATGTAACACCCCTAACCCAAAACCGTCGCCAAAATAGGGTTAAGAGGCATTACCGAACAATCGAAACATTTACAATCATTTCTCAACACAAAGTATAACACCATTCAAACATATCAATATATGCTCACTCAACCATCCATAAATCCATTTACAATTTCATCAACCACATAGGTTCCGTACGTGCCTTAGGCAACACTTAGTTATCGATCATTCATGCTACTCAATACTCAATACTTCATTTCGATCGATCCTCATTATTCCTTCAATTCAATCGCACACTTAGTGCCAATTTCATAGACGAAGCATAAATATCATCGCACACTTTGTGCCTTTACATTTGATAAACCGTAAAAGTAACATATTTTAATCCCACATTTAGCATGCTTTTGAATGAATTATCCCTTATTTTATGTAATTTGGTGCTCTTAATCCTTTATTTTCATGTTTTATACTCAGGAAAGCATCGAAGGATAAAAAGAACAAGAAACGGGCTTAAAACGGGCCAAATGGGCCACATCACGAAATCGACACGGCTTGGACCCAAGTCCACACGACCGTGCCTCCTTAATAATCTCGAACACGGCCTGAGCCCAAGACCACACGGCCGTGCCTCATTAGTCGACCCAACATGGCCTGGCCACGATTCACGGGCAGGTGTGTGCATGGCCTGCCGCGCTGCCGTGGCAAAGAGAAGTTTCATTCGGATTGGGATACTTAGGGGCAAAGAAACACATTCCAAAAGCCTATATATACACCCTAAGTATAACCTAAAAGGGGGGAGCCCAGTACCTTTGACAGGGGGCATCTTGCTAGGCTAGAAAAAAGGGATTTGTGGGGATTCGCTCGAGGATAGCCGATTGATTCATCTCTAGAAGCGGAATTATACTCAAGGCGGAGGATTTCTCCTTCATTTCCTTTAGGGAGTTTTAGGGATTTCTTATATTTTTTTTATCTTTTCTTCTGAGATGTTTTCTTTTATTGTTATGAACTAAACCCTCAGATACCTGAGGGGGATGAAACTTAGATGAATCTTGTTATCGTTTACTGAACTATATGATAAATATTTGACTTGTTCTTAATTATGTGTTCTTAATTCTTGTGTTGATATTTCACAGATATTAATTCAAGTTTGATGTGCTTAGGTGGAGGAGCAAAAGTCCCTGCCTAAGAGCAGATCTAGCATAGTTAAGCGGAGTTGATCGCGCGCCTAGAGATAGGGTGACGAGATTTTGCTGGATTAGGGTGAAACCTAATATGGGATTTCATAGATCGAGTTAATGCAAGTCTAGGGGTTTTAATTAGAAAGATATTTCAATTAATCAACCTAGGGTTAGACGTTATTCGCCTCGAGAGAGGGTTTAATATACATTAGGGAATCTTACGGATCAAGTCAAGTGAATAAATTGTCTGGTTCAGAGTTAGATAACAAGTTATTTTCCCTCAAGTTATTTTCTTCCTTTGGTGTCGTCTTAATCAATTGGTTTTCCCTCAAGTTATTTTCCCAAATTCATTCTTCTTTGTCTTAGAGTCTTTAATTTAGTAGTTAATTAATTTAGATTTAAAACAACAAATTCCCTTTATTCTAGGCTCAATAATAAAAAGAAAGTTAGTATTAGTACTTTTAGTTCCTTTGGGTTCGACAATCCGGTCTTGCCTAAGCTATACTACTATTCGATAGGTGCACTTGCCTCAATCGTTGTCATAGTTAGTTTCCAGGTTCGATCATTCTCATTATTTAAATTTTTAAAACTCTGACACACGATCAAGTTTTTGGTGCCGTTGCCGGGGAATTAAAATATTAAGAAAGCTCGATTTTTATTACTTTAGCCATTTTTTATTTTTTATTTTTGCAATTTACTTTTATTTTTATTTTTACTTTTACCTTAGTTTTAACTCTTCTAATTTTCTTTCTTTCTTTTTCCTAGCAGGTACCTATAGTTTATGACTAGAAGGAACCCGAGAGGACCTTTAGTATACGACAGTGATATTGAAGCCACCGCTCGCAGAAATCACAGAGAAATTAGGCGAGCCCTAAATTACCGAGAAGAAGAGCAACAAGACGAATCCAATCCTACTGAAGAGATGGATGAGAATAATCCACCACCACAAGATGTGGGAGAAAATAATGCTCCTCGTACTATGTTTGATTATGCTAAACCACATTTAACAGGAGCCAAATCGAGTATTGTTAGGCCTGCTATAGCTGCTAATAATTTTGAATTAAAGCCTAACACTATACAAATGATTCAACAATTTGTTCAATTTGATGGTTTGCAGGACGAAGACCCAAATACTCATATAGTTAATTTTCTAGAGTTTTGTGATACTTTCAAAATAAATGGCATTTCTGATGATGCCATACGGCTTCGGTTATTTCCCTTTTCATTAAGGAATAAAGCCAAACAGTTGGTTAAACTTCGTTACCACGAGGGTCAATCACCACATGGGATCAAATGACCAAAAATTTTTATTAAAATATTTTTCACAGGCCAAAACGCCAAATTAAGGAATGATATCTCTTCTTTTGTGCGGATGGATTTAGAAACTTTATACGACGCATGGGAGAGATACAAGGATCTCTTGAGGAGGTGCCCACACCACGGATTACCTTTGTGGCTTCAAGTCCAAACTTTCTACAATGGTGTGAACCCTCAACGAGGCAACTAATTGATTCACCACGGTGGAAACACTGAACAACAAAACTCCCAAGCGACCTACGAATTCATAGAGGAGATGTCTGAATAACTATCGGTGGCAAGTTACAAGGACAAGGCCAACAAAAATAGCGGAGTTTTCAACCTCGATGCATTAACCATGCTATCAAACCAAGTAGAGATGATGAATAAAAAGCTTGATAGTTTGTGTTCTTCGCAGTACATCCAAAGTGATGCGATGCGGCGCAAGTGGAAGTGTGGCGAATCCACGAGTACCCACCCTACCAACCAAGCACACGCAGAGCGAAAGATGAACTATATAGGTAACAATTTCAGACCTAATAATAATCCTTATAGTAATAATTATAATCCGAGTTGGAGGAACCACCCAAATTTTTCATGGGAGAGTCAAGGAAATCAAGGAAATCAAAGACAATAACCTCCTCAAAATTTCCAAAATCAGCCCTATCCACAGGAGAAAAGCCAAACCTTGAAGAGATGCTTGACAAAATTCATGGCGACCATAGATACCCGTCTCTAAAAAACTGAGACAATGCTTAATGATCAACAAGCATCGATCAAAGGGATCGAGAATCAAGTTGGGGAACTTACTAAGTCAGTTGGAAAACTTGCAAAGTTAATTTCTGAACGACCGCAAGGGCGTCTACCAAGCAACACTGAGATTAACCCAAATGAGCAAATTCAAGCCATAACAGCTCAAGAAAGTGAAAGGTTAGACGATCCCAATTCAAGGCAAGAGAATGTGATCAAAGAAGGTATGGTTGAGGTAAGTAATAATAAGCCAAAACCGGTAATCAAAGAGTACCAACCTCGCATACCATATCTCGAAGCATTAAGAAGAGACGACACAGAGGAACAGTTCGGTAAGTTTCTTAAACTTTTAAAGAAATTACATATTAACTTACCGTTACTTGAAGCTCTTTCACAGATGCCAGATTCTAAAAAATTTTTAAAAGAGCTTTTGACAAACAAACGAAGGATAGACGAGGCATCACACATGGAACTAAATGTAATGTGCTCGGTAGTCTTGCAAAATAAACTACCATGGAAATTAAAAGATCCAGGGAGTTTTACAATTCCATGCTTAATTGGTAGTTTATCTATTGATAATGCGTTAGCTGATTTAGGGGCAAGCATAAATGTCATGCCTTATAAATTGTTTAAACAACTAGGCCTAGGGAAACCCAAAAAAACTAGGATGAGCATTCAATTAGCTGATAAAACGGTTAGAATTCCTAGGGGTATAATCGAAGATGTACTCATAAAGATTGATAAATTCGTAT
The DNA here is from genome assembly GCA_025698515.1 of Gossypium sturtianum. Lineage (NCBI taxonomy): Eukaryota > Viridiplantae > Streptophyta > Magnoliopsida > Malvales > Malvaceae > Gossypium > Gossypium sturtianum. Next base: position 118,688,965 of record CM046943.1, on the reverse strand, counting down.
TCCCAGTAAGACTTTGTCGTTTTAGACATGGATGAGGACAATAGTATCCCCTAATCTTAGGAAGACCATTTTTAGCAACTGCCAAGACTAAAACTGACATTGATGCAGGCGAACTTATATTCTATGTAGGTGACAAGACAGTCACTCTTCAAGCCCTCGATTCAACTAGAACATCGAATAATCAAGGTGAGAAAATAAATTCGAATGATAACCATTCGGTTAACCCTTCTTTTTAGGAAACACCGGGAAAGAATACAACGGAACCCAATCCTATACTCTGTGCCAACAAAGAAATAACTCATGAGGAACGAAGGATTTAGATCGATGATCTAGATGAGTGGAAGACGCATTTCAAGGAAAAAATAGGGATACACAAAGTTAACCAGAGCCATTCCAAGAAGCCAGACAAATTCAAAATCGGAGATCAAGTATTATTAGATAAAGCAGACCCGCGAATATCTCCTCCTAACCCTAACACAAACAAAGAAATCCATTTTAGGGTAACCAGTGTTTTTCCATACGGAACAGTCGAGGTAAGTAATCCTATCTTTGGCACTTTCAATATAAGTGCATCTCGACTTAAATTCTATCATGATAATGGAGCTGCCAGCATGAGGAAGGACTTTCAACTCCTCAAACCACCATGAATATACAAATGAGAGGAGAGTCTAGCTTAAGACTATAAACGAGTGCTTCTCGGGAGGCAACCCGAGCACTAACCCCATTAACTTCTACATTTTTATTTTGTCCTATTTATTCTATTTTATCCTTTCTTTATATTACCTAACTATAAACTAACCAAAAGTACAGAATTCCAGGCCACACGGCCTTAAACACGGCCGTGGCCGTGTGGATGTATCGAATCTATGTACTGACATGGATGAGATGGTACGAGTTAGAGCGAATCAATTTTCAAACCACAGAATCCAACCACCACACCACGGGCGCCGAAAAAACCCCACGGCCGTGCGATGCGGCCGTGGTCGACACTGGTAGTTTACACACGGGTGTGGCACCCTGAACATGGGCGTGGGAGAAACAATACGATGCTCAACACGGCCGTGCAAGGCAGCCGTGTGACATAGCACGCCCACGATACACGGGCGTGGGTTGTACCAGGCTTGAAAATCTATTTAAACCCCCTCATTTCTCTCTTCCCTTACTCACTTTCCTACTCCCCATCCCCTTTATTCTATCCCATTATTCAGACCTCCCCCTACTTTTCTTCTCCAATACATTCTCAAAACCCTTGAGCTACACCAAATGCCGAAGAAGCGGAAGGAATCAAGCATAGTCTCCCAGAGGGAGACCGATCTATATAAGTTCATGCCGGTCGCTTCAATCATTCGACGAGCCAAGGATATTTGAGCCCATTTAGTTTTTACTTCATTTTTATCTCTTGCTTCAATTTCCTTATCTTTACTTCTCTTCTGCTTAACTTAGTTTATTTTATCTTAGTTTCTTAATTTTAGGTTCTACAGGCTGCTAGGGAATCACACCGGAACCACGACCACTAACTCACCGTAGCCTTAGAAATCACGCACACCTCGCGAACCATCCAACAATAAGGACTCTACGGTCCATTTATCTTTTCCTTTAATTTTATTCTATTTTTTATTTTTATTTTTCTTCACTTTAGCTTGCTTTTCTTTAATTATTTAATTAGTATAGTTTCAATTAATATATCCTAGCTAATCCTCCATGAGCTACCCAATTTCTTCATCTAGCGCAGGATCGTCATAAAGAACGACCCCTCCAACTTATCTTTCACCTCCAACGAAAGGATTTCATCCATAATTCAGGGAGTTTCACCTCTCTTCATATCTTTTGAATTTATACTTAATTGCCTATATATATATCTTTGTACATTGAGGGCAATGTACATCTTAAGTGTGGGGGGTGAACAACCTAAAAAGGTGCCTAACTTTTTTCATTATTCTCAAATTCCTGAAATTAGGTGCCAAACTTTTTGCATTATTCTCAAATCTTGAATTATGTCTTGTTTCTTAAGTAAGTTTCTCATATCATGATTAAAATGAAAATTTCCATGATTTATGATTTTTATCGATATGTTTTAGATTAAGTCATTGATAATTGTGCATTGATAAATTAAATTCTAAGAATATTAGAGAATCAAGCATGATAAGTCTATTTTTCAGAATTAAAAATTTTCTAGGTTGTCTACCTAAATTTAAATATTACTTTGAAGTTAGAAATTTACGAGGATGACATCAAAATACCCATAATTTTTGTGAGACTTTGAGCCTTATAGAGCATATATTCTTTTTCTTACTCACTTTTTGATTATGAATGTGTCAACATTGATTAGTTATTCTAGAACTTGCATCGATTATACATGTCTAGACCACACCTTTGATTTGATATACAGAGATGATGAAAGCACCTAGAATTTAACCCACTAACTCCACTAAAAAAACCTACCTCTATAATTAACCCTTAGTGAACCCCTTTTAATCCTAACAACCCTATTTATTAACTCACCCACTAATATTAACCTAAAACCCAGTCTGTATTTGTTATCACCATTCCTCTTGACTACCCTTTTTGTCGAGATTTGATTTTGAGCAGTTACCTAACTATGTTCTATATTTCAGTTGTTAAAGTTCTTTATTATTATTTGTGATTTTTTCTTAAAAAAAATCGAAGTGTATTCATTATTAATTTTGTGATTAAGTGAGCTTATACGTTTAAATTCCAATTACTGAAGAAGAAGCTCGTATTAGAGTATTATTAGTACAAGTTTTCAATTGATGTAATTATTTATCAGTTTATTTTTTCTAGTTAGGTAATTTGTCAATTCAATCTCGATTCTGACCCTCTAATTCAGCCTTTATCCACACCTTTAACCCAAGCCCCGTTACAATCCTATTAAAGACCTTTTGATTTGTGTATCATCTCATATTATAGTGGTGAAGATTTGATTTTCATGCAAGCTTATGGGATTAACTCTTCATGTTTGACTTTTGAGTGCTAAATTCTGAACCTTAAACACTTCGAGTGATTTGAGTGAATCTTTAGCGAGGATGTCAATTCTTGTCGATTTTGAATCAGAGGTAATTATTTAGATGAGGGGAAACACCTATGTTTTATGCTACAAATGTATGACTTAGATTGTTTGAATCTTTAGGACCCTTTGAGTTGAATTATCCATGTATAAATTATCCTTGAATTATGATGAAACACTATCAATGACTATTATGAATTGAGGGAAGTTTGTTTTAATTATGAGTTGAGAATTTTGCTTGAGGACAAGCAAAAGCTTAAGTGTGGGGGTATTTGATAAACCATAAAAGTAACATATTTTAATCCCACATTTAGAATGCTTTTGGATGGATTATCCCTTATTTTATGTAATTTGGTGCTCTTAATCCTTTATTTTCATGTGTTATACTCAGGAAAGCACTGAAGGATGAAAAGAACAAGAAACGGGCTTAAAACGGGCCAAATGGGCCACATCACGAAATCGACACGGCCTGGACCCAAGTCCACACGGCCGTGCCTCCTTAATAATCTCAAACACGGCCTGAGCCCAAGACCACACGGCCTAGCCTCATTAGTCGACCCAACACGGCCTGGCCACGATTCACACGGGCGTGTGCCATGGCCGTGCCCCTGCCGTGGCAAAGAGAAGTTTCATTAGGATTGGGATACTTAGGGGCAAAGAAACACATTCCAAAAGCCTATATATACACCCTAAGTATGACCTAAAAGGGGAGCCCAGTACCTTTGTGGGGAGTCTTGCTAGGCAGAGAAGGCAGATTTGTGGGGATTCGCTCGAGGATAGCAGTTGATTCATCTCTAGAAGCCGGAATTATACTCAAGATGGAGGATTTCTCCTTAATTTCCTTCAGGGAGTTTTAGGGATTTCTTATGTTTTGTTTTATCTTTTCTTCTGAGATGTTTTCTTTTATTTGTTATGAACTAAACCCTCAGATACCTGAGGGGGATGAAACTTAGATGAATCTTGTTATCATTTATTGAACTATATGATAAATATTTGACTTGTTCTTAATTATGTGTTCTTAATTCTTGTGTTGATATTTCGCGGATATTATTTCAAGTTTGATGTGCTTAGGTGGAGGAGCAAAAGTCCCTGCCTAAGAGTAGATCTAGCATAGTTAAGCGGAGTTGATCGCGCGCCTAGAGATAGGGTGACGAGATTTTGCCTAATTAGGGTTAAACCTAATATGGGATTCCATAGATCGAGTTAATGTGATTCTAGGGGTTTTAATTAGAAAGAGATTTCAATTAATCATCCTTGGGTTAAATGTTATTCGCCTCGAGAGAGGGTTTAATATACATTAGGGAATCTTACGGATCAAGTCAAGTGAATAAATCGTCTAGTTCAGAGTTAGATAACAAGTGAAGTCTAGGTGGATTCTTCTTTGGGTGTCGTCTTAATCAATTAGTTTTCCCTCAAGTTATTTTCCCAAATTCATTCTTCTTTTTCTTAGAGTCTTTAATTTAGTAGTTAATTAATTTAGATTTAAAACAACAAATTCCCTTTATTTTAGGCTAAATAATAAAAATAAAGTTAGTATTAGCACTTTTAGTTCCTTTGGGTTCGACAATTCGGTCTTGCCTAAGCTATACTACTATTCGATAGGTGCACTTGCCTCAATCGTTGTCATAGTTAGTTTTCAGGTTCGATCATTCTCATTATTTAAATTTTTAAAACTCTGACACACGATCAACATTAAACCGAATTTATCTCGATATCGCACACACAGTGCCAATCAATACTACCGAAGCTTTCTTTATTTCGCACACACAGTGCCATTCACCTCTGTTTCAATTCTAAATACCCACACTTAGTGCTACATTTCTCAATTTCACATATAACGTTTCTAATCCAATAATCACACAATTATTCATTTAAACATAAACTTAATAAAACATACCTCGGACGTCGAAGTTACGAAACAAGTCGATTAATCGAGCACTTTGTCTTTGCCTCGACCTCGATCCGAATCTCTCTTCTCTTGATCTATATATATATTCAAATTTAGCTCATTCATTCACCAAATCATTCAATTTAATCCAAATACACATATTTAGGGCATTTTACAAAATAGCCCTCACATTTACACATTTCGACACTTAAGTCCCTATTTCATAAAATCATCAAATACACATAATTTCATTTAACCCATACCTAGACGAATTCTCCTTGTATCCATACAAGCCCACACATTTCATTTATTTCACATTTTAGTCCTCCAATTTCTTATTTTTACAATTTAGCCCAAAATGGCCAATTTCACCAAAAATTCAAAGACAAACTATGTTAACCCAACATTAAACTTTCATATTCCACCAAATATCAACGCAAAGCTCACATATTCATCAATGGCACATCTCAAAATCTTCACCAAATTCTAAAATTTAAAGCATGGGTTTGATAGTACACTAAGCAACGATCATAAAAACGTAAAAATCACTAAAAATCGAGCTCAAAACATACCTTGATTTTGCTTAACAATGGCCGAACCCTAGCTTTCTTTTTCTTCTTCTTTTTTCTTGATATTTTCGGCTAAGATGAACACATTTGCATGGCATTTTTAATGTTTTGTTTTATTATAATAAACATTATTTATCTATTACCAAATTAACCTTTTAAAATAACATATAAAACATATATATTTAATCTCCTTAACCGTCCATGCATGCTACAAATGGTGTAATTTCAATTTAAGGACTCCACAATTAATAAGCCATAACAAATTAGCACTTTAACAATCAACACACAGCTTTTGCATTTTATGCGATTAAGACTTTTTTTCAAATTAAGCACACAATCGATAAAATTTTCACACAAAAATTTCACACATGCTTAGTCACATACTATAAACACCAAAAATAATATTAAAATATTTTTATAACCTCAGATTTGTGGTCTCAAAACCACTGTTCCGACTAGGGTCTAAACCGGGATGTTACAACTTTCCCCCTTAGGGATTTTCGTCCTCGAAAATCTTACCAGTGAATAGGTTCGGATATTGCTCTCTCATAACATTTTTAGGCTCCCACATACCCTCTTCCACTCCGTGTTTGTGCCACAACACTTTCACTAAAGAAATTTTCTTATTTCTCAACTCTTTAATCTCACGTGCCAGAATTCGAATCGGTTCTTCACTATAAGATAAATCTGACTGAATCTCAACCTCAGAAGGAGTAATCACATGAGATGGATCAGGTCTATATCGTCGAAGAATTGATACGTGAAACACATTATGAATCTTTTCTAATTCAGGTGGCAACAACAATCTATAAGCAACTGGCCCAATTTGTTCAATAATCTCATATGGCCCGATGAACCTCGGACTCAACTTGCCTTTTCTGCCAAATCAAAGTATTTTCTTCCACGGAGATACTTTCAATAACACTTTATCACTGATAAACTGTAAAAGTAACATATTTTAATCCCACATTTAGCATACTTTTGGATGATTTATCCCTTGATTTATGTAAAAAGGTGCTCTTAATCCTTTCTTTTCATGTTTTATACTCAGAAAAGCACCGGAGGATGGAAAGAATGAGAAACGGGCTCAAAACAAACCAAATCGGGCCAAAGTGAAAATCGACACGTCCTGGACTTGAGCCAACACGGCCGTGTCTCCTTGATAGACTAGAACACGGCCTGATCACGATTTACACGGGCGTGTCACCTCATTAAAAGTCCGAACACGGCCTAAAGACGATTCACACGGGCGTGTGCCATGGCCGTGTCCCTGTCGTGGAGAAGAGCAATTTCACTCGGAAAAGGATACTTAGGGGCAAAGAAACCTATTTCAAAAGCCTATATAAACACCTAAGTATAACCTAGAAGAGGGCGGTGAGCTAGGCCAAGGAGCCGAGCCGAAAAGGTCAGATTTATGGGAAACACTCGAAGATAGCCAGTTGATCCATCTCAAGAAGCCGGAATTCTACTCAAGATGGCGGGTCTCTCCTTCAATTCCTTCAGGGGGTTTTAGGGATTTCTTATGTTCTGTTTTATCTTTTCTTCTGAGATGTTTTCTTTTATTGTTATGAACTAAACCCTTCAGATAACTGAAGGGGATGAAACTTAGATGAATCTTGTTATCGTTTGCTAAACTATATGATAAATATTTGATTTGTTCTTAATTATGTGTTCTTAATTCTTGTGTTGATATTTCCGGGATATTGATTCAAGTTTGATTGCTTAGGTGGAGGAGCAAAAGTCCCTGCTTAAGAGTAGATCTAGCATAATTAAGCGGAGTTGATCGCGCACCTAGAGATAGGGTGACGAGATTTTGCCGGATTAGGGTGAAACCTAATATGGGAGTCCATAGATCGAGTTAATGCAATTCTAGGGGTTTTAATTAGAAAGAGATTTCAATTAATCAACCTAGGGTTAGACGTTATTCGCTTCGAGAGAGGGTTTAATATACATTAGGGAGTCTTACGGATCAAGTCAAGTGAATAAATCGTCAGTTGAGTTAGATAACAAGTGAAGTCTAGGTGGATTCTTCCTAAGGGTATCGTCTTAATCAACTGAGTTTTTCCAACAGTATTTCCCCAATTCATTCTTTTTGTCTTTGCGTCTTTAGCTTAGTAGTTAGTTAAATTTAGATTAAATAACAACTTCACTTATTTTAGGCTAGATAATAAAAAGAAAGTTAGTATTAGTACTTTTAGTTCCTTTGGGTTCGACATTCCGGTCTTGCCACTAAACTATACTACTGTTCGATAGGTGCGCTTGCCTCAAATTGTTGTCATAGTTAGTTTCCAGGTTCGATCATTCCTTTTATAAATTTAAAACTCTGAAATCAACGATCAAGTTTTTGGCGCCGTTGTAGGGGAACTAAAATATTAAGAAAGCTCAATTTTTATTACTTTAGCCATTTTTTTTTTTTTTTTACTTTGCTAAATTTTCTTTTATTTAATTTTGGCAGATAAAGGAGATGGCACTAAATAACTATCAGTGGCAAGTTATGAGGACAAAGCCAACAAAAGCAGCCGATATTTACAACCTCGACCCAATAACCAGGCTATCAAACCAGTTAGAGATGTTAAATAAAAAGTTTGATGATTTGTGTTCTTCGCAGATACATCCAGTTATGCAGTACGAAACAAGCAGAGGCGTGGCGAATCTTGAGTACCCACCCTACGGATATGGCATAGAGAACGAACAAGTCCACTATATGGGTAACTATTCTAGACCTCAAAATAATTTTTATAGTGACACTTATAATGCAGGTTGGAGGTACCATCCAAATTTCTCGTGGGATGATCAAAGTAGCCAAGGACCGGAACTTCCTCCAAATTTTCAACAACCACCTTACCAACAAGAAGAGGAGTCGAACCTCGAGAAGATGCTGATAAAATATATGGCAGCCACAGATACCCGTCTCTAAAAAACTGAGACGACGCTTAATAATCAACAAGCATCGATCAAAGGGATCGAGAACCAAGTTGGGGAACTTACTAAGTCAGTTGGACAACTTGCAAAGTTAATTTTCGAATGACCGCAAGGGCGTCTACCAAGCAACACTGAAACCAACCCAAAAGAGCAAATTCAAGCTGTAACAGCTCATGACAGTGAAAGGTTAGTGGAATCTGACCCAAGGCAAGAGCCTGTAGTAAGTGATAGTAAGGTTGAGGTAAGCCATGATTTACCAAACCCGGTAATTACAGAGTACCAAGCTCATATGCCATACCCCAATGCGATAAAGAAAGACCACACAGAGGAACAATTTGGTAAATTTCTTAAACCTCCAAAGAAGTTTCTTATTAACTTATCGTTTCTTGAAGCTCTTTCGCAGATATCAGATCCTAGACCTCGTGTCAATAAAGAAGAAATGCATGAGGAACGAAGGCTTCGGACCGAAGGACTAGACGAGTGGAAGACACACTTCAAAGAGAAATTAAAAATACACGAAGCAAAAATGAGGCAACTCCACGACAAACTTGACGATGGGAAAACCCAGCTTAAGATAAGAGATCAGGTACTCAAAATCTTCCTAGATGGAACAGTCGAGGTAACTAATCCTAAATTTAGCACTTCTAAGGTAAACACTACTCGACTTAAACTTTATATCCACAACCGAATTGATCGCATGAGAAAGGATTTTCACCTCCTCAAACCACCATGACCATACGAATGAGAGGTAAAGTCTAGCTTAAGACTATAAACGAGCGCTTCTCAGGAGGCAACCCGAGCACTAACCCCATAAATTTTTACATTTTTAATTCTTCTTTTACTTTTATTCTTTCTTTTTAGCACCTAACTATAAACTAACCAAAGTGCAGATTTCTAGACCACACGGCCTTACACACGGTCGTGGCCGTGGCCGTGGCCATGTGGCCACCACAGGAAGGTACAAAGGCGTGGGCAACCACCAGATCCATAATCTCTATTTAGACCCCCTCTTCCTTTTTCTTTTTCAGTTGTCTTTCTTCTTTCATTTCAATTATTTACTTTTATTTTTATTTTTATTTTTATTTTCCATTATTTACTTTTATTTTTATTTTTATTTTTATTTTCTTTATTATTTTCTTCTTATTCTTCATACCATTTAGATTTAGCTTAGGATACAATAAAATCAGGCCGGCTGCTTCGAGGATTCAATTTCAAACGGTTCAAGACGCTCCCCACGTTCACCCTCTGCCAATCCTATCCAGGTTTCTTTTCATTAAAAATTTAGGAAGTTTCACTTCTCTCCCTATCTTATTATTTTATTTTGCTATTATCTATCTTTGTACATTGAGGACAATGTACATCTTAAGTGTGGGGGGGTTAACTATAGTATCATTTGAAAATCCCTGAATTATGCCTTGTCTTAAAGTAAGTTTCTCATTTTATGATTTGAATGAAATTTCCATGATTTATGATCTTTATTGATATGTTTTAGATTAAATCATTGATAATTGTGCATTGATAATTAAATTCTAAGATACTAGAGAGTCAAGCATGACAAGTCTATTTTTCAGAATTAAAAAAAAAATTCTAGGTTGTCTACCTGAATTTGAATATTACCTTGAAATTTGAAATTTACGAGGCTGACATCAAAAATACCCATAATTGTTGTGAGATTTTGAGCCTTATAGAGCATATATTCTTTTTCTTGCTCACTTTTTGATTATGAGTGTGTCAACATTGATTATTATTCTAGAACTTGCATCGATTATACAGGATAAGACCACACCTTTGATTTGATATACAGAGATGATGAAGGCACCTAAGTTTTAACCCACTCACTCCACTAAAAAGCCTACCTTCATAATTAACCCCTAGTGAACCCCTTTTAATCCTAAAAACCCTATTTATTGACTCACCCACTAATATTAACCCAAAACCCAGTTTGTATTTGTTATCACCATTCCTCTTGACTACCCTTTTTGTCGAGATTTGATTTTGAGCAGTTACCTAACTATGTTCTATATTTCAGTTGTTAAAGTTCTTTATTATTATTTGTGATTTGTTCTTAAAAAAAATCGAAGTGTACTCATTATTAGTTTTGTGATTAAGTGAGCTTATACGTTTAAATTCCAATTACTGAAGAAGAAGCTCGTATTAGAGTATTATTAGTACAAGTTTTCAATTGATGTAATTATTTATCAGTTCATTTTTTCTAGTTAGGTAATTTGTCAATTCAATCTCGATTCTAACCCTCTAATTCAGCCTTTATCCACACCTTTCACCCAAGCCTCGTTACAACCCTATTAAAGACCTTTTGATTTATGTATCATCTCATATTATAGTGGTGGAGATTTGATTTTCATGCAAGCCTATGGGATTAACTCTTCATTTTTGACTTTTGAGTGCTTAATTCTGAACCTTAAACACTTTGAGTGATTTGAGTGAATCTTTAGTGAGGATATCAATTCTTGTCAATTTTGAATCAGAGGTAATTATTTAGATGAGGGGAAACACCTATGTTTTATGCTACAAATGTATGACTTAGATTGTTTGAATCTTTAGGACCCTTTGAGTTGAATTATCCATGTATAAATTATCCTTGAATTATGATGAAACACTATCAATGACTATTATGAATTGAGGGAAGTTTGTTTTAATTATGAGTTGAGAATTTTTCTTGAGGAGAAGTAAAAGCTTAAGTGTGGGGGTATTTGATAAACCGTAAAAGTAACATATTTTAATCCCACATTTAGCATACTTTTGGATGATTTATCCATTTATTTATGTAAAAAGGTGCTCTTAATCCTTTCTTTTCATATTTTATACTCAGTTAAGCACCGGAGGATGGAAAGAACGAGAAAGCGGGCTCAAAAGCGGACCAAATCGGGCCAAAGTGAAAATCGACACTACCGGACTTGAGCCAACACGGCCGTGTCTCCTTGATAGACTAGAACACGGCCCGATCACGATTTACACGGGTGTGTCACCTCTTTAAAAGTCCGAACACGGCCTAAAGGCGATTCTCACGGACGTGTGCCATGGCCGTGTGTCCTCGCTGTGGAGAATAGCAATTTCACTTAAAAGGATACTTAGGGGCAAAGAAACCTATTTCAAAAGCCTATATAAACACCTAAGTATAACCTAGAAGGGCGTGTGAGCTAGGCCAAGGAGCCGAGAAGTGAAAAGGTCGATTTGTGGGAAACACTCGAAGATAGCCAGTTGATCCATCTCAAGAAGCGGAATTCTACTCAAGACGGCGGATCTCTCCTTCAATTCCTTCAGGGGTTTTAGGGATTTCTTATGTTCTGTTTTATCTTTTCTTCTGAGATGTTTTCTTTTATTGTCATGAACTAAACCCTTCAGATACCTGAAGAGGATGAAACTTAGATGTAACATCCCGGTTTAGGGCCTAGTCGGAATAGTGGTTCGAGACCACAAATCCAAGGGTCATGAATGAGTTTTTGAGGCTTATATTATGTATGCATGCTAGTGTGAAAGTTTCATGAAGCAATTTTATGAAATTGTGGTTGAATTGTCCAAAAGGACTAAATTGCAAAAGTTCCAAAATGTGTGTTTCTAGAAGCTATATGTGTGAAATAGCTTTAGATTATTAATTTGAGGTCCTTAAATAGAAATTTACCCAAATTCTAATTTTTGGACAAAAATGGGCATGGATGGGTTAAAATTAAAAGTTTATCCAAAAGGGCATTTTGGTCATTTATCAATTAAGTGATTAAAATAGGTGAAAAGATGATAGAAATTCGTTCATCTTCTTCCCATAGCTGTCGAAAATTAGAGAAGCCATTGTTAGGGCTCCTTCAATTTTTCAAGCTTGCTAGTAAGTGCTCTTAAGCCTGGTTCTTGATATTCTTTGTATTTTTGAAGTCCTAGTAGCATGAGTAAGCTATTTATAGCTATTTGGTGAGCTATTATGGATGTTCAAAAATGTACATATGTATGACATGCATGTATTTTGATGTTTTATGGAAGAATATGAAAGCTTGATGTAGTAGAAACATCTTTTGCTAAGTGATTTTCCATAAAAATGCATGTAGGGACTTAGTTGTGAAAATCTTTAGTTTGGTCATACATGGGTGATTTAGTGAGATTTGATGAATGCTTTAGTTGAGTAAGTGGTTCGGCTAAGCATGAAAGAGTAGAAAGTTGAATAAAACTCACTTTACGAGCCTTCGGGACTAAAGTGTAAATATGAGAAAGTTTAGGGGCAAAATAGTAATTTTGCTAAAGTATGATATGTAGGTCAATTTAGTCAATGTGTGTATTGAATAAGCTGATTTATTCATTATAGATCAAGAAAGACGAAGCCCGGATCGAAACCGAGGCAAAACCAAGGTGGTGGACTAAATTGCATGTTTCTATACTTTTTAGTATCGAGGTAAGTCTATGCATAAACAATGCATTCATACTTACAATTTGTTGATGATAGCTAGTGTGTAGCTAATTCGAGATTAATTTAGAACCTATGTGGTTCAAGTAGAATGAATGTAGTAGAAATGGTGAATGAATGTATGATCGAGAATCATTGGGAATCTATGTGGTTTAAGTAGACTTGTGCATGTGTTGTGATAATGCTAGATGGTAGGCTAAGTGCGATACCATCCTAATGCATATTGACGATGAGCTAGCTATGTGCGATGCTATCGTGAAGTATATCATCTAGTGAGCTATGTGCTGAATCACTACGAATACCATTGTGGTAGGCTAAGTGCAATACCACCTTATTAATCAAATGTGGTGTGCTAAGTGCGAAACCACCGAGATATTGGCTGTGTGGATTAACTGTGTGTATTAACTGTGTGGATGAGCTATGTGGATTAGTTATGTAAACTAGTTGTGTGGATGATCTGTGCGGATAAGTTATGTGGATTGACTGTGTGGATGTATTACGATAAATAATGATGTGTTGTATATTACGTAAATGTGATATTGAATGCGGGGGTGCATTTCAATGGTTATGAGTATGTGACTCATGATGTGTTGGAAATGTGGTAAGGGATAAAAAGAGTAAGCATAGTTGTGAATTACTTGTTGGTATAATGCTAATGGTTGCTTAGCTTATACTATGTTGCTTATTTGTTTATGTGTAAACTTACTAAGCTCAAAGCTTACTCTCTTTCTTTTCTCTTGTCTTATTGATTAAAAGCGTTGAATCAAGATACGAGGATCATCAGAAGATAGCCCACATATCAGCATACTTTGGTACATGAAACTTAATGTTTTGTATATGGCATGTATAGGGGCTAGATAAGTTAGTAAATTTTGTTGTAAATGGCTAAGATGTGTTGGCCTTTAGATGGATAGCTTATTTTGTATAATGCCATGGTTATTGGCTATTACATTATATGAAAGAAAGATGTAGTTTTCTTTGTGAGAATGCATTTCAATTTGAGTTGATTATGATGGTGTTATATGAGTATATGTTGTGTATGTTAGAAGGGTGAAAAGAACTTGACACTTAGTCTTGTTCTTGATCATATGGATAGACACACGGGCGTGTGTCTAGACCATGTGTGACACACGGTCAGCCACACGGGCGTGTGCTGTGGCCGTGCGTCCCCTACATGTTAATATTTGAAAATAGAATAGACCACGGACTAGTCACACGGGCGTGTGCCTAGGGCGTGTGGAATTAATCAGTGTTGGCCACGGGCTAGCCACACGGGCGTGTGTCTAGACTCTAGGCCGTGTGAGGGAAATCAATGTTCACCACGGTTGGGGAGCACGGGCGTGCCATGGCCGTAGGGCAATTGGCAGAATGCTCGAGTTTTTAGCATGGCTAGGGAACATGGGCGTGTGAATCCATGCACGGGCGTGTCTAATCTTGCACGGGCGTGTGAGACCTGTATAAAAGAGAAAAAATTTTAAGGATCGTAAAAGTTACGGATTAGTCTTGAGAGCCCTCGTGTGTTTGAGTGAGGCCTCGTAAGTTGAAAATGAGGTTATAGAGAGTAATCACGTTGAGCCTAAGTGGCGATTAAGTGCTCTAAGTTCGATAACGCCTCGGGCCCGGTTCCCGGTGTAGAACCCGAGTAAGGGGTGTTAAATTTAGTTGTATCATAGCTATGGTTTAGTCGGTTCTAGGACTACTGTAGCGGGTGTAAGAGTCTAGCTATACATGCCATAAGTGTACGATGATAGTGTGGTGGTTTCTGATGATTTTAAATCTTGTTTTATATAGAATATGGATTCTGATCCATTGACTGCTGATGAAGCAGCTAGTAATGCGCCGGCTCCTGCGCAAGGAACCATGCCGGTGCAAAGTGGACCCGAGGCGAGGGGTCAAGAGGAAGAGGCACGAGAAGCCTTTCTCCATATGATGAGTGATTGGTACTCGGACTACGTTCGAGCGAACCCTAACGCTCAACCTCCTCCACCTCCTCCTATACCTCAGTCAAATCCAGTGGCTCCTCAAGGTATGGATGTAGTGAGGATATCGAAACCCCCGGTGGATAAGATTAGGAAACACGGGGCTAAGGAGTTTAGAGCTAAAGTACATGACGACCCTGAGAGGGCGGAGTTCTAGTTAGATAACTCGATGAGGGTGTTTGATGAGCTCTCATGTACACCTGAGGAGAGTTTGAAGTGTGCCGTATCTTTGCTGAGAGACTCGGCATACCATTGGTGGAAGACGCTGACATTAGTGGTCCCGAGAGAGCGGGTAATGTGGGACTTCTTCCTGGAAGAGTTTCGGAAGAAGTATATAAGCCAAAGATTTACTGATCGGAAGAGGAAAGAATTCCTTGAGTTGAAGCAAGGAAGAATGTCAGTAGCAGAATATGAGCGTGAGTTTGTTAGGCTTAGCAAATACGCTCAAGAATGTGTGTCGACAGAGACCATCTTGTGCAAGAGGTTCGAAGATGGGCTGAATGAGGATATCAAACTCCTAGTTGGCATTTTGGAGTTGAAAGAATTCGTGGTATTAGTTGAGAGGGCAAGTAAGGCCGAAGAGTTGAGTTTAGATAGGAGGAGGGCTGTGAGTGAAGCCCGAGATGCGAGAAAGAGACCGATGGGCAAGTCGTATCAAGCCCAGTCAAAAAGATCCAAGGAAGTGAATCCTCAAATGTCAGCCTCAGTGGGATATTCGCATCGAGACTTGGACAATACTCGTCAGGGTTCGAGAGTCCGAGCCCCTTCGATGGAAAGTGTGGGCAATACAAAGAGTAAACTGGAGTGTCCAAGTTGTGGTAGGTATCACACCGGAGAGTGTTGGGGAAACAGTTGAAAATGTTACAAATGTGGTTCCCCGACCACTTTATCCAGAATCGTCTCCGAGAGGGATGATAAGGAAGAGAGCAAGAAGTGAGACCTAGTGATGTGTCTATGAGGGGTAGACCACCAAGGAACCCAAGAGGTGGGGCTAGTGGTAGAGGTGCGCCTAGAGATTCTGCTGTGAGACCGGAGGTTCGGGCACCTGCAAGGACATATGCCATTCGCGCTCGGGAAGAGGCATCCTCCCCTGATGTGATAACGGGTACTTTTTCTCTCTTTGACACCTCTGTTATTGCTTTAATTGATCAAGGGTCTACTCACTCTTATATTTGCATGAGATTAGCATCTAGTTTGAGTATGACCGTTGAGTCTACGGACATTGTGATTAAGGTGTCAAACCAGTTAGGAAAGTATGTGTTAGTGGACAAAGTGTGTAAGAATTGTCCTTTGTCGATTGAGAATCATTGTTTTCTGGCAAACCTTATGTTGTTTCCGTTTGATGAGTTCGATTTAATCCTAGGCATGGATTGGTTGACTACCCATAGTGTTTTAGTTAACTGTGGTAGTAAGTACATTGAATTGAAATGTGAGAATGGAGATGTAGTTCGGGTTGAATCAGGTGGATCGGACAGTCTACCCGTGATGATTTCTTCCTTAGTGGCTGAGAAATGTTTAAGAAAAGGGTGTGAGTCCTATCTTGCGTTTGTGTTGAATACTCAAGAGGTTGGAGTAGAGTTTGAAACAGTGCCAGTGGTATGTGAGTACCCAGATGTGTTTCCGGAAGAGTTACCCGGATTACCTCCAGTGAGAGAGGTCGAGTTTGGAATTGAGTTGGTTCCGGGAACGGCACCTATTTTGATTGCTCCGTACAGAATGGCATCGGTAGAGTTGAAGGAACTGAAAGTTTAGTTGCAAGAACTGACGGATAAGGGTTTTGCAAGACCGAGCTACACGCCGTGGGGTGCTCCGGTATTGTTTGTGAAGAAGAAAGATGGGTCTATGAGGTTGTGTATAGACTATAGACAACTGAACAAGGTGACAGATTAAGAATAAGTATCCTTTACGTGGATTGATGATCTTTTCGATCAAATGAAGAGAGCTACAGTGTTCTCAAGATAGACTTGAGGTCTGGTTATTATCATTTCAGTGAAGGAGCAAGATGTGTTGAAAAGCGCATTTCGGACAAGGTATGGCCATTATGAGTTTTTGGTTATGCCGTTTGGTTTGACGAATGCACTGCAATTTTATGGATCGATGAACCGTATTTTCGGACCATATATGGACAAGTTTGTGGTTGTCTTTATTGACGACATATTGATCTATTCTCGGGATGAGAACGATCATGAAGAGCACTTGAGAATTGTCTTGTAAACTTTGAGAGATAAGCAGTTGTATGCTAAGTTTAGCAAGAGTGAGTTTTGGCTCCGAGAGGTCGGATTCCTAGGACACATGGTGTTAGGTGATGATGTCGAGTTGACTGAGTAAGATATCGGTTTGTTATGGATTGGAAACCGTCGAGGCGTGTCAAAAATCAGAAGTTTCTTGGGATTAGCGGGATATTATAGATGTTTCGTAAAGGGGTTCTCTGTGATTGCTACCCCGATGACGAATCTATTGCATAGAGATGTCAAGTTTGAATGGACTGAGACATGTCAATGAGCTTCGAGAGACTGAAAACAATATTGGTCGAGGCACGGTTTTGGTTCAACGAGAATCGGGAAGGAGTTCGTGGTATATAGTGATGCACCGTTTAATGGTCTCGGTTGCGTGTTGATGCAAGAGGGTAAGGTAGTCGCTACGCCTCGAGGCGATTAAAACCGCATACGAGAAGAATTATCTGACTCACGATTTGGAGTTGGTTGCGATTGTGTTTGCGTTAAAGATTTGGCGACATTATTTGTATGGCGAAAAGTGCGAATCTTTACGGATCACAAGAGTTTAAAGTATTTGATGGATCGAAGGATCCGAACACGAGACAGAGACGGTGGCTTGAATTGTTGAAAGACTATGAGTTAGTCATTGATTACCACCCGGGAAAAGCGAATGTGGTTGCGGATGCCTTGAGTAGGAAATCCATGTACGCTCTAAGAGTTATGAGAGCGAGTTTAGCATTGTCTGATGATGGTGCTATTTTGGCAGAGTTGAGAGCTAAGCCACTATTTGTTCAACAAATATGTGAAGCTCAGAGAAATGACAGCGAGATGCAAGCTAAGATAGCTAAGTGCGGATCAGAAAGTGATTCTGATTTTCAAGTGGATCTTAATGGTTGTCTGACATATCGTGATAGAATTTGCATTCCTAAAAATGAAGAGTTGATTCGAAAGGTTTTGTATGAGGCCCACAGTGGATGCTTGTCAGTACATCCGGGCAGTACGAAAATATACAACGATTTGAGGAAGTTGTATTGGTGGCCGGGTATGAAAAGAGATATTTCAGAGTTTGTGGCAAAGTGTCTGATTTGCCAACAAGTGAAAGCTGAGCATCAAGTGCCTTCGGGATTGCTTCAGCCAGTGATGGTTCCCGAATGGAAGTGGGATCATGTTACCATGGATTTTGTGACGGGGTTGCCGATGACTCAGAGAAGAGAGATCTTTGTGTGGGTTCTTGTGGATAGATTGACGAAGTCGGCTCACTTTATTCGAAGACGTGTTTATTATTCTTTGGATAAGTTAGTTGAGTTGTGCGTGGCGAGAGATAGTGAGATTGCATGGTGTACTGTGTCTATTATATCGGATAGAGATCGAGGTTTACTTGAGATTTTGGAAGAAGTTGCAAGAAGCCATGGGTACGAGATTGAATTTCAGTACTGCGTTTCATCCGCAATCCGATGGTCAGTCTGAAAGAGTAATTCAAGTTCTTGAAGATATGCTTCGATGCTATGTGCTAGAATTCGAAGGTAGTTGGGAGAGATATCTACCTTTGGTCGAATTTGCCTATAACAATAGTTATCAGTCGAGTATATAGATGGCACCGTATGAGGCTTTGTATGGCCATAAGTGTCGGACTCCTTTGTATTGGACTAAGCTTAGTGAGAAGCGGATCCATGGGGTCGATCTAGTAAAAGAGACCGAAGAGAAAGTGAAAGTAATCCATAATAGTCTGAAAGCTGCTTCAGACCGACAGAAGTCGTACGCGGATTCGAAAAGAAAAGAGATTGAGTTTGAAATGGGTGACAAAGTGTTTTTAAAAGTGTCCCATGGAAGAAAATCATGAGATTTGGACGAAAAGGGAAATTGAGTCCAAGGTTTATAGGGCCATATGAGATTACAGATAGAATTGGGCCTGTAGCTTACCGATTGGCTTTGCCGAGTAGAGTTGGAAAATATTCATAACATGTTCCATGTGTCGATGTTGCGACAGTATCGCTCTGATCCTTCACATGTGATTCCTTCAACGGAAATTGAGATAAGATCGGATATGTCTTATCAAGAGGAGCCGATTAAGATCTTGGCTCGAGAAGTGAAACAGTTAAGAAATAAAAGCATAGACCTAGTGAAAGTGTTATGGATAAACATGGCGTGGAAGAGGCTACGTGGGAAACGGAAGAAGCTATGAGAGAGCAACACCCAAACCTCTTTTCTGGTAAGATTTTTGAGGGCGAAAATCTCTAAATGGGGGGAGAGTTGTAACATCCCAGTTTAGGGCCTAGTCAGAATAGTGGTTCGAGACCACAAATTCCGAGGGTCATGAATGAGTTTTTGAGGCTTATATTATGTATGCATGCTAGTGTGAAAGTTTCATGAAGCAATTTTGTGAAATTGTGGTTGAATTGTCCAAAAGGACTAAATTGCAAAAGTTGCAAAATGTGTGTTTCTAGAAGCTATTTGTGTGAAATAGTTTTAGATTATTAATTTGAGGTCCTTAAATAGCAATTTACCTAAATTCTAATTTTTGGACAAAAATGGGCATGGATGAGTTAAAATTGAAAGTTTATCAAAAATGGCATTTTGGTCATTTATCAATTAAGTGATTAAAATAGGTGAAAAGATGATAGAAATTCATTCATCTTCTTCCCATAGCTGCTAAAAATTAGAGAAGTCATTGTTAGGGCTCCTTCAATTTTTCAAGCTTGCTAGTAAGTGCTCTTAAGCCCGGTTTTGATATTCTTCGTATTTTTGAAGTCCTAGTAGCATGAGTAAGCTATTTATAGCTATTTGGTGAGCTATTATGGAGGTTCAAAAATGTACATATGTATGACATGCATGTATTTTGATGTTTTATGGAAGAATATGAAAGCTTGATGTAGTAGAAACATCTTTTGCTAAGTGATTTTCCATGAAAATGCATGTATGGACTTAGTTGTGAAAATCTTAAGTTTGGTCATACATGGGTGATTTAGTGAGATTTGATGAATGCTTTAGTTGAGTAAGTGGTTCGGCTAAGCATGAAAGAGTAGAAAGTTGAATAAAAATCACTTTACGAGCCTTCAGGACTAAAGTGTAAATATGAGAAAGTTTAGGGCAAAATAGTAATTTTGCTAAAGTATGAGATGTGGGTCAATTTAGTCAATGTGTGTATTGAATAAGCTGATTTATTCATTATAGATCAAGAAAGACGAAGCCCGGATCGAAACTGAGGCAAAACCAAGGTGGTGGACTAAATTGCATGTTTCTGTACTTTTGAGTATCGAGGTAAGTCTATGCATAAACAATGCATTCATAATTACAATTTGTTGATGATAGCTAGTGTGTAGCTAATTCGAGATTAATTTAGAACCTATGTGGTTCAAGTAGAATGAATGTAGTAGAAATGGTGAATGAATGTATGATCGAGAATGATTGGGAATCTATATGGTTTAAGTAGACTTGTGCATGTGTTGTGATAATGCTAGATGGTAGGCTAAGTGCGATACCATCCTAATGCATATTGACGATGAGCTAGCTATGTGCGATGCTATCGTGAAGTATATCATCTAGTGAGCTATATGCTGAATCACTACGAATACCATTGTGGTAGGCTAAATGCGATACCACCTTATTAATCAAATGTGGTGTGCTAAGTGCGAAACCACCAAGTTATTGGCTGTATGGATTAACTGTGTGTATTAACTGTGTGGATGAGCTGTGTGGATTAGTTATGTAAACTAGCTGTGTGGATGAGCTGTGTGGATAAGTTATGTGGATTGACTGTGTGGATGTATTATGATAAATAATGATGTGTTGTATATTACGTAAATGTGATATTGAATGCAGAGGTGCATTTCAATGGTTATGAGTATGTGACTCATGATGTGTTGGAAATGTGGTAAGGGATAGAAAGAGTAAGCATAGTTGTGAATTACTTGTTGGTATAATGCTAATGGTTGCTTAGCTTATACTATGTTGCTTATTTGTTTATGTGTAAACTTACTAAGCTCAAAGCTTACTCTCTTTCTTTTCTCTTGTCTTATAGATTAAAAGCGTTGAATCGAGATACGAGGATCATCAGAAGATAGCCCACATATCAGCACACTTTGGTACATGAAACTTAATGTTTTGTATATGGCATGTATAGGGGCTAGATAAGTTAGTAAATTTTGTTGTAAATGGCTAAGATATGTTGGCCTTTAGATGGATAGCTTATTTTGTATAATGCCATGGTTGTTGGCTATTACATTATATGAAAGAAAGATGTAGTTTTCTATGTGAGAATCCACTTCAATTTGAGTTGATTATGATGGTGTTAGATGAGTATATGTTGTGTATGTTAGAAGGGTGAAAAGAACTTGACACTTAGTCTTGTTCTTGATCATATGGATAGACACTGCAGGCGTGTGTCTAGACCATGTGTGACACACTGATCACCACACGGGCGTGGCCGTGTGGCCGTTCGTCCCCTGCATGTTAATATTTGAAAACAGAATAGACCACGGACTAGTCACACGGGCGTGTGCCTAGGGCGTGTGGGATTAATCAGTGTTGACCACAGGCTAGCCACACGGGCGTGTGTCTACACTCTAGGCCGTGCGAGGGGAAGTCAGTGTTCACCACGATTGGGGAGCACGGGCGTGCCATGGCCGTGGGGCAATTGGCAAAATGCTCGAGTTTTTAGCACGGCTAGGGAACATGGGCGTGTGAATCCATGCACGGGCGTGTCTAATCTTGCACGGGCGTGTGAGACCTGTATAAAAGAGAAAAAGTTTTAAGGATCGTAAAATTCCGGATTAGTCTCGAGAGCCCTCATGTGTTTGAGTGAGGCCTCGTAAGTCGAGAATGAGGTTATAGAGTGTAATCACATTGAGCCTAAGTGGCGATTAAGTGGTCTAAGTTTGATAACCCCGGCCCGGTTCTCGGCGTAGAACCCGGGTAAGGGGTGTTACATTAGATGAATCTTGTTATCGTTTGCTGAACTATATAATAAATATTTGATTTGTTCTTAATTATGTGTTCTTAATTCTTGTGTTGATATTTCGAGATATTGATTCAAGTTTGATGTGCTTAGGTGGAGGAGCAAAAGTCCCTGCTTAAGATTAGATCTAGCATAATTAAGCGGAGTTGATCGCGCGCCTAGAGATAGGGTGACGAGATTTTACCGGATTAGGGTGAAACCTAATATGGGAGTCCATAGATCGAGTTAATGCAATTCTAGGGGTTTTAATTAGAAAGAGATTTCAATTAATCAACCTAGGGTTAGACGTTATTCGCTTCGAGAGAGGGTTTAATATACATTAGGGAGTCTTACGGATCAAGTCAAGTGAATAAATCGGATTCGTGCAGAGTTAGATAACAAGTGAAGTCTAGGTGGATTCTTCCTAAGGGTATCGTCTTAATCAACTGAGTTTTTCCAAAAGTATTTCCCCAATTCATTCTTTTTGTCTTTGTGTCTTTAGCTTAGTAGTTAGTTAAATTTAGATTAAATAACAACTTCACTTATTTTAGGCTAGATAATAAAAAGAAAGTTAGTATTAGTACTTTTAGTTCCTTTGGGTTCGACATTCCGGTCTTGCCACTAAACTATACTACTGTTCGATAGGTGCGCTTGCCTCAAATCGTTGTCATAGTTAGTTTCCAAGTTCAATCATTCTTTTTATAAATTTAAAACTCTGAAATCAACGATCAATCACCGATCTCAAACTCAATATCTTTTCGTTTCAAATCTGCATAAGATTTCTGACGATCTGAGGCCGCTTTCAAACTGTCACGAATCACTTTCACTTTCTGCTCAGTCTCTTTGATTAAATCAACCCCGTGAATCTGATTCTCACTAAGCTCAGTCCAATAAAATGGAATTCTGCATTTACGGCCATAAAGAGCCTCATATGGTGCCATTTTGATGCTAGATTGAAAACTATTATTGTAGGCAAACTCAATCAACGGCAAATGTTTTTCCCACGTACTTTCAAACTCAAGGATGCAACATCTCAACATATCCTCAAGAATCTGAATGATCCGCTCAGATTGACCATCTATTTGCGGATGAAATGCTGTACTAAAATGCAATTTCATACCCAAAGCCTCTTGCAATTTCTTCCAAAACCGCGAGGTAAATCTCGAATCTCTGTCAGATACAATGGATAGTGGCACCCCGTGCAATCTCACAATCTCAGAAATATATAATTCAGCTAATTTATCAAGTGAATAATTTGTTCTCACCGAAACAAAATGAGCTGATTTCGTCAATCTGTCAACTATCACCCAGATTGCATCTTTCTTTCCCGGAGATAAAGGTAGTCCCGACACAAAGTCCATCGTGATTCTCTCCCATTTCCACTCAAGAATCATAATCGGTTGTAACAAACCGGATGGAACCTGATGTTCAGCTTTAACTTGCTGACAAACTAAACATCTCGAAATAAACTCTGAGATATCCCGTTTCATACCATGCCACCAATAAAACTGTTTCGGATCATTATACATTTTTGTACTCCCCGGATGAACAGCCAAACGACTATTGTGAGCTTCGTTCAAAATCAACTGAATCAACTCTAAAGTCCTCGGAACACAAATCCGATCTCTGAATCTCAAACAATCATTATTATCCACTCGAAATTCTAAATCAGAATTCAAACCACATTGAGCTCGTTTTGTCATCATCTCATTATCCACTCGAAATTCTAAATCAGAATTCAAACCATAGATTTCTTTTTCTTCTTCTTTTTTCTTGATATTTTCGGCTAAGATGAACACATTTGCATGGCATTTTTAATGTTTTGTTTTATTATAATAAACATTATTTATCTATTACCAAATTAACCTTTTAAAATAACATATAAAACATATATATTTAATGTCCTTAACCGTCCATGCATGCTAAAAATGGTGTAATTTCAATTTAAGGACTCCACAATTAATAAGCCATAACAAATTAGCACTTTAACAATCAGCACATAGCTTTTGCATTTTATGCGATTAAGTCTTTTTTTTCAAATTAAGCACACAATCGATAAAATTTTCACACAGAAATTTCACACATGCTTAGTCACATACTATAAACACCAAAAATAATATTAAAATATTTTTCCGACCTCAGATTTGTGGTCTCGAAACTGTTGTTCCGACTAAGGTCTAAACCGGGCTGTTACACGCACGCCATTCGTCGTCGGCTCTTGCCTTTCCTTTCCCTTTCGATGGCCCTGCTTCATCTTTACCTATGAATAATAATTCAACAATGACACAATATCAAATTCCATAAAAATCACATTCAATTACAAACCCAAATATATTTTGCAGCTTGTTTGGTTCAATGTAATAGTTAAACCATTACAATTCTATTCAATGGGCCCACCACAAACAGCTGTTTGGTTGTGTGGAATACCCTGTTACGGGTGTATTCCATTACACCCATATGCAGAGAATAAAGAGCATTTCTATTCCCTCTCCTCCCCACTGAATGGTTCATTCGTTGTTTGGATAATCATTCATCTCCCCAATTTCTCACCTTCCTTCCTTCCTTTCTTCCTTAAACTCCAACCATTAGCACTCCTCTCACTTATCTCCTTCTGGTAAACATTTTCCTCTCTTCCTTTGTTCCTTTCGTTTTCCTCTCTACAAATTTTTCTTAGCCTAAAATTTTTCCATTTGAGTAGATTTTGCTTCTTTCGCCTTCATCGGAGTCTTCTTTAGGTAAATCTTTTCACTTTTCCATTGTTTCTTTCATTTTCCTCTTTGCCAATTTAAGTAGAGTCTGTTGTGGGTTTTTTTTTCTTGATTTGATAGCTTACTTAAATGGCCAGTCATGGATAAGAACAACACTAGAGAGATTACTAGCTCTAATTTGAGTTTTTCTGGTTTTTTTTTTTTTAATTCTCATGTTTTCTTTGCATTTTTCGATTTTTCCTTGGTTTTTTACAACTTCGATAACTGGTAAATGTTATTTTTCTCTTTTTTCTTTGCAATTATTGATTTTTTTCTGGGTTTTTTACAACTTTGATAGTTGGTAAATGTTAATTACTTGTATTTGGCTATGTCTAAAGGAGACTTTCATTTTTTCGAGTTTAATAGTTGATTTCTTTATAAATGGGTTGTGGAATAATTGATCAAATAATTTCCCTTGAGAAATCAAAGTTGGCCAAATAAGAATGATTGGAAAAGTTTTGGGTTTTTGACAAAGAAAAAGAGATTTTTTAATGATTAAATTATATGATGCTTGCTAAAAAGTATTGTTTTATGTTATGAATGCTGATGTTCAATTCTTCTTGTGTAGAAATTGGACTTTTTTTTTATCTCTTTCCATAGTCTAGCTACTTTATTTTCTTTCTATTCAATAAAGCATTGCAATTTGAGATTTGTGATATTGACCAGAATTTCTATGCATCATATATGCTAAAAATAGTGTAGGATTAAATTGGGTTTGGTAACCATTGATGAATGAATTTGAATAGAAAGTTCAAAATTTACCTGTAGTTGACATGCTGAAAGGGGTTAGAATGACCACAATATCATGCATTTTTGTTTCTAATTCAAACTCTAAAACGATTGTTAGGCTATGTGCTACTCTATTACCATGCCTGTGGATGAATGCAGACTAAAATAAGAGCATCAATGCCCATGTCCCACTTATAAAGATGCCAACATAGGATAGGTCCGTAGTGTTGCTCCGAAGCCTGGAAATGATGCCAGACGAATCACTTTCGATAATAACAATTAGATGGTTTTGAAGTTTTGACTAATGTATTTGTGTTTGTTGCAACAAGGTTAGTTCTCATGGAATCCTATTGTATTATTTTGATATTATCTATCCTTAATCTTTGGTTAATCCCCATAATGTTGAGTTTGGTTCGTCTTTATCTTCCTGTGATCGATTTTAACATGAGACGCATACCCAAATAAGATAGCTTTTCAAGTAGCACAAAATTTTTAAAAGAGAATACGTTTCTTGATTTCAAGGTTTTCCATAAATATATGAGTTTCTTATTTCATGGTTTTCCTTATGAGTTGCATGGCTTTAATAAAAATTGACTTAAATTCTTCTCATAAGCGATGAGACCGGATATGCTTGATGTTGCATTCTTTGAGACCGGTAGGCTTGATCGCCTCCGTTTCTGTGATTTTCCATCTCCGCGTGAAAGGTTGGATATTCTGACCTTTCTTTCAAGAAAGGTTAGTGATATTGTTTTTATGCCTCATTTTTCTACGCTCTCTTTTATTTTTTTATTTCATCATAGAAAGTGAAGGTATAAAACTCTTCTTCAAGTCTATTTTATTTTTGTTGATTGTTTATTTGTATGGTTGATTATTTTTTTGTTTGTGTTCAGTGGATATTTGTATTGATTCTACAACTTGTGTGTAGGGGAACCTACCAGTCGTATTGCACATCTCTTCTTGAGGATCCTTTGCTGGAATGCTTTGAGCTCGTTGATGATTTAAATTTTCAAGGTTTGTGGATTATCTTTCTCTATGTTTTATAATTTGACATTGGTCATGACTCGAATGCATTAAATTAGCTTTGGATAGGTTATTTTGTATGGTATGAGTTATTGAATTACTTCATTAAAGAACTCTATAAGGGGAGGATGTCATAATTAAATAGAAATGTGCTTCTTTGTTTCATGTTGTTTTCTATATATGTTAAGACATTTGATGTTGTTCAACTTGTTTTAGAGGAGTTTGGTCGAAGCATCGGTGAAATGTTTTAGAATTTTGA
Organism: Gossypium sturtianum; assembly: GCA_025698515.1. Lineage (NCBI taxonomy): Eukaryota > Viridiplantae > Streptophyta > Magnoliopsida > Malvales > Malvaceae > Gossypium > Gossypium sturtianum. The sequence continues at coordinate 118,662,270 of CM046943.1, read as the reverse complement.
TGTAAATCCTCTTGGTTCTGCATCAATCGCATGTGTATTACTTTTTCATTTCTTTACGGCTTGAAGTTTTATATGAGCATGTTGGGAAGGGTATAGGTTTATATATTTAAACATATAAAACCTTTGAAGGCTGAACATTTTCATTAAATAAGCTTCATGCTTGCCAACATACAGCAGGATATGACACATTTGCTGTTTTAATGCTACCATAAAGTTTAACAGTTTTGCGGGGTTCTCGAGTTTCGGGAATAGGATAATGCTTACAAGAACCGAATGGATATACCTTAACATATGTTCATATCTGAATTAGGTTCATCAAGCAGGATTGAGAGGTGATAAGATTGATGTTGTTGTTAAGGTAAGTCCCCTTGAAAATGATTTTAAAACCTCATATGTCTATGTGATTTTGACCATTCAAGTTTATGACAGGTGCAACATCCGGGAATCCAGGATCTTATTGATGTGTCTCTAACTAACTATGATCACAATAAAGGCAAGCGCACCTATCGTTTAATAGTATAGTTATGGTAAGACCGAAAATATCGTATCCACAAGGACCAAGAGTACTAGTAATTACTATCTTCCTATTATCTAGCCTAAGAATTGGAGTGATTTCTTTCGAACTATTAATTAAAAGCATGACAGAAAATGAATTGGGAAAATACTTTTTAGACAACTTTATGAGATAGACAATACCTAAGGAAGAATCCACCTAGACTTCACTTATTAGTTTTGATTCATACGATCTATTCACTTGACTTAATCCGTAGAAATCCCTGATTTATGTTAATATCTCTTTCAAGACTAAAAACAACTAACTCTAGGTTAATTAATTGAAATCTCTTTCTAATTAAAACCCCTATTGTCGCATTAACTCAATCTATGGACTCCCTTATTAGATTTGACTCTAATCCGGTAGATTTTTGTCGTCCTATTTCTAGGGTTGCAATCAACTCCGCTTAATTGTGTTGATCTACTCTTAAACAGGACTTTTGCTCCTCTGAATAAGCACATTCGACTTGAATCAATAACCTGAATTATCAAAACAAGAATAAGAACTCACAATTAAGAATAAGAACAAGTATTTATCTTATAAATCAAATAATAATAATATCCGTCTTAGGTTTCATCCTCCATAGGTATTTAGGGAGTTTAGTTCATACTGATAGAGTCATAGAATAGGAAAAACAACAAAACATAAGAAAACCCAAAAACTTTAAGAGAAATTAATAGGAGATCTTCAGTCTTGATGGAGATCCTTCTTCCGAGATGCTCCCGATGGCTGTCTTTGAATATTTTCTGCCTTCTACTCTACGTCCCCCATTAGGTTACTCCCTAGGGTGTTTATATAGGCTTTGGAACGCTTTTCTTGTTGGCTATTCCGAATAGAATTAAACTTAGGTTCGGCAGGGACACGCTCGTGTGACACGCTCGTGCTCGATAGCCTTAGGCTGTGCTCGATTCTGCTCGTCACACACGGTCGTGCTCGATAACTTAGGCCGTGCTTGATTCTGCTCATCACACATGGCCGTGTGGTCTGCCCGTGTGCGACAGTCCAGGCCGTGTTGATTTCTGAGGTAGGCCCATTTTGTCCCTTTTTGGCCCGTTTCTCGTTCTTTTCGACTCCCTAGGCTCTCTTAAGTGTAAAACATGAAATTAAGGGATTAGGAGCATCGAATTCATCAAATCTAATGAAAATTCATCCAAAAATAAGGCAAGCATGGGGTTAAAATATGTATAAATTATGGTTTATCAAATATCCCCACACTTAAGCCTTTGCCTGTCCTCAAGCAAAATCCTCAACTCACAATTAAAATTAACTTCCTCGATTCATAATTCTTATCAATAATGTCTTATCATAATTCACAGATAATTCATACATTGATAATTTAACTAAAAGAGTCCTAAAGATTCAGACAATCTAAGTCATAAATTTTTATAGCACGAAAACATAGGTGTTTCCCCTTACCTAAATAATCACCTTTAATTCAAAATTGACAAGAATTGTCATCCTCACTAAAGATTCACTCAAATCACTCAAAGTGTTTAAGGTTCAGATTAAGCACTCAAAAGTCAAACATAAAAAGTTATTACCATAAGCTTGCATGAAAATCAAATCTCCACCACTATAAAATGAGATGATACAAAAATCAAAAGGTCTTCAAAAGGGTTGTAATGTGGCTTGGTTTAGAGGTGTGGATAAAGGCTGAATTAGAGAGTTAGAATCGAGATCAAATTGACAATTTACCTAACTAGAAAAATGGACTAATACTAAATAATTACATCAATTAAAAACTTATCACTGATAACACGAGCTTCTTCTCAAAATGTAGAATTAATTGTTAAGCTCAAATAACATAGAACTAATAATGAATATATTTTCAAATTTTTTTTAAGAATAAGAATTTACAATAATAAGAGAATTTAACAACCGAAATAAAGAACATAGTTAGGCAACTGCTCAAATAAAATCTCGACAAAAAGGGGTTAATTCAATAGGGAAAATTCTTAATGAATCAAAAAGGGTGAGTTTTGGGTTAATATTAAGGGTAAATCAATAAACGGTTTATCAGGATTCAAAGGGGTTCACTAGGGGTTAATTATGAAGGTAGGCTTTTTATTGAGTAAGTGGGTTAAATCCTAAGTGCCTTTATCATCTCAGTATATCAAATCAAGGGTGTGGTCTCGACATGCATAATCGAAGCAAGTTCTAGAATAACAAATCAATATTGACACACTCATAATCAATAAAGTGAGCAAGAAAAGAATATGCTCTAAAAGGCTCAAAATCTCACAAAAATTATGGTTTTTGATGTCAACCTTGCAAATTTCAAACTTCAAAGTAATATTTAAATTTAGGGAAACAACCTATTAATATTTTTTATTATGAAAATAGACTTATCATGCTTGATTCTCTAATATCTTAAAGTTTAAACCATCGATGCACAATTACCTATGACTTAATCCAAAACATATCAATAAAAATAATAAATCACTAAAAGTTTCATTTTAATAGTAATATGAGAAAATTACTTAAGAACAAGACATAATTCAGGGATTTTCTGATAATCAATTAAATAACCTCCCCACACTTAAAATGTACATTGTCCTCAATGTACAAAGATAGATAATAGCAATATAGTAATAAAATCACATGATAGGGAGAGAAGTGAAACTTCCTGAATTTTGGATGGAGTCAATGAAAAGAAACCTACTGAATGTAGCAGAGGTGAAGGTGGGGGAGGATACTCCGGTAGCACCTTGAACCTTTTGAAATCGAGTTTGATGAAGCAGATGGCATAAACTTATGGTACCCTGAGCTAAATCTAAATGGCATGAAGAATAAGAACAAAATAGAAAATAAAAATAAAATAAATACATAATGAAAAATAGATATGATTCTAAAGGGGAAAAAAATGACCAACGGTGGCAAGGATGGTGGTTGGTGTGGTGGCGGTGCAAAGAAGAAATAAGGGAAAGGGGGAAAGGAAAAAGAAGGAAGGAAGACAATGGGAAAAGAAAAGGGAAAAGAGGGCTTTCGGTTGGGGAAGAAGGGAGGAGGGAAGAAAGTGGAGGAGGAGAGCGGTGGTCGGAAAGGGGTGCGGTGGCTAGGGTTTGGGGGAAGGAGATTTGGGGAAAAAAGTGAACAAAAGAAGGGGGTTTAAATAGAGATTAGGACACATGGTAGCGACGCACGCCCGTGTTCCCTGGGTGTGTTAGGTCACACGGCCGAATCACACGGCCGTGTGATGCTTCTTTCGTTTATCACACGCCTGTGTAGAGGTTTCCACGCCCATGTTGATTGATCAGTATCGACCACGGCCCGTGTGCTTTACTCAGTATTCCCACGGTTTGGGGGCACGGTCGGGTGGGTTTATCAACATCCCGTGTTCTTTAGTCAGTGTCGACCACGGCCGCATCACACGGCCGTGGCATTTTATCGTAGCCCGTGTTTTGGGGAAAATTTCGTCCTGTTTCCACACGGTCTCCGCCACGCCAATGTCCTTTCCCGTGGTGTTCACACGGCCATGGCCACATCGTTCGTGTGCAAGGCCGTGTGGGTAGGAAAACCTGTGCCTATTTTTTGGTTAGTTTTTAGTTAGATGCTAAAAATCGAAAATATGGACGTTAGTGATGTTAGTGCTCGGGTTGCCTCCCAAGAAGCGCTCGTTTAAAGTCTTAAGCTAGACTTACCTCTCATTCGCATACTCATGGTGGTTTGAGAAGTTGACACTCCTCTCTCCTGCTATCAGTTCTATTATCACTATACAGTTTGATTTGAGTAGTGTTTACCTTAAAAGTGTCGAACTTAGGATGAGTTACCTCGACCGTTCTGTATGGAAAGACCTTGAGTACCGTAAAAGGAGTCGTTTCATTTGCTTTAAGCCCTGATGTGGTAATTCGAGGATCGATTGCATCTAACAGTACCTGATCTCCAACCTTGAAGTGATTTGCTTTTCCTTTAAGCTCGTCATGGAGTTGCCTCGGTTTCGCTTAGTGTGTTCTTGGTTTTTCCTTGGCATGTGTCCTCCACTCGTCTAGTTCATCGATCTGAAGCCTTCGCTCCTCTTAAGTTATTTCATTGTTGGTACGAGAACTAGGACGTGGCTCATTTGTGTATTTCTGAGGTGCTTCCTGAAAAGATGGTTGAACCGAATGGTTATTAATAGAATTTTTGTGCTCACCTTTATTACTCGATGTCCTAACCGAGTCACGAGCTTGAAGGGTGATCGTGTCGTCACCTACACGAAGTGTGAGTTCACCTGTACCAACATCAATTCTAGTTTTAACAGTTGCTAAAAAGGGTCGCCCTAGAATTAAAGGTGCATTACTGTCCTCATCCATATCTAGAACAACGAAGTCAACTGGGAATATAAATTTATCAATTTTTATAAGCACATCCTCAACAATTCCCCTAGGAAATCTAATAGTTTTATCTGCGAGTTGAATACTCATCCTAGTTTGTTTAGGTTTCCCAAGACCTAGTTGCTTAAACATTTTATAGGGCATGACGTTAATACTCGCCCCTAAACCAGCTAGAGCATGTTTAACATTTAAACTACCAATTAAACAAGGAATAGTAAAACTCCCTGGATCCTTTAATTTATCGGGTAGTTTATTCTATAAAATGGCTGAGCAAACTGCGTGTAACTCCACGTGCGACACATCATCTAACTTTCGCTTGTTTGCTAGAAGCTCCTTCAAAAATTTGACTGAGTTGGGCATCTGCGAAAGAGCTTCAATAAACGGTAAGTTAATATGTAGTTTTTTTAAAAATTTAAGAAATTTACCGAATTGTTCATCTGTGCAGTCTTTCTTCATCGCGTTAAGGTATGGTACACGAGGTACATACTCTTTACTTACCAGTTTTTGTGTATTGTGGCTTTCCCAATCCTTACCTTTACTTACCACAGGTTCTTGCCTCGGTTCAAATTTAGATTCTACTAACCCTTCGTTGTCACACATTATGATGGCATTGAGTTACTCCCTTGGATTAGGTTCAGTATTACTTGGCAAGCTACCTTGTGGTCGTTCTGAGATCAGCTTTGCAAGCTGACCTATTTGGTTTTCGAGCCCTTGAATCGATGCATGCTGATTTGTTAGTGTTGTTTCAGTGTTTTGAAAATGGGTTTCTGACACCGAGATGAATTTAGTTAGCATCCCCTAAAGGTTCGGCTTCTTCTCCTGTGGGTAGGGTTGTTGTTGAAAGCCTGGAGGGGGTTGTTGTCTCTGATTTCCTTGACCACCCCATGAAAAATTGGGATGGTTCCTCCAACCTGGATTGTAAGTGTTACTATAAGGGTTATTTTGAGGTCTAGAATTATTACCCATATAGTTCATCTGTTCACTTTCTATGCCAGGGTTGTGGGATGGATATTCTATATTGCTCATTCCTCCTCCATTCGTGTCGCACTGCATCACTGGATGTACCTGCGAAGAACCACATAAACCATCAATCTTTTTATTTAAAAGCTCTACCTGGTTTGATAGCATGGTGACTGCATCGAGGTTGAAAACATCGGCTGCCTTTGTTGGCTTCATCCTCATAACTTGCCACTGATAGTTATTCAGTGACATCTCTTTAATGAATTCATAAGCAGCCTCAGGTGTTTTGTTATTTAGTGTACCGCTGGCGGCTGCATCAATTAATTACCGAGTTGAGGGGTTCACACCATTGTAAAAGGTTTGAACCTGTAGCCATAATGGTAACCCGTGGTGAGGGAATCTTCTCAATAGATCCTTGTATCTCTCCCATGCATCGTAAAGTGTTTCTAAATCCATCTGCACAAAAGAAAAGATATCATTCCTCAACTTAGCCATTTTAGCCGGTGGAAAATATTTAAGTAAAATTTTTCGGTCATTTGTTCCCATGTAGTTATTGATCCTCATGGTAACGAGTTAACCACTGTTTAGCTTTGTTCCTCAACGAGAAGGGAAACAACCGAAGGTGAATGGCATCGTCAGAAACGCCATTTATTTTGAAAGTATCACAGAATTCTAGAAAATTTGCTAAATGAGTATTTGGGTCTTCATCCTGCAAATCATCAAACTGAACAAACTGTTGAATCATTTGAATAGTGTTAGGATTCAGTTCAAAATTATTTGCAGTAATAGCAGGTCTAATAATACTCGATTCAGCCCCAGTTAAATTGGGCTTAGCATAATCGTACATAGTACAAGGAGCGGGATTTTTAGCAACCACCGGGGGTAGCGGATTATTATCATCCATCTCTTTGGTAGTATTAGTATCCTCCTCTTGCTCGTCCTCTATGTATTGTAAGCTTCACCTTATCTCTCTTCGGTTTCTACGAGCTATATTTTCTATCTCACTGTCGTAAAGCAAAGATCCTGACGGGTTTCTTCTAGTCATAAACTAGAGACACCTGCCAAAAACAAAGAAAAAGTAAAATTAGAAAAAGTAAAAATAAGAATAAAAATTAAATTGCAATAAATAAAAAATGGCTAAAGTAATAAAAATTTAGTGTTCCTAATATCTTAGTCCCCGGCAACGGCGCCAAAAACTTGATGTGTCTCTAACTAACTATGATCACAATAAAGGCAAGCGCACCTATCGTTTAATAGTATAGTTATGGTAAGACCAGAAATATCGTATCCACAAGGACCAAGAGTATTAGTAATTACTATCTTCCTATTATCTAGCCTAAGAATTGGAGTGAATTATTTCGAACTATTAATTAAAAGCACGACAGAGAATGAATTGGGAAAATACTTTTTAGACAACTTTATGAGATAGACAATACCCAAGGAAGAATCCACCTAGACTTCACTTATTACTTTTGATTCATACGATCTATTCACTTGACTTAATCTGTACAAATCCCTGATTTATGTTAATATCTCTTTCAAGACTAAAAACAACTAACTCTAGGTTGATTAATTGAAATCTCTTTCTAATTAAAACCCCTATTGTCGCATTAACTCGATCTATGGACTTCCTTATTAGATTTGACTCTAATCCGGTAGATTTTTGTCATCATATTTCTAGGGTTGCAATCAACTCCACTTAATTGTGTTGATCTACTCTTAAACAGGAACTTTTGCTCCTATGAATAAGCACATTCAACTTGAATCAATAACCTGAATTATCAAAACAAGAATAAGAACTCACAATTAAGAATAAGAACAAGTATTTATCTTATAAATCAAATAATAATAAGATCCGTCTTAGGATTCATCCTCCCTAGGTATTTAAGGAGTTTAGTTCATACTGATAGAGGGACACATCATAGAATAGGAAAAACAACAAAACATAAGAAAACCCAAAAACTGTAAGAGAAATTGATAGGAGATCTTCAGTCTTGATGGAGATCCTTCTTCCGAGCTGCTCCCGATGGTTGTCTTCAAATATTTTCTGCCTTCTACTCTGCGTCCCCCCTTAGGTTACTCCCTAGGGTGTTTATATAGGCTTTGGAACACTTTTCTTGTGGGCTATTCCGAATAGAATTAAACTTAGGTTCGGCAGGGACACGCCCGTGTGACACGCCCGTGCTCGATAGCCTTAGGTCGTGCTCGACTCTGCTCGTCACACACGGTCGTGCTCGATTCTGCTCGTCACACACGACTGTGTGGTCTGCTCATGTGCGACAGTCTAGGCCGTGTTGATTTCTGAGGTAGGCCCATTTTGTCCCTTTTTGGCCCATTTCTCGTTCTTTTCGACTCCCTAAGCGCTCCTGAGTGTAAAACATGAAATTAAGGGATTAGGATCATCGAATTCATCAAATCTAATGAAAATTCATCCAAAAATAAGGCAAGCATGGGGTTAAAATATGTATAAATTATGGTTTATCACTTATGATGACCAACATCCGTAACTTGCAAGCATTTGCACTATACATTCAGAAGAATGATATCAAATTTGATCTGTTTTTCGGAAATGGAAAAACAGGTATCTGTATTCACACTGATGTTCCTTGCAAAACACATATATCCTTCTTTTATGTATTTTTTAGATTATGTAAATTGAGAGTATCGGTCCACTTGGATTTGGATTTCTTTTTTCTTCTGCATGTCGTTAATTATTTATCCTTTGTGTTTTCAAGATCAGATATGAGTTTGACTTTCTAAGAGAAGCCAATGCTATGGAGAGAATTTGCTATTTCTTATACGAGAGTAACATATAGAGCTATGAGTTTTTGAATAACATAAAATGAGGAATGGCTTTTGAGACAAAGGGATTACGGATCTTAGCTCCTTTTGTATTTATGTCGAGTTTTCTTCATGTTTTTGAATAACATAAAGAACTGTGAGTTTTTGAATAACATAAAATCAATTACTATGGTTTTTGAATAACAAAGGACTATGAGTTTTGATTTTTTTATTTCACATATGAAAAGAACTAATGTTACTAAAATTTAGTGATTTTTATGTAAAATTTGAAGGTTTTTATTTCACCAAAAGATTGCTATAAATAATTAATTTATTAAAGAGTATACATATTATTATAAAGGATAAAATAAAATATAAAAAATATGTTTTGTAACGTCTCGAATTTTGGGCCAAGAGGTATGGGGTCTTGGGCATAGGGGCAGTGAGGGGTCGCACATATGTAGTGAGTTGTGCAATTTATTGACAAGAATGGGCATGCTGGTCTAGTGGATAAGTGGGGTGTTATTATGCTTGAGGTCCTGTGTTCGAATCCTTGTGTGAGCTAGGGAGATATTTTGTGCACTTTTTTCATTTAGATATTATTTTATTATAATAATTATTTGATATTTTTGTTATGTTAAAAATTATTTTTTATTATTTTTATTATTTTTATTTTTATTTTGTATTTTGACGTTTCTTCTCCCTTGTCCTCTGTAACACCCCAAATCCGGCCCAAACACTACAACCGGATCTGGTATGTCACTTAAGAGATTTTGGAAGAACATGTCGTATTTTCAGAAAAACTATTTTTTTCCTAAAGTTTATCTTCTTATTCGAGAGAAATTTAATAGTTGATAGTTTAAATAAAATATGCCTTTATAAATTAAAAACCCAAATTTAAATAGATACATTAGTTCAATAAGAATTTAAATAACTAAAAGTAATTAAAGCCCAAAATAAAACAAAACATAAACTAGTGGCCCACAGCCTTATTACAACGAGATTTAAAATCCATTAATTAAAAATATAAAGTATTAACTTGAGACTTTTTGCTGGATCCAGATGGTATTTTGCATGGCCACCTTGCTCTCCTCTCCAGCCCGGTCCGATGCACTAAGTGTCACCTGAAATTGTTAAATAATTGGTTGAGTCGCGAGACTCAGTGTGTAACCCTCATGCACCATTAGATTTTGGCCTTAAGCCCATAAAACAGATTAATAATTCCATTTATAAAAAAAAATAACAAATAATATGCAAGGCCCAACCCGCTTGCCTAGGTTTCCATCCGCTACACGCCCCGCACCAACCATTCACGCCATTGGGGATTTCTACAATCGACCCACATCGCTACACGCCAAGATGGCGATCATGTCGCTTCATCAACATATGATGGCCGAAGCCCTTATAATGAGATCACGTCATTAGCCACTACAACATATAACAGATCACGGTATAAACCGCTACACATATAACATATAACTTCCTCCTTTCATCAACCCAACCCATGCATTCATAAAATCAATATGCTTTTATCATATAAAGTCAAACATTCACTGACCTGGTGATTTGCTTCACCCTTTTCGGGTTTCCAACATTAAACCGAGATATCGGTATTTATCACAACATATAAACTTATGAGCATACATTAATAATCAGATCTAGATGGTGGGGAAGTATTACACACCTGATATCGCGAAATCCAATATTCTTAGTAGATGTCCTTGCTATCCGGATCTATTATCCTCAATGTAAAGCCTTGCTCAAAAGCCGGAAAAATACACAAGGATTTAGCCCCTTCAACAATCGGCCAAGGTTAATAAATCCCAAATTACACGTTAAAACTAATAGATCCCTTACCTTGAAATACCAAAAGTAACACGATTCTATAACTTAGAGATCTATGCGATTGACTCCACTAAAGTTCCCTTGATTTCGGCACAAGTAGGCACCACGTATAATTCGGCAATCACATGAGATGAGATCTAGGATTTCGGCTTTTAGGAAAATCTCGAGAAAAAGTATGAACAAGAGAAGGCAGATGTGTCTTTGGCTTTTAAAATACTTGAGTGAGGAGTTTCGGTTTCTGACAGGAAAAGAGAAGAAGAAAAGAAAACAAGGAAGAGACTTGAAGATTTCGGCTAGGAAGAAAAAGAATGGAAAGAGTTTCGCTTTTGAATCAAAGTGAAGATAAGGGAATAGGCTTAGAGATTTTGGCTTTTGCAGAGAATGAAGAAGAAGATGGAACTTTAGGAGTTTTGGCTTTTACTCAGAGAAGAAGAGAAAAGAATGAGAGAAAAACCCAAATGCTGAAATTGAAGAGATATTCCCCCTATTTATAGAAATTTTGGCACTTACCTAACCTTGCAGATAAGTCCTATCTTTTCTCCTTTATCTTAATCTACTAGCTCATCTAAAAGAGACTTAATTATCTCTAACTCCTCCTCCTTTATCAGCATATTATCCACATATTTTAATCATTAAAATCCCTAAATTTTAGCCTTTATCCGCTTATTATCTACATAAAATAAATTCCTAAATAATAGCCTTTATCCGCTTATTATCCACATATTTTAAACATAGATACTACCTTTTAAACCCTATAATGCCCAAACAGATATTTTTTTAATCAAGGCCTCTAATTAACACATTAACTATTTAATCTGGATGTTACTACCCAAGTCTCATTTCCAACTAACATTAATTTTCACCACTTTGCTTTCATTTGCGCACTCTAATTCTAAAGTCAAAATAAACACTTAGTATACTATGGTAGGGTACGCACATACCAGATTCGCATCTAAAGTGTCCTCGTCCCCCTTGTACTCATGCTATCGGTTCGCGTTTATCTGATTAAAATTTTTATGAATTATTGGTTTTCTTCCACTGATTATCCACGAACAATCTTATGATTAGTAGCTTTAAGAGTAGTTCTTTCGAATTCGCAATTCAGTCTCAAGTTCACCTTTCCTAGTTCTAATAACTACATACATTCAACCATCAACATACAGACAACATCCATGCACCCACATTCAACACATAGGGGTATTTTCGTTATTCCACTACCCATGGGTATTTTTCGTAATTTTATCCTACAGGGGTATTTTCGTAATTTTCAAAATAGAGTTCCTTGTTGATTTCGTGAAATAAGGGTATTTTGGTAATTTTGCAATCAAGGGTACTTTGGAAATTTTGAAATCCGAGGGTATTTCGGTAATTGTACAAACCAGGGGTATTTTGGTCATTTGACAAAACGAGGGTAGGTTGGTAATTTTTTTCTAACCAGGGATATTTCGATGTTGTTGTTGTTGCTTTTTTTTTTACGGAAAAATTTCGTTGACTATGTAAATCGGGGTATATTTGCAAATCATGGGTATCTTGGGTTTTTTTTTTCCAAAACAAGGGTTTCTAGCAATTTTGTAAAGATAAGGTATTTGGTCCCTTTCGGGTTTTAATTATAGATTTTGGCCCGTCAACAAGTCCTCGTGGCTAGGGTGAACAAATACTACGCACTGTAGGATTCCAAACAAGAGGAGGTGAGTCACTAGGGATCGCTTAAATACTGTGCTCTTAGGATCCTTCCTAGACATGCGTATGACGGTTACCACACCCTAGTCTTGTGGATCATTAACGGGTTTGTTTAGTGAAATTAAGTTTTATGACATTTTAAGAAGTGGTTTGAACTAAGCCTAGAGTCCATCAAGTTCTAATTCTAACTAATCTACGTCCCACTAGGCCCATTAAGCCCACATATACAAAGATCATACAATGGTTTGAGTACTTACCAGCGGACTTGGGCCGAGACGCAGTGCCATGCCGAGCTAACAGATCTGTTATTACTTAAAGACATCCATATTTCAAAAGCCCATTTTAGAAAACGTTTTGAGCCCAAAACCCCCAGAGCCGAAGTTTTGAACCAGGGCTCGATACCAATTTGTAACACCCCAAACCCGGCCTAAACGCTACAACCGGATCTGGTATGTCACTTAAGAGATTTTGGAAGAACATGTCGTATTTTCGTAAAAAAATATTTTTTTCCTAAAGTTTATCTTCTTATTCGAGAAAAATTTAATAGTTGATAGTTTAAATAAAATATGCCATTATAAATTAAAAACCCAAATTTAAATAGATACATTAGTTCAATAAGAATTTAAATAACTAAAAGTAATTAAAGCCCAAAATAAAACAAAACATAAACTAGTGGCCCACAGCCTTATTACAACGAGATTTAAAATCCATTAATTAAAAATATAAAGTATTAACTTGAGACTTTTTGCTGGATCCAGATGGTCTTTTGCATGGCCACCTTGCTCTCCTCTCCAGCCCGGTCCGATGCACTAAGTGTCACCTGAAATTGTTAAATAATTGGTTGAGTCGCGAGACTCAGTGTGTAACCCTCATGCACCATTAGATTTTGGCCTTAGACCCATAAAACAGATTAATAATTCCATTTATAAAAAAAATAACAAATAATATGCAAGGCCCAACCCGCTTGCCTAGGTTTCCATCCGCTACACGCCCGTATCCAGCCATTCACGCCATTGGAGATTTCTACAATCGACCCACACCGCTACACGCCAAGATGGCGTCATGTCGCTCATCAACATATGATGGCCAAGCCCTTATAATGATCACGGCATTAGCCGCTACAACATATAATGATCACGGTATAAATCGCTACACATATAACGTATAACTTCCTCCTTTCATCAACCCAACCCATGCAATCATAAAATCAATATGCTTTTATCATATAAAGTCAAACATTCATCGACCTAGTGATTTGCTTCACCCTTTTCGGGTTTCCAACATTAAACCGAGATATTGATATTTATCACAACATATAAACTTATGAGCATACATTAATAATCGATCTAGATGGTGGGGGGAAGTATTACACACCGATATCACGAAATCCAATATTCTTAGTCGATGTCCTTGCTATCCAGGATCTATTATCCTCAATGTAAAGCCTTGCTCAAAAGCCGGAAAAACACACAAGGATTTAGCCCTTCAACAATCGGCCAAGGTTAATAAATCCCAAATTACACGTTAAAACTAATAGATCCCTTACCTTGAAATCCCGAAAGTAACACGATTCTATAACTTAGAGATCTATGCGATTGACTCCACTAAAGTTTCCTTCAGATTTCGGCACAAGTAGGCACCACAGAAGTAATTCGGCAATCACATGAGATAAGATCTAGGGATTTCGACTTTTAGGAAAATCCCAAAAAAAGTATGAACAAGAGAAGGCTGATGTGTCTTTGGCTTTTAAAATACTTGAGTGAGGAGTTTGGTTTCGACAGAAAAGAGAAGAAGAAAAGAAAACAAGGAAGAGACTTGAAGATTTCGGCTAGGAAGAAAAAGAATGGAAAGAGTTTCGGCTTTTGAATCAAAGTGAAGATGAGGGAATAGGCTTAGAGATTTCGGCTTTTACAGAGAATGAAGAAGAAGATGGAACTTTAGGAGTTTTCGGCTTTTACTCAGAGAAGAAGAGAAAAGAATGAAAGAAAAACCCAAATGCCAAAATTGAAGAGATATTCCCCCTATTTATAGAAATTTTGGCACTTACCTAACCTTGCAGATAAGTCCTATCTTTTCTCCTTTATCTTAATCTACTAGCTCATCTAAAAGAGACTTAATTATCTCTAACTCCTCCCTCCTTTATCAGCATATTATCCATATATTTTAATCATTAAAATCCCTAAATTTTAGCCTTTATCTGCTTATTATCTACATAAAATAAATTCCTAAATAATAGCCTTTATCTGCTTATTATCCACATATTTTAAACATAGATACTACCTTTTAAACCTTATAATGCCCAAACAGATAATTTTAATCAAGGCCTCTACCTAAGCTTGAGCCCAATTTGGACCCCTAACACTTAAATTAACACATTAAACATATCCACCCATTAAACGCATAGGCCCAAAAATTCAGGATGTTACATCCTCTCTGTTTTTCTTTCTTTTGTTTTTTTCTTATTACTCAAACGTTTTTAACTGCAGTTTCGAGATTGTTGCTCCTCCACCGTTCTCTTCGACGTCAAATCAAGTGTGGGATTCGAATTTGGTTACTACTTTCTATTTTTAAATCGATTGCTATCTTGTTTTAAGAATCCCTTTCCTTCGGCCTTTTGTAGTTATGCATTACCCCTTCGTTTTTGAGTTTTTAGACGATAGAAGTGAAGGGAAATCGTTGTTTTCTAATCTATGTTGATAGGGTAAAGGTTAGGGACTGTTATAGTGGCCAAGACGGTTTTCTCTGGGCTGAATTGGGGTGGTTTTGTAGCCTCCCCGACGGCCACACGGGCGTGTGCCGAGGCACACGGTCGTGTGGATTTGTGAATTAGGGTTTCCGACCGATTTTGGGTGCCACACGGCCTGGCCACACGGGCGTGTGGCTAATTTAGGGATTTTTGTCGAAATCCACACGACCGTGTCCTCTGAGCACACGGGCGTGTGAGTTTGGGTAATTAGGGATTTGGAGTCACACGGCCGTGTGATAGATTTTGGAAAATTAGGGTTCCCACACGGGCGCGTGTGCCGACACACACGGCAGTGTGACTAATTTGGGGCCTAGGGATTCCATACGGGCGTGTGTTATGGGATACACGGCCATGTTTGATGGCCACATGGGCATCTTACACCTTCACACAGGCGTGTGACACCTTCACACGGCCGTGTCTGCCCTGCACCTAATATTAGGGAAATTAGACAGTGAGTTACACGGCCCATTCACACGGCCGTGTCCCTGCACCACACGGGCGTGTGCCTCTGACACACGGTCGTGTGCCACCCCTCACACGGGCGTTTGGATCCCTACACGGCCTGGATTGCTCCACACGGCTGGAGCATACGGTGTGTGGCCCTAACTCGCCAAATTCTGATTTTAGGGCAAATCGAATGCCATTGTGAGTCTATGTGTTCCAACCCCTCGACTAAGCTTACTGAGGGTGAATACGATTCTGTTCTAACTTCGAATTATGTACTACTTGTAAGTGAATGTGTGCTATGCTAGGTACTGAATCTGAATGCATAAGTGTGCACGTTTCTGTAACTGATTGACTGACTGTAAGTGACTGCTTCTGAATGACTGCTTGAAATTGTATTCTGAATTGGTGCATCTACATTCATACATCTGCATACATATATTTGCATACATACATCTGCATATAAAGTATTTTGGGTTGGGATTTTGAAGAGAAGAAAGATTTACGATTTGGCAGTTTAACTGCATACTGAAGCCCTAATACCCAGAGGGTCGAGGGCAGTCCCAATACCCTGAGGGTCATAGACGATTTGACTGTACTGCGGATTTTCACACTACACTGTACAGCACATACGTCAGCATCGTTGCGTATCATTGACTGATCTGGTAGTTTTACTGCAACTCATCAATATAGTAGATTACCGCATTACACTGTACCGCATGTACGTTAGCTACTCTACGTACCACTATCTGATCTGGCAGTTCATACTGCATGTCTGTACTACGTTTTACTGTATTGCATAATACAGCTTATACGCTAGTTTTGCTGCATAATTTATGAGATCGCGGTTTATTCGCACAATCGTTAGCCCCAATTTCCAGAGGGTCGAGGGTGGTCCCAATTCCCTGAGGGTCGAGGACATCGCTGATGATCATCGTTGTCGGGCAACCCGGGATGACATCCTATGGAGTATAAGGTTGGATGGGCTTTTCGAGGTCCTACTCGAGTGCGTGGATGGGTGGGTTGATTAAATCCCCACAGAAGTGTAGGGTTGACGGAGATGGTGTGTTGGCTGGATGGGTGGGTTATTTTATAACTCATTTGCACTCATATGCATCTGAATGAATCTATGTGACTGAATGTAACTGTACTACTCGACTGAAATGTCTAATTGATCAGTTTGGCTGAATGTGATACTATGAATGAATGTGATAATATGACTTAATGTGTTACTGATCGACTGAAAGGCACGTGTGCCTATGCAATTTCTGTAGACTTTCTCTATAAATATCTGACTGAACTGTTATTGTGATAGTGTGACTGACTTGTGAACTGTTGCTATTGTATTTGAATAGCACGTGAGGTTAGGTGTGTCTGCTTGTTCCATATGACTGTAAGGTACATATGGTGTGTGTTTGATGTTGGGTGAACTCGCTTAACTGTTATCTGTCTTTAAGTGTGTTCTTCTTCTGAAATGCTTCTAGTTCCCTATTTTTGTTTCTGTAGTTAACTGATTTTGATTTCACACTGAGCTCGAGTAGCTCACCCCTCTTCTGTTTCCCTTTTCGTGTACGCAGATTTTTGGGTTCGGATCTTTGGACTCGATGACGAGGAGGACTCGGACGATCTTGGTGGAAATAAGTTATAAGCTTTTATTTTCAGGTTTAATTGTTATTCATTTAAGTTGAACTGTAAAGTTTCATAATACTGTGGTACAACTTTTGTTTTAAGTTTTAATTCGTAAGTGTTATACTGTTGAACTTACTTGGGAATTTAAATGATTAAACGTTTTTGAATTGATTCGGGATAAACGTTTTCGGAATTAAATTTTTAAACGACTTGATTTGTAAAATTTTCTCACGATCACTTTAGTGATCAATGTAGCGTTTCGAATTCGGTCTAGACTTCTAGGCCGGGTTTGGGGTGTTTCATGTTTTCTATTAAAATTGACTATTAAAATAAAATATTATTAGAGGATTATCATATCGTATGTTAAACTCATTTTTATATTGGCGATTGTGACCTAAGAGAACGGGTGAGAGGCTAGATTAAAACAAATATATTAGGCATTGAAATATTCTTAATAATAATTTTATATTAAAATTATTATTAATAATTATTAATAATTATATTAAGAATGTTATTAAATTATATATTATTTTATTAAATTGTATTTAATAATAATTATGTTAAAATATGATTAAATTATTTATTTTTATTTTTATTAAAATATATTTAACAATAATCTTATTAAAATTTAATAACAATAATCATCTACCTACAAAAATTCTGCTAAGGGTACTTTGGTCATTTAAGCCTTTATCCTTATACTATTACAACATCTATTCCATTCAACCAAACACAAGAATTCTATTACAGCTCTATTCCATTCCATTCAACCAAACAATTGAATTACTGATTACACGCTCTATTCCATTACAACTCTATTCCATTACAGCTATATTCAATTACAGCCCTATTCCATTACAGTGAACCACAATTTATTCAATTTAGTCTGTTAACTAGGAACTAGCTTAATTTTTTTATTTAGAGCTTCGAATTAAAATTTGATTTCACATATATTCATTAGGGACCTCTTACTTTATATTTTTACCAAAAATTCATAACAATTTTTCATTTTATTCAATTTGATACCTAATGTATGAAACTAACAATTAAGCTTTACAATTGAGTCCTTTTCATAAATTAAGCTTAATTTCTATCAAATTCACACCAAATTCATTCATTTCTCAACAATAACATTTTAAAAAAATTAACAATTTTATAGATTGGTACATGGGCTAGCTAAATCAAGCTCTCATGATTCAATTTCTATAAAAATAAAAGAAAAATGGCTAGGGACTTACTTGAAATTGGATGGTCGAATGTTTGGCACCTAAAACTTTTTTTTTCTTTGGCTTTCACGACTTGAGGAAGAAAATGATAACATCTTTCACTAAGCTTTGGCTTTTATATTATGATTATTTCATTAATTAATTTTAATTAGTATAATTAATCTAGTTTAATCAAATTTAATCATGTTTAAGTTAAGTTAATGACATCTTACATCATCTTCCATTATCAACTACTCAAAATTGGCTTATTAGCCATTTTGGTCCTTTGGATAATTGTTATTTAAGTCCCTTAGCCTTTTCCTAATTAAAAATCTATAGCGATTAAACTTTTACAATTTTGTCCCTAGGTCTAAATTAAATTTTGGCTAAGTTACTTATCCAAATTTCAATTCATCTATACACTAACTCTGTAAATATCCCTATTTAATATTTACAGACTCGGTTTATGGAAACCATGTTCTGAAACCATATTTTTCGACACCACTGGAAACCAGGTCGTTACATACATTATGTCAAACACCCTTCATCTATAAGCATCGCATTTAAAACGAAATTTCTAGAATTGGTACAAAAACTTTTCATTTTCCCAACAAAGGGAAGCATTTCTTTATTCTCAGACATTTGAATAAGAAGATAATCTCATAGAAGGCCACTTTTTAACCTGTTATTCAACTTAGTAGGGCTATAGTTATATTCCTCTACCACCGAGACACATGCCAACATCACAGGCAACATTGGCCTCTTGTTGACCCTGCTTGAGAAAATGTCTTGCCAAGACCACCTGCCATAATCAAGAGAGCACCAACCACTCGGTCTCCCCATAAAGGCAAACACCTGCTTTTAGATGAGAATACTTCTCAAGTGTGAACACATCCTCGAGGCATAGGCATAGCAACCTTATACTAATCGAATGAATAACAGAACGGGGCCCACCATAAATATCCTTTATGCACTTGGTGGGGCTAGACACCTATTTTGCCAGGTCATGCTAGTGGACAAGAGGATCTCTCCTATAAATACCTTTCCAGCAATGAAGAAGCGATTCGACATTTTCAACCCTAAAATTACTTTGAGCAAATATCTCATCTTCTAACAGTCAACTTGTCCTCTTATTCCTTTTCATTCTCCACCTCTTTAGGTGAACTGGCCTTCACACCACGACCACTTACTCCTCGTTATGTTCTCATTACTCTCCTCTTTTGTTGCACTTTGTATTAACAATTTATATTCTTTTCATCAAAATGATCAATTATATTCTTTCTTTTTTGAAAAATATTTTGCATACTCATACAAATTTTTATTTTCCTTTGTTAATTTTTAATAATATAATTATTTCCAGGGGCATCTCAAGGTAAAACAAGTAAAGCCCTTGCTTTAAGCCCCTGAAAGATATAAGCCCCATATGTGTGTGTGTGTGTGTGTGTTTGTGTAAGTCATAACTACCTATTAAATAGAAGTTTAAACATTTTTGTATTGAAAGTTGAACCAAACTTATGTACATTTATTTATATCTTCCATATCATCAAAAGGGGAAAAAGCATTTGTTACTGCTTTACAATTTTCATATTTAACTATTATAATTTAACAACTCTTGTATATATTAAAACTTAACATACCTAGGCCTAGTAGCAACAAAGTAGTAGAAGCTGAAAAGCCAACATTAAAAGAAGGAAACTTATTGGTCGATGATGAGGCTTTGGAAAGTGATTTTTTATGGATTCCCAATTAAAAGTTATCTACCATAATTAAACCAATCAAATAACACATTTTCCTTTTGCACCCAGTATTTTAATTCTCTTATTCTCATAAAAATTCTTAGCTTTGTAAAAGTTTTTAATGTTTATTGGCCTCAAAATTGAAACCTTCTCATACATTTGTCAAGAATCAAGATTGAAGAATATCTCTTTGAATTTATTTGGTGATCATTGGCAATGAACTTCTAACTAGGTTATATTATTCTAACTTTGAAAGTTATATTACTAGTTTATATTTACTTAACTCGGATTATTGGTTTGTTTGAACTTAATTTTTTATATATAATCAATATTATTGTTTATATTAGCCCTTTAATAGATACTGAGAGAAGGTGCCTTGTACAAAAAATTAAAAATATATAAACTAAAAAATATGAATCTGGTTATTCAAAACTTAAAAAAGAAAATAAAAGTTAAAGCATTAATAAAATCACAAAAGGTAGCTCTTGATATATTTGAAACAACCTCTAAAAAAGTAGATAAAAAATTATAGGTGATTGTTCCATGAATGAACAAGTTAATAATGTATATATAGAATAATGAGATTTTAGAAGAACAAGACAAAAACACTTACGTTGATCCCGAAGCTCATTACGAAGACAGCCAAGTTGAAGAATTAGATGATTCAGCTTTTAAGGCTAAAAATATCTATGATCCAAGTCAGTTGGAAAATATTGATACAAGCTTGAGAGACATTTTAGTAGAAAAAGGTCCCACTAAAGCATTTCAACTACACATTATATTCAAAAGTTGGAAAATGGAGAGAAACATGAAAGAAAATGGTTAGTTGATTGTAAAGACTTGGGCAATGTATCTTATTTTTGTTGTAAATTGTTTAATGTTATGCCTAATACAAGCAAACTAGCTAGTGAAGGTACTAATGATTAGAGAAATCTTAGTACAAATATTTAAAAAAACATGAAATTACTAATGAGCATATTACTAATATGAGTTTATGAATCGATTTAGAAATAAGATTATTAAAAAGTAAAACAATTGGTAAACATATTCAAGATAAAATAAAGAAATAAAAGGAACATTGGTGAAATGTATTAGTATTAATAATTGTTGTTGTTAGAGTTGTGTGACTCAAATCCTTGTTAAAGAAAATACAATGGTAAATGTATTAGTATGGACCATGTCGCACAAGTAGAATCCGTATAGAACTACACTTCTTCTATTTGAATTTGATTAGAATAAGGTGTTTCAACCTTTAAATATATTGCAGTTGAAACTCCTCTTATATCATTTTTTGTTTTTCAACATTAGTGAATTTCTTCTCCTCTGTCGTGGTTATTTCTCAAAATGGTTTCCACGTAAAATTTGTGTATTCTTATTTTTCTTTATTTTGTAGTCTTTTTATTGCCATTATCGACATTAGTTTTTACAATTGTATTAAAAACTCTTGGTAAAAATAATTTGGAATTTCATGGAAAAAGAAAAGCAAAAATCTATGAAGAAGGTAATGAAACTTTTTTAAGTCTAACAGAAATGATTGTTGAATTTGATCTAGTAATATAAGAACATATCCAACGCATAAAAGATGATGAGATTCTTAATCATTACCTTATCATAATATACAAAATGAATTGATAAGTTTATCGAGAAATGAAAGTAAGCTAATTTTTTTTAAAGCAAAATATTTTTCAATAATGTGTTATTGTACTCTAGATAAGCCATCAAGAGCAAATGTCTATTATATAACGATGCATAGATTTTTCATCAAGTCAAATAAAAGTCTTAGAATATTTTTTAGAATTTTTAAAAATAGATGATAAACTGAAAAATGTATTTTTGATGCTATTTTGTGGATGAATTAAAGAATATTGGACTTAATATAGATAACATAATGACAAGGAAATGATAATGGATCTAATATGAAAGGAAAACATCAACAAGTGCAAAAAAAAATATTTTTAGATATTAATCCTAGATTATTTTTCACTCCATGTGGTTGTCATGGTCTGAATTTAGTACTTTGTGATATGATTTGTTCTTGTTCTAAGCTACATCCATTTTTGGAGTACTACAATGAATATACTTATCATGTAGAACTAACGTAGATAATGGCAATATAGAATGATCGCAAAGCAATAAGAAAAAAGAAAAATAAAGCACACAGATTTTATGTGTAAAACCCTTTCGGGAAAAACCATGGGTAAAGGAGAAAAAATTCACTAATGTCGAATTAGAATAATACAAGAGGGTTTTAGACTATATCTATTTATAGGTTGAAAAACCTTATTCTAATCAATATCAAATAGATGAAGTGTAGTAAGGTTGAAAAACCTTATTCTATTCAATGTAAAATAAAAGAAGTATAGTTATATATGGATTTTACTTTTATTTTATTTTACCACTGTATTTTATTTTAACAATGATTCGAGTCATTCAATTCTAACAATCTCCACCTTGACACGAATTCTCAACAAACAAGTTCTTCACCACGAACTCTCAACGAACAAGTTCTCCACCTCTTCCACAAAACCCCCTTAAGGGGTGTTCTTCAACAATCAACACCAACCAAGTCCAAGAAATGCTCAAACTTGGTTACAGGAAGTGACTTAGTCATTATATCTGCAGGATTTTCATGAGTACTAACTTTTCTCACAACAATACCTCTACAAGCAATAATATCATGTACAAAATGATATCGAACATCAATTTGCTTTGTTCTCTCATGAAGCATTTGATTTTCCGTAAAGAAGATGACACTCTGACTATCACAAAACACTGTACTTATCTAAAGGTCTTTACTGAGTTCACCAAAGAGTCCCTTTAACCAAATAGCTTATTTACAACCCTTAGTAATCGCCAATTACTCAGCTTCAGCAGTAGGCAAAACAAATGTAGTTTGTAAAGTGGCTTTCCAACTGATTGCGCAACCCCCAATAGTAAAAACATACCCTGTGAGAGATCTTCTTTTATCAAGGTCTCCAGCAAAATCAAAATCAACATACCCAATGACTCTATCTCTAGTTCTTCCAAACTGTAAGTAAACATCAGTAGTACCTCGTAAGTATCTGAAAATCTATTGAACTATTTTCCAGTATTCTTTACCAGGATTCGCCATGTATCTACTAACTGCACTAATTGTATATGATAAATCTAGATGTGAGCAAACCATATCATACATGAGAGATCCCACTGCACTAGAATATAGAACACATGACATGTAGTCAATCTCTTCATTTAATTGCGGAGACAAAGTCGATTAAAGTCTGAAGTGGGCTGCTAATGGAGTATTAACAGGCTTGGCATTCTGCATATTGAACCTACAAAGAACTTTCTCAATGTACCTTTTTTGACTTAGGTACAATTTACATGCTTTTCTATCTCTGAGAATCTTCATCCCAAGTATCTTCTTTGCTGCTCCCAAATCCTTCATCTCAAATTATTTACTAAGCTGTACTTTGTCCTTTCTTATCTTTCTTTCATCTTTGGCTGCTATCAACATGTAATCAACATATAGGAGTAGATACACAAAAGAACTATCACTTTTTTTCTTAAAATAAACACAATTGTCAAAGTTGCTTCTTTTGAAATCATGAGTAGTCATAAAAGAATCAAACCTCTTGTATCACTGCCTTGGTGACTGTTTCAAGGTATAAAGGGACTTTTTCAACAAACAAACATAATGAAGTCTACACCTGGAGAAAACACATCTGTGAAGTCTACACCTGGAATACCAAGTAAGACTCTTGATTTGCATCTACATCTTTAGTCACATTTAAAGCATAAGCAACTAGATCAACCTCGGCGTACCTCTTTGGAGGTTTAATTTCTCTTTTAGGTCTATTCTTGGCAATAGAATATTGTGATGAAAAAGCAACTCTACTTTGAGAGTCTGTACTAACTTGAAGAGTAGACTCTATTGTAGATCATGGATCAATCTAAAGCTCCACCTATGTTTTTGCTGGTGTTTATTGGAAGAGTCTTTAAGAGATAAGTTAGGTAGCATAGCATTTTCATAAAAAATAACATCTCTGCTAATCACAACTTTTCTATTTTCAGGACACCATAACTTATACCCTTTAACACCAGCCTTATAATCAAGAAAAACATATTTAATGGATCTAGGTTCCAATTTTTCATTATCAACATGAGCATACGCAGGACATCCAAAAATCTTCAAATCATAATAATCAGCAGGATTACCAGACCATACCTCTTGTGGAGTCTTTTTCTCAATGGCAACGGACGAAGATCGGTTAATAAAAAAATGCAGTAGAGGTCGCTTCAGCCCAAAACGACTTTGGTAAACAAGCATTCGACAACATACATCGAACTTTTTCCATAATTGTTCTATCCATCCATTTTGCAACGCCGTTTTGCTGTGGAATGTGACAAAATGTCAAGTGTCTCACGATTTCTTCTGATTTGCACAATTCATTAAACTCATCATAACATAATTCTAAGCCATTATCTGTGCAGAGGTGTTTTATCTATTTTCTTGTCTGCTTCTCGATCATAGTTTTCCAAGCCTTAAAAGTGGAAAACACGTCACTTTTCTGCTTTAAGAAGAATGCCCAAACTTTTCTAGAAAAATCATTAATGATCGTCAGCATATAATTAGCTTCACCCCTCGAAGGTACTCTAGATGGTCCCCAAAGATCAAAATGAATATAATCCAGTGTTCCCTTCATGTTATGGATTCTTCTAGTGAATCGAACTCTCTTTTGCTTCCCAAAAATGCAGTGCTCACAGAACTTCAATTTTCTAATGCCTTGTCCATCAAGAAGTCCTCTTTTGCTTAATTTTGTCATGTCGTTCACACTCATATGTCCTATATGCATATGCCAAAGTCTAGTAACACCATCATCTGACAAAGAAGAGGAAGCGACGGCTGCATTACCAGTAACAGTAAAACCTTGCAAAACATATAACTTGACAGTCTTTCTCTTCCCTTTCATCACAACGAGGGAACCCTTGCTAATCTTCAAAACCCTACTTTCAGTTGTGTACTTGTGCTCTTTTGAATCAAGAGTACTCAACGAAATCAAATTCCTCTTCAATTTTGGTTCATGTTGTACACCACTAAGTGTTCTGACGACTCCATCGAACATCTTAATTTTGATCATGATAATACCTGTGATTTTACATGAAGTATTATTTCCCATCAAAACAACACCTTCAGACACGGTTTCATATGTTGCAAACCAATCCCAATTGGGACTCATATGGAAGGTGCAACCAGAATCGATGATTCACTCCTCGCTCACTTTAGAGTTGTCGGTAAAAGCAACTAAGAGTTCACCATCACTGTAGTCTTCTAGAACATCAGCTTCACCAGATTGTTTTGGTTGTTTTCCCTTTTGATTCGCAGCCTCTCTTTTGATCTTGTTCTGCAACTTATAGCACTCAAATTTAATGTGCCCTTTCTTCTTACAGAATTTATAGGTTTTACCTCTATTTGAAGATCTTGATCTACCCTTAGATTTACTGCGAGGATTTCATTCCTTTGTCATCCCATGATCATCGTCAGTATTTCATTCTTGTCTCCAACGAACAATGAAATCCTCTACATGAGAGTCGGATCTAAACACAAGATGTTTCATCTTATCATACGAGGTTAAAGAAGCATAGACTTCATCAACTGTGAGAAATTCGCGGCTATACAAAATTGTATCTCTAAAGGTTGAATAAGAAGGGGCAACGAACAAAGTAGAATTAAACCTAAATATTCTTTATCATACTGAACCTCAATGGCCTCTAAGTCTGAGAGAATTTCTTTAAACACAGTTAAGTGTTCGTGCACAAATGCACCTTCCTCCAAACGATGAGTATAAAGACGCTGCTTTATATGTAATTTGCTAGTTAGGGTTTTTGACATGCATAGTTGTTGCAGCTTTGCCCATAATGTAGCGGCGGTCTTCTCCTTCATCACGTCCTATAGAATTTCATTCAACCAATGCAATGTAATTGTGTTAAAGCCTTTCGATCTTTACGCTTTTTCTCTTCATCCGTCAATGTCAAAGGCATCTTATCTATCTTCAGAAGGGCATCCTCCAAATCCTTTTGCGCAAGAACTACCTGCATCTTTATCTGCCACAATGTGAATCTGGTGTTGCAATCTAACAGCAAAATATCATACTTCAATGTTTTCATTACCGTGATCGAGAAAAGCAACCCTAAAAGTTCTGATACCAATTTGTAGAACTAATGTCGATAATGGCAATATAGAACAATCGCAAAGCAATAATAAAAAGAAAAATAAAGCACACAGATTTTACATGGAAAACCCTTTTGGGAAAAACCACGGGCAAAGGAGAAGAAAATTCACTAATGTCAAATTCGAATGATACAAGAGGATTTTAGACTATATCTATTTATAGGTTGAAAAACCTTATTCTAATCAATGTCAAATAGATGAAGTGTAGTAAGGTTGAAAAACATTATTCTAATCAATGTAAAATAAAAGAAGTATAGTTCTATATGAATTTTTATTTTATTTTATTTTATTTTACCACTGGATTTTATTTTAACAAGGATTCGAGTTACTCAACTTTAACAAATTATTTTCTTCTTTAGTGAAAAGATGAAAAATTCTACAAAATCATATACCGAGTCTAACTCTTAAAAAATCATTGTCACAAACACGTTGGGGAAGTCGTAACTATAAGATTTCAAGCTCCACAAATAAATAAAATCTATCACAGTCCCTATAAAAACAACCACATTATAAGTTGAATACCATATAATAATAATGAACAAGGTCAACATGGACTCTTGGCAGCTAAGAATGCATCATTCCAATCCAATCCAATCCAATCCAATCTTATATTCATGATCTAATGGATTACATAAGAGTGATCCGATCCGATTCAGTCTTCCAAATATGTTTCCCCAAGTAATATGATATTCATTGATAGGCTAGATATATTCAACATAATCAACACAACCGATAATTTTGATTCAATAAAACAACACTAATATAGAAAAAGTCTCAACTGTCCCAATTAGCTAGGGAGTGGGAACTCCCTTAGGCGCTCATTCCTCCTTTCCATATTTTTCAACAGATTCCACAATGCTATGATATGTGCTAAAGAAATAGCTATTGAGAAATAGAACCTAAATTTCGTGAAAAACGTATTATTCATAGAAATAAGCGATTTGATGAAAATGTTGATAATGAAACGATAAAATCTCCTCAAGAATATTAAAAAATTGATTATTTTTTATACATAGTAGATTAAGCATTTTTTTCTCTCCAAAATAGATTTGAACAATTTAAAATATATAAAGATATTTTTAGTTTTTTATTGAATATAGAAAAAATAAAGTCACTAGATTATGAAAATTTAAGAGTATATTGTCCTAATCTTGAAAATTCTTTCAAACATGGAAGTCATATAGATATTGTTGGATTAGATTTGTTTCTAAAATTGAATATTTTGAAAGGAATTATCAAATTGAAAAATGACACTCAATTGACATAATTATATGTAAAGAGTTTATTCCTTTCCAAATGCGTATAACGTTAACTATTCATGTTTCTGTTGCATCAACCGAGAAAATTTTCTCAAAACTAGAATTGATAAAATCTTACTTAAGATTAACAATGTCTCAACAAAAATCAAATGGTTTAGCTATTTTATTAATTGAAAAAGAAATCTTATACGAGATTTAGATTAATAGATAATTTTGCATCTCTAAAGGCTAAAAAATAAATTTTAAATAAACATTTATAATTTTTTTTAGTAGTAACTAATTTGAAGGTCTCATTTTACAGTTTCTCTTTTTAAGTTTTTAGAAATGTTGAGACACATTAGGTAAATATACTAACAATTTAATTACCTTAGGTGCAATTTACCTTAAAATTAATGATTATTAATAAATTTGATAAAAAAAAATTTAAACAATGTTAAGCTTAGTTTAGTATTGCTTCTCAAATTGCTTCTCAAAAGTGTTAGAGCCATAAGCAATATTAAACAGACAACTTTTTTAAGTCAGAATTATTTTTGAAAAGTACTTTTGAACTCAAAAGCAAAATTAGTTTTTTATAGCTTATACAGAGGCGATTCTAAGGGGGGCTGGCATGGGCCCCGGCCTCCCTAAAATGAAAAATTTTCATTTAGGTCCTCTAAATTTTTTTAGAATTTTAAATTAGTAAAAGTAAAATTGTACTTTGGCCCCCTTAAAATTATAAAAATTCGATTTAATCTTTTAAAAATTATAAAGATATAGACTATAAAATTAAAACTTCATTCGGCCCCTCCTAAAAAATTATTCTGGCTTCGCCTCTGAGCTTATACTTTTGGCAAAAGCGCTTTTAAGAACAAAATATAATTTTAACCTTTATAATGTATTTTATATAATATTTATATTGGATATGTTATTACTTTCCTATTGTAAATTATTTGAACATTATTTAAATGCATATTTATTACTTTACAATACCATATCTAAAATAAATATTTTATTTCTCAAAAATATTTTTTGACAACAAAATTAAACACTTAAATATTAAACTAAACTTTTAAAATATGTTCTCAAAATTGTTTTTTCACAACCATTTTTAAAAACAGGTTTCAAAAGGAATAAACTAACCCTTGAGACAAAAAAAAAGAAAAGAAAAGAGGTGGCGTTTGGTTTTCAACTCTTAAAAGGGATCATATTTGACTTGGTAGCCGTCTTCCTTCTTGTATCACTCGCTTAAAAGGAAGA
The DNA here is from genome assembly GCA_025698515.1 of Gossypium sturtianum. Lineage (NCBI taxonomy): Eukaryota > Viridiplantae > Streptophyta > Magnoliopsida > Malvales > Malvaceae > Gossypium > Gossypium sturtianum. Next base: position 118,633,672 of record CM046943.1, on the reverse strand, counting down.
AGGGCCCACCCTATACTACTTCAAACTCGGAAGGCTTTTTTTTGACCGACGCCACCAAGTAGACCAAACTCACTCGCTTTTCTATTTGCTTTTTCCACCCTCGTGCGGAATATAGCTAACCCAACTACTTGTGTAAATTTATTTTAATAAATCAACTAAAAGCTTTACTTTCACATTTCTCATCAATTCACACTAGCCACGCAACTTCCCTTCCCTTATAAAATCCCCTTCACTCTCACTCACTCTTCAACTCTCAATTTCTTCTTTGCTTTTTGAAAACCTTGGCTCATTTTCAGTGCTTCAATCAGATGGCTTTAGAAGCTCTTAACTCCCCAACAGACGCTGCTGCTCCTTTTCACTTCCAAGATACCAATTTACACTGCCTCGATTCCTTCACCAAGCGTAAGCGTTCCAAGCGACCACGCTTCGACGATGACCATGTTCCCACCGAGGAAGAATACCTCGCTCTCTGCCTTATTATGTTAGCACGCGGCGGTGCTCCTCGAACCACCTCCACTACCTTGACTCACCAAAAACTTGGCACCTACAAGTGCAACGTTTGCAACAAGGCCTTTAATTCTTACCAGGCTTTGGGTGGCCACAAAGCCAGCCACCGTAAACTTTCAGGAGGCAACGATGACCACTCAACGCCAACGACCTCATCAGCCGTTGGATCAAACCCAAGCGGTAGGTCCCACGAGTGTTCAATCTGTCACAAAAGCTTTCCTACTGGCCAGGCCTTGGGAGGCCATAAGCGACGCCACTATGAAGGTGGGGCTGCGAATACCGGTAGCATTACATCTGAAGGAGTGAGTTCAACCTCAACCAATACCACCCACCGGGACTTTGATCTGAATATACCGGCTCTTCCTGCATTCTCACCGGCTAATTTATTTGTTTCCGGCGGTGATGATGAAGTTGAAAGCCCACACCCTAGTAAGAAACCATGTCTCTTGACGCAGAGGCCACCCAAAATTGAAGTCAACTAAATTTTAGGCCAGATTCCATTTTTTTTTCTTTTATTTTTGTACATAGCACATGGACCATTCATCGGTCTCAATGGCAGCAAGTTTTTTTTTTTTTTTTTTTTTAATTAATTACTCAATTCAATTACTTTAATTCCTCTTACGATTTATTTTCATACGGTTTGCAAAACGTGGGCAACAAAATAAAAAAAGTAGCTAAAGGCTAATAACAGCCCATAGAGATGAGGTGTAGGTTGCATGTGTCATTGTTTGGTTGTCGTAATTAATAATATTTAGTTTACAAAGTCATTTTGGGTCGAATGGTTGTGGTTAGGAAGATAGGCATCAAGTGGGGGTATACGTGATGGGTCGGCTAATAAGTGTTTGATTTGTGATTCATTTCTTTCCGCATATACATGCCGTTTTCGTGTGGGAAAGTGATTGAGTTAGTGGTGGCTTTTGATCTGATACTTTCTTCCTCATCATCATCACTTCCGTATTGATTCAATCAATGCTAATACAATACATATTTGGATTCACCGACTCCCCAGTTTTTTATTGGTCAAATTCTCCCCGGCGTAACTTGTAGATTTAGTGCTTGTATTTTAATTTAATTAAATATAATTTATATACTTTTTGAATCTTGAAATTTTAGTCCTAACCAAATTGTAGAAGAGTTAAATATATTTGGTTAAATTATACTATTAGTCTTGTATTATTTCTAAAGTGATAAATTTAATACATGTTCTCTAACAAGATCATTCTTAGTCGTTATATTTTTTTAATTTTAAAATTTTAGTTTTAATGCAAACGATAGTCTTTAAATTTATTAATTGATTTTTTTTTATAATATGTGAAAATAATAAGCTGACTTAATATTACACATGTAATAATATATTTGACGCATAAAATTTTAAAAATAATAAAACTTCACTAAATGAATTTAATAGCTATCATTTCATCAGAATTAAAATTTTAAAATTTAAAAAATACAAAAACTAAAAAAAACAAATTAAAATACAAATACTAAATTGACGCAAAATACAAAATCTAATAACTTAATTTTATTTTTTTATTTAATTAATTTATTAAATTTGATACTTTTCTTTAAAAAAATTGTTACCAACTTTAAAACTCACGAATTAAAAAAAAAAAAAAAAACTCTAAGAAGCTTGTTTTGTTATGTTCCACTTGTTACTAATTACTAAATAGTTAGGTATTGGTTTTATGTATGTAATTGAAAATTCAAAGTGGATTAAAAATCATTTAACGAACATTTTGACAAAGCTTCATCTCCAACTTCTTAGCATTTTAGTGAAATGACTTGGAAAAACGTCGGCGTTCTTGTTTGGTGGCGGAAACCTATTAAAAGTAAACATAAAAGGAAATATATAAAAAGGTAACGTGTACTGTTGAGTTTGACTCGATTTGATGCACTATTCAGTTTGAAATTTTTATAAACTAATTTCATCTCAGAATTAGCATAACTGCACTTGAGTAAAAAAGAAGAAGTAATAGAAATTTAATCCAAATGAAATAAACTCTTTTTCTTTTCCTTTCTGCTTTATTTTTATAGGATTATATTAGAAGATAACAAGTAGAGGCTTGATTTTATAGTATATGGGAATTGCTTGTCGTTGGTGTTGTGAGTGGAATTAGCGGGATTGGGGAGGCATTGTGTTTGCTGACATATATGGGAATTCAATTTTGGTTGGGAGGAGTAACCATAAATTTTAAACTAAATAATTCAAGTCACCCTAAACCAAATAAACTCATCGATGATATGATGCGTTCGGATTACTGAAGTCTCATCTAATTTCTTTTAACACCGTTAATTTTTTAGAAAAAAAAAAACTATAATCGTATAATTTAAGGGGAATAATGAATAAAGCATCTGTAAATCAAAGATATGAGAACATGGAGAGCAGGGCTGGAGGCCCAGTTAGCATTTGCTTAAGCTTCAACTGAGGAAACTGCTTACATCCGGTATTTGAATCAAAGGTAGAATTGGTCCTTTCCCATATTTATTAATGGGCTTTGGTCAACAGTTGATCCGGAAGTTTGCTTCTTCTTTTCTCTCTATGAAGCACATTTCCTGTTTTCTCGATCCGCTGCAAAAGAACTACTCCCTCTCTCTTTTTGAATTTTTTCATTTTAAAGTTCCATCCTTTTCTTCTCATTTTTTTTTATGTAATAATATTTTCAATTATTGTACATATATTGTTTGGCCCTGTAAGCTCAAGGATTCCTGCTCACCTGCCGTTTACAGGAAAAAAAATCATTAGTAATGGACCCTTCCATAGTTAAGTTCTTTGAAGAAGATGAGGTTTCTCTCTATCTTTTTTTCCCTTTGTTTTGGATATTTCTTGCTTGCATTATTTATGGAATTCGTAATAAGTTTAAGACTATTCGTTATATTTTCTGTATTTAAAAAAAAAAAAAACTGATAATAGGACGAGTCCATGCATTCGGGAGCTGACGTTGAGGCGTTCCAGGCCGCCTTGAATCGAGATATTGAAGGCGATGCATCCACTTCTCAGCCACCTGATTCAGATACCGGTATCACAATTTAAATTGCTTGGTTTTCTTTTTTTCTTTCTTTCTTTTTTTTTTTTTTTTTTTTGCTGAAACTTGGTTTTCAATTTGGAGGGCAAAGAATCTGGATTTGGTTTAAAAAGTAGTGACATTAGAATTAAATTCAGTAATCACGTAGATTGTTAGAAAACCAATGGTTGTCGTTGTCTTTCCTTTTATGTTAGCTCCGATTGTAATGAAATTTTTTCAACTGGGAAATTCACGGATGATTTTTAAAGTAGAACAGTTTTGTCTCAAGGAAGCAATCGAGTTTCTAGTCAGTCACTTGCACAATGGCCAACCGTGGGGCAAGACGGAAACGCTAACTTTCAACACCAACAACCTGTTCAAAGTGCACAGCAGCGATCATCCGAAATGGAGCAAAAGCAACAGGGAGTTCTTGTTATGGGGAGTCTACAACAGCCAAATGATGTTCCGCAAGGAGTTAATCGTCTACCACCACAACAAAAGCAACCCGAGGACGATCATCAACAAGGAGTAGCTGAACAGGTTTCTGCTCAGGTTCCTCTAATGGCTGGGATTCAGACTACTGAACGAAGTCCAAACCCACGTGAACCTGAGAGAACCAATATTCAAGACAGTGAATCACAACATGCAAAATTACAGAAGATGAGTAATCAACAGGCTGGTGGCACAGAGCAGCCAAATAATCAAGTAAATCGAGGAAAACAAGTTCCATTTGCTGTGCTATTGCCGTCCTTACTGCCCCAACTCGATAAAGACAGAGCGATGCAGCTTCACACCCTTTACGGTAAACTAAAGGTCGATCTCTAACCACAATCCGTTTGCTATAATTATACTGTTTCTTGAGTAATGGATGTAATAGGCAGGATGGATTTTGCCTCGTCTCTTCTGATTTTTCTGTTGTCTTCAACTGTTAGAAAAACGAAATTGCAAAAGATGGATTTGTCAGGCACATGAGAGATATTGTAGGAGACCAGATGTTGAGGTTGGCCGTTAATAAGTTACAAGTTCAGGTGAGCACAAATGTTTTATGTGATTAAAGTAAAAAACTAATGCTTTATTTGATTGTATGTTAATTTTGATAACAAGCTAAAATTCATACTCATACTTTCAGATGAGTTCCAACCAAGTCCCACTACAGTCCCAGGCTGCAACAAGGCCTAATACTCCACGAATGCCATCAGTTGGTGGTGCCACACAGTTTGGTGGTCCACATACATTGGCTCAGCTGCACCAAAAAGGCCCTAATTCTCCTGCCAATTCATCTCATCCCTCTCCTCCAGCGGTCCTCATGCAGACTAATTCAAGTTATTTATCCATTGAAAACAAGGTTCAGAAGTCTCAAGAGATGGATCGTCAACCGGATTCTCACTTTGGAGTGCTAAAAAGTCAAAATCCTTCGTCCAGCTCAACCACTGTGAATCAAGAAAGAGATCGTGCTTCAATTCCAGTACAAGGAATTAACATGCAGCAGCAACATCTGAATTTCGCACAAACTTCTTTTGGTATGTACGGGAGTAGTAATTATCACACATACTCTGGATCAAATGTTAGTAATTCAGGTTCTTGTCTAAAGCCGCAACCTCATGAGTCACAAATTAGACAAATTCCACATCATCAAAGCATGGGATCAAACCCTGTAGGAGGACCAACCCAGACAATGAACATAATGGGTGGGCCTAAGCTTGAGAGGCAAAACTCAACTAATGACCCAAATAGATTGCAGGGTGGATCTATTTCTCACTTTTCAAGCAATTCTGTTTCCTGGCAAGCCTCATCAAGTAAGGAGCTGAATCCTGGCCCTTTGCCATCTATGACATATGTGAAACAGGAATCTGTTGATCAAGTTGCAGAGCAGCAGCATGGACTTTATTTGTCTGCAACCCATGGATCATCTACTGCTATAGTTGAAGAGGGTAATGCAGTTAACTCTACTCCCAAGGATGAGTTTTTAGAGAAGCAGGCTTCTAGAGTTGGCTTCTCAACACCTACTAGTATGGCACCTCCTAACTTGCTTTCTCCTTCCATCACAACACAAATGGATTCTAATCTCCCGGTAATCTCATCTTAGTCTATGTTTTCTTGTTGTGATATCTTGATATATGATTGTGGATGCTTTTGCTGATACCTATTAGAGCAACCACTTCGTTTAAAAGTCTGCATGAAAATTTATGCATTAAATATTTTCCATCTTGGAATGATACTTTCTTTAGTGATGCAGTTGTACGTGCTTGAGTTGCTAGGCAACCCTATATTTGAGTTGTATGCCTGGTACTTGTTCCAACTCTACAGTATTCAAACTTCCCAAAATCTGTCCTGCATCACAGGCTGTTTGTGACATGCAGTTCTATATTATACGATATTATTCTTGAATTTATTTCTCCTGTTCACATATTTGAAATTTTATTCATCAAAATGAAATTTATATAATTTAATGTTTTCCTAGTGAAGTGCATGTTTATGTCTCCTTGCTTTCTTTTATCGTATTTCCACGTTCTTTCTATATTTATCAGCTGGGTTCTCAGAGTCCATCTGTGCCTGCCACGGCTGGGGTCAATGGAAAAGCACCTCAAAAAAAGCCCTGTGCTGGCCAGAAAAAGCCGCTTGAAGCTCTTGGTTCTTCACCACCACTGTCAAGGTTAATATGTTGCATTATAACCTGGAATGATTATCAAGGTCGATTAACAATCAGTTGATTCCTTTTATGCATAATTTTTTACTCGTATTCAATGGGATTTCCTACAGTAAGAAGCAAAAGGTATCTGGAGGCTTTTCAGATCAGAGCATTGAACAACTGAACGATGTAACTGCTGTCAGTGGAGTGAATCTCAGGGTACGATACTTTTTGGTATCTCTTCCTAAGTTTAATTATTAAGTAGTTATGTAAGGAAACATAAGCCCTAAAGTATAAGCCACATCCTTTTGACATTCTGCTATCAAATAGGAAGAGGAGGAGCAACTATTTTCCGGCCCCAAGGATGAGAGTCGAGTTTCAGAAGCATCGAGAAGGATTGTTCAAGAGGAAGAAGAAAGAGTTATTTTGCAGAAAATCCCTTTGCAGAAGAAACTGGCTGAAATTAGTTAATATTCTCCCTTTTCTTTTTCTTCTTTTTTTCAACTTCATAAATTTACACTCGATTTTTCATTATGAGCCGTATCTTTCTCAGTATTTCACTATTTCATGTCTGTTTTTCCGTGTCTTCATGCAGTGGCTAAAAGTGGTTTGAAGAATATAAGCAATGATGTTGAACGATGCGTGTCCCTGGTGAGAAGCTAGCTTCTTACCCCTTTTTCTTTATAATGCATTTATATAAGTCCTCTTGTATCTGAATCTCTAGTGTGTGGAGGAAAGAATGCATGGGCTCCTATGCAATTTAATCAGACTATCAAAACAGGTCAGCCTTCATTCCTCTCAATTAACATGAATTTTCTTTTATATCTTTCTAATTTGGAATGAGTCTCTTGTAGCGGGTTGATGTTGAGAAGCCTAGGCACCGGACACACGTCACCTCAGATGTTCAACAGCATATTATGATGATGAATCGGAATGCTAGAGAAGAATGGGAGAAAAAACAAGCTGAGGCAGAGAAGCTGCGGAAACTTAATGATGTAAGTGCTGTTTCTCTTTGATTATCTGTAACGTGTTAAAAAAAGTACTGAGAGACTAATAATAAGAAAGAATGCACCAGCAGACGTAAGACTGGGGCATGCTATATCATTTATGCTTAACATGTATTTGTCAAATATATTTATGTGGATGCAGCCTGAAGCTGAGACTACAGTTGATGGTGACAAGGAGAAAGATGACGGTCGAGTAAAAGTAGTAAAGGTATTATCAATGAGTAATTTCCCGAGCATTATATGTTCCTCAGCCATCCAAATAATGAGAGTAGGTAACGTCCAGGCAAACAAGGAGGAGGATGACAAGATGAGGGCCACTGCTGCAAATGTTGCTGCACGGGCTGCTGTTGGAGGGGATGACATGCTGTCAAAATGGCAACTTATGGCCGAACAAGCTCGCCAGAAACGCGAGGGTGGAACGGATTCGCTATCTGGTTGTCAAGCAGGTAAAGATGTGAACTGCAGGCCTCTATCTGCATCTGGAAAAAATACAAGGGACTATCAAGAATCGGAGAACAGGGGCTCACTCAGTCCTCCTGCAACTGGTAAGCTTGGTTCATGGCTAGATCTCTTGATTCATGGTTAATATGGTTGTAAGGTTTATCATGCATGCCATTGCATTAGATGGCACTGTCATGGATGCTTGTGTACTACCGAGCAATTTGGAAACAATTCCCATTATGTTTGATCATATCGATTGGTAGTTAGCAGGTTATGTGATCAGGACTCCTCTCCTTGCAGCCAGGGGAGGATGGTTTCTGTTGTGTCCTCTCTATTTGCTTTGTTTCTTTCAATAGGGTCAAGTAGGAAATCTGGGCGCAACCAAGGTGTCTCAACCCATACTAGAGTGGCTCGTAGTATTTCTGTTAAGGATGTGATTGCAGTTCTGGAAAGAGAACCCCAAATGTCTAAGTCTACACTTATCTATCGCCTGTATGAAAAAACCCGTTCTGAGGCAGCAGCTGAGCGATTATGATACACCTTTATACTATGGCATGATGTTTCAATGTTTTGCACAAGCCATCCGATTACGGAGTGTGGAATTTGAGACGTCCATGGCTTGATCTTCAGCTTAATTTTATAGAATCTCAGGAGAAAGCGGGATAACTGTAATTTCTAGGTGAAATAGGATTAGAAAATTAAAGATATTTTCATCCTAGGAAATATGAAAATCAATGTGTATTTACAAATTGAAAGCGACATTATCCAATAACAAAAAATTCTTACAGACAAGTACAATTTCGACTTTAGCTTGTAGTTAGTTAGTCAAGTAAAAGTGTTACATGTAGTCAAAGTTGTATGGAAATTTGCCAAAAAAGCCCTCTTCTTTTAAAAAATTTCATCCTCCCAGATAAAATGGTGTCATGAGCTTTTATCTAGTTTACCAACTTTGGGTCGGTATGGAGTAGTAGCCAAACTAGTTTTTAGGGTTGGACCCTGAGAGAATTCACAGGCTTCATCCATTGAAGCCAATCTTATTTCATCAGGAGGTATAAAGCAGTCCGCTGACAGACCTGGAACATTGAATGCCACTTCTTCGATTGCCCACGCTTCTTCCATCCTGGTCCGAGTGTGGCTCATTGCAGTATCTCCAAACCGGAAAAGGGTCACCACGGAGCGTCCCGAGTGAGCAATCATTATTCCTTCAACAAGTCTGTAATCCTCGAGAGATGAATCGATTGTAGTCTCCCAGTACACAGCATCTCCCCCGTTGTTTTGAATTCGGGTTAAATGTGAGTCTTCCAAGTGCACAAGAAGGCCTGTTTTCTGGCTGAAGTAGCCGAATAAAACATGTCTAACGATCTCAGCAGGTCCTTCGCTCCTGGCCTTCAATGTTGCGGGATCGGCACAAAGCTTGAGTATAAAACAATCCTCCCCATTGATCTGCTTCTCACCACTACATCTCGCATTTGTAAACATGCTTGCTGTTGTTCTCGGATCAAGACCCTGAACAAGAATACCAGTTTTGGTACCATAGCCAGAAATAAATTTACAAGGAACAAACAGTAAAGAAGCGAAGAGATGGAGGTTAACCTGGAGTGCACGGCGAAGGGGGCGAACAGGGCCTCTAGTAGCATGTGCACCAAGCCAAGGAGTATGCCTCCACACAAGCTTCCCATTGCAGCCAGCATGAACCTTGCTAGCACCAAGTGCGAGCTCCACGTACCACATGTCGGGATTCATTTGCCACAACACAAACCCACCAGATTCGGCAACTTTGGTAGAATTCCGATTCTTGGTGACCTTGTTAGCCGTCTGGAACTCGGAAGCTATCATTCTCACCCTACCCATAGCATAAGCATTGTGGATGGAGTTTTGAAGCTTTTGCCCACCTGAAGCAGCAGTATACTGCTGTAATATGTATTGAGCAGATGATGATTCCTGAAAATATTTACAACACATTAGAGTCAGAGATTGTTCCTTCCATAAGCCCCCAAACCAGTAGGGCTAATCAAATTCTTCTTCCATTTAGCTTTATTTCTCCCAAAACAAGCAGATCCAGATTGAAAAAAACAACTCTTTATCTCTCTATTAAGCAACCCTACTATAATCCATCCAAACCCCATAGTCATCAAGTGAAAGGAAAAGCCAAACCCAACATCAAAAATCCCAGCACAAAACTTATTCTCTGAACAAAAATAAATAAATGCAGCATCAGGGAAGAAAGAAAGAGAGAAGAAAGGGTGTGGTTGGGGGCTCACAATTGGGGTGTCTTTAATGGTGAGGTGAGAGAAAGAGTCCAAAGCGCTAACGTGCACTGGCGCGAGCGGTGCACCCAAGACTCCAAGCAACAACCTCAGATCGGAGCGTTTACAGGTTGAGGTCGAAACGGAAGGGCCTCCTCGTGCCAGCTGACCTTTCATCCACTGAGCCCACCTACCTTCCATCCTGGAATTTTCAGCGTCCGTTCCATCAGGATCAGGACCTTCTTTCAACGGCGACAAAGCTTCGGCCGGCCTGAGGCCCCCAGACCTAAAGAAAAAGGGCTCGGGATGGTGGCTTGAATTCTTCCTCCGACGGCGCAGTAAGTTGGACATTGGTGATGCAGTCCTGGCGGGACTTTTAGCCCGCGACCGACTCTCCTGCTTTCTTTCCATTTCAACAGAAAACCCACAAGCCTTCTCCCTTTTCTGCTCTTAAGAGACACTCAGAAAGTGTAAAAGAGAAGAAACAGACACAATGGTACACTGAGAAAAGTAGCTTAAGATACTGAAGAAGGAGGAGAAGAAGAAGAAGAAGAAGAAGAAAGACAAATAGTTTCTAGAAAATGAGAGAATAAGAAGGGAAATTAATTAATTTGATTAGGACAAATATAGTTTCGCTGATTATGATACTGTATCCCGCTTAGGTAAGGTTGGTACCAATATAGGTATAATTTGGTATCTTGTTTCAATTTTATACGTAGCTCAGATTATTATTTCATACACGTAACTTTATTATTATTATTATTATTATTATTATTATTATTATAAATATTAAGGTTAAATAAATTTTAAATATAATATATGTTCATTAATATACATCCCAAATCTATTTCTTACAATAGTAGAGGTTTTTATACTAAAAATTAGATTACATTTTATTCTTTCTACTTAAAAAATACACAAATTAGTTTTAGTTAAATTTTTAATAATTTGTATTGTTAAAAATTGATGTGATTGATGAAATAATTAGATAATATCATGTGATGTGTCACATGTACTTCGTGCTAACCTACAAGAACCAATTTTTAAGAGTAAAAATGGATAAATTTTTCCATAGGACTAATTTGCTCTTTAATCTATCATATAATGATCATTTTACTTATTTTTTAAATAAAAAAGACAAAATGCAATATGATTATTAATGTAAAGACTCAATGATACTTTTATTCAACAACACCATTTCAATAATTCCTTTTACTTATTAAAACGCAATAAATTATTAGTTTTTCTAATAACATATATTACAATTAAATTTAATTAACAATTTAAGTTGATGGAATTGAATCAGCCTAAATTTTATTAAAATAATATATTTTTTTAACTTTTACTTAAATTCATTTATTTTGTATTGACTAATACGGGGAACATGCCGGTATAACAAATATAAACGGAAATTTGCATCAAAGTATAATTTAAGGTTTGTTTAGATATAGCACAAAATAATTGAATGGAAGTGTAATTACATTCTCATATAATTATAAAGAATTGTAAGTCTTTAGACATGTTTGGCTGACAAGATGTAATTACATTCTAATTCTCTACATCATTATATTTGGTAGTACAAATTATAATTACATAGTTACATAATTTATATTTTTAAAAATATTAATTACTATACAAAAATTATTAGTATGATAAAAATTATTTTTAAACAAGTAACAAAAAGTAAAATTAAATCATCATATTTATTATGTTAGTATAAAAAAGTAGTTGATAATACGATTACTAATAAAACTAATAAGAAAAGTAAACATTATATGCACATGTTCTAGTGTATATTTGTTGGGTTATGCCCTCTTTAATATTTAATATATGCTCATTATCATCATTTGTTGGTTCTTTACTAAGTTCATCATCATCTGAATTTGGATTTGCATCATTAGGATTATTAAGATCTCCTTTCAAATACTCTTTGAAGTATGAATAATCTCAATTCCACCAATGGTTAAAGTTATGAAATATGAAACATGTTAGTACAATCCAACATTGTATTTTTATGTTATACTAAGGTGATGTTAATATAGGGAAAAAAAAATTAGAAGAACAAATGTCTTCTCAACCATCTTAAAACTTTAAATGTCTCAAATTAAAAAGTTCGCAAGTTGCCTATAATGCAGGTGTCTGGCACCATTCCCTCAAATAGTATCATACCTCGTAATATGGTGTAAGAAAACTTTTTGTATTTGTATAATTAGCATCGACCTTATAATATTTAGGTTCACAATCCAAATAATTTGTAGTTTTAATTATAAAAACTTATACAAACTTAATTTGGAGAAAAAATTATACTAGGTTATGTCTTTTTTTTATAATACCTATACTAAGTTAAAAATAATATAAAATTTATAATAGATAATCTTTATGAATAAGGTTTTATAAATTGTTCAATAACTTTCATAACACTTCTTATAACTAATATAATTTTTTTGTCGACACTTTACAAAGTTATTCTTTATAAATAAGTTAGGATAAAGTAAGCTATAACATTCTTTTTATAATTTTTATAATATATAGTATGAACACATAAATAAGTTATATGCATATCTCTTGACCATAAATTTTGTAAATAATTATATTATAACCCTTTTATAAAATGTAAATTATTATTTATAGTAAACTTTTTGATGTTTTAACTTTTGAATTTTTTTTAAGATTTAACTAATATTTTTTTTTTGATTTTATAAAATGCAAAAATTATTTTTATAATTTAAGATTTTTTTTTTTTGCCATAATCATCCCAAACACTCATATGTGTTCATGTCTATAACATAATTTTTATAATTTACATCAAAATAATTTTTTAAAAATTAGATTTTGGTGTCACCCCCTAATAAATGGGAAGTGTGATTGGGGTTCCAATTACAGTCAATTCTGTGAGACCCAATAATTATAATAGTTATCCAAACATGTCATTCTTATATAATTACAATAAATTACACTCAAATCCAATTACTAGGTGACTTTCCAAACACTACCTTAATATTTATATTTATTATCAAAACGGAATGTATTTGCCTATACCTATCGGTGATGTCAGTTAAACTATAATTTGAAATTTAAATTTAGTATAATTTAATGAATTTTTATATCCATATTCTATAATTTAGGATTAGGATTGAATATAATTACTTTATCGATTGAGTTTTAGCTTAGTTGGTATTAGTATTATTGCCAGTGTATTAGCATTACTGCTAGTGTAGGAGGACGTGGGTTTGAGCACATTAAAGTGTATTTAATCCTCCTATTTACAGGTTGGAGAGATTATCAAAATTAATAAGTTTTAAATTTTAGTCTCAAAAGTTATTTTTCTTTTTAAAAGAAAGACTTAATAGTTAATATGTGTGAATGATTTTTTAATCCTTTCCAATTGGGTTAGAATAGTTATAGATATTAAAAAAAAAAGAAGAAGGAAATTCATTAATTAATCCTATGAATAGAATCATACAATTTGGGAAAAAAATAACAAACATCCATAGTATGTAGTGAAGGATAAGCTCCATCAACACAATAAAGGCTTCAGCCTCAACATCAAATGAATATTATAGCACGTTAACAATTGGCTTTGTCACAACTCAAGCACAACATATGTGGAGTGATTGCAAGCACTTAACATAATAAGTAAATTAACGTCAGATGGTACAAAGCGGTGGACAAAAATCAACAAAAGAACTAAGCATCCATCAAGTTGGAGAGGACGATGGCAAAACCATCTCAAAATCATTTGCAAAAGCAAGACTAAAAAAATGTGCTAAAAGAGCAAACAAAAATTTCTAAAAGTGAAGACTTATTAAACAATGAAAAAAACAAAAAAATATAAAACTTAAGATAACATATGTCCACATCGACTTGTGAAATAATTTATTATTTTGAAATACTCTAAAATATAAAAAAAATTAAGAAATCGACGAAAAGTCACCCACTTTTCAAAAGACTATTGGTGGTCGGTGGAGTTCCAACTGTGACAAATACTATTATTTGTTCATCACAACTTGTGAATACAACAAATGTGCCCACAAAACATATCTATAAATTGACAAGAGAGAAGACGCATGGAGAGAATGAGAAGAAAAAAGAAAGATAGGATTGGTGGGAGAGAAAAAAAGGTGGGTGGTAACTAGTTTGGAGATTGACATCGTTGTTGGGCAAAACAAAAGAGAAGAAGCAAAACGACTTGGAGAAAAAAAAGAGAGAAGAGTTTTAAGGGTTTTAAATCAAGGCATCATCACCATTAAAATTGAAGAGTTGAATTAATATTGTTTTGTTAAAGAAGATGATTTTGAGTCAAAATTAAAGGTTGAGGGGTAAAAAGAAATATGATTAAAACGAGAAAGATATAAATGTTAGGGGGCTATTTTGAGATTTAAAAGTTAGGCGTGGCGTGGCGTGGGGTGTGTGAGAATGGTTTTCTAATGAGGGTGTTTTGTTGGGAACGGTCAAACAAATAACAATGATGAAACCCTTTTCTTTATGGGAAAAGGGATAGTGGGATGAATAATAATGAAATGTGAGCATGCTAAGCGTGTTCATAATGTTGGAATAGGTTGTAATTACTTCACTTTCCTTTCATTTCCCAAATTTATTTTTGGTAAAAACACAATCCAATTCTTTTTTTTATTAATTATGCAACTTTTATCAATATTCAAATGCTGAGAATTAAATCCTTATCTATAAATTATTAATGAATTGTATATAAATTTCAATTTTTAATTTGTGGGATTTGATTTAGATTTGAATTAATATTTTTAAAAGGTGGGGATTTGATTTATTTCTTTTGGTGAACATTAAATTAAATTGTTCAAAAACATCACTAGTTTTATCTTGTTGTACAACTTCTAAGACTTTATTAGGGGTGTCATCATAAATCTGTAAGGCTATCTTCCATCCTAAACTCAGTTTAGCCAAATAGTCAGCAACTAGATTGTCTTCTCTATGAACATATCAAATCAACCACTGCCCTTCAATTCTCATAATCCGTTGGACCTTCTTGAGTAATGTGATTCATGAACTCACCATCACGCTACCTTGTAAGGCTCTAACCACCTCCAGGTTATTGGTCTGAATCGTTACTCTATTAAAACTTTTGCTAAGCAAAATAAATATACCATCCAAAATACTCCATAGTTAAACCTCAAAAACTGTGCATTTTCCCAAATAGTGATTGTACCCCAAGATCCAGTTCCCATTCTGGTCACACAACACTCTACCAACAAAAGCACTTCTAGAACCTCTACCCACTGCACCATCGGTGAATAAGTGTATCCAATTATTTGTCAAGGGTGCTCGAGTATTAGAAGAATGTTTATTTTGCTTGGATCCATTATGACTTAAGTCATACTACTATGCCCAACTCTAGGAAACTTTAACAATCTCAAGAACATTCTAGGTAATACCTTGGAAGATAAAATTCTTTCAGATACGTCAAGCAATTAGCTCAAAAAGACAAGACCAAATTATCTCTCGTCTAGGTAATCTCGTGTAACAACAAAGGGTAAAAGTTAACTGATCCTGTAGAGTCTAAATTTGAATTATTATTTATTTAAAAAGTTACAAGTAAAATTATAAATATAATTAATATAATTTAAATAATTAAAGCTAGAATGAACATTATAAAGTAAGATTTAACTCATAATTAGAATATATACCAACCTAAATTAAGATAAATTTAATAGTAAGAAGTTAGACATGATTTTGCAGGAGATGGAACTTATGATCTCATAGTTCCGAAAAACTCAACCTTAACACTAAATCAATACCTAATGACATACTTGAGTTAATATTAAATGTTTTAATAGAATCAAAAAGGGGAAATGAAATAAGGAAATAAACCCAATTGTATTTTTATTAGGTTTTAAAATGATTTTTAAAAAAAAAGAAGGAATCAATCTGTATCTAACTATTGTTAAAAGAGAAGAAAATAGGGGAAACATTAATTAATGAATAATGATTAGAGCTTTGGTAGCCAATTGTTGAATATGATTTGCCTAAGCACCACTTAATAAGCATACTTGATGCACATGCAATGATCCTCATTTTTGTTATTTATTTTATATTTAATGCACTCCATTACCATATATATATATAGTTTTAGTGCCACCATTTCCTTGCCATTTATACCTGTAACTCAATATAAACCAAAGTTTATGTTCAGGAAAAAGAAAATCTTTCCAGTACAATGATATACTAAACTTCAATTTAGTTGGTATTAAGTACATGCACATTTTTACTCGGATTTAAAATAGAGATAGACATTATATTAAAATAAATAAGTTCAATAATCTTTTTTTTTAAAAGTAAAATAAATTAATTCATCTATATTTAAAAAAATAATTGGTAAAAAACCTCTCTAGTCCCTCTCTATTTTTATATTGAGCAAATTGATCCCTTTAAAAAAATTGAAACAATTTAATCCCTGACTATTTTGAAAATAAGCAACTAGGATAATTTATTACAGTATTAATATCTTCCATCAATTGTACTTTGTTTTGGTTGGTACAATGACAAATGTAGTCCTTGATGTTTTATATATATCTTTTTTCAAATTTAGTTTTGATTCTAAAAAAAGTCAATAAATCTAGCTTTATCGTTTACATATTTACACAAATATTGTGGGCTAAATTTGTTAAATCGTGAATGTGTAAATTTTGAGGTATAAAATTATTATTATACTAATTAAAATTATGTACTATTGATGGAATACATGAACAATATGATTAATTATTCTTAAATACTCACTTTTAAAATTAATAAAATTTATTTGCCAACATAATTTAAAATCATACTACAACAGATATTGATAAGCAATCTACCATACATAAGATAAATATATTGTTTTTAAAGAATATCTTTTTTGAAATAAATTGCAGTTAATATCATTATCAAGCGATGCCGTTTTAGCAGCCTAGAAGAACAATCCAGAAGAAAAGCAAAGTGAAATGGAAAACAGCTAATGAAATCATTGGTAAGCAAAAGAAAAATATCACTAGTTTACGTAACATGCTACTATCATTTTATTTGTTTTCAACAATAATTTATAGGGTAAGGATTAATTTAATTTTTTAAACGGTGCTTAATTTCATTAATTAATAGGAATGATGAACAAAATTAATATTAATAGAAATCTTGAATAAATAATAAATAAATTATTATAAATTAATGTTTAAATGTCATGTTTGCTGAATGATTTTAAAAAATGACAAGGATTAATTGACAATAACTGCAATATTTGAATAATTCAAAAATACATCAACTTGATCAAATCGTCTACATTTGCATCCTAGCCTCGTCATCATCAAATTAACTTGACAATGAATACCAATCAATAAAAAAACTACTAAAAGCCCCAAGACACCCACCTCATTAGTGATACGCAAAAAGTTAAGTCTCAGATAGCCTTTAGTCCTACTCATCATCTCGAATCTATTACCATAACTATAATCTATCATGACAAAATCCTTCACGAACAACTCTTAATAGATTTGGCGATACTCTTATATTGGCAAATCTCACATATACGCCAGAACATGACTAAAAATTAAAAATAAAATAAAATTATATCAGTTTTCAAAGAAAACAAACTGGACAAAATAAAAACCATAAAAAATGTGGAAAAAATAAAGTCACGAAATTGTGGATAAAATCATAATAATATGATCTGAAATTAAAAATAAAATAAAAATTATGAAGAAAAAAAAGCGTTGAGAAAAACTGCAACCAACAACCAACCTAAAAGCTTAATTGTATCAAAATAAATTAGGTAATTTAAATTTTATATTATTTAACGTTAATTTTTTTCAATTGATAACTAGCATGGTAAAAAAATGCTACTATGAAAATAAAATAAGACTATGTGCAAATATTTTAAAATTAACAAAAATAAATATTTATATAATATTCACAAAATTATAATGTATTCTACAAATTTATAAAATTCTAAAAAAATTAAAATATTACTAGAAATTTTATCATACGAGTATAAGTGTGGGAATCATGTATTCAGGACACATTTGTGTTTAAAAATAATATACACTAAGTAATGAAACATAAGGCTTTAAACTAATAATTATAACAACACATATGCAATATGTATGAAACTAAAATAAAAAAATAGTTTAACTTGTGAGTAAAAGGAAATTGAAATAGGTAAATATATCATATTAGGGATATTAAATTCACTCCAATTGCTTGTCATAGTATTTTCATTTTTCTATAGTGTGTCAAAAACTTATCAAGTTAGAGAAAATAAAATTCAATATTAAAATTCTATTTTAAAAAAAATTAAATATCGAGTTGATTTGTGACACTAACACAACCAGTGACGCTAACTATACTAGAAATTCTATCACACGTGTATGCGTGTGGAGACCACGTATTTAAAACATAGAGGTGTGTTTTTGAAAATAATATACAATAAATAATGAAATGCATTGTTTGAAACTAATTAATAATAACAAATGAAATATGTACGATATTAAAATAAAAAATAAGATTAAATTGTGAATTAAAAAAAAACTTAAACGCATAAATACATCAGATTAAGAATATTAAATGAGTACAATTGTTTATCATGGTGTTAGAATCAATTTTGAGTTGATGCTGAGTTAGCTTGTGATACTAACTCAATCAACAACATTATTAATACTAGAAATCCTTTCACATACGTATGCATGTGAAAACCAAAAATATAGTATACAAATGTGTTAAAAAATAACATACAATAAATAATGAAACGTATAACTTGAAACTGATTAATAATAACACATGAAATATGTACAATATTAAAATAAAAAAAAGGGATTAAATTGTTTATCTTTGTGTTGTCATCAATCTTGAGTTGATGTCAGGTTAACTTGTGATACTAACTCAATGAAATATATTATTAATATATATAATTAATGAACGTTAATATAGTATGCATAATAAAACCAAAATGTATAAAATTATTAAAATAAAGTTTTAGTTGAGTAGTAAATTAAAGGTTTTGCTAATTCAATTTGTATGGGTTCAAATTCCATCATATGGATATTTTTATTTTTTTAATAAAAAACTAAAGTACCCTCTCAAATAATACAATTTATTTTAATCATGAAAGGATATTTTCATAATTTTCTTAACTGAGCTGGTGACCCGGTTGAGGGTAACACCAACTCAATTAAGATAAATAATAGTATAGCTAGTTTCAAACTTACAAATAAAAAATAAAAAAAAATTGTTAAAAACATTATAAAAAATTAAAAAATAAAGTTGGTGTCATCCTTAACAGGTCACAAACTCAATTATAAATTTACAAAAATACTTCTTTTAATTATTTCATATTATTTTATCATTTTTAAATAATAGTTTTCATACTTTTTATCATTTTAAATAAAAAAATTAAAATTTACTAATATAAAGATCAAACATGTATTCAATAATATTAAAATATGAGTCTATTATCATTCCTCTTATATTTATTATTGATTAAATTTAAATATATATAATTAATATAAAATATTATCTTTCACCAAGTGATAAAATCTACTACATTTTATTCTTTTGGTGAAATCTAGTATATTTTATTTTTTTAACTAAGTTTTTACAAACCTAAATAGTTTGTATATATCTTTTGTTTTTTCACCCCATCAAGACGTATCTGTTTATTTTTTTAATAGTATAAACATAATAGTTTATTAATGGAAATAATTGAAGTTTTCAACTTTCTAATAGTAGAAAGATGAGATTGGTGGGTTAGTGTGTGTTGAGTTGAAGTAGATTACTCCCAATCCCAAGATTCTTTAAACTCTTACTTTTCTTTACAAATCTGGTGTGGTCATAGAACCGTCTTATCTTGGGGGCATATATGTGAATAATGTCACCAAACTACGACTGCCACTGCCAACTACAAAGTAAGAAATGGGATCTCACTTTGGATAACTTTAAAGACTAATCGAAACCTAATTTTAGGTGTCCTTTCTATTTCCACAATTCCCAAAATTTGGTAATTTCCTTCGGTACTAATGCTAAGCTGAGCAGCTTGGAACCAAAGCTTTTCACAATGTTGGCCTTTTCAAACTCACCCATTTTATATAACTGTATGGAAGGTCATCCGTCTAGCTTTATGGTGCATGTTTTGGTGGGGTTCAAGGTTTATATTTGATGCCGGAATTATGTAGGAATTTCGAAAATGAAAAATGATGCAGGTGGATTAGGACTAATATGATCATACAATCTCAACATATGCATACATTGAACCTTTTATTCCACACTCATTAACTCTGCTATGGCAGCTGTTTGGCGATTGCCGCCCACTTCTCAGAGCAATCCAACCACATCCCCATTTCACCGATTCAATGTTTCTGATCCAAATTAAAGTTCAGGTCACATATTCAATGCGCATAAATTTTTTAAAGAAATGCAGAATGAATACTAGTTTAATTAGTATTGTTGTTGTTGCAAATGTTTTTAGGTTACACGTTCGAGTAGCTTTTGTATGTAATGTTTCCTCGAATGACTATAGTTAATTAGAGAATTTGAGGGATTAAGAAATGTATAAACAAGTTATTAATAAATTTTACATAGAATTGACCCTTTTGAATATTATATAATTAAAATACAATAAACAATAATGTAATACAAATATAGGAACCTGTTAAAAATATTTCTAAATATAATATATTTTAAACGAAATTATATATAAAAGATATGAGACAAAGAATTAACAAATCTACACTCATTGGGTAATGTCTCGTAGCGATGGAATCCCACTAGATGGATCACTTAATTCATATGATGGCGAAGTACAGAAGGGTGGCCATTATAACTATGATGGGCACCGAATTCATGGAAAGTGATACCAATTCTTTTTTACTTCTCTCTCTTCCGACAACCCCAAAAAGGTAGATTG
Organism: Gossypium sturtianum; assembly: GCA_025698515.1. Classification (NCBI taxonomy): domain Eukaryota; kingdom Viridiplantae; phylum Streptophyta; class Magnoliopsida; order Malvales; family Malvaceae; genus Gossypium; species Gossypium sturtianum. The sequence goes on along the minus strand of CM046943.1, from coordinate 118,612,943 downwards.
TGAAAGGAAGAAAATAAATTGGGGGAAATATTTAAGGTGTTCTCACTGTCAGTTTAGACAAATCACTAGATTTATCTTTTGACCATTTTCCCTACATTATAAAGCTAATGAAGAAACGAAAAGTACTCAAGCATTAGTACCCTGCCCTGCCCTTATTAATTATATGGACAAGAAGAGTCATGTAAAAGGAGTTCGTCTGCTATGTGACACTAAAGCCTTAAAAGGTTTCTATTAAGCTATATATATATATATGTGCGTATTGTCCTTCAAATATGTATACATGTATACATGTATACAAATAAACATATCCATATCCGAAGTCAAGATAACATAAGATCCTCACCTTGCACTCAAGCAGCAGCTGAGGAAGCATGAGCGATGATAAAAACTGCAAAGTTTCCAGCATTTTCTGAAGGGAATAGTAATGGATCTTGTATTACTTGATGTGAGATATTGACATACATCACAGTGAAAAGAATACATGTATGCATGTATGTATGTATGGTCATCTTGTCAAATCATCTATTCGCTATATTTGGTTGCTTTTTTTTTCTTTTAAGAATACCGGAAGATAACAAATATTTTACAACAGAGGTTAAATATTTCATCACCTCGTATCCATCTGTGGGTGGAATGCACAACCATCCTCCTCTCAATTCCAAAATCATGTATTCTATGCAAGATGTAGTAGTATACAAGACAACTATGCAGCAAATGTTTCTGCTTTAAGTTTGAAGTGGCTGAAGCTCTTGCTCCGGAGTAGGAGATGCAACGGGCTCGTAAGCAGTGACTGATTGTCGTCTGTGTCGAATAACCAACCATATCCCGATAGCTGACAAACTAAGAGTTGTTATACATCCAAGTACCACAGCCAGAAGGTGATGTAGCCACCAAGACCTGTGAAGCTCCAGTAAGAACTGAATGTTATTTCTGAAGCTATACCAGTTCAAGAAGATGGAAACGAAATAATATATAGTCAAAGAAACAATGTACAACAACAAAGAAAAGGGAAAGCTCAGGCTGTTTACTTCTTTAAAACCATACGGAATTACAGATTCCTAGTTCTTATGTAATTACATTTTGACCCAGGTTGTGTAACTTCTTAACCCACATGAACACAATTCTTCAGACCCTATTTTATGACCCATGTGCTACACACCCATCTGAGTTTAGGTAAAGAAGACTCAAAGTGGAACCTTGACCAAGAGCAAAAGGAACCCTAACTTGTAGACAGGTAAAAGATACTACTGCGAATATCATGGTCTACTACAATGGTTTAAACCAAGGGGTCCATAGCTGCATCATGCACCCCTCACAACCCTCCTAATTATTGCATCCTGGGATGCAAAAATAGTGCTAAATTATAGCCTCTCCCCAGTAGAACCATCCCAATACAACTGTAATGCCAAACCCATTTTGGTATCCTAGTCCTACCCTTCAACTGTGACCTAACTTCATGGTCACAAATGCTCCAAAGATTCATTCATCACAATAAAATAGTAGCGAATTCAGTCCTCACTGGTAAGCATAAAAGAAATGATAAAAGTGGAACAGAGAAAGAAAACATACGACTCCCTTTGAGGTTCAGCATTCCATTCAACCAACTTATAATTTCCAAATCTCTCAGGAAACTGCAAACGGTGATCCCTTAAGCGCAGAATGATGCTCTGCAAATATTAAAGGAAAACAAAGGCTTCAGATTAATGCTGTGGTAAATAGATAGAAAAAAATGAGGTTGAACTTGGCAAATATTAGTATCTCAGGAGTGGTAATACCAATGCAATGGAATTAGAAATATAACTAGCTGATGAAGTGGGAAAAATGCCCCATCTAACAAGGTAATCATTCCCCTTGGAAGTGACATTCAGCAGGCGAACCTGAAAATCAAACCAATCAAATAAATAGGAGAACAAGATAAAAGCTAATTGACAATTGTCAAACACAGCAATATAGAGAGGCACTAGTAACATTGATGTATAGACCAAAATTTCTAAAACCACATTATGGGAGGTTATTTTTGGGCTAAGGCCAATTGCATAGAGTGGGTCACCATATGCCCACTCCCCAGCATCCACAAGAAAACCAAACATAATCATAGGGCAAGCAAGATTAATTCCAAATTTTAAGTTAAATACTAGAGATGTCCATGGTCAGACTGTTAGGCTCAAGGTGAGTCTTATATAAAATCTAGAGCTCTGGCCAGAAAGAAATCTTTGTCTAGGCTCAGATGGTCTTTATAACAGGCCTAACTTCTTTGTCTAAACCCAGCCCAACCAAATTTTGGGTGGGCTAGAAGGCTACCTGATAGGTGAATACATCTACTTAAATCTGCATGTTACATGTTTTGACAAAACAATAAAATTTCAAATGATTCAATATATATGACACCATGTCTTGGAATACGATTTAGAATGCATTGCACTGATAACTTGATATTTCCCCTCAAATCTAGTTCCGACAAGGCCTAAAAGGACTTGGTTAAAGTCAAGGCACTGCGGCTGCACCTGTGAATTATCGACTTCGAGTTCCTTGGAAATTAATTGTCCAAGCTCCTTGAAGTTGAGCTTCAATTTGGAGTCGTTTGTGCTAATTGACATATCAAATGTTATAAATCCGATATGAAATGAACCTGGTTATCATGTTTGGGAGACAATATCATCAGAGGAAATATACAGTTTACAAGATCAATTTGTACAAGTGCTTGCATCACTAATTCTAAAACTACTAAGCTTATGTCAAATAACAAACAAGCATTACATGATGCAAACACTATAATTCTAAAGCAATCAACAAGCCATTCTGCTAGAACAAAATGATGATCATAGACTAAAAAAATTATAACAGAAAATATGTGATTTGAAATTAGGCCATCTCAATTATAATAAGCTTTAAATGCCTGCACATTAGTTGTATCTGACTAGACTCAGATTATATACAAGAAATATATATTTTGGATATAAGGTTTCGCCTTTGATACACTCACAATAGAGATTTTTAACACACTAAAAGTGGGGTTAAAAGGCTGCCACATTCTCCTTTTTAATTTTATTTTGGCTATATCCTAAGCTTAAGGGGTATATCATCCTTCTAAACTTATTTTGGAGTCTTAAAACTAGGGATGGCAGAATAACCTGATTCTAGGGAGATCCAACTTGATCCTACCCTATAAGGGCAGGTTTTTTTTAATCGGATTTGAGGGCAGAGAGGTATTCCAATCAAATTTTTGGGGTTCGTTTGGAGGTGGGTTTTGAACAAACCCACACTGCCCCACTTCAAAAAAAAACAACAAAACCAAAATACCCCTCTTTTAATTTTGTAACTAATTTTATATTTTTTTACTTATTTTTTTGAACTTTTTTAAGATTTTTTAAACTTTTTTTTTATATTTTAGTTAGATATTTTTAATTTTGTAAGAATTTTTAGTTAGTATTGTAAATATTAATATAATATAAAAATTATTTAATATTTCATGGCAGGTTTGGTGGGATTTGGGATTTTTTTTTTCTTTTTTTAGGGTTTGGTTTGGGTATTTAAAGTTTTAAATAAAATTGGATTCGGGGCAGGGTTGGGGGAGGGGGGATGTATAAAAATCAGGTTGGGGTTGGGGCAAGCAAAAAACCGCCCTGCCCCTCCCCATTATCATCCCTACTAAATACTCCATTTGAACTTGGAAGTGTATTAAGTAATCTCATATACAATAATATCCTTGGGGTTGCATGTATGTTATTTATCAGGAATTATAAGCCATTTTAATCTACAAGACACTTAGATGCTTATTAGGACAACAATCTAACTACATGGGTGATACCATCTTTCTACGAATAACAAATTTTATCAAAACTACAAAGTAGATGAGTTATCAACCTCCTTACAAATGGAAACTTAATTTTCAAAAACTTAAATATCATGAAAAGAAAAAGTTACTAAAATTAAAAGAAAGAGAACTCCAGATTCAACTATCACCAAGGTGACTAGAAAAAGCAGGTGGGTCTGATTAGCATTTAAAGTTGACAAACTTCTTGGAAGTCTATTGTAACTATGGTGTAGTTATACCAACCATATCCTTCTTTTATGTTTCTAATTTCCATCAATGTTCTGCACCACCAGAAATTTCAAGCCAAGTACAGCATCTCTGTTTATATTTGTAACTTTTATCTGCCTTAATTTTTTTATTAATGAGAAAAAAACTATAAATCTATATATAAGAAAGTCCTTAAATTTGATCACGATATATCAATTCACAGAACTGTGCAAGGGAAGAAACCAAGGAACACAGGAAACATTGCAAGAATGCAAGTAATATGCCATGCACCTGGAAGAACATTTGCTGGCGATCCACTTAGGGCAGATGCAGGAGGAATTTCCAGGTTACTATCATTGCTTTGGGAGACTGAAGGAGCTGGTGCAGGTGCACCAGATATCTTCACTCTTCTCCATAGTTCAGAACAATTAGTTTTCAAAAAGCCTATCCTGTCATTATCCCGATCATATGTAACTAAGGTGTTCCGGACAACAATTCCTGCCAAAAAATAAAAAGTTAGGGATTATTACCACAGTCATGCAAACAAACAGGATATATTGAGTTGAACAAGCGTAAGGTCCAGACAGGCCCATTTATACCGCAAGAACTTAAGGCTTTTCAAAACTATATGATATCCTATGTGATGGACATGAATACAGAGTTGCATATATGTAGAGGGAAAGAGGGCTTTGTGTTTCGTGAATTAAGTAACATACCTCCTAAAAGAGTAGTCGATTCTGTATTAGCAAAAATTCCCAAGCAATATGCACCAATGAGCTTTGTGTGCTACAAAGCATGCCATTAAGAGACAGAAACAGAAAAGATATGTGTTAGATAGTAGTTTGAGAAGCTAGCACAGAAAATAGATGATGCAAGAATGTATTATAACCATTTAAATTAGCTTTTCCACCAACACAGGACCCATTTTGGTCTCCAAGTTAAAATAATAATAATAACAATAAAAATTATAATAATTACCCGGAACAGGTAGTTTTCAGGAGACAGTAATAACTTATTTCCATTGTTAAATACCATCTCAACCTCTGGGAAACTTTTTGATAGTTGGGAAACATCCCTGTATTACATTTCAAGAAAAATAGTTATGATGGATGGAAGACTAGAAATTCCAGCATTTCATATAAAATGAAAAAGTTAATGGCAACACCTTCCAGCACCAGAAAAACATATATCATCATAATTAGGGTCAGGACCACGGACCCTTTTGAGAGAATGAATTTCCCTTAGGATCTGCATTAACATAGCCAAATAATCATGAAGAACAGGTCTGAACATTACCATGCAGGTGTGCAAATGCTGATTTCTATGTTAATGAAGGTTAAACCTAAGGAACTTAAGACAGCTACAAGTAAGCTCAGATAATATTTTGAGTTGTAGCAAGTACAAAACAGATTAATCATCGTTGCTGCCATAATTTTCAAGATGGAGGCAACTGACCAAGTAACGGTTCACAGAGTGCTAAATCCCAAATGGCTAGACCACAATCAATCCCCAACAATCATAGAACACGTTAATTTTATTCAAGGCTTCCACAATAACTTAACAAATGCAAATAACTGTGAGTCAATTAATAATTTACTAGTACTTTATTTCTCCTTGAAAAAGTGCCATGACCATTTTTCCAATAATAATTATAAAAATGGATCATATGTGTTTAAGGATAGTAATATGCAGAATAGACATGCTTCAAACTTCTGAAGTGAACAGGACCTGAAAATGACAAGTTCCAGAAGTTGGACAATCATGCAGATCGTACCAACTTGTAAGTAGCATCTCCAAGTGCTAGGAAAGTAAAAAGCAGTTGTCATAATGAATGGCTAGTTTATATCACTGTAACCCAGACATCTAGTTTATATGACATTGTAACCCAGATATATTAATATGAATCTGCACTCAGTTTCTCCACAGATCGCTTGTCATATATTAATAAATGACAAAATAAGTAATCATTCATCTATTAGGGAACATGTAAATGCAACAAAACCCCATGCTTTTAAACCTCCAAGCAAAACCAAAAACTTCTTCTAAGCCTCAGACACTAATTCTGGGTACCACAAAGAAATACTAATCATAGAATAGAAATGATAACTTGACTAGCAAACAAACTCAATTTAGCACGAAGCTCAAAGCTATTAGATCTTACAGCATCCCTAAATGCAACAAAAGCATCTTTTTGGAAGTAAGCATATGTGGTGCCACTGTCCAAAACTGTTCCATGCCTTCCATCAAAGACCCCAGTAGGTAGCTTCAATCGCTTACCAGCAACATGCATTTCCTTAAGCTCAATGTTATAGTAAGGGCTGTAGACATTCAAAAACTACAGTGAATGCGTAACAAGAACCAGATAAATTCTTAGGAAAAATGCATTAACAAATACAATACTGTAAAAGAAGGATACCTGCGGAAAGGGTCTGAATGGGAGAACACCATTTCAGGGGGAGGAGTGATTTTTCCAAGAACCATTGCACCTCCACCAACATCCATCCCACCATAACACAAAGAAAAAGAATCACCAATAACACTCTTATCAACAAGTTGATCCACAATACTAAGCTGGCCCCGACCCAAACCCATTATACCATCAGCCCGTTGGCTGTAAAGGTCACCTGTTTCCCTATTTTCACACCCAAAAACAGCACGCTGTGGCACAATTTCACTTTCATTCCCAAAAGAAACAATATCCTCCCCAAGCACACCACTGCTGGAACTCATCTCAGCATACCGTCTATCATAAGTGCATTGCTTTTGCTCATCATCACAATTACAACTCGGATTGCATTTTACAGGTTGATAAGTGCTAGACAAATCTGGTTGGAACCTTGGATCCTGGATTGCAACAAGAGATCAATATTACCATAAAATCACCAGTTCCCCAAATTAATCTCTAACAGATCTGTAAATCAAGAAATTAGACAAAGATTCTAAAAATAGCAGCAAAGCGTAACTCACTTCATTTAAGACTCAAAATTCTCAATTTAACTTAATTAAAATTCTACTAAACTAACAATTCGCTAGTTTCAAATTGATCAAGTTAATAATCTCAATCTCAATTCAAACAAAGGCATCAATTTTCAAACTTGATTAATTATAATTAAGAACTGGGAAAGTTGAGGTGCACGAACTTGATAAGACAGAACCGAACCTGATGCTTGCCGCAATGCGCACAACTGGAGCAAGGAACGTAAGTTACAGTACTTCCGGTGTCGACGATAAGAGCAAATTCCTGAGGTGGCGTTCCAATCCATAACCGAGTAGTATAATAACTGGAAATTCAAAAAAAAAAAAAACTCAATATTCGAAAAATCAAAAAGAGGAAAAAAACTAAACATTTTTTATAGGAGAGAGACCCGTTGGAGAGGAGATCATCATAAAGTCTCATGCGAGCGTTTGGAGTGGAAGAAGAGAGTCCGGATTGCTGCAGATGACGGCGGATATTGTCCAAGTGGCGCTGCTGGGAATGATTGCGGGAGGTCAGTTGCAGAGGAAGGAGCATCGGCCGTGGATGATGATCTTTTGCGTCGACGGTGAAGAAATTGAAGCAGATCAGGGCACAGACAATAATGGAGGAAGTTAGGTGAAGCCAAGTTCGAGCCATGGCGCGTTACTTTGGCTACAGATTGCGGTCAACGACGACAGACCACTGCAGACAAAGCACCCGATAGATTACAGTCCCTTTAGAAATGGAAATTGGTTCTTTTATTAGAGTTAGCAATGGGCGGGGCGGACCGGTTACTTTTTTACCCGCCCCGATATTCTTCCGTCTTATCCCTCTATTTGCAACATAAACCCAATCACATGTAAGTATAATTAAAATTTAACTTCAATTTTTTTAACTAATACATATTAAAAAAACTATATTTTTTAAATTTAAATAAATTAATTAAATACTTTTCTAATACAAAATATTTAATAAACCTAATTAGAATAAATAATAAATATTTAATACATTTATAATCACACAAAAATAAATTAAGTATTATTATAAAACATTTTATAATCCATAAATCAACAACCATCATTTAAAAATTTTACTATAAGAGTTTATTATTTTTTAAATTAACATTATATATAATATTTTAATGGCATAATGATAAATTTAGCATTAAAAGTTACATTTTTTTTGTCAATTTAATCCTTATTTTTTGAGTTAAATTTGGTCATTAATATTTCAAAAACAATTAAATTACTTTTTGTAACAAAAATGCTAAGTAAAACATTAATTTTTAATGATATTAGCATGACAACCCCACATAACAATTTATATGTACTTCATGATGACATGACACTATTTTATCTTATATGTCATATCAATAAATAATTTAAAATTATAAAAAATATTCAAAAAATAAAAATAAATTCAAAATAATAAAACGTCCAAAAAATTAGTATAAAGTATACATGAATTGTCATGTAGAAAGCTATATTTAAAAAAGATAACGTTTTAGTTATTATTTTTGAAAAGTTGATGGACAAATTTAACTTATTTAAAAATGTTGATAGTCAAATTTAACTAAAAAAAAAAAAAGAGCCAAATTGATAAAAGATGTAAACTTAATGACTACACTTGTCATTATACCTATTTTAAATTTTTTTTTTTTTTGCTTTTTCTCTAAAAATTTTAACATATCATCACTATTATTTGATTTTGAACATATTGTCACAAATAATAATTAATTCAAGATTATTTTAAATATTGAAATTTTTATTCTTTAACTTATATAGATCATAATAGAAATTATAAAAATTATAAAAATTAAACATTTATATTATTTTGTTTTTATTTTCTTAAACATAGTATTTCTAAAGGTTAACATATGTTGTTAGCCCCTATATTTTGATAAAATTTGAGATTTAGTCATTATACTTTAAAAGTGAGAGAATTCAATCATACTATCTTTTCAACTTAATAATCCTAGTCTAATCATGATTGCCGTTTGTAGTTTCAATTAAAATTTGTCAATGTAACATGTTAACTTTTCGTCAATCATATGTCGCGTCGCATGAGAGCAACTTAACAAATATGTCAAATTGACAATATTTTATTGAAAATACTTACAATACTTACAATTTTAATGATTGGATCGAGATTTTTAAATCAATAAAATATGAGTTAATTTTTAACTTTTTAAATATAGGGACTAAATATCATTTTTTTTTCAAAATATAGGGACTAGTAGCATATTTTAACCATTTCTAAAATGTTACAAATTTTGTACAATTTTTTTTTAAAAATATAATATATTTTAATTGATATTGTTTGGCCATCGGGATCTATAAAAATAAAACCTACTCGAAAATATGAGATCAGTAGAAAGTGACAAGTAAGGTTGTATCTACAAAGATCGGTAATAATTTTATTTCTTAAACAAAAACAAATAAAGTGAATAAAAGAGAGGTTTTTATAAAATAAAAAATAAATTCAAATTAAAAACTAAAAGAAAGAATACAATAATTAAAAGTTTTAGGAAAATCAATGATAAAAGGCTATAGCCAAATGTAAAATCTCCATTTGATTTATAGATTCAACCATCAACGCAAGGATGTCTATAGTGCCTTTAGTTCTGGTTGTTAACTCAGCGCCAAATAACCAATCTCTCCTTACTTGTTGAATAACCAAGAGACAACTTGTTTGAAATTACTTCCTTAACCAATAAATAATTTTGTAACTCAGCGCCCAAGATTTAACTTACTAGCAACACTAAGAACGAGAGAGGTCTAATTTTAACCAACAAACTCACCTCAACAAAATTTATTTAAGTTAGATCACACATCCACACCATATAATCATAAACTATGACATAAACAATTTATGCAGTTCGTCACTAGTATTAGAATGAATTAAATAATTACAGATTTAATTATTTTAACTGATAAGGAAAGCATTCTAAGCTATTAATATTGACCAAATATTTAACAAACCTCAACAATTATATTTATAACAGAAGATGCATGAATACTAAAAAAAAAGAAAAAGAAAAAATCTATTGTGGACAAATACTCCAAGTACCACATTAAAGTTTATGTTCGAGGCCATGAATTTAACTTCGATCCTGATGTCCATAATAACTTTCTTGAGCATCTTGACATAAGAGGAAAATGCACCATGAAGCTTCACAAGATAGCCAATGAAATAACTAGTGGTGTGGCTACTTGTTGGCCTGAAAGTGACATTATTTCACCGACTAAAGTGACTATGAAGTACATTGTGTTGCAAAAGGTGGTTGTAATAAATTGGATCTCCTTAAAGCACAAATCTCCTGTTAAATAGAGTTAGGAAAGATATTTTATAAGATTGGGAAAAAGGGTCTCTTTTAATCTGGGCAAATAAGTGATTGCAAATATTGAATCAACTGCTACAAGGGAATTCTTACCTACTCTCTTCCCTTATCTGTAACACCCTTTGTAACAGCCCGTTTTTGATCAAATCAGAATAGTGGTTTCGGGACCATAAATTCGAAGTCAAAATAATTATTTTATTATTATTTTAATGTCTACAGCATGATAATATGATTGTGTGAAATTTTCGCTAAGAAATTTTATTGTGTAAATGCTTAATTTGATAAAAAGGACTAAATCACGTAAAGTGTAAAAGTTGTGTTCTATTAGCTAAAGGTATTTAATAGCTATAGAACCTTACATTTAAGGTCCTTAAGTGGTAATTAGACCATTTTAATTGTGATTGGAAAATTTTAGGCATTTATTAAGTGATTTTAATGGTTATTAAATAAGGGTTAAATAAGTAAATTAGTATTAAAGTAAATTAAATTAAAGAAAAATAAGAGATCATCTTGTTTCTTCATCATTTAACCAAATTAAGCAAAGGAAAACTCCATTAAAAGAGCTTCAAGGTTCGGCTAAGCTCCTCCTCTTGCATGGTATGTATTTTAGCTCGATTTTTTATGATTTCTATGTTTTTGTAACCGTTGCAGCTCAATCTAGCTAGCCCGTACCTTTAATTTCAAAACTGTTAAAGATTTTATGAGTTGCCATTATTGAATCTATGTGTTCTTGATGTTTAATGTTGAAATATGAAAGCTTGATGATAGTTTTACATGTTTTATTAAGTGATTTTTGATGAAAATGTATAAGAGGGATTAAATTGTGAAAAGTACAAATTGAGTGGTTGAAGTGTGAAATAAATGAAAGTTTTTGGCTGCTAGGGACCTATATGTAATTCGGCCAAGCATGGGTTTTATTGAAATTATGTGAATTTTGTGTTTTGTGAAATAAGGACTAAATTGTAAAAGTTGTGAAATACTTGGGGCAAATGTGTAAAAGTACTTTAAAGTGTAATATGGACTAAATTGAAAGAATATGTGATTGAATAAGTTAATTTTGAATTCATATAGATCAAGAAAGAAAGAATTCGGATTTAGATCGGGGGAAAAGCAAGGTTATCGAGTAGTCGGTTCGTTTCGTCAAATTCGTACACGAGGTAAGTTCGTATAACTGAACTTAAATGTGTATCTATTTATTTGATGGATGAAATTTAGATAGTATTTATTCTATTAGATAAATGTAACACCCCTTACCCGTATCCGACGCCGGGACATGGTACGAGGTATTACCGGACTTATCTTGCTTAAACATATAACATCAGGTTGTAAAATTTCATTTCAACTTTAAACTTTTCATTCATATCTATAATATCCTTATCATGGGCCTACGAGGCCCTAAACATACATACGGGAGGTTTCAGGATTAAACTAGAAACTTTTGCGCATTTAGAAAATTTTTGCCTAAAATAGGGCCACACGCCCGTGTGGGCAGGCCATGTGGTCACACAAGCCCATGTTCCTAGCCCGTGTGAAATTTATTTTTCATTTCGAACCTTCAGGGATTTTCACACGATAAGACACACGCCCGTGTCTGTGGCCCGTGTCCCTCATCACGGCCTAGACACGCCCATGTCCTCACCCGTGGGTGAAAACTTGGGTATTCTATTTGTGATGTCAGCAACCTCATAAGGGTCACACGGCCTAGGCACACGCCTGTGTGTCTAGCCCGTGGTCGACATTGACTTGCAACATTAACATGCAGGGGACACACGGCCTATCCACACACCCATGGGACTGACTGTGTGTCACACACGGCCTAGACACATGCCCGTGTGCCTACCCGTGTGGACAAGAACAAGGCTATTTGCCAAGCTCTTTTTGCCACCCTAACTCACATATCAAAAAAATCTATTCAACCATTCACTAAGCAACCCAATTGTACAACATACACTTTCATGAATAACCTCATCTTTTCATAAATTAGTAATAATGAGCCATTAACTATGGCCATATACAAGAGAATTCATCTATAAGGAGCCAACACACTTGGCCAAAATAACAAAACATTTCTACTAAGCCTAGCCCCTATACATGCCATATTAAAAAATGCTAAGTCTAACTATACAGAGATGAGCTGATAGTGTGGGTGATCTTCCAAATAACTTCGTATCCCGAATCGGCTCTTTGACACTATAAAACAAGGGAAAAAGGAAAGGGAGTAAGCTTTAAGCTTAGTAAGTTTACATGTAAACAAATAGCATCATAACACACACATATATATATATCAATCAATGCTTTTCATACCAATCAAGAACAATCCACATTTCATAATCATGCTTACTCATTTCATCTCTTACCACATTTCAACCATATAACAAATATAATGCTCTCATTTATTTGCATACATTCCCTGCACTCATCACCACAACATCATATGAAACATATACTTAAACGATTTCTCAATGAATCATTCAGAATAATACCAAACACTCGGTGGTTTCGCACACAGCCCACCATTAATCTATGATAGGGTGGTATCGCACATAGCCCACCAACAAGAATATTTACGGTGGTATCGCACTTAGCCCACCAAATGATAATATAAACGATGGTATCGCATTACCCCCATCGTGAGTAAGTATTAAGGTGGTATCGCACACAGCCCACCAACAAGAATATTTACGGTGGTATCGCACACAACCCACCAATGATTATTACGGATAATATTCTACACTTACATATCTATTTCAAGGTTCATTCGGGAATTACTCATTTTCTATCGAATTCAATCCATATCAATCATAAATGATCTCATTCATACGATACACCAATAAGTAACAACATAAGTATTCAAGATGTACCATTTACACATAAACTTACCTCGATGCAAAATGTGTTAATCTACGGTTTAACCCGTAACCTTGCCTTTTCCCCGGTCAAGGTTGTTTCCGCGTTCTTCTTTATCTATAATAATAAAATTCACTCATTCAATCAATTTAAAACTCATGATACATCAAATTTTCTACTTAGGCAAAAATGACCATTTTGCCCCTATACTATGGCAAAATTATGATTTTGCCCATAGGCTCGTATATCGTTTTCATCACATTTCCTCATTAAACAAGCCTAGCTGAACATTTATTCCTCTTACAACAACTCACAAAACCATTTATTTTATGCATTTATTACACATTTACAATCTTTACAACTAAGTCCCATTTAGGTGTTTTCATGGTAACACTTTTCACAAAAGTTGTTCCTTCACTCACTAACATTCATTTTCTTCCATAAAAACTCAGAAAACAACATGAACACTCTCATGGAAAGTCCCTAAACTTTCAACCATTTAGCAAATTAGTCCCCTCATTAGCTAGCTTAAGCTTTGGGGACTCCAAAAGTACAAAAATTCTCAATAAAAACCACCAAGATCACTTACTTGTAGAGGTGAGGAGTTGCTGAAAATTTTCAAGCTCCCATGGTGTTTTTCTTTGGAAATTTCAGTGGAGAGAAGAAGGAGAAAAGATGATATCTTTTCTTCTTCTTATTTTATTATATTACTAGACAATTACCACCAAAATCTCACCTAATGCTTTGAAAATTTATTTCTTTGTCCCCTATGACCAGCTATTAACCTTAGAAAGGTCTATTTTCACATTAGGGACCTCCAATTAAAAATCTACAGCTATTAGACACCTTTTGCATATAGAACAATACTTTCGCACTTAACCCGATTTAGTCCTTTTTCACAATTAAGCATGAAATCACCAAAATTAATGTACCAAAATTTTCATACATCCATATAATTATGCTATAACACATAAAATAATATGAAAATAATTTTCCTTAACCTCGGATTAATGGTCCCGAGACTACTGTTTCGACTAGCCCCAAAATCGGGCTGTTACAACTCTTCCCCCCTTTAGAGATTTTCATCCTCAAAAATCTTACCTGTAAAGAGGTTTGGGTACTGTTCCCTCATGGCTTCTTCCGGTTCTCACGTAGCCTCTTCCACACCGTGTTTTTGCCATAACACTTTCACTAAGGCTATGCTCTTATTCCTCAATTGTTTAACCTCTCGAGCCATTATTTTAATTGGCTCCTCTTCATAAGTCATATCCGGTCGTATCTCAATTTCTGTTGGAGGGAACACATGCGAAGGATCAGAACGATATCGCCGCAACATCGACACATGAAACACATTGTGTATTCTCTCTAACTCTGCCGGCAAAGCCAACCGGTATGCTACTAGCCCAATCCTCTCAATAACCTCGTACGGTCCTATGAATCGTGGACTCAATTTGCCCTTTCGACCGAATCTCAATATTTTTTTCCACGGAGATACTTTCAGGAATACTTTGTCACCCACTTGAAACTCGATTTCTTTTCTTTTTAAATCTGCGTATGACTTTTGTCGATCCGAAGCAGCTTTCAGACTATCTCGGATTACTTTCACTTTCTCCTCAGTCTTTTTAACTAAGTCGACCCCGTGAATTTGCTTCTCGCTAAGCTCGGTCCAATACAAGGAATTTTGACACTTACGACCATACAAAGCTTCGTACGGTGCCATCCGTATACTTGACTGATAATTGTTGTTATAGGCAAACTCAACTAAAGGTAGATATTTTTCCCAGCTACCTTCGAATTCTAACACACAGCATCGGAGCATATCCTCAAGGACTTGAATCACTCTTTCGGGTTGGCCATCAGTTTGAGGATGGAAAGTAGTACTAAAATTCAACTTTGTACCCAAGGCTTCTTGCAACTTCTTTTGAAACCTCGAAGTAAACCTCGGATCTCTATTCGAGATAATAGATATAGGCACCCCATGCAATCTCACCACCTCAGCAATATACAACTCGGCTAACTTATCAAGTGAGTAATCCACACGTATCGGTATAAAGTGAGCCGACTTTGTTAATCTATCAACAATAACCCACACAACATTTTTCTTTCTCAGAGTCATAGGTAACCCTGTTACGAAATCCATTGTGATTCGATCCCACTTCCACTCCGGAACCATCACCGGCTGAAGTAATCCCGAAGGTACTTGATGTTTGGCTTTCACTTGTTGACAGACCAAACACTTGGTAATAAACTCAGAGATATCTCTTTTCATACCCGGCCACCAATACAACTTCTTCAAATCATTGTACATTTTTTTGTGCCGGGTGTCTTGACAAACAACCACTGTGTGCTTCATGTAAAACTTTTCGAATTAACTCATCATCCTTTGGTACACAAATTCTATCATGAAACATCAAGCAATCCTCGGAACTAACTCGAAAATCTGAGTTATTCCTCGATTCGCACTGAGCTCTCTTAACTTGCATCTCACTATCATTCTTTTGAGCTTCACATATCTGCTGAATAAATAATGGTCTAGCCCTCAACTCGGCCAATATAGCACCGTCATCAGACAAGGCTAAGCTCGTACTCATAGCTCTCAAAGCATACAGGGATTTTCTGCTCAAGGCATTCGCAACCACATTCACTTTCCCCGGATGGTAATCGATTACTAACTCGTAATCCTTTAATAATTCAAGCCACCGCCGTTGTCGCAAATTCAAATCCTTTTGGTCCATCAAGTACTTCAAACTCTTATGATCGGTGAAGATTCGACACTTCTTGTAACAGTCTGATTTAGACCCTAATCGGAACGGTGGTTTCGGGACAACGAATCCGAGTTAAAAAATATTTAAATATTATTTTCCGTGTTAATTATATGGGAATTAGCATGTGTGAAAGTTTCGTATAAAAATTTAATTGTTTGTGTGCTTAATTAAATAAAAAGAGCTTAATCGCGTAAATTATAAACTTGATAGTTTAATGTGTTAGGACTAAATTGAGGTTGTCTTTTTAAATGGGAGCATTTAAAATGCAATAAACCCACTTTAAAAGATAGTGGACGGCTAAGTTCTATTATGCCCATTTATTTTATGTTTAAAATGTTATTAAGTTAAGGTTAAATTAGTAATATAATAATAACATATGTTATAATAAAACTTAAAAGAAATATGTCATGTTCATCTTTTTCTTAAGCTCTCATTGCCGAAACTAAAACAAAGAAAAAGAAAGGAAAAAAAAAAGAACAAGCTAGGTTCGACCATTGTTGGTTTAAATTCAAGGTTAGTTTGGTTTCGGTTGTAGATAATTTTTACGTTTTTGAGATCGTTGCTTAGAAATCTTCAAGACCCATGTTTTAATTTTTGATTTTGATGAATATTTTGAGATGAGCCATTGATGATAGCTTGTTGTTTATGTTGTTTAATGGTGAAATATGATATATATGTGTTAGATTAACAAGTTTTGTCTTTGAATTTTTGATGAAATTGAGTATGTTGGATTAAATTGCAAAATAAATTTTTGAGGGACTAAAATGTGAAATAAATGAAATGTATGGACT
This sequence comes from Gossypium sturtianum, assembly GCA_025698515.1. Lineage (NCBI taxonomy): Eukaryota > Viridiplantae > Streptophyta > Magnoliopsida > Malvales > Malvaceae > Gossypium > Gossypium sturtianum. Next base: position 118,596,223 of record CM046943.1, on the reverse strand, counting down.
TGTATGAGGACTAGGAACATTCGGCCCTTAAGGTGTATAGTCAAATTTTGTGTATTTTGTGTTTTGTGCAAATAGGACTAAATTGTAAAAAGTGTGAAATGTTGGGGGCAAAATGGTAATTTGCCCATTTATGTGTTTTTGGACTAAATTGAATGAAAATATGTTTGAATGAGCTTAATTTGAACATGTTTAGATCAAGAACCAAAGAAATCGAAATTGGATCAGGGAAAAGCGAAAATAGTTGAATAGCCGGTTTTTGTCGTCCGTCGATATCTGAGGTAAGTCTTTAAGCAATAAAACATTGTAAATTATGTATGTAACTTAATATATGCTGATTTGGAAATTTTATAGCATTAATATTGAGTAGCCGAATGTGAATAAACATAGACTTTAATATAATTAAGTTTAATTCGATTGAGATATGATGTTTGAAAATTCGTACAAAGATTTTGAAGTGTATAAAAGTTTCGATATATGAGATGTGTGTGAGACAACTTTATAGTATCGTTATTCAGGCTTTGGGCCTAGCAAGCTTTGAGCTGGTGAAATTAATCGGGCTTCGTGCCTAGCGTGCTTATTCTTAGGTGAATAAATATCGACCTTGGGTCTAGCAGCTAGTGCCTAGTGTGTGTGGTGATTCAAGCTTACGCCTAGCAGGTTTGATACCGGTGATTTATATTCAAGTCTACGTCTATAAGGCTTCATATTGATGTGGAAATTGAGCAGGTAAGTTGATTTAATTGACCATATATGTTCGGCCACAAAGGTATATGTATATGTTATGATGAATTAAATTTGTATACAAATGGTAATATGTGATGTTATATTAAATTCCAATATATGAGTACATGTGATGATTTAACTAACTTCGAATGTTCGGTCATATATATATATGATAATGTTTTAAACTAGTATATTCAGACATATGTGATGATATAAAGATGCCATGTATATTTGATCATATAAGTAAGTAATTGTAATATGTTACATGAGAGTTTGATTATTCGAACAGCTAGGTATGATAATGAATTTAATTGAAGTAGTATTAATTTGGGAATGAAATGTTGTATAATATTATGCTTAATAAGAAATAGAAGCATTCGACTAAGGTGATTTGTTGTGTTTTAGTATAATATTAATGATACAATTTAACTTATTAGAACTGTTTTGATTGTTCATTCGAATTATTTAATTTTCTTAAGGCTTACTAAGCTAAGTTAGCTTACTCTGTGTGCTTTTGTTACTCTGTTTTATAGATTTTGTTTGTAAGCTACGAGCTCGGGGATCGTCATCGAAGTCATCCACACTATCGTCAACCTTCGGTACTTTTAAAAGTCTATGTTCGAACTTGTGGCATGTATAGACTGGATTATGTTTTGGATTGATGAATTTTGTCCTTGTAAATAGCCATGCGAAAATGGCTTGTTCTTAAAGTTAATGTTTAGATGTTTAAATAATTTTGGTCATGATATATGTGTGTGGTAATTTGATATATGGATGATGGATATGTTTGGTTGTGGATAGTTAATGATGCTATTGATAATGATTCTTCAGTCATGCATTAGCTTAAATTTTAAAAATAGATAATGGATTTTATCTAATTTGTGGTTCGGCAATGGTGATTTAATCATGTAGTTGAATGTTTAGTTAAATATTAATAATGGAATTGGTTGTATGATTCTAATGGCCAGCAAAAACATAGAATATGGCTTTTGCCCTAAATGCACGAATCAAGCCATCTTGACCGGCAACGTCTCACTCTCTCACTCTCTCCCTCTCTTTATCGATATTTCTTTTACAAAATCAATAAATATTACACTCAGGTATATAAGTTAAATTTTAAACACGATATTATTAGTATTAAAAAATATATATGAAAGATAAAAAAATTACATTTTTCTACAAGAGTAAATCCACTCAAATCTTTTCATTTTTAGAAGTATTGGAATATTTCACCTATAATTTTTCTATCACAATATTATATTTACTTTCTAGTTCGATGAATGTGATTTTTTTATTTTTTTAAATAATATTTAATTATTATTTTTATAGACTCTTTTATTTAAAATTATTTTAGTAATTCATTGAAAATATTAAATTAACTAAAATTAATATTTTCACTGATTTAATTTTTTTAAAATATGTTTAATAGTTCATAATGAAAAGAAAATAATAGAATTTTTCAGTGAAAACATGTAGAAAATGATAAGAAGGCAAATGAGCTACTTATCGAGAAATTTTAAAAATTAAATGTTTATATTAATTTATTATTATTTTCTAAATATTAGTATTGTTGAAATGTTATAAAATTTAATTGATACATACAATAAAATTTGTGGATCATTAAAATTTGCCTAGTTGTATAACTATTATTTTAATAAATTATTATTACTTTTAATAAGTATTTATAAGGTATTATAATTTCATTTATTTAAATTAATATTGACAAACTTAAAATTTTAATTATTTGGCACTCTAAAAAAACAACTTATTATTAAATAATTGATTAAAATACTTATCGTTAATAATTATTGGAAATATATGAAAACTATAACTTAAGTTATCATATGTTAAATTATGAGTGTTTGTTCAAAAAATAACTTACGAGTCTAATTTATAATTAATATTCAACAATTTTGCAAAATAAAAGTAGAAATATATGAAAATAAAATGAAAGCTTTCCATAAACACTTCAAAGTATTTTTTTTTCCTTTTATGTTTAAAAAACTATAAAAAAAAGTTAAATGTTTTTAACACATAGGCAATGTTATTAAAAATAATAATTTTGTACTTTGTTAAATTAGTAAATTTAAGTATTAAATATAATTAACGAAAACAATTAACTGTGTAGGTCTGCTCTCTATAGCATGAATTTTTTTTGCTTTATGTAGCACATTTTTATCTTTTGCTTATGTCTTTTGGAAGCAAATTTCTTTTCTTTTGTTTTTTCTCTAGTTTTGTTGTTATACCTTTGCTTTAGTCTTGTGTTCTTGCTGTTGTTTGGATATAGCCATGGAGAAGGAGATGGCGGGTTTAAAAATAGATGATGGGGAAGAAGAGGCGATGTTACTACCAATTGATTTCGAATCCCAGAAATTGGCTTATGAGTTCTATTTATTTGGATGTTTTCTTACGGCAAGTGTAGTTCATTTTTTGGCAATGAGGAATACAATGACAAATCTTTGGCATCCTTTAGGGGGAGTTCAGATCTCAGATTTAGAGGAGAGGCAATATTTGTTCAAATTTTATCATGAGATGTGTTATACACCAATAGTCACCAACCCGAAGCCCAGATAAGATCCGGGTTGCCTACCCGCGACCTGGCCAGGCCCCACCAGATGAATGTGCGCGAGGCGTACAATGAGAGGACAACCATAGGAATTCGCTGTATCAACTCGCATGAGTCAAGAGGAACCAACTCGCATATACCCAAGGAGTTCACATGTAGGGAATAGCAAGATCTAGCATATGACTTGGAACGGTACACGTGCCCAACATGCTTAAGGTCTGCTCAGAATGTCAATCCTATGAATAGTGGGGTCAAGTCATGAACAGTGGAGTCAAATCATGAATAGCGATAACATGTATAAATACCCGAATGTTTCCTTCAATGATACACACAGAAAATTACTCAACAATTAGTGCAGTGAGCATGGACGAATTTCTGATTATCAGACTTCTTCAGTTTCAAAAAAAAAAATGGCTCACCCAAACAAGAACCTCCCCTCTTATTTATCATCAAGACAAGCTGGAGCCTCAGGCTCTGGCAACCAGTCTAACAAAACAGATTTGTTTGCTGAATGGTTCACTGATCGACTGAAGAATCTTGACAATATGCCTCATCTAGGAATCTTCGGTCCATTGGACTTGAACATATCCACTGGTCATGGGTTGCCACTCCATCCCAACCAAGAAGCTTCGTCACAAAAGTTTCTAATTCTCCAGGAACAGATGAAGTTTATGAAGGATTAGATGGTTGTGCAAGAAGCACGGTTTGAGTAGCAGAAGACTCTTCAACAGGAATTATAAAAATAGAATGAGGAGTTGGGAAGGAAGGTAAACTCTGACACTTCTGATTTTCATGACAATGTGAATGCGCAGGACAAAGCTCCGGGTATGTATGCAAGAGAGTGGCAAAGCGAGATGGATGTACTGCAATGAGATGTAAGAGCATTGCACCCCGAATCTCAAGACATGGATTGTCTATTCTATTCTAACAATCCATTGGCCCCTGAGGTAACAATAGTGAAATTGCCACGTGATTTCAAGGTCCTAAAGGACATGTTTGAAGGGAGAAGGGACCCGCGAGCCCACTTGATGCAATACAATGATTACATGAACATATTGGGAGCGTCAGATTCAATGAGATGTAAGGCTTTTTCCATGACGCTTAAAAGAAGCGCGAAGAACTAGTATTTATCCCTTCCCCAAGGCTTAATTTGAAGCTTCTCTCAATTAGGAAAAATGTTTTCAGGGATATTCAGAGCCCACAGAATGACTATGAGTACACTGCTAGGACTAATGTCGGTGAAACAGAGAGAGGGTGAGTCCCTCTAGAAAGAATTTGGAGGATCAGTGGGCTATTGATGCCTTTATAATGGGGGTACAAAATGACCACATGTAATACTTCTTTACTGATAACAGATCGCAGAGTCTGGCTGATTTGTACGAGTGGGCCCACAAGTTTTAAGAAGTAGAAAAGATCAAGAAGGCATCACGTAACACTTTTCAGAGGGAAGATAGGCAATTTAGAAACCGAAAGAGAGCTCGCAACAGGCAAGGTCCTCCTAACCAGTCGTTGCGAGCGAGAGGTGATGGATAACAAAGAAATCAAGCGTAAGGTGGTTCTCCAATGCTCCTCAGAGATCTCAACCAGAGCATACCAAGAGATACATCCCACATGGCAGGTTCAAAGTTTATACTCTTTTGAACGCTACTCACACTTATATTTTAAACTAGGTAAAAAGCCTTGGAATTCTTCCTAAGCCATCTCCAATGAGGCACATTACAAGGAGATCCAAGTCGAGAGGCAGATGTTCCTTTCATAATGATGTTGGGCACAAGACTGAATATTGTTTCACTTTGAAAGATACCATCGAGGAAGTAGTGAAAAATTGCGAGCCCATCGAGTTTGTTGATCAAGGTGTTTCCTAACAAGGTTAGAGTTCGTAGGGTGATCCTAAGAGTAAACAGAAGGTTAGGGGTGCCATCCACGTAATAGTTGGAATGGATGAAGAATGGGCGACTTCTAGCACTAGGAGAAAGGCACACCTCAGGGGTGTCATGTTTATCAGTTCACCCAAGAGGCGTTAGCAGGAAAGTTGGAAGATGGACTTCATTCATGAGGATGAAGATTTAGTATGTGATGAAGATGGCAACGATCTTATGATAGTGACAACAAAAATTGACGATGTTGAGGTGAAAAAGATTCTTGTGGATAGTGGGAGCGTCTAACTTGGGATGCTTTTCAAAAAATGGGGTTGAAGGAGAAGGCACTAAAGAAGGCGAGCCCAGTGTACAATTTTGTGAACCACCTCGTCGAAGTAAAAGGCTTTATTACCTTCCCAGTGACTTTGGGAGTTGGCAAGCACACCACCAAAGAGTATGTCCAATTTTTCATGGTGGACCATCCTATGGCTTATAATGCTATCTTTAGGCGCACAATCATAAGGATGGAAAGGATGATGGTGGCTACTTTCTGTATGGAAATAAATTTTTCCACATACCATAAAAATTAAAAACAATTAAGTGTCATCAAAATAATCCCAACTCAATGAGATTTAACTCATCGGTTGGAAAATATAATTCCAAACCATCATCATTGTTTACAACCAAATCAATTCATAAGAGATCACGATGGAAATAATGGAAGAACTTCAGGAGAACAACTTTTGCTGGTCCACACTTTAGTAGCACAGTGCTCTGTGTTAGCCGAAAGGATGACTTCCTCTTTCAATTGAACCCTCTTACTCTTGCCTTAGGATCTTCCCATCTTGTTGTTCTCTGTTTTTGTTATGTTTTTTGTTGTGTTTTAAGGTTTCATCCTTTGGCCTATTTATAAGCTCTCCCTAGGGTATATCTAACAACTAAAGATTATCTTCTCTCTTTTTAAATTCTTTTTGGTTAAAATCCATTTCTTTTGGGTAAGTAGTTATCAGCTCATTATCTCATGATCTTTTTCCTCTTTTTAAATTTTTTTTTCTCTAAGATAAAACCAACAATCCAAGATTTACCTCCTTTTTTTAGGCGTATTTATCTGGTACAAGTAGAGTTGGCTGAAACTGGTACGTGTTGACTGTTGATTCGGTCATCTTCCTGAAATTGCGAATTGCCACGGTATACAAGTTGGTGAACTGTCCACCCTTTTGCCTCGGCAAACCTTCACTTCTTTATTTCTTCTTTCTTATCCTGCACCTACAAATCCACCAAACATAGCCCTTCCACAAGCAATTAAAAGTAACAAATAACATTTAAACACAGTCTAAGCTCCTAATGCAATGATTAAGGAAAAATACTAATGAAATATCCTAAAGTGAAACTAAATGTACCTAAGTACAAGCAATTAGCTAGGTATAAATGCATGAAATATAACTCTTTCAAAAGTTATCAAATGACTTATGAAAAATTTCCAATTTGTACTAATTTTTTTTTCCATTTGTTGCATGCAACATAATAGTTAGTTCGCCACAGGAATAAACTATAACCACTGACAAATCAAAAGATTGACTGGTTTATGTTGATAGATCTATGACGAAGACTGGATCAGAAGTAGGAGTACTCTTGGTGGATCACGAAGGAAACGAGTGGCAGTATAGACTCTCTTTTGGATTTCAGGCATCTAATAACGTTGTAGAGTACAAGGCATTGGTATCAAGTTACAATTAGCTAGCCAACTGGGAGCGAGAGAGCTAATTGTTCATACTAATTCCTAGTTGGTCGCCAAATAACTAAACAACGAGTATGAGGTCAATGAGTCAGGGTTGAAATACTACTCAATTGCAACCCAGCTGCTAGCAGGGTTTGATAATATACAAATAAAATAGGTCCCATGGAGCGATAACACACGAGCAGACGCTCTGTCTAAGCTAGCATCTTCCATTGTCATTAAGCAAAGGGGAAAGATTCTATTGGAACACAGGGAAGTCCCAAGTTACGATGCACTCCAAGTATATACTGTAGATCAAGAAGGCACATGGATGACTCCTATAGTTCACGTATTGCAGGGAATAAATGACTATTTAGACAAAAATGAGCTTGCAAAATACAATGCAAAGCTATGAGGTATGCATATATATGTTATGTGTTAAACATATCTCAATGATTTAAGTCCATGAACTAGATAACTGGATAATGAATGATTAGCCATTAAACTATTTGATTGCATAACAACTTAAAGCGGTTTATTTTATTCTATAATTGCTAGGTATACCCTTTTAGAGGGTGTACTGTATAAAAAGGGATTCTCACAGCCACTACTATGATGTCTAACGCCTTTAGAGGCTGAGTATGTGATGCGAGAGACTCATGAAGGCATTTTGGTGACCACCTAGGTGGTAGATTGCTCGCCCAAAAAATCTTTAGGCAGAGATATTACTAGCCCACAGTTTAGAAATATGCATATGAGCTAGTTTACACATGCGATTCTTGCCAAAGGTAAGCCCAGGTACAGTGACATCTAGCAGAACCTCTTCAAATCATGTCAAGCCCTAGGTTGTTTACAACTTGGGAGTCGACATCCTCGGCCTATTCCCTATAGCCACAACGTAGAAAAAATTCACAGTGGTCGCGGTGGACTACTTTACCAAATGGATTAAAGCTGAGCCCTTAGTAATAATTATTGAGAGGAATATGAAATATTTCCTTTGGAAGTCGGTTATGTGTAGGTTCGGTGTACCACGTCTGATAACCATGGACAATGGTACGCAATTCCAGAGGAAATTCAAGAACTTTTGTGTTAATCTCCATATAGCCTTGGCTCAAAGTTCTATGAAAACACCCTAAACAAATGGGCAAGTTGAGACTCTGAATAAGAAGATTTTGACAGCTTTGAATAAGAAAGTGGGAGAGGCCAAAGGTGCTTGGTTAGAGGAACTACCTGGAATTTTATGGGCCCTACAGACATCCCCTCACACTGCAATAGGAGAGGAGACAATATTCTCGATGGTTTACGACACAGAAGTAGTGATTCTCGCTGATATTGGCATGCGATCACATAGAACAACATAGTTAGATGAAAATGCCAACCAAGAAGTTATGAAACTTAACCTTGATCTCATTGATGAGGTTAGGGAAGAAGCAAAAATCAGGAACACAGTACGCGCTCAACAAGTAGCTCGCTACTACAATTCCAAAGTAAAAACCAAACAGTTTCAAGTTGGTGACCTTGTACTCAGAAACACTGAAGTCAACCTCCTAGCTTCGCAACAAGGAAAGATGGCCCCAAGATGGGAGGGACCGTACAAAGTTGTAGAAAAGATAGGCTACGGAGTGTACAAGTTGGCGAGACTGGAGGGTGCAACTCTACTGCGCACATGTAATACACGTCATCTTAAAAAGTATTATGTGTAAATTCTGATACTTTAATGAAAAGATGTTCTTTTAATAGTATGCTTATTTTATATGGTCTCCCCCAAAACAATTAGTGAAAGCTCAAGCTCCCAACCGTAGCTTTAAGACTCACAGGTTCAATACTGCAGCCTTTGAAACAGGTAGCGATAGCTCAAGCTCCCAACTTTAGTTTTAAGGCTCCCAGGTTCAATATCACAGCCTCCAAAATAGTTAGCAAGAGCTTAAGCTCCCATCTGTGATCTTAAGGCTCGTAGGTTCAATATCACAGACTCTAAAATAGTTAGCGAGAGCCCAAGCTCCCAACTGTAGCTTTAAGGCTCGCATGTTAAATACTACAACCTCCAAAATAGTTAACGAGAGCCCAAGCTCCCAGCTACAATCTTAAGGCTCATAGGTTCAATACCGCAGCCTCCAAAATAGTTAGTGCGAGCCCAAGCTCCTAATTATAGCTTTAAAGCTCACAGGTTCAATACTACAGCCTCCAAAACAATGCCCAAGCTCCCAACTGTAATCTTAAGGCTCACAGGTTCAATATCATAGGCTCTAAAATAGTTAGTGTCAGCTGAAGCTCCTAGCTATAGCTTTAAGGCTCATAGGTTCAACACTGCAACCTCTAAAATAGTTGAAGGTTGCAGTGTAAGTTTAAAATTGGCTAAAAATTGCCTAAGTATCCAAAACTTGTTTAAATTTATTTAAATTAAAATTTTGCTCAAGTTCGTGAAAAGGTAAAACATTATAACATTAATAAATAAACTCAAAAATTTCAACTTTTTTCATTCACAAAGAAGGTAAATATAAATTTACAAAATTGAAGATAATTAAACTTCAGTTCTTTCATCAAGATCACCACGGACCTCATTCTCCCTCCCTTCTCCCATAATAACTTCAGCGTTGTCAACAATAGAATCAACAGCAATGTCATCACTAACAGGCATAGGGGTTGGTTAAAAAAGACTCTCCTTAAGGTAAAATCCTTTGAGTTCCTCCACTTGGATGCGAACTCATCCCAAGCGGCTCCCGAAAGACAGCGAATGTCAAAGCCAAACTGGTACATCTCTACCTCAGCGAAAGTATCGAAATCAACCTTGCAAACATCAAAAGGCCCAGCAACAACTTAAGCATGTAGGAGAATATTGGATTTGAGCTCAGCAGTGACATCACTCAACATCCCTAAAGTGTTTTTTTTTAAACCCTTCAAAGGCCTCTTCTTGTTTTTGTTTTAAGCTCGCTGTTAGCAGCCTCATGCTCTGCAGTGATTCGGTTCAAAATTGCATTATACTATTAAACAACCCTTCTCAGCTCAGCACCCAAAGCTATGACCTCTCCGGATAGTTCATCATTTTTCACTTTTCCAGCTCTTAACTTCCCAGCGAGCACCTCATTTTGTTTGTAGAGCACCTCATTCTCAGTCCCCATCTCCTGCCATTGCTCATGAGTGCTCTTAAGATTTCCTTCAAGCTCTCTTTGAGTAGCCTCTGTCCTAATAATTTTCTCTTCAAAGCCTAAGTTGATTACGGAGGCCTCAATAAGGAAAGCTTGCAGAGAGGAGCTGAGCGTTAACAATGCAAATTTCTGTGAACTCCTAGATGAGTTATCAGCGCATATCTTTCTCTTCACAACCTCTGGTATTGAAGCTCTCCACTTCTCAACGATACCTCTTAACTCCCTATTACTTAAATTATGGTGACTTGGAGCTAGCTCGCCACTATCTTCGACAGGTAACTTCTTAGCGGGAGGTAGACGAGGGGGAGAGATATAGGGAGAATGAGGGTTATCGCGAGTAGCGATAGGAAAACTCTTACGAGCCACAGTTGGTGAGCTCGCTAATGGAGAAGTAAGGGCAGTTCTCATTATAACAGAAGTCCTAGCGCGATCTGCCCTCCTCTTATGTCGAAACTCTATCTTGCTAGTGTCTATCTTTTCTTCGCTGCTAACTATCATGTTATGAGCTCTCGTATCAGTCCTGCGCTTCTTACGCTGAGCCCTTAAAGCAGTTCGTAGGTCCATAGCCCTAAAAATTTCCATATCTTCATTAATTTCCTGTGAAGTGCTGGTGGTTTCCTTAATTTCCTGAATTATGAACGATGCCTACATCACCAACAATCCTAGTATTAGTAGGAACAGTTATCAAATTAATCAGCATTATTTTATGTCCGCGAGGAGGCCAACACCATCCAAGGATGAGGCCTATCCTATAATAATTGTAAAAGAAATTCTTAGTCTTCGATTTTATTCCCGTCAGAACTAGGCCTAGGTAATCGTCGTAACCATATAGCACGTATGGCCATGATTGTCTCTTAGAGGTCGCGCCTAGCACTTCAGTAACTTCGCTACTATCATCTTGTTTATATCCATTGGGGCTATGGCCCACCAAGCAGTGCAGGAACACATTTCTCATGGTGATAAGATCTTCGATGACCAGCGGACTGCCAGTACGAAGCCTCTCTAACTTGTCTTCACCGCCATCTGTCTTAATAGTCCACTTGAACAAGCACATATCCCCTTTAGATGCGAACCACTCCGTAGGGAAATCGAACCCATCTGCGAGCCTACTTTTCACCCTATTAAACTTCCCCCAGTTTAGCCGAAGGTTGGCACATCGATTCGCAATTATTTTGGCACCTTTTTCCCAGGGAGAGAAATAATAAAAACCCACTGAATTTGTGCAGTTATGGGCCTTTAGTAGGTACATACTCTGGAAAACTGCGAGCTGTGGCACTTCATTACGACTGCAGTAATCGATAAAATAGGCTATAAGGATCTACCAAGAAAACCCACAAAGCTGACCAAGAGTGATCTAGCACTCTTTAAGAATGTGACAGAAGAACGAGCGTAGGAGCAGGTGAAACCCAACTTCCAAGGTGTGGATGGGGAGAAAAAACTACCACCATTTGTGTCGCTGAGCCTATGTGACCCATTGAGAACGGAGAATTCATAAGCAAAATTACGTGTAAGAATTTCCCGTGCACGTAAAGCTTGATTCATTTCTTCGTATTTTGTGGTGCAGATGACATAGTTGATCTCGAATAAAACCTTGGAGGAGCACTTTCGAGGCGGACAACGTGGAACTATTTGGCCATGAGCTTCTCTCATTCTCGACATATCTCCAACGCAGAAAAATGAAAAAGAATATGAAGGAAATTTAAAACCTAAGACGGGGAGTTACTGAGATTTACCTTGAAGAAAACTTTAATTGATTCTGGTTACAAAGATGTTAAGAGCGTGAGTTTTAGGGTTTCAAGAAACCCCTTTTAAAGGAGTCTCTTCCCCCCACATCTTAACGGTTTAAATAAACAAGGGACACCAACGATCAGATACACGTAAGAACAATCCACCTATTCATGTGGCAAAGCTAACATCAGATCACAATAGATACTGTGTATTCTGCAAGCTGTAATAAACGCGAAGTGATGGTACTAAGGAGTGCCACTTTATAATCTACCTTAGGCACACTAGGGAGACCAGATTGTTATATAATAATAGTCACCAACCTGAGTCCCAAATAAGATCCGGGTCGCGTACCCGTGACCCTGCCAGACCCCATTAGATGAATATGCGCGAGGCGTACAGTGAGAGGATAGCTAAGGGAGTTCACGGTATCAGTCGCATGAGTCGAGGGAAATCAGCTCACATATACCCAATGAGTTCACATGTAGAGGACTGTGAGATCTAGCATGCGAGTTGGAACGGTACACATGCCCAACATGCCTAAGGTTTGCTCAGAATGTTAGTCCTATGAATAGTGGGGTCAAGTCATGAACAGTGGAGTCAAATTATGAATAGTGATAACATGTATAAATACCCGAATATTTCCTTCAATGATGCACACAGAAAATTACTCAATAAGATAGATATTGAGAGAGTGATAAATGAGTCTCCATGAACTTTTAATAACAATTTATTGGTTATTTATCAATTAGTGGAGGATGAATATTTGATGTAAGTTCCGTTGATTTTTTTGACATTTTGGATTCAAGTGTATGATCTTCCTCTGGGATATTTTTCGGAGAATGTTTCAAAACAATTCGGCAAATTCATTGGTGAATTCTTGGAGTATAATATGAAACAACTAAATAGGGGATTGAAGAATTATCTACGTATCTGAGTCCAATTAGATATTAGAAGTCCATTGAAGCAAAGGAAGAAAATCATGATCTCTTCATTAAAGTTCACTTATGCAAATTTTGACATGAAAGGTTAACTCTGTTTGGTTTTTTGTGTGGCTGCTTAGGCCATAGTGATAACTTTTGCCTCGTCAAACTCAGCCAAGGTTTGAATGTGATGGAATTTGGATGGGATATGTCTCTGAAGGTGCGGTTGAGAAGAGCTACCACCGTGAACAGTGTCTGGCTTCGGAAGGAAGGTGGTGTGGTTTATTGGGATGCAAATCTAGGCAGAAAAGGTTTAGGGAGGAATTCAAGGAATAGGATTAAGAGACAATCATGGATGAGTATCAATCCTATCTTGGGATTTAATTTGAAGGGATTTTCAAATCGAGAAGAATTGAATAATGTTGGATCTTCTAAAGGATTGGGTCAGGCAGATCTGGAGCAAGATTTGGAGAAGAGCCCGATTGAGAATGGGGATGGAATGAAAAGGTCTCGATATGATATTTTATAATCTAATGTTTCTGACTCTACGGATTTGTTAGAGAAAAATGATGAGCGATCTACATCTCACATTCAACATTTATTGATGGCTGCCAATAGGCAAGCTGACTGGGCTTAATGAAAATCTTATGTTGGAATGTCCGTAGATTGAGAAACTCGCGGGCTATTTGAAGACTTCAGCACACGCTAAAGATTTACTATCCCCAACTTGTTTTCTTTATAAAGACAAAATTAAGGAATTCAAATAGAAAGAGTACGCAAGAGATCTGGTTTTCAAAATGGCATCGACATTCCAGATGATGGGACATGGGATGGACTAAGTCTAGAATGGAATAGAAATTATATGGTTCAAGTTTGAAACTATTCAAATAATCATATTGACGTGGAGATTCATGAAAATGTGGAAAGTCCGAAGTGGAGGTTGACGGGCTTTTATGGGGCTCTGGATGTTCATAATAAAGAGTAAACTTGGAACCTACTGAGACGATTAGAAAGAAACCAATATTTTCCATGGAAAGTATGTGGTGATTTAAATGAGATTTTGTACTCTTATGAGAAGGTAGGAGGAGTGTCGAGGGAGGAAAGGCATATGAATGGATTTTGTAAGGTGTTAAAGGATTGGCAATTAGTGGACAATAGGTATTCAGGATCATGATTTACATAGGAAATGGAAAATTTATCGAAAATGAATATTAGAGAAAGACTGGATAGAGGAGTGGAAAATGTTGATTAGATGACTATGTTTCCTAGTGTTTCTATTCGACATCTACCACATTCTTTTTTAGATAATTGTCTTTCCTTATTCAAATTGATTAGGAAGATAAATGGAAAAAAAATATTATGTTTGAGTCCTAGTGGGTCTTGGAGGATTCTTATGATATGGAAGTTAGGCGAATATGTGAGTCAAGTTCAGGAAGTGTTATGGAGAAGTTAGCGTCCCTTAGAATTCGTTTGCAGGAATGGGCAACGCACATTAAAGCCAAGCGAGTTGGGCTACGAAAAATCTCACAAGAAGTTTGAAAGATTTGGCCAATTTAGATAGGGATGATGAGACACTGTAGAGTTAATAGATGTCAAAATGCACCTTAATCTGGAGATTGAGAAGGAAAAAAGTCTATTGGGAGCAAAGGGCACGTGCAAATTAGTTGCAGATAGGAGATAAAAAAAAGACTTTCTTCCATAATTTTGCTTCCCAACATAGGCGCATGAATCAAATTCATGGCTTGCAAAATGAATATGAGAATGTGACATCGGATGAACATGATATGGAAGGGATTGCTCAGAATTCTTTTAAGAACCTTTTATTTACAAAAGGTATTGGTGATATGGATCATATTCTAACTGGTGTGAACATATGTGTAACAGATAGTATGAATCAGATGTTGACAGCAAAGTATACGGATGATGAGATTTATTTGGCTTTAAAAGGAATGGGTCCAACGAAAGAGCTAAGGGCATATGGTTATCCAGCACTTTTCTTTCAAAAATTCTGGCACTTCATCGATCGAGATGTTAGCTCTTTCTACCTGAAAATTCTAAATGAAGGTAAGTCACTGGAATCCCTTAACATTACTAATATCGTGTTAATATCGAAAGTAGGCCATCCTTTCAACTTAACAAAATTTAGACTTATAAGCCTCTGTATGGTTCTATATAAGATGATTTCAAAGATAGTTACTAGTTTTCTTCAAAGAGTTTTAGATTTTTGTATTTATGAAGCTCAAAGTGTATTTGTGCAGGGTCGATTGATCACGGACAACATTCTTCTTGCCTACAAAATTCTACACAAGTTCAAGAAAAAATTATCTCAAAATTATAGCTCTCCTACACCTATGGTCACCTCTTCAAAATTATCTCAGTACACTGGCTGCTCGATTGCAAATGAGTCAGAGTATCGTAGCATTGTGGGGGCTCTACAATATGTAGTCATCACAAGGCCAGATATCACTTTCTCGGTGAACAAGGTTTGTCAGTTCATGCATCGCCCTCTTGATCAACATTATAAAGCAGTAAAGCGGATTCTTAGATACTTGCAAGGCACTTTGGATTATGGTATTCAGTTTATTCCTTCCACTAGCTTGGATGTTGTTGGTTATTCAGACGCTAGTTGGGGAAACGATGTTGATGATCGTAGGTTGGATGTTGTTGATGATCATATAGAATGGTCATTTTTAAGGAGTGATAGAATCTACGAGAGTAAAAACAGTAGAGAAAACAACTGAAAATGAAATAACGTTGAAGATATTATTTCATGCATATGTTCAATATACCAAAACCCTCAGTATTTAATGTTGAGCATTAAGTGCTAACCAGACTATTAACCAACTAACAAACTAACTGCTAACTATTTAACAAACTAACAGCTAACTGTTACATTCCTTAACAAGGAGTATGGTGTTACAGATGGGATTTGCAAATTCATTGGTGGAGTTCATTATGCATTGCATAAGTATTGTCTCGTACTCAACTATTGTTAATGCTAAAGTGGAAGAGGTATTTAGACCTACTAGAGGTTTACGACAAGGAGATCTATTGAGACTCTATCTATTTTTGGTATACAGTGAGAGTCTCCCGTCTCTTATGAGATTGGCAAGGCAAGAAGGCTTGTTGGAGGGGACTAGGGTATGTCGAAGGGGACCCTAAATTTCTCATTTAATGGTTGTTGACGATTGTATCTTATTTGGGGAGGCTACAGATAGGGGGCTCATATTCTTAAAAATATCCTAATGGAGTATGAAGCTTGCTTTGGACAGTGCGTAAATTATGATAAATCGATTACTTTTTATAGTTCAAATACTTCTAACCGAGTAAGGGGGTTAATATCACAGATCCTTAATGTCCAAAGCTCAACGAACCTTGAGAAATATCTCGGTTTGCCCAACATGGTAGGTCGAGGTTAGAGATTGGCTTTTCAATTGCTAAAGGATCACATCAAAACTAAAATCAACAATTGGAGCACAAAACATTTGTTGCAAGGGGGAAAATATATTTTTATAAAAGCTATCCTAGAGGCAATTCCGATGTACTCGATGGCTTGTTTTCTACTACCCGAATCACTTAGTATGGGAATGGAATGCATAATGGGGAATTTTTTGGTGGCAAAAAGGTCATGGCAAGCGTGGGATTCATTAGTGTGAGTGGAGTCAGTTATGCAAATTAAAAGAGAATGGGGGTCTGGGCTTTAGATACATAACAAAATTTAATTTAGCGTTGCTTGCTAATTAGGGATGTCAAATAATTAATTATTCGAATTCTTTGCTAGCTCGTACACTGAAAGCTAAATACTATCCAGATACTAATTTTTTAAGTGCAGGATTAGGAAATATATCGTCCTATACCTGGAAAATTGTGTGGGCTGCCAAGGGACTTCTCCAAGTTGGACTGTGCTGACGGGTAGGGACAGGCACTCAAATCCCAGTGATGGAGGTTGCGTGGGTGCCTGGAGCTGTGGATTACAAAATATAGAATGGTATTAATAATTCAGACATCAATGTGGTGGTGAATTTGATTGATTCTAATAAAACAATACCATTTGTGAAAACGATGTAAACAAAATTCTTTGCATTCCACTTGCATGGTTTCCGCGTGACGACTATCTTTTGTGGCGAAGCAAGGCATCGGGGGAATACTCTGTACAGAGTGGGTACAAGCTCCTATTACAAGGTATTATGGATCCTACTCCTTATTACAACTAGAATGCATACATGGATTTTTGCAAGAAACTTTGGGGGCTGAATCTTCCCCCTAAACTGAAGATTACAACCTGGAGAACTTCTATGAATTTCCTACCTACTCTTAACAATTTACATTACAAGAGACTAGTAGGATCAACAATATGCCCTATATATGCCAAGAAAGTAGAGACCAGAGAGCATGTATTTCGTGATTGCCCTGCTATGGCAAAAAACTAAATTTTGCTTGGCTGCAATCGGTGCCGAATTTTTGCTTGTGCTTTATTGGCAATATGGACAGAAGAAATAAATTGGTGCATGAAGGATAGTGAAAAACAAGGTCAGCCATAGCAAATTTTATCATGAGTTACCTTTGAGAACTGGATAGGTTGAGCAAAAAGATACCTGTCAGGAGTAGGGGTGTTCATTCGGTTAACCGACCCGAAATGTTATTAACCGAATTAACCGACCTTTCAAAATTTTTAACCGTTAACCGAACCGAAAGTTTTTCAAAAAAATTAACCGAACCGAAATTTTTTCGGTTAATTCGATTTGTTAACCGAAATTATATTTTTAAAATTATGGTTAAAAATTAATTTTTGGTTAAAAATTAACCGAATTAACCTAAATGAATCACTACATAATTAAAAAGATTACATAAGTCTTTAAATCACTACATAATTAAAAATATTACGTAAGTCTTTGAATCACTACATAATTAAAAACATTACATAAGTCTTAAAATTAACACATAATTGAAATGTAATCTTTAATATTGTTCATTTGTATCCATTTCTTCTCTCCAAAAAATCTCCATTGTTCTGCATTTCTAAAGGATTTTCCAAAACCTACTCTTTAACATACTAAACCGGACTCTTCATTCCAACTAAACCTAGAGACATCTCAAGGGTATCCATCAGAGGGCATCTCCAAATCTCAATGGTAAGCCCTATCAACAAGTCAATGCAAAAGCAAGTTCAAAACAACACAATGGTTGATGTTACCACTTACCAAAAGGTATTAATTATAAAAAAATCCTTTTAATTTCATTATTTCCTCTTTATTTTCCAAACAAAAAACTCATCTCAAAGCCTTCTATCTTTATCTAGATATGATTTGTTTATCCTTACAAAGCATTGAAGTATTTGCAATAGTTCTGCAAAAAACTCTGCAAAAATATATTTAAACAATTTGTAAAACACAGTGGTTTGTTCATTGCTTCTCTTAACATCTACAATCTACTTCCTTCCCCTATATCCTAAAATTTACTGAGAATAATTAGTCCATGATGTCCATCCTTCCCAATAAAATTCTCACATTTTATGATAAAAAAATAATAAAAGAGACAAATTAAAACAAATTATGGAAGGCAAGAAAGTTAGATATCAAATACGGTTGGCATGGTGGTTTCAAGAACCGCTATTTCAAAATAGCTAAAGATCTCAACAAACAATAGGATCCAAAGCAAAAAATCAAATAGAGAGGTGATACTTTGAGGGTTTCGAAATTTACCTTATTTGATCGGAGTCGTGGTGAAACAGCACAAAATATTGATGAAGGGAGGCAGCAGGGCAAACGGCACAAAGAACAAAACTAAGAAATAAAAAAATAAAATATAAAAAAATAAGAGGGTGGTATTGAAGAGGGGGATATGATGAATACACCCAAAACTAAGAAATAAAACAATAAAAAAGAACAAAAACCCATAGCCAATGCGTTGGAACTCTTAAAAGTTAAAAAGACTTGGAATTTTAAATTTTTAATTACAAAGAAAGAAGCCTTGGGAGTTTGGAGTACCTCAACTCGTGATGGTGACCTGGGCTGGTAGACGCCGGAGTGCCGGACGGAAGGTGGCTGGCCTGGGGTGGTGAACTGGTGATTGAGAAATTAGAGATTTGAAGTTCAAGAATGAATGTATTTTTTTCTGTCGTGTGTGAGTGTGTCTGTCTGTTTAGTGTTGAGTACTTGAGTTGGGTAGGGTTTAATTTTATTTTTAGTTTTAGAATTTTATTTTTATTTATTTAATTAGTTATAATTTTTATGATTGGGTTTGGGTTGAATTGGGTTTGGGTTGGGTTAGATATTTGGGTATAGATTGGGTTTAGAGATTGGGTTTAGGTGAATAGTGGGCTTATAGGCTATTTATATATTATAAATTTATTTATTATTTTTTTTCGGTTAAACCGAAAAAATTCGGTTAACCGACCGGTTTCGAACCGAATTAACCGTTAACCGAAAAATAATAAAATAATTAACCGGCTCTCGACCGAAAAAATTCGGTTAACCGACCGATTAATCGAATTCGATCGGTTAACCGAATTTTTTCGGTTTTACCCGAATTTTGCACACCCCTAATCAGGAGGTCGGAGGCCGAAAGGTGGAGGACACAAGAATGGTTGTATGTCAAGATCAATTTTGATGTTGCGTTCAACAAACAAGGAAATAGATCTTGCTCAGGGACTATTACAAGGGATTCAAATGGGCGGGTTTTGGGATCTAAAACAGTGATAATGGACAACATACCTACGACGTTTGCGACAGAAGCTCTTGCATGTGTTTAGGCAATTGAAACGGGTTTGGATCTGGGCTTCTCGATGGTGGAGATTGAGGGAGATGCATTATTAGTGGTTAAGAAGATTTAAAGAAGTGAGGTGGATAAATTGGAAATCAATGCCTACATCAAGGATGCACAACTACTAAATAGCGTTTTCAAAATTGTCTGTTTAAACATGTCCCAAGAACAACAAATGAAGTAGCTCATTCTTTAGCGACAAAAGGGATGAAGAACGAAGAACAACTTTACTTGCAAAATGAAATGCCCGGTTATGCAATGGCGACGGTGGAAAGAGATCGAAGGTGGGTGAGACCACTTGACTAAGTCACTTCTGGTGTGGGAGGCTAGAGATGGATGGAGAGGCCGGAGAGGGAAAATGAGATCGAAGATAGAAGCATTCTTTTAGAGTTTGTTTAGGAACTATTGCCGTTTCAGGTCCGCGTTGTTGCCTTCATATGCTTCTAGATCATGATAGCTCCTTTTGGCTGGGTCATTATTGTATGTTTGTAACCGTTGCATTGCCCCAATGGTTTCATCTTAGGCTTTGGTTTTCTTTATTAATAAAAATTCAGCTTATTATTTAAAAAAAAACAATTTTGTAGATTATTTTACATATTTTCATAAACACTTTAATAAATTCAAAAGTTAAAACCTTTTTAAAAAGTTATTTTAACATTGTAAATATTTTGAAAATATTTTTAATTAATATATTTAAAATTTAAAATTAAATTATTTTTAAAAATTTTCATACATTAAATTTTTAATAGAATTTTAAAAATAAAAATTTTTAACAAACATATTTAAAACAACTTTTAAACTTTTTTTGAAATTATTAGAAATTTTACTTAAATATTTAAAACGTTATTAAAATATGTTAAAAATATACTACAATTTTTAAATAAAAAATTTATAGAAATTTAAAACTATTAACTTGATGTTTTTAAATTATTTAAAACTATTTATATTTATAGTTTTTTCAATTATATAGTTTTTTAAAACTAATATAAATTTAAAAATCTATAATGTATTTAAAATATTATACAAATAATTATATTTGGAATAAAATTTGAGTGGTTTATATATTATTTTTATAAACATTTAAAATTATTTAAAAAATTAAATTAATATTTATTTAAATATCATTATAAAAAATTATAAAATAATTAAATATTATTTTAATTAATACATATAATTAATCCATATGTAGCATTAATATAATAATTATGATAATTAGAAGTAGAATAGAAATAGTAATCTTTAACCACCAGTATTTCCTTTTACACTTTTTTTTTTCTTTCCCTTGCCGATCAAGTTTGAGTTTTTCTCCATATGCTTTCGCCAGCTACATCGTTTTCATTATTATTGCAGCCCGATTGCCATTCAAATTATCACTCCATTTTTATCTGATCTCACCCTTGCTATCAATTAAAAATAATTTGTACATATTAAAAAATAAAGATTTAAAATGAAATTATTTATATTTATTTCTGCAATTTTTTTTTTGAAATTGGTAATAATTAGACATGTTGATGTATTAAAAGTTGACTTGAAATTTAAGAGTGTTTAGATAAAAATATTAGATCTAAAATAGATTTGGAAAAAAAATTAAGTCTGTTTAAAATATGAACTGAGTTCGGACTTGAGCATTCAAGGTCTGAGCTCGGACCAATCCTTTTTAAATTTGTAATTTTTTATATTATGTTATTTTTATATATATTACGTAATTTATAACAAATAAAAGTTAAATTTTATAATGTAAATATTAAAATATGTTAAGATGATTATATATAAAATTTTAATAAATAAAAATATATAAAATTATTAAATATTAAATTAAAAATAATAAGGACAGTTCTAAATTTGATTTATGTTAGCAATTTATAAATATGAACCGATTTAAACAATTCTTTAAGCCTATATTTATAACTGGACCAAATTTAAACAAATATAAAATGTGTTAATATCATATCTAATCTCGAAATAACCCATAAAAAAAAGTACTAACAATTGGTTAATAACGGTCTCGTTTACCATTGGAATTCTATAAATACCATGCATCAATGTTTTTGAACTTCACCTCCTTTCCATACTCGTACACACAAATTGCTTTGGCAAAAATATGCCTTCGTCTTCTTCCCAGCAACTTGCATTTCTGCTTTTCATTTTATATGTCAAATGCTTATTTCTTTCCATTGAATCAAACACAAGCCTTGTTACAGACAAGGAAGCCTTGCTCTCATTCAAGTCACAAATAAAAACTTCGGGGTTTCCCAATCCTCTTTCACAATGGGACCCAAACTCATCTCCATGTAACTGGACTGGAGTTGTCTGCAACAAACACAACACCAGAGTGGTTGAACTCAACCTCTCTGGGTTTCATCTTGAAGGCTCCATAAGCCCTCACGTTGGGAACCTTTCGTTCCTTCGTTCCCTTCAACTTCAAGATAATCAACTCTCGGGTGAACTGCCTGATCAAATGTGGAATCTTTTTCGCTTGAGAGATTTAAATATGAGCCAAAACAGCTTATATATGGTGTGATTCCATCGAATATAAGCAAATTGACTGAGCTCAGATCTCTTGATTTGATGACGAATAAGATTACTGGAGCTGTTCCCGAAGATCTTGACCAGCTTGTCCAGCTTCAAGTTTTGAACTTGGGACGAAACCTTTTCACAGGTACTATTCCAGCTTCTATAGCAAACATTTCGTCACTCCAGACTTTGAATTTGGGCACCAATAATCTTACTGGAGCAATTCCCACTGAGTTGAGCCATCTTCGAAATTTGAAGGAACTTGATCTCACCATCAATCATCTAACAGGGACTGTTCCTTCTTCCATCTACAACATGTCTTCCCTAGTTGTTTTGGCCTTAGCTTCCAACCATCTTCGGGGCAGGCTTCCCTATGATGTTGGGGTTACACTCCCTAATCTTTTGGTTTTCAACTTTTGCTTCAATGAATTCACTGGTGGAATCCCAGGCTCTTTGCACAATCTCACCAATATAAAAATCATTCGCATGGCACACAATCTTCTTCAAGGGACAGTGCCACCGGGTTTGGGAAATCTACCGTTTCTAGAAATGTATAACATTGGGTTTAATAAGATTGTTACCACAGGTGACGATAGTCTTGAATTCATCATCACTTCTTTGACAAACAGTTCTCGTCTAAAGTTTCTTGCTTTAGACGGTAATCTTTTGGAGGGTGAAATTCCAGAATCCATCGGCAATCTTTCCGAAGTGCTCTCGAAATTGTACATGGGAGGCAATCGTATTTCTGGCAACATACCGCCGTCCATTGCCCAACTTAGTGGCTTGACTTTGCTTAATTTGAGTTACAATTCCATCTCTGGCGAAATCCCACCTGAGATGGGTAAATTGGTGGAACTGCAAATGCTGGGTTTGGCTGGAAATCAGATTTCTGGTCGGATTCCAACCAGTCTTGGTGATCTACGAAAGCTAAACCAAATCGATTTATCTGGAAATCAACTGGTGGGTCAAATACCTTCTAGTTTTTATAACTTTCAGAAACTGCTTTCCATGGATTTGTCCAACAACAGGCTCAATGGAAGCATCCCCAAAGAAATTCTCAATATCCCTAGTTTGAGTACTGTGTTGAACTTTTCCAGGAATTCTCTCAATGGACCTTTACCAGAAGAAATAGGGCTTCTGGAAAGTGTTGTTGCAATTGACCTGTCTATGAACCATCTCTCTGGTAATATTCCCAGCTCCATTGAAGGTTGCAAGAGCTTGGAGAAATTGTTCATGGCTGAGAATATGCTATCAGGCCCAATTCCAGGCACGATTGGGGAACTGAAAGGCTTGGAAACGTTAGATCTCTCATCAAACCAACTTTCAGGCTCCATTCCTACGGATCTTCAGAAACTACAAGTTCTTGAATCATTGAACCTCTCTTTCAATGACTTGGAAGGAAGCTTACCTAGCGGTGGGATTTTCAAGAATCTTTCAAGCGTCCATTTGGAAGGCAACAGAAAGCTTTGCTTGCCCTTGGCTTGTAAAAACACGCGTGGCCGCCATGGAAGATTAGTCAAGATTTATGTTAGTATAGCTGTAATTACGACTTTTGCTCTATGTTTCATCATGGCATCGTTGTTCCACATAAAAAAGGGCAAACAAAAAGCCACAGGAACTTCTGAACAACTGAAGGAGCAACATCAGATAATCTCTTACCATGAGATTCGCAGAGCAACAGGGAATTTCAGCCCTGGAAACTTGATTGGAAAAGGGAGCTTTGGCTCAGTTTATAGGGGGTATCTTAATGGCGTTCATGTCGCAATCAAGGTCCTTGATGTAGCGAGAACCGGATCCTGGAAGAGCTTCCGAGCCGAATGCGAAGCTCTGAGAAACGTAAGGCACCGCAATCTCGTCAAGCTAATCACTTCATGCTCCAGTGTGGACATAAAGAACGTGGAATTCCTGGCCCTGGTGTATGAGTTCCTCGCCAATGGAAGCGTCCAAGACTGGCTTAAAGGAAACAAAAGGAATGCAGATGGGGATGGGTTAAATGTCATGGAAAGATTGAATGTGGCCATTGATGTAGCTTCTGCATTAGATTATCTGCACCATGACTGTGAAGTTCCAGTGGTGCACTGTGATTTAAAGCCCAGCAACATTCTTTTGGACCAAGACATGACTGCCAAGGTCGGAGATTTCCGGTTGGCAAGGTTGCTGATGGAGAAATCAAACAGTCAACCTTCCATTAGCTCCACGAATGTCCTCAAGGGTTCTATAGGTTACATACCTCCAGGTTAGTGCCACAAATGGCCTAAATTTTTTTTCTCTCTATTCAATTCAACTAATGAATGGGTTGTGGTACAGAGTATGGATTTGGAGAGAAGCCATCAACAGCAGGGGATGTTTACAGCTATGGAGTAATGTTGCTTGAGTTATTTACAGGAAAGAGTCCAACCCACGAGAGCTTTGTGGGAGAACTTAATCTAATTAAATGGACACAATCGGCTTTCCCTTCCAAAGTGCAGCAAATTCTGGATCCTGAACTGCTATTGTTGCTGCAGAATTTGCAGTATGATAGCCAACCGATAAACCGAGAGACACACCATGATTGCTTAACAACAATCATTGGAGTGGGACTCTCTTGTAACTCGGTTTCTCCTGATGGACGGATCACCATAAGAGACGCCCTTCGCAAGCTTAAAACGGTGAAGAGTACTCTCACCAACCCTTCACCTCCCGCAAAAAACAGAGCATGAATCACATATAAAAATTTGTAAAGGTTAAACCATGCTTTCATATATAATAGTACTAAGCGAAGATCATGTTTGGATCCATTATGGTGCTGCCATTGTAGCTTGTAACTTAATATGCCACTGTAGTAAGTCAATAAAATGAGCCAAGGCTTGTGACCATAACAGAAGCTCTGACTGTTCGTTTCCAGTTTTGTTCCTCATTTTTTACATAAAATAAAAAACGGCTTGAATGAAAGACAATGAGAGGGGTTTGGTCTTGGGGGGACCTTGTTCTGTTACATAAATCCTCAAGTCTTTTTTAACTTGGGATTAAGGCTTGCTTGTTTAGCAATCAATTGGTTGATTTCCTTAAACGAAAATACATGTGGAAGGCAAGGTTATGTAATCAGAAGAAGTTGATTTGTGACAACCAATACCAAATCGCAGTCATATGAAGCAATAGTTGAGGTCCTTTTGGTAGGTTGAGCAAAAATTTCGAGAAATGTTAAATTTGATTTTTGAAGTGTATTCTGATTATATTTCTTTCCTCATATATATAATAAGGTTTTCACACAAATAAGGTAATAATTAGGTTTAATTTTATATTAGATTTGTGACAAGTATCACTATCGTATAGTTTTATATTTAACTTAAATTTTGACAATATTTCCTTTTTAGGATTCTCCTCAAATAACATATTAAATTATATATTTTAAAATTAGAATATATATATTTAAAATATCACACCCCAAAAATGGGTCTAAAAGAAATAGGATTAAATTTAGATTGTTATTTATTTTCTTTAAAAATAAGGTAAGGGAATTAGTATGCCTTGAAAATATTTTATGATAGAAAACCATTTAGAATGAGCTTGCTGGTTCAGTGGTAAGACTATAGCCTTCATACAGGTCTCAAGTTTGAACCCCTTAGTGAGAATTCAACCAAGGTTTGTTTCCCTTTGTTTTTGCCCCACCAAAATGATGAATTTTAAAATAGCCCAACCCAAAAACTATTTTTTTAATTTAGTCTTTAGTTTAAAATTTTTTCCAGTTTGGTTTAAAATTTTTTCCAGTCCTACATGAATTATTAAAACCTATTCTAATTAGAAAAAAAAATAAGTATTATAAATAGCCAATTTCAAAACAAACCCTAGAATCTCATCTAACAAACTTTCAAGAAAACATCCATAAACACTTTCTTTTCCAAATTAAACTTCCAAGCTAAAGGAGTCAAAATCTTCGAAATAATCCCTCAAGTAGATCTTTAATCCCCTTTCCAAAAACTAATGTTTTTAAGTCTTCAAAACAGGTGTCAGATCTAAACCAAAATATTTGTATATAATTGAAAATATTAGGAAGTAAGAACCCCTAGTATGTGCGAGCTGTGAGTGCAATCGTGTGTGAGGCCGTGTGCGTACCCCCTACTGCAAACCCCCATGCATTACCATATAGGATTACCTCTACGAACCCTGAATATATTCATGCGAGCCCTGTATGAAAACCAAGTGAAAACTAGATTATAGTTGTGAACCCTAGGTTGCTATGTGTGTACCCCATGCTGTGAAACACATGTGCATAAACATATATGAATATTCATGCGAACTTTAGGTTCATACATACGAACCCTACCATTACATGCGACCCATCCTTTGCGTGTGAGCCCCATGTATGATAACCCCCTTTCCATGTACGAACCCTATAACATCCCGATTTTGGGCTTAATTGGAATAGTGATTTTGAGACTACAAATTCGAAGTAGAAATATTTGTTTTATGATTGTTTTGAGGTCCATGACATGTTTGCATGATTGTGTGAAAGTTTCATGAAGAAATTTTGTGAATAAGTGTCCAATTTGACTTTTAGGACTAAATTGCAAAAGTTGCAAAATATGAGATTCTAGAAGCTTTAAGTGTAACAGCCCGATTTAGGGGCTAGTCAGAATAGTGATCTCAGGATCACTAATCCGAGAATTCGAGAAATTATTTTCATGATATATTATGAGTTAGAACATGATAGCATAGGTACATGAAAACTTTGATGCTTTAATTTTAGCGATGTTGTGTTTAATCGCGAAAAAGGACTAAATCGCATAAAGTGCGAAAGTTCCATTCTATAAAATAAAGGTGCCAAATAGTATTAGAATGTTAATTGGAGGTATTTAAAGGGCAATTAGACCCCCAATATGTGCTTGGCTGGCCATAGACTAGATGGGAGACAAGGATGGGCATTGTTGGTCAAAGTTGGTGATAGTTGGTGACTTATTTGACCAATATTAATAAAATAAGGAGAGAAAAAGATATCATCTTTTTCTCTATTCATCTTCCACCGAAAATTAGCAGCCAAATAGGGGTTTTGAATGCTCGAAATTTCAGCACACTCTTCTCCTTACAAGTAAGTGTTCTAGTGATTATTCCTTAATAAAAATTGTACTTTTGGAACCCCTAAAGCTTAAGCTTTCTAAAGAGGGGATTATTTTGTTAAATGGTGAAGAGTTTATAGTTTTGACATGAGAGATTTTAAGTTATTTACTGCACTTTTATGGAGGAAAATGAGTATTAGTTGTTAGATGAACAACTTTTATGAAGGTTGTTGCCATGAAAACACCTAAATAAACCTTTTGTAAAGGTTGTGAAATTTGTAGTAAACATGTGGAATGTTGGGCTTTTGATGATAGCAAGAGGAAGAGAAATAAATATTCACCCCTAGGCTCATTAAAGGTAGAAATTTGATTAGAATTGATTTATGAGCCTCAAAAGGGTAAAATGGTCATTTTGTAATATACTTAAAAAGTATAAAAGATGGGCAAAATGGTAATCACGACTCACTGCGATTTGCTTAAGCATGGTTATTGAAATGCTTGTATTAATGTAGTGATTAATCAAGGTAACCACGCGAACTAAATCGCAAAGATCCACAACGTGCTAATTTGCTAAGGGTACCATTTTCACATTTAATCGCATTGGTTAGCAGAGCAAATCCCGGAAACAATGGTTAACTACACACCTTATTACTTGGAGTTCTAGACTCGATCCTCGACGCTATCGGAGATAAAACGGATCTCTTCTTGAACTTTGGGATGGGGACTTTCTCTGTCCTCCTGGATCGGTATTGGTCTCCATCAAAAGCTTAATCGTAACCACACGATTAATCAACGGTCATAATCAACTAATTCTAAGTCACTTACTAATATCCTTACTGAAATAACTGAGAATCCACCTCGATAAATAAAAATAAATAAAAAACATTATCCTCCTAAAAGTCTTCTAGCAAAATTCTTTGCCAAAAAGGGATAAAAATTTAAAACTCCAAATGCAACCCTCTTGGTTCGAACTCGGGGCACATCTTTCCTCCAACGCCTGTGCCACTCTACCAATTGAATTTCAGAATAAAGACTTGCAAAAATAAAACAACATTGCCGCCGCTTGGTGAGCCCCCAAAGCGCAAGCATGAAGCCGATTTGCCAGATCCTTTCTTGTGCCTTAAACGCCCAATTAATTCTTTTAAACCCTCGAAACCAAGCCCCTCTTTATTAAAAATCCAAAATTTTCCACAGCTTTCCCCTATTATCCGAGCATTCTCCAAAACCTCTAAAACACCTCTAAACACACCCAACAACCTACCAACACCCGAATTACACAAGAAGCCCCTAAAACTAGCTCATTTTGAAAACGAGGTAAGTTGTATGTGACTTAAAACAATATTCATATTAGTATGTTGAGAAATGTTTGGAAATTATATTAAAGCATAATGCATTACTAAATTGAGTAGTTAATGTGAATGAGATGTTGGAGTCCTAATTGGGCCACGTTGATTATAGAAACGCTATCATTGAAATATGGAACCAATAAGGTCCCGTATAAGACCATGTCAGGGACATGGCCTCGCGACCGAAAGTTGACATCCTCGTATAAGACCATATCCAGGGATATGGATTGATGATGAACATGGAAATCGTATAAGACCATATCCGGGATATGGCATCGTTACATGAAAAGTAATCCCATATAAGACCATATAGGGATATGGCATTGGCACCTAGAAGTAATCCCATATAAGACCACGTCCCGGGACATGGCATTGGTACTTAGAGAAGACTCCATGTAAGACCACCTCGAGGACGTGGCATTGACTTTATATTTATAGTAATGGCTATAAACTTATGTCTCGACTAACCCTTGTGTGAGTGGTGGGATAAGTAGATGAAATTTTAGAAGTAGAGAAGTGAATGATATTTAAGTCATGTGAATTAGTGAATACAGGTACTCGTGAATGAGTCACGAAGAATGGTCGTGATGTGTGGCACGGTATGTGCCAAATAAGAGCAATTGTAAGTAAGTATAGCAAGAGGCCTTGAGTTCGTGTATGTTTAGATAATACCGTGAATGAATCATTTTTATGGGTATTATGAATTGCTATTTATTTCCATGCAAGTTACTAAGCTTTATGCTTACCCCTTTTTCATTGCCCTTCTTCCTTGTAGTATTGCCAAGGTAACTCGAGGATCGTGACTTCAGGAGCTCGGAAATTCACACTATCGACAGCACTTTGGTATAACAATTTTAGACTTGTTTTGAGTATGACATGTATAGGACTCAAGTATTTATTAAGTTGTAATTGTTAGTTAAAGTGTTGGCTATGTAAGTCATTTTGTAAATGGCCCTATGAGTTAGACAAGTTCTTGGCAAACTCTTTTGTTTAATGAAGATGAAATTCATGAATTTTGTTCATTTCAATATCGTGTATGTTGGATGAGTTTTTAGACTTGCAAAAGGGTTAGGAGTTGTATTGTTTTGAATGAAGGTATGTATGTGTACACTCTAAGGTGGCAATGGCTTGGTAGATAGCCTCTAAATGCCCCACACGACGCACACACGCAGGCGTGTGTAAGCCGCCGTGTGTCCCTGCACATTAGTGGTTCAAGTCGATTAGACCACGGGCTAATCACACACGGCCGTGTGTTTAGGCCGTGTGTGACACACTTGTTAGCACTTGAGGCGTGTACCGCCGTGTGAAGTCGCACCTTACTCATAAAATTATAAATTCCCCACGGCCATGTTACACGGACGTGTCCAGCCGTGTGGATTTAGTCGGTGTCGACCACGGTTGGGAAGCACGGGCGTGCCTTAGCCGTGGGCAAATTGGCGAGCATCTTTGGGTTTTTAGGCACGATCCGGGGACATGGGCGTGTGTACCTATGCGCAGGCGTGTCTAATCTTGCACCTGACGTGTAAGACTGTATAAAAGAGAAAAATTTTAATAATCGTAAAAGTTTCGGATTAGTCTCGAGAGCCCTCGTGTGTATGAGTGAGGTCTCGTAAGTTCGAGTGGGGTTGTAGAGGTGATTTAAGAGAGTAATTACGTTAAGCCTAAGCAGCGACCATGTGTTCGAGTTCGGTAACGCCTCGGTTGCGGTTCCGGTGTAGAAATCGAGTAAGGGGTGTTACATTTAGTGGTATCAGAGCTACGGTTTAGTCGATTCTAGGACTAACGTAGCATAAGTACGAGTCTAGCTATACATGCCATATGTAAGAGTGTCTGAGTAATGATAGTGTGATGACTCCTGATGTATAAATTTGTGTTTTATGTAGTAGATGGATTCCGATCCAGACCAAACTGTAGCCGATGATGCTGCGAGTAATGCGCCAGCTCCCGCTCAAGGGACCGTGCCAGTTAATAGTAGACCTGAGACTTTGAGTCAGGGGGAAGAGGCTCAAGAAGCCTTTCTCCATATGATGAGCAACTGGTATACTGAGTATACCCGAGCAAATCCTAATGCTCAACCCTCTCCACCCCCACCAATTCCTCAACCCGCTCCTGTAGCCCCTCAAGTAGTTGATGTGGTGAGAAGAGAAAGGCCTCCGATGGATAAGATCCGGAAGCAAGGAGCCGAAGAATTTCGGGCAAATAAGGATGATGACCCGGAGAAAGCGGAATTCTGGCTCGAGAATACCATTCGGATATTCGATAAGTTATCCTGCATGCCTGAAGAGTGCTTAAAGTGTGCAGTGTCTCTCCTGAGAGATTCAGCCTACCGATGGTGGAACACCTTGGTGTCGGTGGTACCGAGGGAGAGAGTTAGCTGGGAATTCTTCCAAGAAGAATATCGGAAGAAGTATATTAGCCAGAGGTTCATCGACCACAAGAGAAAGGAATTCTTGGAGTTGAAGCAAGGCCGTATGTCGGTAACCGACTACGAACGGAAGTTCGTTAGACTTAGCACGTATACACAAGAGTGCGTGTCTACCGAAGCCATCATGTGCAAGAGGTTCGAGGACGGATTGAATGAAGATATCCGCCTATACGTGGGAGTTCTTGAATTAAAGGAGTTTGTATTGTTGGTGGATAGGGCCTGTAAAGCCAAAGAGTTGGCTAAAGAGAAGAGAAGAGCCTGAATACGAGTCTTGTGACTCGAGGAAGAGACAACTGAACAAGTCTCACATATCCTCATCTAAGAAATCGAGGGATTTCACTACTCGATCAGCCACTTCAGAGGGGTTTTCAACCCGAAATAAAAGCAAGCGACCCTCGAGATCAAAAGGGCACACTACATCAGTTGCTAGTGTGAGCAACGTTCGACCAAATAGACCGGAGTGCCCTCGGTGTGGCAGGCACCATTCGGTGAGTGTAGAGCTAATGAGAAAGCTTGTTTTGGATGTGGGTCCTTAGACCATTTTATCGTAAACCGTCCCGAGGTGGACGAGAAGGAAGGCCTCGAATGCGAAATTGGGAAGTACCACAAGGGGAAGACCATTGAGAAACACTGGAGATTGAGATGGGAAACAAAAATCCAATCGAGAGAGCAAGTCGCTAAAGTTGAGGGTAGAGCACCGACGAGGACATATGCCATTCGTGCTCGTGACGCAGGTATCTTCCCCGACGTGATCACGGGTATCTTTTCTCTCCATAATACTCATGTTATAGCTTTAATTGACCCGGGATCTACTCACTCATACATATGCATGAAATTAGTCTCTAGCATGAACGCCTATAGAGCCTCACTTGAATTCGTTATAAGAGTGTCTAATCCCCAGGCAAGTGTGTGTTGGTTGATAGAGTTTGCAAATGGTGCCCTTTGATGATTAAGGGTCATCGTTTTCCAGTCGATCTTATGTTATTACCATTTGTGAATTTGATGTCATTCTCGGGATGGATTGGTTAGTTACCCATAGTGTAATTGTGAACTGTGGGAAGAAGCATATCGAGTTGAGGGATGAAAATGGTAATTTTATTCGTGCTGAATCAGGTAAGCCTGATAGGTCACCGATATTGGTATCGACCCTGTTAGCCCAGAAGTACCTAAGGAAGGGGTATGTAACATCCTAGATTAGGGGTTATGCGTTCGTGTGTAATTCATGAGATAGTGGGCTCAGTGGGTGTGTTGGATGTGTTCTGAGGAGTTCTAGGAACCCTAAGGTGCATGGAAATGTATGGAAATGTAAGGCAATGTATGGAAATGTAAGGAAATGTAAGGAAATGCTTTGGAAACGTTAAGTTTAAAAGAGGAAAGTGAACATTTTTGGAAACCTGAACATTTCTGGAAACCTGGAAATGTAAGAAAATGGTCAGCAAACAGAGCCGATCGAAAATTTTAGGAAACTTAGAAATGATGCCGAAATGTCAAATTTTAAAGTTCAAAATAGGAAATAAGGGCTAGAGGGCCTTAAAAGAAAAAGTTGGAGAAGTTTGACACACAAACAGGCTTGGAAAAGTGGTCTGAAGATGCCACTTAGGGCCTATGGAAATGGCGCCATATGCAAGAGAAATAGGCCTGAGTTCGAGTCACTTGAGGAGCAAATAAATAAGTTTTATTTTTGCTTCCAGAAGAAGTGAGGTGGACGGCACATGGTTATAAATTAGGAGCTTTTATTCTTTTATTTTTAAGAGATAAAGGGTGGATAAATAAGGGATAAATAATGGATTTATTTTAGATTATTTTCAAGAGATAAATGTGGATATTATTTCTTTTATTTTAGATAAGGAAGAGATAAAAGAGGATTATTATTAGTATTATTTTTATTAAGAGATAAGAGATAATTATTGGATTAAGTTTTATTAAAGTGATAAATCAAGGGATAAAGCTATCAAAATAGAAGAGTGGTGGCCAAGTAAAGGACTCTAGCTAGTAATTTTGGCTATAAAAGGAAGAGTAAGGCTATTCTTCATTCATTCTTTTCTTTTCAAGAAAACCTCTGCCGAAATTCTCTAAAGTTTCTCCTCTTCTCTCTGCCGAATTTTCTCTGCCATTATTCTCTTTTTCTCTTTTCTTTTCTTCTTCTATTACAAACACAATCAAAAGCCAGAAGATACCAATAGCCCTAGTTGATTTCTCACTAAGCCTCAAGAGCCAAAATTGTTATCCACATCAAAGCCATAGCCGAATCATTGCTAAGGGTTCAAGCAAGAGTTCCATCAAATTCTTCAAGAAGGGTAAGATTAGGTTAGATTCTCATTCTATTTCTTTTAAGGTGTCATCGAAATTAAGATTCTAATACCCTTAATATCTCATTGTAGAAGAGATCTTTTTGGGATTTACTAAGTGTCGACTACAAGGAAGGAGAAGTTCTTTTCAGAAGGTACACCATAAGTCGCGTGTTCCCTAGTTATTCGGTGAATTTTGGGATTTAAGAATCTAAGGTAAGTCATATTTAACATACGACTAAGGGTTATTTGTTGTGAATAAATGTTAGAAATTGATCTAACATATAGTTATAGGGATTTCACAGGAGGATACAAGGATTTTGGGATTTGAGAATTTCAAGGTAAGTTTTAAGAATACTAATCCTACTAGGATTTGGATTTATGGCCGAATGGCTTTTTATTAAATTAGTAAGTGATTAATCAAATGTAGGAATTTGAGATCTAAGGCGATAGATCGATTTTGGATTTCAAGGAATTCGTTAAGCAAATCAGGTGTGTACCCTACCCTAAGTTTTGATAGGTTCATGGCTATGTTTAAATTAAATGTATTATTAAGAATGTGTGTACTCATACTAACCTTCGATATATCATATGGCAATTATTTTAATATATGAATATGCATAAGAATGTGAATGTGGCTAAGTACCACAAATGTGGTAAAAGTACCAGTGCACGTTTCCTACTGATAGGATTATGAATATGATATATTTTGAACATATGAATAGTAACATGAATGAGAATTAAGTATGTTATGCATGATATAAAATTTATGGGGCATTTGGGATCTATGTGAAAGGGGAAGAAGGTGTTGACTTGGTCTCACTAAGCGGAATATGGTGACTACGGTCACAAAATTTGAATATGGTAACCGATTACATTATCTCGAATTTGGTAACTTCGGTTACATTATTTGAATATGGTGTCTATTGACACAAATTATATGGGCGATGAGCACGTCGATCGCAAATGATCGCCTTCGATGGTGTGTAGCGGATGGAGGGTTGACTTAGTAGTCCCCACGGTGTATTTGGCGCAGTGCGGGTGGTGTGTAGCGGATGGTTAATTAGGTTTGGGTTTGGGAATGCATCATTAATTGTATTCTATGATTTGAATGTGTATCATTTGCATGCCCGATTCTATTATGACTTAGTGTTGTGTACACATTGAGTCTCATTGACTCACCCCGTTTGGGGAATATTTTTAAGTGATGAGCGGTAATGGACCGGCCTGGCAGGAGCTTAAAGGTGGCCATGCATAGCAAGAAATTTATGATTTGGACTTTCAATTTATTTTAAGTATTTTAAGTTTTACTTTGGGATCATTGATATAATAAGGCCATTGTGGTTTACTTTATTTTTCTTTTATTTATTATGTTTATGGATTTTTATCAATTAAAGTTTAAGTAAATTCCTTTTAAAATTAACTCTAAATGTTTTGTCACCTTAAATAAATGGGTTTTAACATAAGATAAATTTGTTTTCAACTCAAGCCCAACCCAAACAATATTTTTTTAAAAATCATACAAGTTTTTCCTAAGTAACAAAAGAATTTTGAACCGGTTTACTTGAGGAACATACCAAATCTGGTCAAAGCTCGTGGGCCGGGTTTGGGGTGTTTCAGGGTATGAGGCTTATCTTACCTTTGTGTTGAACACTAAAGAGAATGAATTGAAAGTTGAGTCAGTACCCATTGTATGCGAATACTTAGATGTTTTCCTAGAAGAGTTGCCTGGACTACCATCGGATAGAGAGATTGAGTTTGGGATTGAATTAGCTCCGAGTACTGCCCCTATTTCTATCGCTCCCTATAGAATGGCCCCAAACGAACTGAAAGAGTTGAAAGCACAGTTGCAAAATTGACGGATAAAGGTTTTGCGAGGCTGAGTTTTTCTCCGTGGGGAGCACCCGTCTTATTGTGAAGAAGAAAGATGGTTCCATGAGACTATGTATAGACTATCGGTAACTCAACAAGGTGACAGTGAAGAATAAATACCCGTTGTCGAGGATCGACGATCTATTTGATCAATTGAAAGGAGCTACAGTATTTTCTAAGATAGACCTGAGGTCAGGGTACTATCAGTTGAAAGTCAAGGACTCTGATGTGCCGAAAACCGCGTTTAGGACTAGATATGGCCATGATGAATTTTTGGTCATGCCTTTTGGCCTAACGAACACCCCTGCTATCTTCATGGATTTGATGAATCGCATTTTTTGACCGTACTTGGATAGGTTTGTGTTGATCTTTATCGACGACATACTGATTTACTCTCGAGATGAGAACGAGCATGCAGAGCATTTGAGTATGGTTCTACAAGTTCTGCGAGAAAAATAATTATATGCCAAATTCAGTAAGAGTGAATTTTGGCTCAAGGAAGTGGGATTTTTGGGGCATATTGTCTCTGGAGAAGGGATTAGAGTTGACCCGAGTAAGATTTCGACAATTGTTGAATGGAAATCGCCGAGGAGCGTAACTGAAGTGAGGAGTTTTCTAGGCCTAGTAGGTTATTATAGGCGTTTTGTCAAGGGGTTTTCCATGATAGCTACCCCGATGACGAGACTTTGCGAGAAAGATGTAAAGTTATTTCGACGGAAAAGTGTCAATGAGTTTTGAGAAATCAAGACACTTGTTGATCGAGGCTCCTATTTTGGTGCAACGAGAAACTGGGAAAAGAATTTGTAGTTTATAGTGATGCGCGCCTTGAACGGGTTGGGTTGTGTTCTTATGCAAGAGGGTAAAGTGATTGCATACGCCTCTAGACAATTGAAGCCGCACGATAAGAACTACCCGACTCATGATTTGGAGTTGGCCGCAATTGTGTTTGCGCTGAAAATTTGGAGACATCATTTATATGGTGAAAGGTGTCAGATTTTCACTGACCACAAAAGCCTAAAATATTTGATGACTCAAAAAGAATTAAATTTGAGGCAATGAAGATGGTTAGAGCTGATTAAAGATTATGAGTTGGTAATAGACTACCATCCGGGAAAAGCCAATGTAGTCACCGACGCTTTGAGCAGAAAATATTTGTTTGCATTAAAAGCCATGAATACTCAGATGACCTTGTTAGGTGATGGTTCATTTTTAGCCGAGTTGAGGCTAAACCATTGTTTCTCGAGAGATTTGTGAAGCTCGGAAGAATGATAACGATTTGCAAGCCAAGAGAGTTTTATGTGAGTCGAGCGTTGATCTGAGACTTTCGAGTAAATCTTGATGGATGTCTAACATTTCGAGATCGAGTCTGTGTACCTGTGAATGATGACCTTATCCGCAAAATTTTGCACGAAGCACATAACGGATGTTTGAATGTACACCCATGCAGTACGAAGATGTACCATGATTTGAGGAAATGGTACTGGTGGCTTGGTATAAAGAAAGATATTTCCGAGTTTGTATCGAAATGCCTAATTTGTCAACAAGTGAAGGCTGAACGTCAAGTACCTTCGGGTTTACTTCACCCATTATGGTTCTGAATGGAAATGGGACCGTATTACTATGGACTTCGTGGACGAGTTTACCATTGACTCCAAAGAAGAAAGATGCGGTATGGGTAGTGGTTGATAGACTCACTAAGTCGACCACTTTATACCAAAGGCGAGTCGACTATTCGTTCGACAAATTGGCAGATTTGTATATGTTTGAGATAGTAAGACTTCATGGTGTACCGTTGTCGATCATTTCAGATAGAGATCCGAGATTCACGTTACGGTTTTGGAAAAAGTTACAAGAAGCATTAGGCACAAAATTGAGTTTCAGTACAGCTTTTAATCCACAAACTGATGGACAATCAGAGAGGGTAATTCAGATACTAGAAGATATGCTTTGGTGTTGTGTTTTGGAATTCCATGGTAACTGGGAGAAATACTTACCATTGGTCAAATTTGCCTACAACAACAGCTTTCAATCAAGTTTGAAGATGGCACCTTATGAGGCATTGTATGGGCGTAAATGTTGAACGCCCCTGTATTGGTCAGAAATCAGAGAGAAACAGATACACAGGGTTGACTTGGTTAAAGAAACTAAAGATAAAGTAAAAGTGATACGTGACTGTTTGAAAGTCGCCTTAGATAGACAGAAGTCCTATTCGGATTTAAAAAGGAAAGAAATAGAATTCAAAGTTGGTGATAAAGTGTTCTTGAAAGTATCACCTTGGAAGAAAGTCCTTAGATTTGGCCGAAAGGGCAAGTTAAGTCCGCGCTTTATTGGGCCTAATGAAGTTACCGAAAGGATAGAACCGGTAGCTTATCGGTTAGCCTTGCCACATGAGCTGGAAAAGATTCACGACGTCTTTCATGTGTCTATTTTGCGCCGATACCGTTCAGACCCTTCACATGTTATAGAGCCGACAGATGTAGAGATACAACCGGATTTGACATATGGTGAAGAACCAGTTAGAATTTTGGCTCGTGAAGTCAAGCAGTTAATGAATAAAAGTATAGCCCTAGTAAAAATCTTATGGCAAAGGCACGGTATAGAAGAGGCTACATGGGAGTCCGAGGAATCGATGAGAAACCAATATCCCAATCTTTTCATCGGTAAGATTTTCGAGGGGCGAAAATCCTTAAGGGGAGAATTATAATGACCGATTTAGGGGCTAGTCGAATAGTGATCTCGGGATCACTAATCCGAGAATTTGAGAAATTATTTTCATGATATATTATGAGTTAGAACATGATAGCATAGGTACATGAAAACTTTGATGCTTTAATTTTAGCGATGTTGTGTTTAATCGCGAAAAAGGACTAAATCGTATAAAGTGCAAAAGTTCCATTCTATAAAATAAATGTGCCAAATAGTCTTAGAATGTTAATTGGAGGTATTTAAAGGGAAATTAGACCCCTAATATGTCTGAGATAGTAAGACTTCATGGCGTACCGTTGTCGATCATTTCAGATAGAGATCCGAGATTCACGTCACGGTTTTGGAAAAAGTTACAAGAAGCATTAGGCACGAAATTGAGTTTCAGTACAGCTTTTAATCCACAAACTGATGGACAATCAGAGAGGGTAATTCAGATACTAGAAGACATGCTTCGGTGTTGTGTTTTAGAATTCCATGGTAACTGGGAGAAATACTTACCATTGGTGGAATTTGCCTACAACAACAGCTTTCAATCAAGTTTGAAGATGGCACCTTATGAGGCATTGTATGGGCGTAAATGTTGAACGCCCCTGTATTGGTCAGAACCCAGAGAGAAACAGATACACGGGGTTGACTTGGTTAAAGAAACTAAAGATAAAGTAAAAGTGATACGTGACTATTTGAAAGTCGCCTCAGATAGACAGAAGTCCTATTCAGATTTAAAAAGGAAAGAAATAGAATTCAAAGTTGGTGATAAAGTGTTCTTGAAAGTATCACCTTGGAAGAAAGTCCTTAGATTTGGCCGAAAGGGCAAGTTAAGTCCGCGCTTTATTGGGCCTTATGAAGTTACCGAAAGGATAGAACCGGTAGCTTATCGGTTAGCCTTGCCACCTGAGCTGGAAAAGATTCACGACGTCTTTCATGTGTCTATGTTGCGCCGATACCGTTCAGACCCTTCACATGTTATAGAGCCGACAGATGTAGAGATACAACCGGATTTGACATATGGTGAAGAACCAGTTAGAATTTTGGCTCGTGAAGTCAAGCAGTTAAGGAATAAAAGTATAGCCCTAGTAAAAATCTTATGGCAAAGGCACGGTATAGAAGAGGCTACATGGGAGTCCGAGGAATCGATGAGAAACCAATATCCCAATCTTTTCACCGGTAAGATTTTCGAGGACGAAAATCCTTAAGGGGGGAGAATTGTAACAGCCCGATTTAGGGGCTAGTCAGAATAGTGATCTCGGGATCACTAATCCGAGAATTCGAGAAATTATTTTCATGATATATTATGAGTTAGAACATGATAGCATAGGTACATGAAAACTTTGATGCTTTAATTTTAGCGATGTTGTGTTTAATCGCGAAAAAGGACTAAATCGTATAAAGTGCAAAAGTTCCATTCTATAAAATAAATGTGCCAAATAGTCTTAGAATGTTAATTGGAGGTATTTAAAGGGAAATTAGACCCCTAATATGTCTGAGATAGTAAGACTTCATGGCGTACCGTTGTCGATCATTTCAGATAGAGATCCGAGATTCACGTCATGGTTTTGGAAAAAGTTACAAGAAGCATTAGGCACGAAATTGAGTTTCAGTACAGCTTTTAATCCACAAACTGATGGACAATCAGAGAGGGTAATTCAGATACTAGAAGACATGCTTCGGTGTTGTGTTTTAGAATTCCATGGTAACTGGGAGAAATACTTACCATTGGTGGAATTTGCCTACAACAACAGCTTTCAATCAAGTTTGAAGATGGCACCTTATGAGGCATTGTATGGGCGTAAATGTTGAACGCCCCTGTATTGGTCAGAACCCAGAGAGAAACAGATACACGGGGTTGACTTGGTTAAAGAAACTAAAGATAAAGTAAAAGTGATACGTGACTATTTGAAAGTCGCCTCAGATAGACAGAAGTCCTATTCGGATTTAAAAAGGAAAGAAATAGAATTCAAAGTTGGTGATAAAGTGTTCTTGAAAGTATCACCTTGGAAGAAAGTCCTTAGATTTGGCCGAAAGGGCAAGTTAAGTCCGCGCTTTATTGGGCCTTATGAAGTTACCGAAAGGATAGAACCTGTAGCTTATGTTAGCCTAGCCTTGCCACCGAAATGGAAAAGATTCACGACGTCTTTCATGTGTCTATGTTGCGCGATACCGTTGAGACCCTTCACATGTTATAGAGCCGACGGATGTAGAGACAAACCGGATTTGACATATGGTGAAGAACAGGTTAGAATTTTGGCTCGTGAAGTCAAGCGGTTAAGGAATAAAAGTATAGCCCTAGTAAAAATCTTATGGCAAAGGCACGGTATAGAAGAGGCTACATGGGAGTCCGAGGAATCGATGAGAAACCAATATCCCAATCTTTTCACCGGTAAGATTTTCGAGGACGAAAATCCTTAAGGGGGGAGAATTATAACAGCCCGATTTAGGGGCTAGTCGAATAGTGATCTCGGGATCACTAATCCGAGAATTCGAGAAATTATTTTCATGATATATTATGAGTTAGAACATGATAGCATAGGTACATGAAAATTTTGATGCTTTAATTTTAGCGATGTTGTGTTTAATCGCGAAAAAGGACTAAATCCCATAAAGTGCAAAAGTTCCATTCTATAAGATAAAGGTTCCAAATAGTCTTAGAATGTTAATTGGAGGTATTTAAAGGGAAATTAGACCCCCAATATGTGCTTGGCCGGCCATAGACTAGATGGGAGACAAGGATGGACATTGTTGGTCAAAGTTGGTGATAGTTGGTGACTTATTTGACCAATATTAATAAAATAAGGAGAGAAAAAGATATCATCTTTTTCTCTATTCATCTTTCACCAAAAATTAGTAGCCAAATAGGGGCTTTGAATGCTCCAAATTTCAGCACACTCTTCTCCTTACAAGTAAGTGTTCTAGTGATTATTCCTTGATAAAAATTGTACTTTTGGAACCCCTAAAGCTTAAGCTTTCTAAAGAGGGGATTATTTTGTTAAATGGTGAAGAGTTTAGAGTTTTTCCATGAGAGATTTTAAGTTATTTGCTGCACTTTTATGGATGAAAATGAGTATTAGTTGTTAGATGAACACTTTTTTGTGAAGGTTGTTGCCATGAAAACACCTTAAATGAACCTTTTGTAAAGGTTGTGAAATTTGTAGTAAACATGTGGAATGTTGGGTTTTGATGATAGCCATAAGAGAAATAAATATTCACCTAGGCTCATTAAAGGTAGAAATTTGATTAGAATTGATTTCCGAGCCTAGGGGTAAAATGGTCATTTTGCCAAAGTATAAGGGCAAAATGGTAATTTTGCTTAAGCATGGTTATTGAAATGCTTGTATTAATGTAGTGATTAAAATGAGCTAATTTGCTATTATAGAGCAAGAGGAGACGAGAATCGCTCTCAACGGGGAAAGAATAAAGACTTGGACTGAATCAAGAAACTAGCTCATTTTGAAAACGAGGTAAGTTGTATGTGACTTAAACAATATTCATATTAGTATGTTGAGAAATGCTTGGAAATTATATTAAAGCATAATGCATTACTAAATTGAGTAGTTAATGTGAATGAGATGTTGGAGTCCTAATTGGGCCACGTTGATTATAGAAACGCTATCATTGAAATATGGAACCAATAAGGTCCCGTATAAGACCATGTCCGGGACATGGCCTCGTGATTGAGTTGAGATCCCGTATAAGACCATATCAGGGATATGGCTTCGGTGACGAACATGGAAATCGTATAAGACCATATCTGGGATATGGTATCGTACTTGAAAAGTAATCCCATATAAGACCATATCCGGGATATGGCATTGGCACCTAGAAGTAATCCCATATAAGACCACGTCCGGGACATGGCATTAGTACTTAGAGAAGACTCCATGTAAGACCACCTCGAGGACGTGGCATTGACTTTATATTTATAGTAATGGCTATAAACTTATGTCTCTGACTAACCCTTGTGAGTGGTGGGATAAGTAGATGAAATTTTAGAAGTAGAGAAGTGAATGATATTTAAGTCATGTGAATTAGTGAATACAGATATTCGTGAATGAGTCACGAAGAATGGTCGCGATGTGTGGCACGGTATATGCCAAATAAGGGCAATTGTAAGGAAGTATGGCAAGAGGCCTTGAGTTCGTGTATGTTTAGATAATATCGTGAATGAATCATTTTTATGGGTATTATGAATTGCTATTTATTTCCATGCAAGTTACTAAGCTTTATGCTTACCCCTTTTTCATTGCCCTTCTTCCTTGTAGTATTGCCAAGGTAACTCGAGGATCGTGACTACAGGAGCTCGAAAATTTACACTATCGAAAGCACTTTGGTATAACAATTTTGGACTTGTTTTGAGTATGGCATGTATAGGACTCAAGTATTTGTCAAGTTGTAATTGTTAGTTAAAGTGTTGGCTATGTAAGTCATTTTATAAATGGTCCTATGAGTTAGACAAGTTCTAGGCAAACTCTTTTGTTTAATGAAGATGAAATTCATGAATTGTGTTCATTTCAATATCGTGTATGTTGGATTCCTTTTTAGACTTGCAAAAGGGTTAGGAGTTGTATTGTTTTGAATGAAGGTATGTATGTGTACACTCAAAGGTGGCAATGGCTTGGTAGATAGCCTCTAAATGCCCACACGGACAGAGACACGGGCGTGTGTCTAAGCCGTGTATCCCATGCACATTAGTGGTTCAAGTCAGATTAGACCACGGGCTAATCACACGGCCGCAGTGTTTAGGCGTGTGTGACACACGGTTAGCACAGGGGCGTATGCATTGGCGTGTTAAGTCCGCACCTTACTCATAAAATTATAAATTCCCCACGGCCATGTTACACGGGCATGTCCAGGCCGTGTGGATTTAGTCAGTGTCGACCACGGTTGGAAAGCACGTGCGTGCCTTAGCCGTGGGCAAATTGGCAAAATACTGGGTTTTTAGGCACGGTCCGGGGACATGGGCGTGTGTACCTATGCACGGGCGTGTCTAATCTTGCACGGGCTTGTAAGACCTGTATAAAAGAGAAAAATTTTCATAATCGCAAAAGTTCGGATTAGTCTCGAGAGCCCTCGTGTGTATGAGTAAGGTCTCGTAAGTCGAGAATGGGGTTGTAGAGGTGATTTAAGAGAGTAATTACGTTAAGCCTAAGCAGCGACCATGTGTTCGAGTTCGGTAACGCCTCGGGTGCGATTCCAGCGTAGAAATCGAGTAAGGGGTGTTACATTAAGAATGAAATAGCTTTTGATTATTAATTAGAGGTCTTTAAATAGAAATTTTCCCAATTTCTATTTTTATGGACAAAAATGGGCATGAGTAGGTAAAATTTGAAAGTTTAGTAAAAATGGCATTTTGGTCATTTGGTTATTAAAAGAATTAAAAGGGAAAATAAGTCAAAAATCTTGTCCATCTTCATCTACCTTAGCCGAAATTCTCAAGAACACCATAGCTAGGGTTTCTTCAACTTCCAAGCTTGATTGTAAGTGCATCCTAGCCCCGTTTTTAATGTTCTTCACGTTTTTGAAGTTGTTATCAACCGATCTAGCTATTTCTACCATTTATTTGAGCTAGAGTTCATGTTTAAAAAATTACCCATGTGTGACATGCATGTGTTTTGATGTTTCATGGTAGATTATGAAAGTTTGATGTGTAATAAACATCTTTTACTAAGTGATTTTTGATGAAAACACCTTAAAAGGACCTTTTTGTAAAATTTGTGAAAATGAGTAGTAGAAATGTGATTTAATGAAAAATGTGGGCTGGTATAAGCTTGATATAGGTTCAGCTAGGCTTGGGTAACAAAGAAAATGGACATATTTCATTTTACGAGCCTAGGGACTAATTTATAAATATGTGAAAGTTTAGGGGCAAAACTATAATTTTTCCAAAGTATGGTTTTTGGTCTGATTTGAACAATGTGATAATTAAATGAGCTAAATTTGCTATTTTAGATCAAGAAAAGCGGAGTCCGGACCTAAACCAAGGAAAGAACAAGGTTGTGGACTAAATCGAATAGTTAGCCATATTTTGGTACCGAGGTAAGTTCGTGTGTAAATAATGCAACTTTACATTTTTAAGTATTTAATGCTTTAATATTGCATGAATTGTGTAATTGTCCTTGTGGACTTGATTAATGTTGACTCGATGATGATTCGACGAAGATTTGATACCTCAAAATCCCGGTTGAACCTTAGGAATAGTTAGGATAAAATTGTCATGACATTAGGGATTAAGTTTACATGTAAGACCATATCTGGGATAGGGCATCGTTATGAGATTTCGTGTAAGACCATGTCTGGGACTTGGCATCGATATGAGAATTGTGTAAGACCATAGCTGGGCTATAGGCATCGATATGTGATCCCATGTAAGACCATATCTGCCATATGATTCTATGTGTATGTGTTTCCCGAGTATCCTTTAGTATTCCAAATGGTTCAACGGGTAGTCCAAAGATTATGTCAACGAAATGACAAGGTATGAACATGTTGAAAGGGTGCAGATATGTACACAAAGCTCATACATATTGGGATTATAAATCGATGAGATCTCGGTAAGAAGTGAATGAATAAATCATGATCATGGGTTTTATTGTACATTATGTAAATGACATGATTTAAAATGTATCTATGATATTTGATGACATTGTGATAAATTACATTATGTTATGTGTATAATAATGCATGGTTAATGTTGTTAATTATTTACATGCAAACTTACTAAGCTTTATGCTTACTCCCCTTTCTTTTCCATTTTATTTTCCATTTTCTTATAGTATCGCCAAGCTAGCTCGGGGATTGAAAGACATCAGAGACTCGATCACACTATCAATTGGAACTTTTGGGTATAGTTAGTATCAACATTTTGAGTATGGCATGCATAGGGACTTGGTCTTTTTGTTATATGTCATATTGGTTTAGCCAAATGTGTTGGCTTATGATGATATTTGATTCATTTTGTATAAGGCCATGGGATGTGGCTTATAATGATTATTTGATTGTAAACCTATTCATATATGCATGTGCCAATGCCATTTTGATATGGCCTATGGTTATTGATGGTCGAATGATAATGTGTTGCATGTGATTATGGATGTTTGATGATGGTGAAGCACTTAGTTATACCATGTTAAGTGCCTTGAAGTCATACATATGTTTGGATTAGTGTGGTTTTGATGTTGTGTAGGTTGGTGCAAGTATGGGTGGTAAAAAGGCTTGGTAAATAGCCTTATTTTGTCCACATGGGTAGACACACGGGCGTGTGTCTAGGCCGTGTGTGACACATAGCTAGCCCCAAGGGTATGTGTTCTGGCCGTATGTCCCCTGCACCTTAGTTTGAGATCTGAGAATACCCGAAGAGTAAA
The DNA here is from genome assembly GCA_025698515.1 of Gossypium sturtianum. Classification (NCBI taxonomy): domain Eukaryota; kingdom Viridiplantae; phylum Streptophyta; class Magnoliopsida; order Malvales; family Malvaceae; genus Gossypium; species Gossypium sturtianum. The sequence goes on along the minus strand of CM046943.1, from coordinate 118,551,263 downwards.
CACACGGGAGACGAGACACTGCCCGTGTGTCTGGCCGTGTGAGAGACACGGCTATAGGACATGGGCATGTGCCCAGGCCGTGTGAAGTCTGCACTTGATTTTTAGAATTTAATTCGCCACACGGCCTAAGGATACGGGCGTATGCCTTGGCCGTGTGACCTCATTTTGATGATGACGTCATAAACAGAATGTCCCTTATTTTGGACACGACCTGAAGCACGGGCGTGTGATATGTCACACGGGCGTGTCCCTTCACCCACATAGGCGTGTGGACCTTTTTCATGAAAAATTTTATAAGTATTTCGAAAGTTTCCAAAGTTCTCGGTTTAGTCCCGAACCACTCCTAATGTATGTTTTGGACCTTGTAGGCTTGTTTAAGGGACAAAATGAATGTAAATGAAAAGTTTTAAATTTAGACAGAAATTCATGTCTCGATTTTGTTTGATTGTTTGAGTTTATGTCCGGTAACGCCTCGTACCCTGTTCCGGTGTCGAATACGGGTATAGGGTGTTACAAACCCCTTGTAGGTGAGACCCCCATTTGCATATGAACCCCATGTATGTGAACCCCCTTTTGCATGCAAGCATGTACACTTGAGCCCCTGTTAAGCAACCCCATATGTAAAATCATATCGAATTCAATACGCGAGCCCTTAGAACATAAATGTGAACCCTAGTTGTTATGACATGTGAACCCCTTGTTTGTGTGAGCCAACTTGTATAATTGTGATATGCGAACCCTAGGAACATGCGAGGCTATGTGCGAACCCTAGGAACATATGAGCCTATGTGCGAACCCTAGTAACATGCAAGCCTATGTGAAAACCCTAGAAACTTACAAGCCTATATACAATCCCTAGTTGCATGCGAGCCTATATGCCATGCGAACCCTAAGTACATGCGAGCCTATATGATCATGTGAACTTGTAAATGTGTTAAATAATTAGACTGATAATTCACATAAAATCCTGTGCATGTGACATTGTGTTTTATTTGTTTACCTGCACCAATTATATGTAATTATGTGATAATGCTTAAAAACATGCCTTATAATTTCGGTAAGAAATATCGAAGGTAGCATAGAATGATGATAAAAGGCATACAACATGCTAAGTTTATGTGCATAAATACACGAAATCGGGTATGGAAGACGAAGGAGTTCCGTAGGAAATAGTGGAAAATTAAGTGCACACCAAAAGTTAGTACTGCACGAAGTAGGTAGCAATGCCATCTGAACCGAACAAGACAAGATGGTAGATTAAAAACACCATAAAAATCGAGCCAAACTGGGATGATAGTTTAAAAAGCCATCAAAACAAGGCAATTGGGATAGTAAGTTATAGTAGTAAAAGTCACCGTCACAGGCAACAAGAGAACGACCATCATCCCCGGAAATCAAATTGGGATGGGCAGCTATTGTAGTTTGTTTTTGGAGTGTCGAGCAACACTCGAGGGCAGATAAGATGGACGAGTGGCAACTTTAAAACACTAATTGTATTATATAAATTTTTATTCATTGATGTATTATGTACTTCATGATGAATGCTTTAATTTCTACTGAACTTTTATATACGTTATTGTAGTCAATTATATGTAATGATTTAGAATTTAGTCTCACACTGAGCCATTGTAAGCTCACTCCCCCTTTCTTACCCTCTCAGGTAGCATAGAAAAATAGGACTCATAAAGGCATCGTGTAAGGCCCCAAAAATAGGTCTAGTAGTTTCGGGTAAGTTTATCAGGTTCCGAGTAAAAATTGGGAATTAACTGGATTAATTAGCGGTTTATATTATTAATTAGTTAGCTTAATTTCATCTAAAAATCAATAAATAATATTCCGAAAAATAAAAATATTTTTAGAAAAATTAATTTTATGGTTTTAAATAATTTTTGGGTAAAAATAAATATTTTAGGTTAAATTGGAATTTAAAAATAATTTAAAAGGGGGATTTAATTGGGTGATTTAAAATATTAATTAAATGGGACTAATTTGAAAAACAAGGGAAATGTGTAAGAGCTTTTATAGCAAATAAACCATATTTTCGAAATTTTGGAGGGAAAGTAGCAAATTGTAAAACAAGGGAAAAGGGGGAGTGGCATGATGGCAAATTCCCCAAATTTTGAAAATCAGGTGGGGGATTTCAGTTTTAAAAACTCTGCAACTACCTTACTTTTCACTCGTTTTTCACCTGAATTGAGAGCTTTTTCTCTCATTTTTTTTTCTTGTTTTCATAAACCAAATATCAGAGAATAGATCTAAACATTTTCTCTCCCAAAATTCTCTCCAAAATCTCTCGAAATAATTTTCAAAGTTGGGCAAAAAGTCATCCGAATTTCTTTAAGCATTTTTTTTTCAAACTTCCAAATCAATGATTTGAGTTCAATTGAAGGTAATCCTCATCTCTAAACTTGTTTTTAAGTTGATTTCAATAAGTATTTATTAATTAAAGTGATTATAATGGATTTTCAACTTTAATTTCTTCTTTCTTGAACATGAGGATGAACAATGATGGATCTTTAATTTTGAGTTGGAATCAAAATATTAATGGATGTCTAAGATCAAAGTAGGTCTAATAAGAGGTTTTTAATCTTAAACTAAAAGATCAAACACGTTTTATGGATCAATTTTGAGAAATTCGAATTTGATCAAGCACATGGATGATTTTTTGAAAAATTATGAAACACATTAAATGATGAAATTAACACTTAGAATACATGTTATTGGACTAGGAATGAAGATTAGAAGAGGTTTGAGGTGCTGAAAAGGGAGTTTAGTTGAGGAATTCCATATTTTGGCTTAGTTGTGCAACATCGGTAAGGTAGTTTAGAGCAGTGATTTAGATTCGTATACTTTATCAAATTTCATGTTTCTTGTTGCTATTGTTAATTTTTAACGCATACCTTGTCTCTGTTAAAGCTCCACATCAAGAGGAGGAACGTGCAAATTAGAATTGAAGCTCAAACTTGCTTGTTTGAACACATTTTTCCTTAAAAAGCTAAGTGTGGAGGTGAGTGATATTAAGGGCAATTTGGTAAATTGGTCTGATTATGTGTTAAATTAAAGGTTTAATTAGTGTTATTAATGACTTAATTTCATATTGGATGGTTGGATTTGCAAAAATATGTTTTATTTTATAAAAGAGAAAAATGGCAATTGGTTTGGTAAGTTGTGTATTATGCTTTTAGCATGATTAAATTGTATGGAATAAACTGATATTTGGAGCATGAATTTCTGATTTATTGAACATTTGATAAATGTGTTCTAATTGGTATATGAATATTTGGAAAATGATATTTACTATGCTTAATTTTATTGATGTTAAAATTACTTAGCAACATGCTTTTACATGCATTTTAACATCCTAAATTAAGTGATTAAACATCATAATTTTATGCCTTGTATGTATGATTATATTGGCAACATTGCATGGTGGATCCATTGGATATAGTTGGCATTCCATAGGATTTGTGAGTACTCACCATTATTTGTGATATTGTGAGCATATAGCTCTTGGTGGACTGATTTGTTTGTAGTAGATAAGAGAGTGTTGAGCTTGAGTATCCACTCATTGGGTTATTTGAAGCGCTATAAGGGAGCGTGTGGCTTCGGCCTGCTCAATTTGAAGGACTGTATTTGATTTCTTAGAGTTTGGAGATCTGTTTATCCAATGTATGATCACATGTTTACTTATTTCCATGGATGTATTATGCCAATATAATTGAATGTTTATGTGTGAAAAGATGATTTTACATGCCATGGAAAAATTGATTCTTAATTCTTGAAATAGCATGTGATGTTATGGTGAAATGTTAACATGTTGTGACTGAAAATTTAATGCTTAATTGCTTTGATTTATGCATGATTGGGTGGAAATTACTTGATGTTTTTACTATCATTCACTGAGCTTTTTAAGCTCACACCCTCACATTTCATGTAGAGAATTTCCAGGCGTAAGGAGTCGAGAAGCGAGTGCAAGGGCGATCAAGAATAAGGCTTGGTAGTGGCTTAAGAAATTTACTTTAGAGACTATATAGGGACATTGTGATGCTTTTGGGACTAGTGTTATCTTACTTGTAATGGACATTGGACATTAAATTTTGGACTTTAATTTTGGTGATTTTATAATTGCTTTAATACATAATTTTATGTCTAATTGATATTTGATTTATGGTATGTTGATGAGTGTTCATACGGTGGCTGATAACACGGTGTATGAAGCATGTATTTTATACTAACAATGATTAATTGAAGCTTACCATGGAATGGATTGCTTGCGACTAAGGTATGTAACTTGTGTGAATTAATTGGTGTTTGATAAGCGTGTAATTGGGTGTTAAATTTTGACTAAATGTTGCATATTTGTTGTAAATAAATTAAATTGGAGATGTGTGGATGTTTATGGTAATTAATTGTAGCTATTTCAAGTTTAATGGGTAAGTAAAATATGTAAAACCAGGTTTTTAAACGACACACAGGCTGGGGACATGGCCGTGTGGGTTTTTTGGGGTTTGATTTTTGGTTTTTGTAATCTAGTATTCTAATTTGTTTAATTTATAATTTAGTCCTAAAACTTGATTAGATTTATCGAAGCCTTTAATGATAGGGAAACTTTGTAATATTTTAGGATTAGACTTGTAACTGTTAATATTTGGTAGAAACACTCTTAAATTTTAATTTGGAAAATGTACTAAAAGTTTGTAAAAATTACGATTTAGTTCCTAGTAATAAAACTTGAATTAGACATAGTAAATGAATTTGAATTAAGCTAAAATTTTTAAGTCTTGCACAATTTGACTAAAATAAGGTTGGTAACTATTTAGAAATAAAATCGAGATAGTTTAACCTTAGGTGGTAAAATGACCAAAATACCCTTAGGTTTAAATTCTTAGAAAAAAGTTTTAAAAAAATGGTTCACAAATTACTTCCGCATTAATAAATGATAGTTAATTAGTAAAAAATGAGATGTTATAAGGTTGGGGTGTACGTCGGGTGGTCGTTAGCTAGAGAGTCGCTTTAGTGACTAATGTAACACTTCAAATTCAGGCCGGTCTGTCTCGATTGAGTTTGGAGTGTCACATTTAGTGGTATCAGAGCCAGGTTTAACTTTAGGTTAGCCTAGATTTGCTAAACATTAGAGATCATGGATTATGTAATATTGAAGTCTAGCTTATTTGTAAATATTGCTTGAAATTGAATGTTTTATGGGGTATAAACTGTTCTATGGGGTAGGATTTGGGAACACAATGCCCTGTAGGAAATTATACTTAGTTAAGTCTTGGATCACTTGCTGCTACTCACTCTTGGTACGTTTTCTCTACTTTTTCTTTAGTATACAATTTACGTTATGCTTTTGAGACGTGAACGTCGTAGTCTAGATGATGATGCGCCGTCGTAACCACGTAATGATGCTCAAATGGGGCGAGTTGAGTTTTATGTCAGAGATGGTCGGGGAATTGCAGCTTATTGCTGGTGTCAATACTGCTTCTATTCGTCAGGGATTACCATTAGAGCATTTGTGAGCTCTAGGTGGTAAGGAATCTCGAGGATTTAGGAGTGAAGACCCTACTCGTGCTGAGTATTGGTTAAAAGAAGTTGTTCGTATCCCTTGTTAGATGGGCTGTTGTGACAAGGATAAGCTCGGATGTGTCAGGTCGTTACTTGTAGATAAGGCTCCTCGTTGGTGGATGACTGTTGAGCGTGGTACTACACCCGAGAGAGTGACTTGAGACTTTTTCCTGGAGTCTTTCTTAATGAAGTTTATGGAAGAGCAGTGTCTGGAGGCAAGGAGACGCGAGTTCATGGATTTGTCCAGGGTACTTTGTCTATGGACGAGTACGAAGGTGAGTTTGTATGTTTGAGATAGTATGCACCTGACTTGGTAGCTCATGAGGTGAGTCGTTGTAAGAGGTTCAGGTTTAGACTGAATTGTGAGATTAAGTTGTATCTGGTAGCACAATCTGCCAAGGTATTCGATGAGTTGGTTGAGAAGGCCCGTGCTTTAGAGGAGACTTTGGAGGAGGAGCCCAAAGTTGTTCTTGCTGGTGCTGTGAAGAGGACGTCTGAATCTATTAGTGGATTTGGCCAGAAGGGCAAGAGAGGTCGTTTTGAGAGGTCAGGACGAAGTGGTGCTGTAGGCCGAGGTCAGGATAGGCAGGCCGCGAGAGTTGAGGCTGGTACGGATGATTAAGGAGTTGTTACATGGCCGTTATGTGAACATTGTGGTCATCGTCATCGTGGTGAGTGTTGGAGGATGACTGGCGCTTGTCTTGTTTGCGGATTGATGGAGCACTGTGTTAATGATTGCCCGATGAGACTAGTTGTGGTTCGAGACCAACCTACTGTTGTTGTTGCACCTACTCCGACTTGAGGGAAGGGTCGTGGCAGAGGTGATTGTGGTAGAGGTGTTGGTCAGCGTGGAGTTGCTTGGGGTGGTTATGGAGGTCCAGCCAGAGTTTACACAGTTAGAGAGCCCTAGATAGAGAGGCCACGAATGTCATTGTAGGTACTTTCATACTACAGTCTTTTCCTCTTCTAGCTTTAGTTGATTCGGGTGCTACGAGATCGTTTATTCTTAGTGATGTAGTTAGAGAGTTAGGGATTCCTGTAAACACATATAGGTTGAGTGTTACAGTTAAGAGCCCTCTCGGTGATAGTGTAGTGGTGGATCGGATTTACCGTCGTTGTCCTCTGATGGTTCAGGGATAAGTGTTTCCTATAGATCTTTTAAAATTGTTGTTCTAGGGGTTCGATGTTATCCTTGGGATGGATTGGTTGACTGAGCATCGAGCGAAGGTTGATTGTGAGGCGAAGTTGGTGACTTTGTGTTGCGTGGATGGTTCCAAAGTTGTTGTTGTTGGAGAGAAGTTCAAGTTGCTTTCTAATGTCATTTATTCGCTTAGAGCTGAGAAGTTGGTCCGAAAAGGTTGCAAAGCTTATCTAGCCTATGTCCTGAATGCTGATAATAAGGAGTTGAGGTTGGATGAGATTCGAGCTATATGTGATTTTTCGAATGTGTTTCTTGAGAAGTTGTCTAGTTTACCATCGGAAAGAGAAGTTGAGTTTGATATTGAGCTCTATCCCAGTACAGCTCTGATGTCAATTGCGCCTATCGCATGACACCTAAGGAATTGAAAGAGTTGAAGCTTCAATTGTAAGAGTTGTTGGACTGGGGTTTCATTAGACCGAGTGTGTCGCCGTGGGGAGCGTCGGTTCTGTTTGTGAAGAAGGATGAGACTTTGAGGCTGTGCATTGATTATCGCCAGCTGAATAAGTTGACTATCAAGAATAAGTATCCACTTCCGAGGATTGATGATCTATTTGACCAGTTTCGGGGAGCTTTGATTTTCTCGAAGATTGATTTTAGGTCTGGGTACTATCAGTTGAAGGTGAAGGATGCGAATGTTATGAAGACGACTTTTAGGACTCGTTATGGGCATTTCGAGTTTCTTGTCATGCCATTTGGGTTAACGAATGCACCTGTCGTATTTATAGACATGATGAACCGTGTATTCATTCCTATCTAGATTGGTTCATTGTGGTTTTCATAGATGACATATTGGTGTATTCTCGATCGGAGGATGAGCATAACGAGCATTTGAGAGTGGTTCTTCAAGTTTTGCAGGAGAAGCAGTTGTATGATAAGTTGAGCAAGGGTGAGTTCTGGCTTCGAGAGGTGGTTTTTCTTGGTCATGTCGTTTCAGCCGAGGGTATTTGTGTTGATCTGAAGAAGATTGAGACAATTTTGGATTGAAAGTCGTCGAGGATTGTGTCTGAGGTCAGGAGTTTCTTGGGCTTAGCTGGTTACTATCATCATTTCATCGAGGGTTTTTCGAGTATTGCTGCTCTGTTGACGAAGTTGCTTCAAAAGAACTCTACCTTTAAGTGGACTGATGAGAGGCAGAAGAGTTTTGAGAAGCTGAAGTCGGTTTTGATTGAAGCACTTATATTGACACAGTCGAAATCAGGTAAGGAGTATGTTGTTTTCAATGATGCTTCTTACACGGGATTGGGTTGTGTGTTGATGTAGGAGGGAAAGTGATGTGTCTAAAACTAACTATGACAACAATAAAGGCAAGCGCACCTATCGTTTAATAGTATAGTTATGGTAAGACCGATAATATCGTATCCACAAGGACCAAGAATACTAGTAATTACTATCTTTTTATTATCTAGCCTAAGAATTGGAGTGATTCTTTTAAACTAAAACTTAATTAAAAACACGACAACGAAAGAATTGGGAAAATACTTTTAGACAACTTTATGAGATAGACAATACCTAAGGAAGAATCCACCTAGACTTCACTTATTACTTTTGATTCATATGATTTATTCACTTGACTTAATCCGTAGAAATCCCTGATTTATGTTAATATCTCTCTCGAGACTAAAAAACAACTGACTCTAGGTTGATTAATTGAAATCTCTTTCTAATTAAAACCCCTATTGTCGCATTAAATCGATCTATGGATTTGCTTATTAGATTTGACTCTAATCCGACAGATTTTCATCGCCCTATGTCTAGGGTTGCAATCAACTCCGCTTAATTGTGTTGATCTACTCTTAAACAGGGACTTTTGCTCCACTGAATAAGCACATTCGACTTGAATCAATAACCTGAATTATCAAAACAAGAATAAGAACTCACAATTAAGAATAAGAACAAGTATTTATCTTATAAATCAAATAGTAATAAGATCCGTCTTAGGTTTCATCCCCTTAGGTATCTAAGGGATTTAGTTCATAATGATAGAAGGAAACATCTCAAAATAAGGAAAACTACAAAACATAAGAAAACCCAAAAACTTCTCAAGAACTTGATGGGAGATCCTCAGTCTTGATGGAGATCCTTCCTCTGAGCTGCTTCCAACGGCTGTCTTCGAGTATTTCCTGTGTTCTATTCAGCGTCCCCTTTTAGGTCACCCCCTAAGGTGTTTATATAGGCTTTGGAACATCTTTATTTGCTCACAAGTAACCTTTTCCGGATGGAATTAGTCTTTGATACGGCAGGGACACGCCCGTGCTCGATAGCCCTAGGCCGTGCTCGCTCCTGCTCACCACACACGGCCGTGTGGTCTGCCCATAGAAGATAGTCCAGGCCGTGGTTGATCCTGCTCGTAACACACGGCCGTGTCCAAGGGTCAGGCCGTGTTGATTTCTAAGATAGGCCCATTTTGTCCCTTTTTGGCCCATTTCTCGTTCTTTTCGACTCCCTAAGCTCTCCTGAGTGTAAAACATGAAATTAAGAGATTATGAGCATCGAATTCATCAATTCTAATGAAAACTCATCCAAAAATAAGCTAAGCATGGGGTTAAAATATGTATAAATTATGGTTTATCAAATATCCCCACACTTAAGCCTTTGCTTGTCCTCATGCAAAATCCTCAACTCACAATTAAAATTAACTTCTCTCAACTTATAATTTTCATCAATAATGTTTCATCATAATTCACAGGTAATCCATACATTGATAATTTAACTTAAAGAGTCCTAAAGATTCAAACAATCTAATTCATAAATTTTTGTAGCCCGAAAACATAGGTGTTTAAATAATTACCTTTGATCCAAAATCGACAAGAATTGACATCCTCACTAAAGATTCACTCAAATCACTCAAAGTGTTTAAGGTTCAAATTAAGCACTCAGAAGTCAAACATGAAAAGTTAATCCCATAGGCTTGCATGAAAATCAAATCTCCACCACTATAAAATGAGATGATACACAAATCAAAAGGTCTTTTAGAGGGTTGTAATGGGGCTTGGGTTAAAGGTGTGGATAAAGGCTGAATTAGAGGTTAGAATTGAGATTGAATTGATAAATTACCTAACTAGAAAAATTGGACTAATACTGATAATTACATCAATTGAAAACTTATCACTAATAACACGAGCTTCTTCTCAAAATGTACAATTAACTGCTTAAGCTCAAATAACAAAGAATTGATAATGAATAGATTTCCAACCAAATATTTTTTTTAAGAACAAGTAATTACAATAATAAGATAATTTAGCCACTGAAATAAAGAAAGTAGTTAGGCAATTGATCAAATCAAATCTCGACAAAAGGGTAGTCAAGAAAAATAGAGATAACAAATCAAATGGGTTTCGGTTTAATATTAGTGGTATATCAAGAAATGGTTGATTAGGCTTCAAAGGGGTTCACTAGGGGTTAATTATGAATGTAGGCTTTTAATGGAGTAAGTGGGTTAAATCCCAAGTGCCTTTATCATCTCAGCATATCAAATCAAAGGTGTGGTCTCAACATGCATAATCGAAGCAAGTTCTAGAATAATAGTTCAATGTTGACACACTCATAACCAACAATAAAGTGAGCAAGAAAAATATATGCTCTAAGAGGCTCAAAATCTCACAAAAATTATGGTTTTTGATGTCAACCTTGCAAATTTCAAACTTCAAAGTAATATTTAAATTTAGGGAAACAACCTATTACATTTTTTTTATTATGAAAATAGACTTATCATGCTTGATTCTCTAATGTCTTAAAGTTTAAACCATCGAAGCACAATTTCCTATGACTTAATCCAAAACATATCAATGAAAATCATAAATCAATAGAAGTTTTATTCTAATAGTAATATGAGAAAATTACTTAAGAACAAGGCATAATTCAGGGATTTTCTGGTAATGAAATCAATAACCTCCCCACACTTAAGATGTACATTGTCCTCAATGTACAAAGATATATAATGACAATATAATAAGAAAATCATAAGAGAGGGAGATAAGTGAAACTTCCTGAATTTTGGATGAAATCCATGGAGTAGTTGACGCAGAATTGTAGATATAACAAAGTGGAGCGCATAATTCTGAGCAACTATTAAGAACATAAACACAACTATGGAAGAAGGTTACGGAATTACTCGATTAGGAATAATTATAAAAACTAAAATAAAGTTCAAAATATAAAAGATAAGTCTTTTGGAATTATAATACAAAATATAAAGGGAAATGGACTAGAAATAAAAATAAAATGAAAATAAAAATAGAAAAAAATAAAATAATCGGACTCAAAGGTCCTCATCGTCGGATGCGTCGCGAGGTGGGGGTGGCGGCGATATGTGGAAGTGCTGACAAATCTGGTGGAGGGTTGCCTCGATGCCGTCGAATCATCGAGCGTTGTCGTTAAATTGCTGAGTACAGTATTGCTCGAACCTAGTGAGGCGCTCAGAAATGTCAGTCAGTGAAGCTGCCGCATGAGCTGGTCGGCGTGGCGGTGGTGGTGCAGACGTTGGCTCCTCGTGCTGTGGGGGGACATCATCAGTAATGTCCTCTGGGTTATCCTGCTCGGTGGGTTGCGAGAAACGAGTACTGAGGAGGATAAAGCCCACGGCGACGCTCAATCATCCTCATGTGAAGCATCGTCTGGATGCCCTGTGGGGACATCTGTCCTATAAGTTTGAGTGAGGAGGACTGAGCGCCGGTGTTGAGGAGCCCAAAATATCGAGCCAGGTGCGTGATGTAGGGACCAATGGAGATGAATCCTCTCTTATGCCGCTCCGTCTGATGTAGAATGGCGCGGGCGATGAAGTAAGCTAGGTTGAAGACGTGCCCGTGCGCCATGCACCATAGAAAGTAGGCGTCGTGGGTGTTGACGATGCCAGTGCTCTCTCGCCTGCCTGTCAGAGTATGAGCCAGGATGGCGTGCAAGTACCTCAATGATGAGGCAAGAGCGGAGGCCTTAGAGCGACTGGGATCATATGCCGCTGAGACAGGGACCAAGTCGGTCCAACATGATGAAGGGGAGCGGTGGATATGGCGATGGAGATCCCCGAAGTCGTCATCCTCCATGAACTCCTCGGTGTAAAGTCCCAAAGAGACTCCGAACTGTGGGACACTCAGCTCACGTACGAGGCCTCCGAGACAGAATTGGATTGTGCCAGAGTCGTCAAAGTTCGTCATGACCGTGCGGAGGTGGAAAGTAGAACGAGAACTCCAAAGTGAGCTCTAGGTATGTAGGCTCGATGATATCAAAGAAGTGTCCCCACGGGTCGGTGGATAAAAGGGCTCGAACCGCATCGGCTAGCTGGACTTGCTCTAGGGCGGGCCAATCAATACACCTCCCTACGCCGATGGGTCGTGCGCGAAGTAATCGAAAGAGCTCCTCCCGGGTTCAAGCGAAATCGTAGGAATGTGTGGCGACTGGCGTAAGCGCTTGAGGAGGTCGCACGGCACCTTTTCGCTTTTTTGAAGCGGGAACGGAGGTTTTCTTCCCACGGGGGGCGTCATTACGTACTTACAAAAGATGTACAAATATTTTCAATGAATAAAGTATCATTGCCACCAAAAACGTACTATCTTAGTATTCCTAAATAAACCTATAATAGTGAGATCAGATTATCAATTTATTCTAACATTAGTACGAGTTAACAAGAGTAATCATTAGTATCAAACTAATATATTCAAACTAACTATCAAAATAACTAAGGTAATAGCAAAAATGAAGATAATCATAAGAACAATGAATAATATCAAATAAATAATTAAAGATGAAAGAAATAAGTAACAATGGTGTAGAAAGGTGAACCGATGGAGGTGTTGAAGTTATGGCTCGGTCGTGGCTGTGGGCACGGGTGTGGTGTCAGACACGGGCGTGGACTGCGTGCTAGTGTGCATGGAAGAGAAAGGGGAAATGAGAAAAATGAGGGGAAGAGGAGGAGGGGGGAGTGAAGGGACGGTGGTGGTCGGAATGGGGAAAGTGAGTAGGGAGAGTAGAGAGTGGCTAGGGTTTTTGGGAGGAGGATTTTGGGGGGAAAGATGAACAGAGGGTTGGTTTAAATAGGGATTAGGGCACACGGTCAGGGGCCACGCCCGTGTGTCCTTTATTTAGGCCGTGTGATTTGAAAATTTTGAGTTAGGGCGCGTCTGACTCGTGGCTCACGCCAGTGTTCCCTGGGCGTGTTGTGTCACACAGCCTGATCGCATGGCCATGTGATGCTTCGCTCGTTTCTCCCACGCCTGTGTATAGGTTAGCACGCCCGTGTTAACTTAGTCAGTGTCGATCACGGCCTGTAGGCACGGGCGTGTCGCATGCTCGTGTGACTTACTCAGTTTCACCCACGGCTTTTTGACACGGGCGTGTTACTTGCCTATGTCATTTACTCAGTATCGACCACGGCCGTATCGCACGGCTGTGGCCTTTTATCATAGCCCATGTTTTTGATTCAGTTTTGACCACGGCTGTGTCACACGGCTGTGGCATTTTATCATAGCCCGTGTTTTGGGAAAAAAATTCGTCCTTGGCCCGCACGGTCTCTGCCACGATGATGTTCCTACCTGTGGTGTCCACACGGCCACGGCCACGCCCGTGTGGTATGGAAATCTGCGCTTATTAGTCTGGTTAGTTTTTAGTTAGGTGTTAAAAATAAAAAAATATGGACATTAATGAAGTTAGTGCTCGGGTTGCCTCCTGAGAAGCACTTGTTTAGAGTCCTAAGCTAGACTTACCTTGTATCCACTCTTTATGGAGGTTCACGGAGCTGAAGCTCCTCTCTAATATCTCTAAAATCCTCACCGTTATATAGTTTAAGTTGTTGACCGTTTACCTTGAATGTGCCATGAGTCAGATGAGTTACCTCGATTGTGCCATAGGTAAAAATGGTTTTGACTACGAATGGACCTGACCATCTTGATTTCAGCTTTCCAGGAAACAATTTGAGCTTTGAATTGTATAGTAGAACAAGATCTCCCACTTCAAATTACTTCGGTTGCTTCAAACGAGCATCATGGCGTCACTTTGTTGCCTCCTTATATAAACGTGAGTTCTCGTAGGCATTAGCTCGCTACTCATCTAGCTCGTTCAACTGCATCATTCTTTTCTCACCTGCGAGTTTAAGATCGTAATTTAAGAATTTTATAGCCCAAAATACTTTGTGCTCTAATTCGAATGGTAGATGACAACTCTTTCCGTAGACAAGTCTGTATGGGGATGTTCCTATTGGAGTTTTAAAAGCGGTTCTATAGGCCCATAAAGCATCGCCTACTTATAATGCCCAACCTTTCCTGTTTGATTCTATTGTTTTCTCTAGAATACGCTTAAGCTCTCGATTTGCTACTTCCACTTGTCCACTAGTTTGAGGGTGATAAGGGGTAGCTGTTCTGTGGTGTACTCCATATTTCTTTAAGACTTTATCAAATTGAGTATTACAAAAATGAGTACCCCTGTCACTAATAATTGCTCTAGGTGTTCCAAATCGAGAGAAGAGTCTCTTAAGAAATCTTACTACCACTCTAGCATCATTAGTAGGTAAAGCTTGAGCTTCCACCCATTTTGACATATAATCAACTGCTACTAAGATGTATTTATTCCCAAATGAGCTAGGGAATGGACCCATAAAATCAATACCCCATACATCAAATATTTCACATGATAGCATATATGTTTGAGGCATTTCATCACGTTTAGAGATATTACCTGTTCTCTGACATCTATCACACAAAGAAACATACCTGTTAGCGTCCTTGAATAGAGTGGGCCAATAAAAACCTGATTCAAGCATTTTATGTGCTATTCTAATCCCACTATAATGTCCTCCTGATGGTCCTGAATGGCAATGTTCTAGTATTTTGCTTGCTTTTGCCTTTGTAACACATCTCCGAATTACTTGATCTGCACATATACGAAAAAGAAAAGGGTCCTCCCAAAAATAGTTTTTCGCATCAGCAAAGAATTGCTTCTTTGGATGATGTGTTAACCTTTTTGGCAGGATGTCAGCAGCTAAAAAATTCGCAATATCTGCAAACCAAGGTACCTCGGAGTTGAAAATAGCAAAGAGTTATTCTTCAGGAAACGATTCATTTATCTCACTTTCATCGAGTTCGTTGATATGTGGATTTTCAAGTCTAGAAAGATGGTCTGCTGCGAGATTTTCAGCTCCTTTCTTATCCTGAATTTCCAAATCAAATTCCTGTAAGAGTAAAATCCATCTTATGAGTCGAGGTTTTGCATCAAATTTAGTTAAAAGATAACGAAAAGCTGAATGGTCAGTGTAAACGACAACTTTAGATAATATCAAATACTGTCTAAATTTATCAAATGCAAAAACCACAACTAGCAACTCTTTTTACGTGTGGTGTAATTTTCTTCTTGCGCCGTCAATGTTTTCCTAGTGTAATAAATTGGCTGAAAATGCTTGTCTCTTCATTTGTCCCAAAACCGCACTCTATCGCAAAATCACTCGCATCACACATTAGTTCAAAGGGTAAATTCCAATCAAAGTGCAATTATAATCGAGCATTTATTAATTTACTTTTGAGGGTATTAAATGCATCTAAACATTCCTGATCAAAATTGAAAGGCACATCTTTTTCTAGTAATTTAGTTAAGGGCTTAGCTATTTTAGAAAAATCCTTGATAAATCTTCTATAAAATCCAGCGTGTCCTAAAAAGCTTCTAATAGCCTTAACTGAACTAGGAGGAGGTAATTTTTCTATGGTTTCAATTTTTGCTTTATCAACCTCAATCCCTTTACTAGAAATTTTGTGACCTAACACAATCCCTTCTCGAGCCATAAAGTGACACTTTTCCCAATTAAGCACAAGGTTCGTTTCCTCACATCTCATTAGAACTCTTTTAAATTTTTAAGGCAAAGGTGGAAAGAATTACAAAATACTGAAAAGTTGTCCATAAATACCTCCATAATATCTTCCACAAGTTCATCAAAGATGGCTAGCATGCATCGCTGAAAAGTAGCAAGAGCATTACATAATCCAAAAGGCATTCTACGATAAGCAAACGTACCGTATGGACATGTAAATGTTGTCTTTTCTTGATCCTCAGGAGCTATTGGGATTTGGAAGTAGCCAGAGAGTCCGTCCAAGAAGCAATAGTACATATGCCCAGATAATCTTTCTAACATTTGATCAATTAATGGTAAGGGAAAGTGATCTATTCTCGTGGAATCGTTTAATTTCCTATAATCAATGCAAACTTTCCAACCTGTGACTGTCCTTGTTGGAATCAATTCATTCTTCTCGTTGGTTATAAATACCATGCCTCCCTTATTTGGAACAACTCTTGCGGGGCTTACCAAGTAATCGCTCGTAAATAGGATAAATAATTCTAGCATCTAGAAGTTTAATCACCTCAGCTTTAACAACTTCCTTCATGTTGGGATTTAATCGTCTTTGAGGTTGCACACATGGTTTATATTCATCTTCCATTAAAATTTTTTGGGTGCAAAACGATGGGCTTATCCCTTTAATGTCAGAAATTTTCCAAGCTATAGCTCTTCTATGCTCCTTTAGTACCTGTATTAACTCGTATTTCTCATTGGGTTCCAATTCTGAAGATATAATTACTGGTAGTGTAGAATCATCTCCGAGGAATGCATATTCTAAGTGATTTGGTAACTGTTTCAATTCCAATTTGGGGGGCTCTTCAATAGAGGGTTTTTGTTTTAGTACGTCGTTTATTTCAATGCCCTCATACTTCTTTTTTATTGGGGAAGAAATTTTTACCTCCCCCATCTCATTGGTATCGTCATCGGCCTCCTCTCCTTGGGCAAGACACAGTTCCAACGTGTCTTTATGTATGAATTCTTGAAAAGAATCTTGAATAGAATGATCAATAGCATCGATAAAATAACAGGAATCATCTTGCTCTCTAGAGTATCGCATAGCATCATAAATTTTAAAAATAATTTATGATGGCAACAAGTTTACCATCACCTACATCAATAACAGCCCTAGCAGTGGCTAAAAATGGGCGTCCTAAAATTAAAGGTACCTCAACATCCTCATCCATGTCAAGCACAACAAAATCAACAGGGAATATGAATTTATCAACTTTTACCAAAACATCTTCAATAATTCCCCTAGGATATTTAATAGATCTGTCAGCTAATTGGATACTCATCCTAGTGGGATTTGGTTCCCCAAGACCAAGCTATTTAAACATTTTATAAGGCATTAAATTAATACTGGCACCTAAATCAGCTAATGCTTTCTCAATATTTAAACTACCAATTAAATAGGGAATGATAAAACTTCCTGGATCTTTCAATTTGGTTGGAAGTTTATTTTGGAGAATAGCTGAACATTCCTCGTTAAGTTCCACGGTTGATAGCTCTTCAAACTTCCTTTTATTTGTTAGAAGCTCTTTTAAGAATTTTGCGTATGTCAAAGATCTCATGAAATAGCTTCAACAAAAGGTAAGTTAATATGTAATTGTTTAAAAAGTTCAAGAAACCTACCGAATTGTGCGTCCATGCGGTCTTTCTTCAACTTTGCCAGATATGAGATCGGTGGTTTATAATCTTTAAGTACCGGTGTTACATTCTCATTTACTTCCTCGCCCTTTTCCTTATTAGTTTCTTGTGGCATCTTCTTTTCAGCTTCAACCAACTCCTTCCCACTCCTTAGCGTAACCGCTTTCACATGCTCTTTTGGTTTAGGTTTGGTGTTACTAGGTAAACTACCTGGTTGCCTTTCGGAAACTAACTTAACCAGTTGTCCAATTTGATTATCAAGCCCTTGAATCGATGCTTGCTAATTTTTCAACGCCATTTCGGTATTCTGAAAACGAGTCTCTGACATCGAAATAAACTTTGCTAACACATCTTCAAGGCTCGGCTTTTTCTCCTGCTGGTAGGTTTGTTGTTGGAAGCCTGGAAGGGGTTGTTGTCTCTGATTTCCTTGACCACCCCATGAAGAATTGGGATGGTTCCTCCAACCTGGATTATAAGTGTTACTATAGGGGTTAATCTGAGGTCTAGAATTATTACCCATATAGTTCATATGTTCATTTTCTATGCCAGGGTTGTAGGATGGATATTCTGTATTGCCCATTCCTCCTCTATTCGTATCGCAATGCATCACTGAATGTACCTGTAAAGAACCACACAAACCATCAATCTTTTTATTTAACAGTTTTACCTGGTTTGATAGCATGGTCACTGCGTCGAGGTTGAAAACACTGGTGGCTTTTGTTGGCTTTGTCTTCATAACTTGCCACTGATAGTTATTTAGTGTCATCTCCTCTATAAACTCATAAGCCGCTTTAGGGGTCTTGTTATTTAGGGTTCCACCGGTGGCTGAATCAATCAACTGCCTAGTTGAGGGGTTTACACCATTGTAAATGGTTTGAACCTGAAGCCACAAAGGTAACCCATGGTGAGGGCACCTTCTTAGTAAATCCTTGTATCTCTCCCATGCATAATAAAGTGTTTCTAAATCCATCTGCACAAAAGAAGAAATATCATTCCTCAACTTAGCCGTTTTAGCCGGCGGAAAGTATTTAAGTAAAAAATTTTCGGTCATTTGATCCCATGTAGTGATTGATTCTCGTGGTAACGAGTTCAACCACTGTTTAGCTTTGTTTCTCAACGAGAAAAGAAACAACCGAAGGCGAATGGCATCATCAGAAACGCCATTAATCTTGAAAGTATCGCAAAATTCCAGAAAATTTGACAAGTGATTGTTTGGATCCTCATCCTGCAAACCATCAAACTGAACAAACTGCTGAATCATCTGAATAGTGTTAGGTTTCAGTTCAAAATTATTTGCAGCAACAACAGGTCTAACAATACTTGATTCAGTTCCTATTAAAGTAGGTTTAGCATAATCATACATAGTACGAGGAGTAGGATTTTGATTCACCGAGTTTGCGGCAACCACAGGAGGTAATAGATTATTATCAACCATCTCTTCTGTAGTATTAGTTTCGTCTTCTTGCTCTTCTTCTATGTATTATAGACTTGCCTTATTTCTCTTCGATTTCTGCGAGCTGCACTTTCAATCTCACTGTCAAAAAGTAATGGTCCTGACGGGTTCCTTCTAGTCATAAACTAAAAGTTCCTGCCAGAAGCAAAGAAGGAAAAATTAGAAAAGTAAAAGAAAGTAAAAATTAAATTGCAAATGAAAGTAAATAAAATGGCTAAAGGAATAAAAATTTAGCGTTCCTAATATCTTAGTCACCGGCAACGGCGCCAAAAACTTGATGTGTCTAAAACTAACTATGACAACAATAAAGGCAAGCGCACCTATCGTTTAATAGTATAGTTATGGTAAGACCGGTAATATCATATCCATAAGGACCAAGAGTACTAGTAATTACTATCTTTTTATTATCTAGCCTAAGAATTGGAGTGATTCTTTTAAACTAAAACTTAATTAAAAACACGACAACGAAAAAATTGGGAAAATACTTTTAGACAACTTTATGAGATAGACAATACCTAAGGAAGAATCCACCTAGACTTCACTTATTACTTTTGATTCATATGATTTATTCACTTGACTTAATCCGTAGAAATCCCTGATTTATGTTAATATCTCTCTTGAGACTAAAAAACAACTGACTCTAGGTTGATTAATTGAAATCTCTTTCTAATTAAAACCCCTATTGTCGCATTAACTCGATCTATAGATTCCCTTATTAGATTTGACTCTAATCCGGCAGATTTTCGTCGCCCTATGTCTAGGGTTGCAATCAACTCCGCTTAATTGTGTTGATCTACTCTTAACCACTGAATAAGCACATTCGGCTTGAATCAATAACCTGAATTATCAAAACAAGAATAAGAACTCACAATTAAGAATAAGAACAAGTATTTATCTTATAAATCAAATAGTAATAAGATCCGTCTTAGGTTTCATCCCCTTAGGTATCTAAGGGATTTAGTTCATAATGATAGAAGGAAACACCTCAAAATAAGGAAAACTACAAAACATAAGAAAACCCAAAAACTTCTCAAGAATTTGATGGGAGATCCTCAGTCTTGATGGAGATCCTTCCTCCGAGCTGCTTCTGACGGCTGTCTTCGAGTATTTCCTTTGTTCTATTCAGCGTCCCCTTTTAGGTCACCCCCTAGGGTGTTTATATAGGCTTTGGAACATCTTTCTTTGCTCACAAGTAACCTTTTTCAGATAGAATTAGTCTTTGATACGGCAGGGACATGCCCGTGCTTGATAGCCCTAGGCCGTGCTCGCTCCTGCTCACCACACACGGCCGTGTGGTCTACCCGTGGAAGATAGTCCAGGCCGTGGTTAATCCTGCTCGTAACACACGGTCGTGTCCAAGGGTCCAGGCCGTGTTGATTTCTAAGATAGGCCCATTTTGTCCCATTTTGGCCCGTTTCTCATTCTTTTCAACTCCCTAATCTCTCCTGAGTGTAAAACATGAAATTAAGGGATTAGGAGCATCGAATTCATCAATTCTAATGAAAACTCATCCAAAAAATAGCTAAGCATGGGGTTAAAATATGTATAAATTATGGTTTATCAGAAATGCAGTTTCTTATGCGTCAAGACAGTTGAGATCGCATGAGTGTAACTATTCGACCTATGATCTGGAGTTGGCTACTGTAGTCTTTGCACTCAAGATTTGGCTTCAGTACCTGTATGGTAAGAGCTGTGTAATTTACACCGATCACCAGAGTCTTAAGTATTTCTCCTTACCTAGAAGGAGTTGAACTTGATACAGATGCATTGGATTGAGTTGCTAAAGGACTATGACTGTCATCTGGGAAAGGCGAATGTTGTCACTGATGCCTTGAGTCACAAGTCTTTAGTTGACTTAAGGGCAATGTTCATGAAGTTGTCAATTTTTGAGGATGATGGTTTGTTGATTGAGCTTCAGGTGAAGCTGACCCTCGCACAGTAGATTCGAGAGAGACAACCATTTGATGAGAGTTTGGCGCGTTGTATCCATCAGGTTGAGTTAGGTGTTCTTGGAGATTTTTATCTCAATTCTGATAGTGTTCTTTGTTTCCAAGGTTGGATGTTTGTTCCAATAGACGAGGATCTGAGACACTTGATTCTTATCGAGGCTCATAGCAGTCCATGTGCTATGCATCCTGGTGGGAACAAGATGTATCAGGATCTTCGGGTTTTGTATTGGTGGCCAGGTTTGAAGAAGGACATATTTGATTTCGTTGCTAGATGTTTAGTCTGCCAGAAGGTTAAAGCTGAGCATCAACGTCCGTCCGGGTTACTTCAACCGATCAGGATTCTAGAGTGGAAATGGGAAGCAGTCACGATGGATTTTGTTTTGGGTTTGCTGTTGACTCCATCTCAGAAGGATTCAGTTTAGGTGATAGTGGATTGGTTTATGAAGTGTGCGCATTTCTTGCCTGTGCGTACGACCTTTAGTTTGTAACAGTTGGCCGAGCTTTACATCAGTGAGATTGTCAGATTGCATGGAGTTCCTGTTTCTATCATATTGGATCGAGATCCATGGTTTACGTCGAGATTCTGAAAGACGTTGCATGAGGATTTGGTTTCGAAGCTTCATTTCAGTACAGCGTATCATCCACAGTCAGATGGTCAGGCTGAGAAAGTGATACAGATTCTTGAGGATATACTTCGGAGTTGTGCTATCGATTTTGGTGGCAATTGGGATCGTCATTTTCTGTTGGCTGAATTCGCATACAACAATAGTTACCCAAATAGTATTTAGATGGCCTCGTTTGAGGCACTTTATGGTAGGAAGTGTAGGACTACACTACGTTGGTCTGACATGAAGGAGAAGAGGAATTTGGGTCCCGATTTGGTTCGTGAGATCGAGGACGAAGGCAAAACTTATCTGTGAGTGGTTGAAGGCTACTTCAAATAGGCAGAAATCTTATGTTGACTTGAGACGTCGAGATATCGAGTATCAGGTTGGTGATAAGGTGTTTTTGAAGGTTTCACCTTGGAAGAAGATTTTGTGGTTTGGGTGGAAAGGTAAGCTCAATCCGAGGTTCATTGGCCCTTGCGAGGTTATTAAGCGGATTGGACTGGCTGCTTATCGTCTTCTGCTGCCGTCTGAGCTTGAGCGCATTCATGATGTCTTCCATGTTTCCATGCTATGAAAATATAGATCAGATCCTTCCCATGTTGTTCATGTTGAGGAGATTGAGGTTCGATTGGACCTTTCATATGAAGAGGAACCGATTGCGATCCTAGACCATGAGGTTAAGGTGCTACGCAATAGGACGGTTCCATTGGTGAAAGTTTTGTGGCGCAACCACAAGACTGAAGAAACCATTTGGGAGTCAGAAGATATCATGAGGCGTCAGTATCCGTATTTGTTCGATTTAGGTAAATTTCCAAGATGAAGTTTCTTTTAAGAGGGGGAGAGTTTTAAGGCCCCGAAAATAGGTTTAGTAGATTCGGGTAAGTTTACCGGGTTCCAAGTGAAAATTAAGAATTAATCGGATTAATTAGCGATTTATTCTTAATTAGTTAACTTAATTTCATCTAAAAATCGATAAATAATATTTCGAAAAAATAAAAATATTTTTAGAAAATTTAATTTTATTATTTTAAATAATTTTTGGATAAAAATAAATATTTTGGGTTAAATAGGAATTTAAAAATAATTTAAAATGGGGGTTTAATTGGGTGATTTAAAATATTAATTAAATGAGGCTAATTTGAAAAACAAGGGAAATGTGTAAGAGGTTTTATAGCAAATAAACCATATATTCAAAGTTTTAGAGGGAAAGGAGAAAATTGTAAAATAAGGGAAAATGGGGAGTGGCCTAATGGTAAATTCCCCAAATTTTGAAAATTAGGTGAGGGTTGTCAGTTTTAAAAACCCTACAACTACCTCACTTTTCACTCATTTTTCACCTGAATTGAGAGTTTTTTCTCTCGTTTTTTGTTGTTGTTTGTTTTCATAAACCAAATATCAAGAGAATAGATTTAAACATTTTCTCTCCCAAAATTCTCTCTAAATTCTCTCGAAATAATTTTTAAAGTTGGGCAAAAAGTCATCCGAATTTCTTTAAGCATTTTTTTTTCAAACTTTCAAATCAATTATTTGAGTTCAATTGAAGGTAATCCTTATCTCTAAACTTGTTTTTAAGTTGATTTCAATCATTATTTGTTAATTAAAGTGGTTATAATGGATTTTCAACTTTAATTTCTTCTTTCTTGAACTTGAGGATGAACAATGGTGGATCTTTAATTTTGAGATGGAATCCAAATATTAATGGATGTCTAAGCTCAAAACAAGTCTAATAAGAGGTTTTTAATCTTAAACCAAAAGATCAAACACGTTTTATGGATCAATTTTGAGAAATTTGAATTTGATTAAGAACATGGATGATTTTTCTGGAAAATTGTGAAACGGATTAAATGATGAAATTAACACTTAGAATACATGTTGTTGGACTAGGAATGAAGATTAAAAGTGGTTTGAGGTGCTGAAAAGGGAGTTTAGTTGAGGAATTCCATATTTCGGCTTAGTTGTGTTGTAACATCCCAAAAACCAAGTTAGAAGAAAGTGAGTTAGTGAAACCTAGAGTGGTTAAGTTTTGGGTTTGAATTAAGATTTTGAAATGTATGATAAGTAAATTGATTTGGTTTAGTGGTTAAGCGTTTTGGGTATGTGTGTGAGGTTTTGGGTTCGAATCCTATTTCTGGAAATTTTGTTATTTTGCTTAAACCCTTACCTTTGAACGTTTGGTTTATAAATTAAATTCAGTCAATTGATGTCAAGAAAGAGTCGTATAGTTCAATGGTTAAGCTTCTATGTACTCTTTATTCTTGTGTTCGAATCCTGGCAGAAGCAATAGGGAATATTTTATTTTTGAATTTCGTTACGGTTGGTTACTTAAAACCTTCCAGAAACCTCTAGTGTGGTTTTTTTTCATTTTGTTCTTTCTTTTTCTACCATGTTTTTCTGTCATTCCTTTCCCGTTCTTTAGTTCTTAGTTTTGGTTTTTTATTTTTAAGTGACCTTTCTTTTTGTTATGTTACGTTACACTGATTCTGTACAGGTCTGACTTCTCCTTCTAGTTTAATTCGTTGGCCGATAAGTTCAATTTAAAGTTTTGGTGTCGAAAGTTCTTCAATGTAACTTCGATTTTGGAATGTTAGTTTTTAGCGATTTGAATTCGAGTTAATCATTTGTTGAACAATTGTTTGTCGTTTAGAGATAAGAACTCAACCTTGTTGCTTTTGCTTCGAATCCGTATCAGGTGGGTACTGATAACCCAAATTTTGTTTCGAGTTTAGTCATCGAAAAACTGATTGTTGATGCCACATAGCCGTGTGGTAGGTCATACGAGCCACACGGTTGTGTTCCAGGCCGTGTAACTCACTGTTCATGAAATTGGAGGCACACGGGTGTGTGCCAAGGCTGTGTGTGGTTGTGTTATGCAGGGTTCACACAGGCCAATGACACGGGCGTGTGTCCAGGCCGTGTAACTCACTGACTGCGGATTAGGACCATACAGGCAAGTGACACAGGCATGTGTCAGGCTGTGTGGGATACACGGGCAAGCACATGGGCATGTGCTAGACCATGTGGAGGCACACGGACCAGCTATCCAGGCCGTGTGAAACCATACGGGCGTGTGGACCAATATTTTGAATTTTTCCCTCAGGCCACATGTGTCGTTCTAAACGAATGCAGACTTATTGTAGGGTCCGTATGATCTAAATTAAGCTATATAACTTTATATCTGATGATCTGATGATGAACAACTTGTGATCTGTATGTATGTCTGCTATGTTTGAACCTAAGTGAGTAGGATCTGTAAAAACGTAATGTGCTGTTGTCTAATGTGTACGAGTTATCCAGGTACGATCTATATTTTATTAAATTTTTTGGTACGCCGTTACGTAACTCTGTTGCTTAAGAACATGTGATATCCGAATATGTTGAATTGATTGGTATTGATTCTGATTTATAACCATGCATGTGACTTCATGGAAAATTTGATATTATTTGTTAAGTTTTGATCAATCTATTTTATAACGCATGGACTCCCATGCCTACTGACTCTATTATTGAACAATAGCATGACTAACATGCTTATCACTCTGCTTCTGTATATGCATGACATGACACATTGCATGGGACTTAGGATGATGTGAAAAGAGAAAGTTTATGGAAGTTTAATGATCTGCATTATCTGGTGGTTTATCCATGGATCTATTCTGGCAGATTGACTGCAATATAGTGGCTTGACCACGTATATCTAATCTGGCAGTTTTAACTGCAAACTTCTGGTGGCACTATCCACAGATATCTATTAGTGTGATTTGGTTGGACAAGTTCTGGGGGAGCTCTATTTTGGTGTGTAGCAGATTTGGGTAGAATGTTTTCTGATAAATATGTAATCTGATCTATTTTGAAAAATATTACATCTGTATAAACATACATCCTCTGCATAGCTCTGTTCAGCACTACTTTATTCTGTTTAGTTCTGCTCTACTTTGTTCTGTTATGTTCTGCTTTGTCCTGTTCTATTTGTTTTGTGATGTTCTATTGTATTAGTATGATGAAAACCTCTGTGATACTCTGATCTATTCCGTTCTGATCTTATACTCACTATTAAGTTCTCCATGTTACGCTGATTTACATATCGTGTTATGTTAATTGTAATTGATATTGGTTATACATTGAGCTTTATAGCTCACCTCTTGGTTTTATCTTTGTTTGTTCAGGTAAGTCTCTGACTTAGGATAGGGCGGCGTGTTGGAGCTCAGATTGTAATAACATAAAAACTTTTTTGTTTTTTTTAGTTTGTAATCTATTTCTGAGCTCGTTTTAGTTTTAGCTAAATTCGTCATTAATTGATAATTTCTAACACAAAACTACAAAATCACTCAAGTCGACAAAATGGATTTTAGTTTTCAAAATAAGAATCTGAAAAGATTTTTCGCTAATAGTCGAGTAATCTTTGAACGTTTCTGGATACTTAGTGAAATCAGTTTTTGATGTGTTGATGTAAATCCTTCAAATTTGGTCTTAACTTCTAGGTCGGGTTTGAGGTGTTACATGTGCAACATTGATCGTGTCCAAACTAACTATGACAACAAATAAGGCAAGTGCACCTATCGTTCGGTAGTATCGCTATGGCAAGACCGAAAATATCGTATCCTCAAGGACCAAGAGTACTAGTAGTTACTATCTTTTTATTATCTAGCCTAAGTATTAAGAGAATTGATATTTAATTAACTAATTACTAAACTAAGGATGCTAAGACACAGAGAGTGAATTAGGAAAATACTTTTGGGAAAACCAGTTGATTAAGACAATACCCGAGGAAGAATCCACCTAGACTTCACTTATTACTTAACTCTGAACCAGACGATTTATTCACTTGACTTGATCCGTAGGATTCCCTAATTTATATTATTATCCCTTTCGAGACTAATAACGTCTAACCCTAGGTTGATTAATTGAAATCTCTTTCTAATTAAAACCCCTAGTGTTGCATTAACTCGATCTATGGACTCCCATATTAGGTTTGACCCTAATCCGGCAAATTTTTATCATCCTATCTCTAGGGTTGCGATCAACTCCGCTTAACTATGCTAGATCTACTCTTAAACAGGGACTTTTGCTCCACTGCCTAAGCACATCAATACTTGAATCAATATCCTGAAATATTAAAACAAGTATTAAGAACACATAATTAAGAACAAATCAAGTATTTATCATACAGTTCAGAAAACAATAACAAGATCCGTCTTAGGTTTCATCCCCCTCAGGTATTTGATGGGTTTAGTTCATGTTTAATAAAGAATACATCTCAGAAGATAGTAAATAACAATACATAAGAAAAACCCTAAAACCCCTGAAGGAAATTGAAGGGAAGATCTTCCGTCTTGAGTGTGATTTCAGCTTCTAGGATGAATCAACTGGCTGTCTTCGAGTAATTTCCTATGTTCAGCCCTCTCTGGCTTCGCCCCCTCCTTTAGGTCGCTCTCTAGGGTGTTTATATAGGCTTTCAGAATGCCTTTCTTGGCCCACAAGTACCCTAATTCGAATGGAATTAAAACAGGTCAAGGCAGGGGCACGCCCTTTGGAACGCCCGTGTGAGTCGAGCCCAGGCCGTGTTCAGGCCTGCTAAGGTGGCACAGACGTGTGGTGAACTCCAGGCCGTGTGAATTTCTTACTTTGGCCCATTTTCTCTGTTTTCAGCTCTCGTTCTTTTCATCCTCCGATGCTCTCCTAAGTATAAAACATGAAATTAAAGGATTAGGAGCATCAAATTGCACAATTCAAGGGATTAAATCATCCAAAAGTATGCTAAATGTGGGATTAAAATATGTATATATTACAGTTTATCAAATACCCCCACACTTAAGCATTTGCTTGTCCTCAAGCTAAATTCTCAACTCACAATTAAAATCGAATTTCCTCAATTCATAACCTTCATCAATAATGTTTCCTCATAATTCATAGGTAATTCATACATTGATAATTTAACCAGAAGGTTCCTAAAGATTCAAACAATCAAAGTCATAGTTTTTATAGTACGAAAAATAGGTGTTTCCCCTTACCTAAATAATCACCTTTAATTCAAAATCAACAAAAATTGACATCCTCACTAAGGATTCACTCAAATCACTCAAAGTGTTTAAGGTTCAAATTAAGCACTCAGAAGTCGAACATGAAAAGTTAATCCCATAGGCTTGCATGAAAATCAAATCTCCACCACTATAAAATGAGATGATACACAAATCAAAAGGTCTTTAAAAAGGGTTGTAACGGGGCTTGGGTTAAAGGTGTGGATAAAGGCTGAATTAAAGGGTTAGAATTGAGATTGAATTGAAAAATTACCTAACTAGAAAAATAAACTAATACTGAATAGTTACATTAAAATTTCATAACACGAGCTTCTTCTCAAGATGTGAAATTTAAACGTATCAGCTCAACTAACATAGAACTAATTATGAATATGCTTCAAATAATAATAATTTTTTTAAGAACAAATCATACAATAATAATAAGATAGAATTTAACAACTGAAATAAAGAAAATAGTTAAGCAACCAATCAAATCAAATCTCGATATAAGGGTAGTCAAGAGAATTGTTGATAACAAATACAAAATGGGTTTTGGGTTAATATTAATGGGTGAGTCAAGAAATGGTTTGTTAGGATTCAAAAGGGTTCACTAAGGGTTAATCATGAAGGCAGGCCTTTTAAGAAGTAAGTGGGTTAAATCCTAGGTGCCTTTATCATCTCAGTATATCAAATCAGAGGTGTGGTCTTGACATGCATAACCGAAGCAAGTTCTAGAATAACAAATCAATATTGACACACTCATAACCAACAATAAAGTGAGCAAGAAAAATATATGCTCTAAAAGGCTCAAAATCTCAAAAAAAATTATGGTTTTTGATGTCAACCTTGTAAATTTCAAACTTCAAGGTAATATTTAGACTCAGGTAGACAACCTAACAAATTTTTAATTCTGAAAATAGACTCATCATGCTTGATTCTCTATTCTCCTAAAGTTTAAATCATCACTGCATAATTACCTATGCCTTAATCCAAAACATATCACAAAAATCATAAATCAAAGGAAATTTCATTCTGATAGTAATATGAGAACATTTACTTAAGAACAAGATATAATTCATGGATTTGAGAATAATGCAAAAAGTTAGGAACTTTTCAAGATAAAATTCACCCCCCACACTTAAGATGTACATTATCCTCAATGTACAAATATAACAATTATAATAAGAAAAGCACAAGAGAGGGAGAAAGGTGAAACTTCCTGAATTTTGGATGTAGTCAGAGAAAAAAATCGGGGAAATTTGGGCCGAGTTGGTGGTTACTGGGGCCGTGGTGTGGTGATTCCCAAGCAGCCTTTAGAACCTAAAACCAAGAAACTAAAATAAAATAGACTAAATTAAGCACAAGAGAGATAAAGAGAAGGAAAATAAAGGAGAAGAGAAAAGACATAGGTAAGATAAATGGACTCAAATGTCCTTGGCTTGTCGAGTAAATGAAGCGGCCGACATGAACTTATGTGGATTGGTCTCGCATAGGGAGACTGTGCTCGGGTCCTTTCGCTTCTTCGACATGGGGATGGTGGTGAGTATGGTGAAAGAAAAAGAATGAGGGGAAGGGGAAAGGAAAATGTTTGGTGGAGAAGATGAATAGTGAGTGGTTTATATAGAAACAGGGGTACACGGGCGTGTCACACGCCCGCGTGAGTCGTTTTGAGCCTGTGTGCTTCTTAAATTAGGGTTTTGGTATGCCTGGTTTTGCGGCCCACGTCCGTGTGTCGTGGGCATGTTGTCCCACACGGCCGTGCCGAGCTTCGTTTGCTTCTCCCACGCTCGTTTCATTCTTCCCCACGCTCGTGTTAATTCAACAGGTTTGGCCACGGTTATAAGGCACGGGCGTGTCACACGCCCGTGTCGTTTACTCAGTTTCGACCACGGCCAAATCGCACGGCCGTGGTGTTTTTTCGTAGCCCATGTTTTGGGAATTTTTCATCCTTGGTTCGCATGGCCTCTGCCACACCGATATGCGTACTCATGGTGCCCACACGGCCACGGCCATGCCCGTGTGCAAGGTCGTGTGGTGGTGAAACCTTCACTTAAAGCATAAATAAAAAAATTGAAAGCAAACTAGTTAATATGGTTAGATCTCTGGTTGCCTCCCGAGAAGCGCTTGTTTATAGTCATAAGCTCGACTTACCTTGTATTCGGTTCTTTGTGGAGGTTCATGGAGCTGAAGCTCCTCTCTAATGTCCCTAAAGTTATCACCGTTATATAATTTCAGTCGTTGACCGTTCACCTTGAATGTGCCATAAGTAGGATGAGTTACCTCGATTGTGCCATAGGGGAAAATGGTTTTGATTACAAATGGACCTGACCATCTCGATTTCAGCTTTCTGGGGAATAATTTGAGTCTTGAATTATAAAGTAACACGAGATCTCCAACTTCAAGTTGTTTAGGTGGCTTTAGATGAGCATCATGGCGTCGCTTTGTTGCTTCTTTGGATAATCGTGAGTTCTCGTAGGCGTTTGCTCGCCACTCATCAAGCTCATTCAACTGCATCAATCTTTTCTCGCCTACAAGTTTAAGATCGTAGTTTAAGAATTTTATAGCCCAAAATGCTTTATGTTCGAGTTCAAATGGTAAATGACAGCTCTTCCCATAAACAAGTTTGTATGGGGATGTTCCTATGGGAGTTTTAAAGGCGGTTCTATAGGCCCATAAAGCGTCGTCCACTTTTGATGCCCAATCTTTCCTGTTTGATTCTACAGTTTTCTCTAGGATACGTTTAAGTTCTCTATTGGATACTTAGACTTGTCCACTGGTTTGAAGGTGATAAGGGGTAGCTGTTCTATGGTGTACTCCATATTTCTTTAAGATTTTCTCAAATTGGGCGTTACAAAAATGAGTACCCCTATCACTAATAATTGCTCTAGGTGTTCCAAATCGAGAGAAAAGTTTCTTAAAAAATCACACTACCACTCTTGCATCATTGGTGGGTAAAGCTTGAGCTTCCACCCATTTTGACATGTAATCAACCGCTACGAGGATGTATTTATTCCCAAATGAGCTAGGGAATGGTCCCATAAAATCGATACCCCATACATCAAATATTTCACATGATAGCATATATGTTTGAGGCATTTCATCGCGTTTAGAGATATTACCTGTTCTCTGACATTTATCACATGAATTAACATACCATTAGCGTCCTTGAACAGAGTGGGCCAATAAAAACTCGATTCGAGCGTTTTATGTCTTTGTTTTCGTCCCCACCGTAATGTCCTCCTGTTGGTCCTGAATGGCAATGTTCTAGAATTTTGCTTGCTTCTTCCTTCGCGACACATCTCCGAATTACATGATCTGCACATATACGAAAAAGAAAAGGGTCCTCCCAAAAATAGTTTTTCACATCAGTAAAGAATCACTTCTTTTGCTGATGAGTCAACCCTTTTGGTAAAACGTTAGCAGCTAAATAATTTTCGATATCTGCAAACCAAGGTACCTCGGTGTCAGATATAGCCAAGAGTTGTTCTTCAGGAAACGAGTCATTAATCTCACTCTCATCAAGTTCTTTAAGATGTGTATTTTCAAGTCTAGAAAGATGGTCTGCTGCAAGGTTTTCAGCTCCTTTCTTATCCTGAATTTCCAAATCAAATTCCTGTAAAAGTAAAATCCATCTTATGAGTAGAGGTTTTGCATCATATTTAGTTAAAAGATAACGAAGGGCTGAATGGTCAGTGTAAACGACGACTTTAGATAATATTAAATGTTGTCTAAATTTATCAAATGCAAAAACCACGGCTAGCAATTCTTTTTCTGTGGTGGTATAATTCTCTTGTGCGGCCGTCAGTGTCTTGCTAGCGTAATAGATCGATTGAAAATGCTTGTCTCTTCATTGTCCCAAAACGCACCTCTTTGCAAAATCACTCGCATCACACATTAGTTCAAAGGGTAAATTCCAATCAAAGTGCAATAATAATTGGGGCATTTGTTAATTTAGTTTTTAGGGTATTAAATGCATCTAAACATTTCCGATCAAAATTGAAAGGTACATCTTTTCTAGTAATTTCGTCAAAGGCTTAGCTATTTTAGAAAAATCCTTAATAAATCTTCTATAGAAATCGGCATGTCCTAAAAACTTCTAATAGCCTTAATCGAATCGGGAGGAGGTAATTTTTCTATGGTTTCAATTTTTGCTTTATCAACCTCAATCCCTTTACTAGAAATTTTATGACCTAACACAATCCCTTCTCGAACCATGAAGTGACACTTTTCCCAATTAAGTACAAGGTTCATTTCCTCACATCTCATTAAAACTCGTTTTAAATTTTTAAGGCAAAGGTGGAATGAATTACCGAATACCAAAAAGTCGTCCATAAATACCTCCATGATATCTTCCACAAGTTCGTCAAAGATGGCTAGCATACAGCACTGAAAAGTAGCAGGAGCGTTACATAATCCAAAAGGCATTCTTCGATAAGAAAATGTACCATATGGACATGTGAATGTTGTCTTTTCTTGATCCTCAGGAGTTATGGGGATTTAGAGGTAGCCAGATAGTCCGTCTAGGAAGCAGTAGTACATATGCCCAGATAATCTTTCTAGCATCTAATCAATGAAGGGTAAAGGAAAGTGGTCCTTTCTTGTGGCATCGTTCAGTTTCCTATAGTCGATGCAAACTCTCGAACTCGTGGATCGTTCTTGTTGGAATTAATTCATTCTTTTCATTAGCTATGACAGTCATGCCTCCTTTCTTTGGAACAACCTGCACAGGACTTACCCAAGAACTATCAGAAATAGGATAAATAATTCCAGCATCTAGAAGTTTAATTACCTCGATTTTGACAACTTCCTTCATATTGGGATTTAATCGTCTTTGAGGTTGTACACATGGTTTATATTCATCTTCCATTAAGATTTTGTGGGTGCAAAACGATGGGCTTATCCCTTTAATGTCAGAGATTTTCCAAGCTATGGCTCTTTTATGCTCTTTTAACACCTGTAGTAACTCTTCTTTCTCATTGGGTTCTAGGTCTGAAGAAATAATTACCGGTAGTGTAGAATTGCTCCCAAGGAATGCATACTCTAAATGTGTTGGTAACTGTTTCAATTCCAATTTGGGGGGTTCTTCAACAGATGGTCTTTGTTTAGATTCGTCGTTTATTTCAATGCCCTCATACTCTTTCTATCTTAGGGAGGAGCTATTAGGGTTTATTTCAATTTTTATCTCTCCCATCTCATTGGCATCATCATCTACCTCATCGCCTTGGACAATACATAGTTCCAACGTGTTTTTATATATTATTTCCTGAAAAGAATCTTGAATAAAATGATCAATAGAGTCAATAAAATAACAGGAATCATCTTGCTCTTTAGAGTATCGCATAGCATCATAGATTTTAAAGATAATCTCCTCATCACCTACCCTAAGCGCAAGCTTACCATTACCTACATCAATATTAGCCCTAGCAGTGGCTAAAAATGGGCGTCCTAAAATTAAAGGTACTTCAACATCCTCATCCATGTCAAGCACAACAAAGTCAACAGGGAATATGAATTTATCAACTTTAACTAAAACGTCTTCAATAATTCCCCTAGGGTATTTAATAGATCTATCGGCTAGTTGGATACTCATCCTAGTGGGTTTTAGTTCCCCAAGACTGAGGTGCTTGAACATTTTATAAGGCATTAAATTAATACTGGCACCTAAGTCAGCTAATGCTTTCTCAATATTTAAACTACCAATTAAACAAGGAATAGTAAAACTTTCTGGATCTTTCAATTTGGTTGGTAACTTATTCTGGAGAATAGCTGAGCATTCCTCGTTAAGCTCCACGGTTGATAGTTCTTCAAGCTTCTTTTTATTCGTTAAGAGCTCTTTTAGAAATTTTGCGTATGTAGGCATCTGCGAAATAGCTTCAACAAAAGGTAGGTTAATATGTAATTGTTTAAAGAGTTCAAGAAACTTACCGAATTGTGCGTCCATGATGTCTTTCTTCAACTGTGCTGGATATGGGATTGGTGGTTTATATTCTTTAAGTGCCAGTGTAACATTCTCGTTCACCTCCTCTTCTTTTTCCTTAGTAATTTCTTTTGGCATATTCCTTTCAGTTTCAACCAACTCCTTTCCACTTCTTAGTGTAACTGCTTTCACATGCTCTTTTGAGTTGGTGTTACTAGGTGAATTACCTGGTTGCCTTTCGGAAACTAACTTGACTAGCTGTCCAATTTGATTCTCAATCCTTTGAATTGATTCTTGTTGAGTTTTCAACGCCTTTTCGGTATTCTGGAAATGAGTCTCTGATGTCGAGATGAACTTTCCCAGTATCTCCTTAAGGTTTGGTTTCTTTTCCTGTCGGTGAGGTGGTTGCTGAAATCCCGGAGGGGGTTGTTGTCTCTGATTTCCTTGATTTCCTTAACCTCCCCATGAAAAATTTGGATGGTTCCTCCACCCTAGATTGTAAGTGTTACTATAAGGATTATTTTGAGGTCGAGGATTGTTACCCGTATAGTGAACTTGCTCGTTTTCAATGCTTGGGTTGTAAGGCTGGTATTCTATATTGCTTATCCCTCCTCCATTTACATCGCACTGCATCACTGGGTGTACCTGCGAAGAACCATATAAACCATCAATTTTCTTATTTAAAAGTTCTACCTGATTTGATAGCATGGTTACTGCGTCGAGGTTGAAAACACTAGCGACTTTTGTTGGCCTTGTCCTTGTAACTTGCCACTGATAGTTATTCAATGACATCTCCTCTATAAACTCATAAGCCGCTTCAAGTGTTTTGTTATTCAGGGTTCCGCCGGTGGCTGAATCAATCAACTGCCTAGTCGAGGGGTTCACATCGTTATAAAAGGTTTGAACCTGTAGCCACAAAGGTAACCCATGGTGAGGGCACCTTCTTAGTAAATCCTTGTATCTCTCCCATGCATCGTAGAGTGTTTCTAGATCCATCTGCACAAAAGAAGAAATATCATTCTTCAACTTAGTAGTTTTAGCAGGCGGAAAATATTTTAACAAAAATTTTTCGGTCATTTGTTCCCATGTAGTGATTGATCCTCGTGGTAACGAGTTTAACCACTGTTTAGCTTTGTTCCTTAATGAAAAGGGAAACAACCGAAGACGAATGGCATCATCAGAAACGCCATTTATTTTGAAAGTGTCGTAAAACTCTAGAAAATTTGTCAAGTGATTGTTTGGATCCTCATCCTGCAAACCATCAAACTGAACAAACTACTGAATCATTTGTATTGTGTTACGTTTCAGTTCAAAATTATTTGCAGCAACAGGAGGTCTAACAATACTTGATTCAGTTCCTGTTAAATTAGGTTTAGCATAATCATACATAGTTCGAGGAGGAGGATTTTTGGCAACCACAGGAGGAAGTGGATTATTCTGGGGATCAGCCATCTCTTCCGTGTTATTAGTATCGTCCTCTTGCTCTTCTTGTATGTATTGTAGGCTTCGCCTTATCTCTCTTCGGTTTCTGCGAATGGAACCTTCAATATCACTGTTAAAGAGTAATGGTTATGACGGGTTCCTTCTAGTCATAAACTAGAATTACCTGCTAGAAGCAAATAAAAGAAAAATTAGCAAAGTTAAAAAAAATAAAAATAAATAAAAATAAATTGCAAATAAATAAAATGGCTAAAGTAATAAAAATTTAGTTTTCCTAATATCTTAGTTCCCCGGCAACGGCGCCAAAAACTTGATCGTATCCAAACTAACTATGACAACGAATAAGGCAAGTGCACCTATCGTTCGGTAGTATAGCTATGGCAAGGCTGGAAATATCGTATCCTCAAGGACCAAGAGTACTAGTAGTTACTATCTTTTTATTATCTAGCCTAAGTATTAAGAGAATCGATATTTAATTAACTAATTACTAAACTAAGGATGCTAAGACACAGAGAGTGAATTGGGAAAATACTTTTGGGAAAACCAGTTGATTAAGACAATACCCGAGGAAGAATCCACCTAGACTTCACTTATTACTTAACTCTGAACCAGACGATTTATTCACTTGACTTGATCCGTAGGATTCCCTAATTTATATTATTATCCCTTTCGAGACTAATAACATCTAACCCTAGGTTGATTAATTGAAATCTCTTTCTAATTAAAACCCCTAGTGTTGCATTAACTCGATCTATGGACTCCCATATTAGGTTTGACCCTAATCCGGTAGATTTTCGTCATCTTATCTCTAGGGTTGCGATCAACTCCGCTTAACTATGCTAGATCTACTCTTAAACAGGGACTTTTGCTCCATTGCCTAAGCACATAAATACTTGAATCAATATCCTGAAATATTAAAACAAGAATTAAAAACACATAATTAAGAACAAATCAAGTATTTATCATACAGTTCAGAAAATAATAACAAGATCCGTCTTAGGTTTCATCCCCTTCAGGTATTTGAGGGGTTTAGTTCATGTTTAATAAAGAATACATCTCAGAAGAAAGTAAATAACAAAACATAAGAAAAACCCTAAAACCCCCTAAAGGAAATTGAAGGGAAGATCTTCCGTCTTGAGTGTGATTTCAGCTTCTAGGATGAATCAACTGGCTGTCTTCGAGTAATTTCCTGTGTTCAGCCCTCTCTGGCTTCGCCCCCTCCTTTAGGTCGCTCTCTAGGGTGTTTATATAGGCTTTCGGAATGCCTTTCTTGGCCCACAAGTACCCAAATCTTAATAGAATTAAAACAGGTCAAGGTAGGGGCACGTCCGTGTGGAACGCCCGTGTGAGTCGAGCCCAGGCCGTGTTCGGGCCTG
Source organism: Gossypium sturtianum (assembly GCA_025698515.1). Lineage (NCBI taxonomy): Eukaryota > Viridiplantae > Streptophyta > Magnoliopsida > Malvales > Malvaceae > Gossypium > Gossypium sturtianum. Next base: position 118,515,284 of record CM046943.1, on the reverse strand, counting down.
CTAAGGTGGCACGGACGTGTGGTGAACTCCAGGCCGTGTGAATTTCTTACTTTGGCCCATTTTCTTCGTTTTCGGCCCGTTTCTCGTTCTTTTCATCCTCCGATGCTCTTCTAAGTATAAAACATGAAATTAAAGGATTAGGAGCATCAAATTCCACAATTCAATGGATTAAATCATCCAAAAGTATGCTAAATGTGGGATTAAAATATGTATATATTACGGTTTATCAAACATCAGTAAGGTAGTTTAGAGAAATAATTTAGATTCATATACTTTATCAAATTTTGTGTTTCTTCTTGCTATTGTTAGTTTGTAATGCATAATTTGTCTCTGTTAAAGCTCCACATCAAAAGGAGGAACGTGCAAATTAGAATTGAAGCTCAAACTTGCTTGTTTGAACACATTTTTGCTTAAAGAGCTAAGTGTGGAGGTGAGTGATATTAAGGGAAATTTGGTAAATAGGCTTGATTATGTGTTAAAATAAAGGTTTAATTGGTGTTATTAATGACTTAATTGCATATTGGATGGTTGGATTTGCAAAAATAGGTTTTATTTTATAAAAGAGCAAAATGGCAATTGGTTTGGTAAGTTGTGTATTATGCTTTTAGCATGATTAAATTGTATGGAATAAATTGATATTTGGAGCATGAATTTCTAATTTATTGAACATTTGATAAATGTGTTCTAATTGGTATATGAATATTGGGAAAATGATATTTGCTATGCTTAATTTTATTGATGTTAAAATTACTTAGCAACATGCTTTTACATGCATTTAAACATCCTAAATTAAGTGATTAAAGAGCAGATTTTTATGCCTTGTATGTATGATTATATTGCAACATTGCATGGTGGATCCATTGGATATAGTTGGCATGCCATAGGATTTGTGAGTACTCACCATTATTTGTGATATTGTAAGCATATGTGTAACATCCCAATTTTGGTGAAATCGGAACAGTGGTCTCGTGACCACAAATCCGAGCTGAAAAATAAAATTTATTTTTATTTTATTAAATGATCCATATTATACTAGAAATTTTGTGTGAAAATTTTGAAAAGAAAATTTTACCGATTATGTGCTTAATTACGAGAAGGACTAAATCGCATAAAATGCAAAAGTTGAATTCTAGTAGCTATAAGGATCAAATAGCTATGGAATTCAAAACTAAAGGTCCTTATATGGTAATTAGACCATTAAGAAAAGTATGTAGATTTTTCTTAATGACTCATCCATGGAAAATGAGAAAAAGGCTAGGGACTAAATTGGAAAGTGAAAATTTTGATTAATTAAAAGATGATAAAATAGTTATCATCTTATTTTCTCATCTTCTTCCCCAAAATAAACATGGAAACCCTAGGAGAGAGAGAAGAAACTTTCATGGCCAAATTGGGTAAGTTTCCTTGGCTCGTTTTTAGTAATTTTGATATTTTTGGAATCGGGATAGCTTAATCTCTCTATTTGGGGGATCAATTTGAAAAGTTATCAAAGTATAAAAATTGGGTCAAGGATTTATATGCTGGAAATTTGAAATTGATGGTAGAAAATGAAAGATTGATGATAGATAAACAACTTTTACAAAGTAATTTTTCATTAAACTTGATTTAGGGACTAAAATGAAAATTGGTGAAAATTAATGGAAAATGCTGAAATTTGTGAAATGTATGTGCTGTAAAAGTTGTATGTATATTTTGGTTAGGCTTGGGTAGAGGTTCGGATTTCATGAATTTCATTTTCCGAGCCTAGGGACAAAATGGTAATTTATGGAAAAGTTAGGGCAAAATGGTAATTTTGCCTAGGATAAAAATTGAGTCCAAATAAGTGTAAAATATGATAAATTGATGTTAAATCTACTCGTATAGATACAGATAGACCAAATTCGGAGTTAGAATGAGGAAAAAGAGGAAAATGTTAGATTAGTAGATTTTACTTACACGAACCTTTGTCGAGGTAAGTTCGTGTAACTAAATTGTATATGTTTTTATGCTTGATTTAAACGTTGTGTTTGTGAATTTTATCAATGTCATAAATATGTGAAATGATCACCTACTTGATATAGCCCGGTAAATGAAAATGCCCGATAAAATGGTAAATGAATAAAAAGGTTACTTGTATGCTTGACATGAATGTGGATTGTGTTTTACTCGAATTACATAAATGTTACGGAGGTATGAAATAATCAAATGCCGATAAGGTATGAAAAGTGTTTAAATCCCGATTGAATAAATGGAAAATCGATGGATATGTGATTTCCCGAAACGAAAGAGGTCCTGCATTTGTTGCGGATAGGATTTAGCTCGGATGAGTAATCCTTCGACCTCAATTTTGATAGGATTTAGCCAGGATGGGTAATCCTGATATAAGTCCTCTCGAGCATATGTTATGAATTGGATTTAGCCTGGACGGGTAATCCAGATCAAGCTCTTTAGAGCATATTACATGAAAAGGATTTAGCCTGGACTGGTAATCCTGTTGTATACATGTGTAGCTCGAGAGTGTACTCTCTGAATATTGTACCTTAAGGGTACTATTGGACGTTAATTGATGGATTTTGATTTGTACACCTTGGGTGTAGTACCTATGTATCCATCGATATTTTGAATAAATTCAACGGGTAAAGTTCTGACAAGAGCAAAGATGAATTGAAAACAAATTGACATGGAATGATACATATTATATAGGAATATGACATGAAAGAATATTACATCAAATGCAAGAAAATGATGATACATGACAAGTGATATATGAAATATGAGATGATGATATTTGTACATAGAAACTATTTGATGAGAATGTTCATTCGTGATTATGGACTTGTACACCTAGAGTGTACTAATCGTGACTTTGATATTCCGAGTAATATGTGTAAGGTTCTGATGCGAAATGATCTGAATTTGAAATGAACTATTATGAAATTATACTCGAAATAATGAGATGAATTATGTATGTTGAATGAATACATGATGTGGAAAGCATATGTGCTTGGAAACTTGATTATTGTTGAGCCCATACATGTCTTGATATTACTATGGAATATATGACTAAGAAGGGAAATGAGGATGTGTGTAGGGCTTGAGATCAAAGTGGTTGAATATGCCTTGCTTAGTTACCTCAAATAGGATGAAACACCCCAAACCCGGCCCACGAGCCTTGACCGGATCTGGTATGTTCCTCAAGTAAAACGGTTCAAAACTTTTTGAGCACTTTAGAAAAATTCGGTTGGTTTTGAAAGAAAATTTTTAATTTGTGTTAGGCTCGAGTTGAAATCAAGTTTATCTATTTGAAATCTAGGTTTTGTAAAACTATATTACTCCATTTCAAAATTTGTCCTAAATTAAAAAAAAATTCATTTGAGTTCAATTAAATAAAATCGTATCAAAATAAAATAACTTAAAAGACATGCATCAACAGTTTAATATCAGTGGCCTTATTACAAACGAAAACAATACCCAAAATAACTCCAAAAATATAAAATATAAAAGTCACAAAATTAAATAAAACTTCAAGCTGAGCATGGCCACCACTAAACTCCGCCACCCGGTCCATCACCGATCATCACACCGAAAGAAAATGTTCCCAACGAGGTGAGTCAAACAGACTCAATGTGTAACCAACACTAGACCTCAATAATTCAGGCATATCATATTAATTCATAAATATATATAACAGAGATAAAAGTAGTGATGCAACCCGAACCCAATCTTAGATACCATCCGCTACACATCACCCGTACCAACTCGCACACCGTGGGGACTACTAAGTCAACCTCCATCCGCTACACATCATCGAAGCGAGCCGCCGCAGACGACATGCTTATCGCCCTTATAAATTCGTGGCATAGCCACCAGATAATTATTATGTGATCGAAGTCACCACATTCAGATAATGTGACCAAGGTCACCACATTCACTTCCCCTTTCATAATCACCCATATGCCCATGTCATACATATCATGAAAAAATCATGCCTTATTTCACATTCTTATCATGTTCACATATGCCATATCAATTCATTTCATACTTATAGTAGGAGTAGGAAAACGTACCCTGGGTACTTTGTACCATTGCATGGTACTTTAACCACATTCACATTATTATAAGCATACATATTAATTTAAGCCGTAATCTAATAGAGTTTAGTATGGGGTACACACACGATATACTTAACAAATTCATTGAAAGCCCCAAAATCCCGAAAAATCCCGATCTACTACTTTAGATCCTTGATTCCTATATTCGGCCAACATTTAGATCAATATCATAGGCCATTCGGCCAACAAAAACCTTAGTCTCAAAAGCCTTGGCTTTTCAACCACTAAAAGAATAATGAACTAACATAGATCCTTACCACTTGATTTACCAAAATTGATTGTCAAAGAAAAGAGGCTTAGATTGACTGCTTCCAAAGTCTTGAAGAACCTAGGAGAAATTGATTCCTATGAATGGTTAGAATCTTGCTAACAATTGCCAAAAAATCGGCTTTTGCTCACATGAAAATCGACAGAGAGAAGAATAAAGGAACAAAGAAATTCGGCCAACACTACTTACCCTTCTCAAAACCGATTGAAGAAGAACCCAAAAGAGATTAACCCTTGTTGATATTCGGCCAAGACAAATCAAAAGGAAAATGGGAAATTTCGGCAAAGTGGTTGAGTGATGAAGGGAGTTTCGGCTATGGTTGATTAAAGATAACAAGTAGAATTCGGCTAGAGTGAAAAAGAGAAAGAAAGAAAAAAAAAATAGAAGAGAGAGATGGGAGGTTTAAGGTGTTGTGGCAATGGTTGGATTGGGAGAGAAAAGTTTCGGCCTTAGCAAGGTAAAAGAGAAGAAGATGCACAAATGGTTTTTGGCTTTAGGTCAAGAAAGAAAATAGTGTGTATGATCTCCTATTTCGGTTTCCAAAGAAAAACACACAAGCTTTCTAGACATCTAAATTGCACAAAAAGAATGCCCAAACCTCACTATGCATATTCGGCCAAGAGGAAAAGATGAGAGAAACACTATTGCTTTTGGGAGAGCAAAAAGGCCAAAATGAAATTTCTCCCAAGCTACCAACTTTTCCCAAAACTTACCACAAAAATCGGCTCCTCCCTTAGTCCACAAAACCATCCATGTTCATGGACAAAATGCCATTAAAAAGTTTCCAAACCTCATCCCTTAATCCATGCCTTATGTCCCCTTATCATTCCAAAAGCTTAGGATTTCATTCCTTAAGTTAATCACTTGCCTTTTTCCCTTAGTCTACTATCCATAAAAGAAAATAGTCCAACCTTACCTTAATTAGAGTTGACCGACACATGCCATACACATGCAAAAATAAAAGTCACCTTATTACCATCCATGGGATTCGAACCTCTTCCCTCATGCAATTACTCATGCGCCAACACCACTTTACTACTAGCTCATTTATGCTAACATTAGACACTTAAATTTACTTAAGTGTCAAGATCACTTAATCCACTTCACTAAATTTTCAATACTAAAAAAAAAAAAATTTATTCTAGCTTCATTAATAATTCCAAGCCTTCACTAGACTATATTAAACACACAATAAAATCATACCCGGCTAACACAAGTAACAAGATGATACTAAAATTTTTAGGATATTACAATTCTACCCCCTTAAGAAAATTTCGTCCTTGAAATTACCTAATCAAAAGAGTTGAGGAAGCCATTGTCTCATCACATCCTCCGGTTCCCACGTAGCTTCTTATGCGCCATGGTTCCGCCATAATTCCTTCACTAATGGAACTGACTTCCTGCGCAACACTTTCACATCTCAATCTAGAATCTGCACTGGTTCCTCTTCCACCGTCAGATCTGGGCTCACCTCTATTTCCTCTCGCTACAACATACGATGGATCGTAACGATAGCGCGCTAAGCATGGAGACATGGAACACATCATGCAATCGCTTCAACTCAAGGCAACTCTAATCGATATGCCACTGGTCCAACCCGCTTCAAAACCCGATAAGGTCCTATAAACACGGGACTTAACTTTCCATTGCGACCAAATCTCATCACCTTCTTCCAAGGTGAAACCTTTAGGAACACTTGATCCCCACAAAGAAATTCTATATCCTTCCGCTTAAGGTCTGCGTCGACGATTTTTTTGCCGGATGCCTCCTTTAACCGAGCCCGAATTACCTTAACCTTTTCTTCGATTCAGCCACCATCTCGGGACCCAAAACTTGACGTTCCCCAATTCCGTCCAACACGTAGGAGTGCGACACTTCGTCCATATAGTGCTTCAGACGGTGCCATCCGAATACTCGCTTGGTAATCGTTGTTGTAAGCAAATTCCGCTAAAGGCAAAAATTCTTCCCACTTCCTCTCAAGTCTATCACACGACCCCTCAACATATCCTCTAACACTTGGATTACTCGCTCGATGGCCGTCCGATCGTGGATGAAATGCCGCAGATGAAATCCAATTTAGTGCCTAACGCCCGATGTAGCGCTTTCTAAAATCGAGAAGTAAACCTTGGGTCCCTATCCGAAATGATAGATACTGGCACTCCATGCAACCTTACAATTTTCGCCACATATAATTTTGCCAACTTACGCAAGGAATAGTCGACTCTTCAGGAATAAAATGTGTGGACTTGGTCAAATGGTCACTATTACCCATACCGAGTCCTTCTTGGTAGGCGTAGGGGAAGCCCACTAACGAAGTCCATGGTAATTCTCTCCCACTTCCCTTTGTGGAATCTTGATTGGTGAAGTAACTCGACGGAACGATGTTGGCCTTAACTTGCGACATGTCAAACACTTGCCAACAAATTACGCAACTTCCCGTTTTAGACCAGGCCACCAAAAGCTGTTCCCTTAGGTCTCTCAGACAACTTAGTCCCTCGGGATGCATAGCATAAGGGCTACTATGCGACTCTCGAAGAATCTTACGCCTAAGCTCCTCACTCTTGACATACGGACCTTTCCCTTGAAACACAATATTCCATCACCGGACATACTGTAATTCTCTAGACCACTATTTTGCACTTGCCGCATCTTAGCACTTAAATCCTCATCCGCAACCGACCCTCTTTTACCTCATTTAACCATGTCGGCTTGACTTGCAACTCGCTAGAGACTTCCATCGTCATACAAACTCGGATGTGCAAACATCGCCGCTTAGATCTCGACACCACTTTTCGACTTAGGGCATCCACCACTACATTCGCCTTGCGGGTGATACTCTATGGAACAATCATAGTCCTTCAAGAACTCCACCCACCTTCGTTGTCTCAAGTTCAACTCCTTCGAGTCAACAGTACTTAAGGCTCTTATGGTCGGTGTAGATCACCGACTTTTCTCCATAGAGATAGTGCCTCCATACTTTAAGAGCAAAGATCACTGCCGCCAATTCCAAGTCATGTGTCGGATAGTTAACCTCATGAGGCCTCAATTGCCGAGACGCATAAGCAACTACCTTTCCATCTTGCATTAACACGCATCCCAATCTGTATGAGAAGCGCCACAATACACCACAAAATCCTTCCCCGCCTCAGGCTGAATCAAAACTGGAGCTTCAGTCAACACTTCCTTAAGCTTCTCAAAGCTCTTTTGTTGCTTATTCGTCCATATGAAAAGTACTTCCTTCCTTAGCAACTTTGTCAAAGGTGCGGCGATTGATGAGAACCCTTCTACAAACCTTCTGTAGTAGCCTGCCAATCCCAAGAAGCTACGAATCTCACCCACGGACTTAGGAGGTTTCCAATCTAGCACTCGCTTCAATCTTCCTAAGATCCACCCTTATTCCTTCAGCAGACACCACATGTCCTAAGAATGCAACTTCCTTAAGCCAAAATTCACACTTGCTGAATTTGGCATAGAGTCGCTTTCTCCTCAACACTTGCAACACAACTCGAAGATGCTCATCATGTTCCTCCTCCGTCTTGGAATACACTAGGATGTCGTCAATGAACACAACAACGAACCGATCCAAGTAGGGATGAAAAACCCGGTTCATCATATCCATGAACGCGGCTGGGGTGTTCGTCAACCCAAACGGCATTACTAAGAACTCGTGAGTGCCCATATCTTGTTCGAAAGCCGTCTTATGGATATCGCCTCCTTCACCTTAAGTCGATGATATCCCGACCGTAGATCTATCTTGAAAATACTCGCCCCTTCTTCGGTGATCAAACAAGTCATCTATCATTGGCAAAGGATACTTGTTCTTAATGGTCACTTATTCAATCGACGATAATCTATGCACATACGCATAGTTCCATCCTTCTTCTTCACAAACAGACCTGGTGCTCCCCGAGAGACACACCGGGTCAAATAAATCCACGATCAAGCAACTTCGAACCGAGCCTTGAGCTCAACCAACTCCTTTGGTGCCATTCGGTGAGGGCAATTGACACAGAGAGCTGTTCCTAGTAGCAAGTCAATTCGAATTCCACTTCCCTATCCGGGGTATTAGGGTAATTCCTCCGGAAACACATCTTCAAAATCCCTTACAGTTCTAACTCCACTAACACCTTCTTCCTTTGCATCCAACGCACTAATGAAAGTCAAGAAAGCCTTGCACCCTTTCTGAACCATCTTCACAACCTTAAGTGCTGAAACTACGTTAGACAAGTAGTTTCTCCTTTCTCCTATCATGACTATCACTTCGTCCTCTGGGGTCCTTAACTCCATTCGCTTAGCTGCACAGTCCAACACAGCCCGATGTTCCACTAGCCAATCCATACCAAGTATAAGATCGAATTCCCCGAAGGGTAGTTCCATTAAGTCAGCAGGAAAGTTCACTCCCTGAATCTCGAGAGGTACACTCCGAAAGATTTTATTCACCACTACAGTTTGGCCTAGAGGGCTTACTACAGTCATCTCCCTATCAGAAAGTTCAGAGGCTATGTCTAGAGTTTCAACTACTCTACATGCAACATAAGAATGGGTCGAGCCCACATCAATCAGAGCAACATAAGGTTTACCAAAAATAAAGAACATACTGGTTATAACGTCCGGTGCGTTTCCATCCTCCCTTCGATGAACCGCGTACACTAGACCCGACTGTCTTGCCTCAGTATTACTCGCACCTCGGCCCGATGTTCCTCGTCCTCTGCCAGCACCGTTACCTCTACCATTCGGACCACGACCTTCTTTGCCGAGGTCTGCCCACCTCTACCTACTGATTAATTCGCCCGTTGGGCGGCTCCCGTCTATCTTAATGGGAGAGTCCTTAATCATATGGTCCTTAGACCCGCACTTAAAGTATCCGCCCGTCTTCTTCCAACACTCTCCTAAATGCATCTTCCCACACTGATAACATGTACGATCATCGCCTCCTATACCCGACTTGCGACCACGCGCTGGCCCTCAACTCTAGGCCTCTTTTGAACATTTTCTGACGATGCTGACGATCCAAAACCTCTTTTCTGCTTATTTCGATCCGAAGTTCTGCCTTACAGTGTTCTTGATTCCTTCGGCCACCTTAGCCTTCTCTACCAACGCGGCAAACTCACGTTCTTGATGTGGGGCTATCAGTAACCTCAGATCATCCCTTAGTCCATCTTCAAACCGGACACACCGTTCATGCTCGTGAGCCACCACTTCTCGAGCATACCGGCTCAACCTCAAGAATTCAGCTACAGACTCGCCACGGACTTGTTCCCTTGAACCAGCCCTAGAAAAGCCTTTCTCTGTTCATCAGTATAACGCGTGCCGACATACTTTTTTGATACGCCGCCTTCACGTACTCTCAGGTTAGATCCTCAACTGTGGCACCATCCCGAACTGTTAACCACCATTGATACGCCTCATCGCGTAATAGCGCCACCATTCCTTTCAACTTCTCCTCGTGGGTCAAGTCGAGCTCATCCATAATTCGTTACGTGGCCTCCAACCAATACTCGGTATCTTTGGGTGCCACACCGGATACGCCACGGAATACCTCACTCCGTTGGCTCGAGTCGCCGGTCTGGACTTCCGAGTTCCCATATTTCCACCTACTCCACCACCATTTCCGAACTCGCAAGAAGACGACTGCGATACAAAGATCATCCCCGTCTCGATCTTCTTTGTTCCGCACCAACAATAAGGCGGTGGTGGTGGCGAGTGGTACCTCATTTTCGAACCTTGACCCAACCTAACGGGTTTCGACACGGTCATTCGGCCTCAACTGCGTCCTCGTACGTTACGACCACGTCCCCTAAAGCTCATTTCTACTATCGTGCTTTAATCTGATTAAGAAATTTTATGAATTTAGTCCTTGTTTCACTGATTATTCGCGAATTTTTTTTTTTGAATAGAAGTTCAATAATGGTTCTTTCGATCAATCAAAGTTTCAAGTCTTCTATTCTAATTCAGAGGAACACATTCATTCAATATTCCTACCACACACATTCATTATTCAAACCTTTTCAGTCTATTCCTATCCCAGGGGTATTTTCGTCATATGTCCTACAGGATATTTTGGTAATAAATCGAGGTCAAATTGAAAATCTTAATAAATCAAGGGTATTTTCTAAAATTTTCAAAACTTGGAGTTCTTTTTGAGAATTTGTTTTCCAAATCGGTGTTATTTGCAGGAATTTTGAAAATTGGGGGTCATTTTGGTAATTTTGTAAAACAAGGGTAATTTCGTAAAATTTCCAAATTGAAGTATTTTAATATTTTGCAAAAATAGAGTTTTTGAACATTTTATAAAGTAAGGAAATTTTAATGAAACTGTGAGTAGTATGGACATTTTATAAACTAAGGGCATTTTTGTAATTTTATAGCCAAGGGTATTTTAGTAATTTGTAAATCGAAAATATTTTGGAAAAATTTTCAAGCTAAATTCTGCTACCATTTAAAAGGGTAATTTGGTGATGTAAAACCAAAGTTTTTATGAAAATCTGACTAATCCCTTTCGAGTTTTAGTTATTGAGTTTAGCCTATGATGAGTCCTCTTGGTTAGGTGAACCGAAGCTACGCACTGTAGGATTCCAAATAAGAGGAGGTGAGTCACGAGGACCGCTTAAGTACCAAGCTCTTAGGATCCAATCCTAGACATGCGCACAAAGGTTGCCACACCCTAACTCGGTGACTTAGTTCACGGAGTTTGTTTAATTAGGCACTTAAGTCTTATGTGATTGTTGGGGTAAACTAGCCCTAGGGTTTAAGTACCTATCATGCTATTCTACGTTCCATTTCTACCCTTCTACAGTTCATGCTATAAATCACCCAAATGAAATAGAGGTACTTACCTGGTGGACTTCTGGTCGGAGACTTGGGTGCCATGCCTGAAAACCTGCTCTTTCGAGTAAAAGTTTTTCTCAAGACTTGTTTGGGCCTTATTTTAAAAACATTGTGAGCTTTATACCCAAGGCCGAGAGTTTAAAACTTGCTCGATACCAAACTGAAACACCCTAAACCGGCCCACGAGCCTTGGACCGGATCAGTATGTTCCTCAAGTAAAATAGTTCAAAACTTTTGAGCACTTTAGAAAAATTCGGTTGGTTTTGAAAGAAAATTTTTAATTTGTGTTAGGCTCGAGTTGAAATCAAGTTTATCTATTTGAAATCTAGGTTTTGTAAAACTATATTACTCCATTTCAAAATTTGTCCTAAATTAAAAAAATTCATTTGAGTTCAATTAAATAAAATCGTATCAAAATAAAATAACTTAAAAGACATGCATCAACAGATTTAATATCGGTGGTCTTATTACAAACGAAAACAATACCCAAAATAACTCCAAAAATATAAAATATAAAAGTCCCAAAATTAAATAAAACTTCAAAGTGAGCATGGCCACCACTAAACTCCCGCCGACCCGGTCCATCACCGATCATCACCTGAAGAAAAATGTTCCCAACGGGTGAGTCAAAGCAGACTCAATGTGTAACCAACACTAGACCTCAATAATTCAGGCATATCATATTAATTCATAAATATATATAACAGATAAAAGTAGTGATGCAAACCCGAACCCAATCCTAGATACCATCCGCTACACATCACCCGTACCAACCTGCACACCGTGGGGACTACTAAGTCAACCCTCCATCCGCTACACATCATCGAAGGCAGTCGTTGCAGACGACATACTCATCGCCCTTATAAATTCGTGGCATAGCCACCAGATAATTATTATGTGACCGAAGTCACCACATTCAGATAATGTGACCGAGGTCACCACATTCACTTCCCCTTTCATAATCACCCATATGGCCATGTCATACATATCATGCAAAAATCATGCCTTATTTCACATTCTTATCATGTTCACATATGCCATATCAGTTCATTTCATACTCATAGTAGGAGTAGGAAAACGTGCACTGGTACTTTGTACCATTGCATGGTACTTTAACCACATTCACATTATTATAAGCATGCATATTAATTTAAGCCGTAATCTAATAGAGTTTAGTGTGGGGTACACACTGATATACTTAACAAAGTCATTTGAAAGCCCCAAAATCCCGAAAAATCCCGATCTACTACTTTAGATCCTTGATTCCTATATTCGCCAACACTTAGATCAATATCATAGGCCATTCGGCCAACAACAAACCTTAGTCTCAAAAGCCTTGGCTTTTCAACCACTAAAAGAATAATGAACTAACATAGATCCTTACCACTTGATTTACCAAAATTGATTGTCAAAGAAAAGAGGCTTAGATTGACTGCTTCCAAAGTCTTGAAGAACCTAGGAGAAATTGATTCCTATGAATGGTTAGAATCTTGCTAACAATTGCCCAAAAATCGGCTTTTGCTCACATGAAAATCGACAGAGAGAAGAATAAAGGAACAAAGAAATTCGGCCAACACTACTTACCCTTCTCAAAACCGATTGAAGAAGAACCCAAAAGAGATTAACCCTTGTTGATATTCGGCCAAGACAAATAAAAAGGAAAATGGGAAATTTTGGCAAAGTGGTTGAGTGATGAAGGGAGTTTCGGCTATGGTTGATTAAAGATAACAAATAGAATTCGGCTAGAGTGAAAAAGAGAAAGAAAGAAAGAAAAATAAAATGGAAGAGAGAGATGGGAGGTTTAAGGTGTTGCGGCAATGGTTGGATTGGGAGAGAAAAGTTTCGGCCTTAGCAAGGTAAAAGAGAAGAAGATGCACAAATGGTTTCGACTTTAGGTCAAGAAACAAAATAGTGCACAAGTGATCTCCTATTTCAGTTTCCAAAAGAAAAACACACAAGCTTTCTAGACAACTAAATTGCACAAAAAGAATGCCCAAACCTCACTATGCATATTTGGCCAAGAGGAAAAGATGAGAGAAACACTATTGCTTTTGGGAGAGCAAAAGGCCAAAATGAAATTTCTCCCAAGCTACCAACTTTTCCCAAAACTTACCACAAAAATTGGCTCCTCCCTTAGTCCACAAAACCATCCATGTTCATGGACAAAATGCCATTAAAAAGTTTCCAAACCTCATCCCTTAATCCATGCCTTATGTCCCCTTATCATTCCAAAAGCTTAGGATTTCATTCCTTAAGTTAATCACTTGCCTTTTTCCCTTAGTCTACTATCCATAAAAGAAAATAGTCCAACCTTACCTTAATTAGAGTTGACCGACACATGCCATACACATGCAAAAATAAAAGTCACCTTATTACCATCCATGGGATTCGAACCTCTTCCCTCATGCAATTACTCATGCGCCAACACCACTTTACTACTAGCTCATTTATGCTAACATTAGACACTTAAATTTACTTAAGTGTCAAGATCACTTAATCCACTTCACTAAATTTTCAATACTAAAAAAAAAAATTATTCTAGCTTCATTAATAATTCCAAGCCTTCACTAGACTATATTAAACACACAATAAAATCATACCCGGCTAACACAAGTAACAAGATGATACTCAAATTTTTAGGATATTACATAGGATGTATGGTAAGTTAAGTACCATGTTATACGAACTTACTAAGCATTTTATGCTTACCCCATTTTATTTTCCCCTGTTTTAGAGTAAATCAGAAGCTCGTTGGATTGGAAGCTCGGTGGAGATCACTCACACTATCTATCGGCCCATGTCGGTATAGTATGGTAATTCAATTGCGATTGTAATGGCATGTATAGGATATGTTGACCATATTGGCATGTAAACATAAACGATGCTTGTAATATAGCCATTGGAATGGCTAGTAATGATTGTTTTGATATACTTGTAATGTCATATTATGTTAGCCACATATATGTTAAGTAGTTGATCAAATTATGTCTAACATGATGACATAACCAAGGTAAGATTGTAAACATGTATGCATGAAATGATATGCCATGATGATGGATGGAATATGATTGATTAGAATGTTTGAAATAGTTAGTAATTGTATGTAATGATATACCATGTTAAATGATAGAATTAACTTGAATAAAATGCTTGGATTTGTTGGGTTATGAATGCAAGATGTGGTGTAGGATTATGGAAAAGATTAGGGTGAGAAATAAAGCTAGGAATAGCTTTATTTTGTCCACACGGGCAGACACATGAGCGCGTGTCTAGACCGTATGTGACACACGGCCTGGTAACACGGGCATGTGGTTAGGCCTTGTGTCCCCTGTACCTTAAATTTGAGAAAACAGAATGCTTAGAATTGAGCATACGGGCAGAGACACAGGCGCGTGTGTCTCGGTAGGTGTGGGTGACTGGCGTTGAACACGGCGTGTGTCTTGGCCGTGTGAAACACGCACCTAATTCGAATTGAATTAATTAACCATACGCCCCAGCACACGGAGTGTGGCATGGTCGTGTGGCACAAGTCGAGAGCTACCTAGTTTTGAACACGACTCGCAAAGACGGGCGTGTCGAGGAGTGGTCACACGGGCGTGTCCCTTGGACCACACGGGCGTGTGAGTCCTGCACCTTGGAAAATTTTAAAATTTTGCAAAAAATTCCCTGAGTTCCCGATTTAGTCCCGAATTGGTTCTAATGCTCGTATTGGGCCTCGAGGGTCCATTTAAGGGAAATTATGAATGACCTCGGTGAAAGAATATTAACTTGCCTGAGTTAATTGATAAATGTTCTGAATGTTTCGGTAACGTTCTGAAACCCAGTTCCAACGACGGATACAGGTTAGGGGTGTTACAATATGGCTCTTGGTGGACTGATTTTTTTGGAGTAGATAAGGGAGTGTTGAGCTTAAGTCTCCACTCACCGGGTTATTTGAGGTGCTATAAGAGAGTGTGTGGCTTTCTCTCGCTCAATTCGGAGGACTGTATTTGATTTGTGGGAGTTTGAAGATTCGTTTATCCAATATATGATCACACGTTTACTTATTGTCATGGATGTATTATGCCAATATAATTGATTGATTGTGTCAATATAGTTGAATGTTTATGTGTTAAAAGATGATTTTACATGCCATGGAAAAATTGATTATTAATTCTTGAAATAGCATGTGGTGTTATGGTGAAATGTTAACATGTTGTGACTGAAAATTTAATGCTTAATTGCTTTGATTTATGCATGATTGAGTGCAAATTACTTGATGTTTTTACTATCATTCACTGAGATTTTTAAGCTCACACCCTCACATTTCATGCAGAGAATTTTCGGGCGTAAGGAGTCGAGAAGCAAGAAGCGAGTCGCAAGAACGGGGATATGGGAATGGAAAATCAGAACAGCGGAAACATGGGTGACGATGTTGTAACTCAAATGATGCTCAGAGCTCTTCAAATATTTGTTGGATTGGGAAACGGAAACGACAAAACGATCATCCAAAAACTCAAATCGAACGAGGCTGAACTATTCAAAGAAGTCTCTGGAACCACTCCTACAACTGTGTGAATATCCTGAACTCTCAACTCCTTACTAACTGAATTCATCACATAAGCTAAATAAACCTCATAACTTTTACCCATCAACTTTTCAGCCTTCAAAGTCGATACCACATTGGACAGAAAACCCGGTCTTTCACCCACAACAATAATCTCCGACCCATCACTATTCCTTAAAGCAATTCACTTTGTCTCAAAATCTACCTTAGCCTTATACTCAGTTAACTAGTCCATACCAAGAATAACATCAAAACCATAAACCGACAATTCCATAAGATCAGTAGAGAAAACATGTCCTTGAATCATAATGGGGCATCTACGATAAACTTTGTTCACTACTACACTATTATCGAACGAACTAATAACTATCATACCCAAACCAATAGTCTCAATAGGAATATCTAACTTACATGCCAATTCACTCAAAATATACAAATGCGTAGAACCAGAATCAACTAAAGAAAATAATAGGGTAGACTATAAAGTAAAAGTACCTGCGGTAACATCAGTCGGATCCTTATCCTCCATCTCCCTAACAGCATAAACCTATGCTTGACCTCCAGATTTGACCTATGAAGCTACTGTATGAGCAACAATCCACTGCCCAACCGGTCTCCCATTACCTCTACCGCGGTTGTGGCCTCTAGCAGGAGTAGAAGCAGGTGCCAAAATTTGAGTCTGCGAAACCTCAACTCTATTTGGGCAATCCCTAAGAAAATGTTCCTTCAAACCACATCTAAAACACCCACTTGTCAACTTACAACACTCACCAGAATGCCTACGCTTACAATGTGCACAAAGCAGCCATCTAGAACCACCCGCCAAACCCCTATCACTAACCATAGTACTACTCTGCTACCTAGACTAACTCGGCCGAGACCCACATCTCACACCCCTACAAGAACTATGACTATCATGCCCTCTCTTTGGAGGTCGACCTGATGCACCATCAAAAACTCTTACCCGAATCAGTAACCATAGAATGAGGCTGCTTAGCTAAAGTCTCCTAAACTATTTTAGCTCTCTCCACTAACTCATCAAACATATCTACATTTTGTGCTACCAAATAAACTCGAATCTCACGATTAAACCCACAATGGAACCTCTTACAATGGTCCCTCACAGAAAGTATCATCTCAGGAGCATACTGACTAAGTCGCACAAACTCAGCCTCATAATCAGCCATAGATAGATCACCCTGAACCAAATCCAAAAACTCGCGCTTACGAGCCTCCATACACTGCTCGCTCATAATCTTCCTCTTAAAAACCTCGAGAAAATAATTCCAAGTTAATCTATTAGAAAAAGTACCTCTCCTAATAGTATTCCACCAATGATAAGTCTCACCGTCAAGTAACGACACAACACAACCCAACTTCTCCTCATCAGAACAAGACATCTGCTCGAGGATCCTTTCAACTCCTTCCAACCAATACTCAGCTATGGTCGAATTAATACCTTTCACTCCAAAAAAATTCCTTACCACCCAATGCCCGAAGACGTTCAAGAGGTAACCATCGATTAACTGGTGCAGAATTGGCAGGTGTAGGAGTGGGGTTAGCACCAATAATCCGCTGAAACGCTCCTATCATAGCCTTCATCAGAGGGCCTACACCCTCATCAGGTATGTTCACTCTACGTGGCGGCACAAGAGGTGCAAAGGATGTACCATCCTCTTAAGCGCTAGCTCTAACATTAACACGTCTAGGAGGCATACCTAATAATCTAGCATACACACAAACAAATAAAAGGTGTGAGTGGCGAGGAGATGATTCAAGTCTCATCCCTACCCCACATGCAATTCAATTAGAACATTTCAACCAATCTCATGCCATTCAATCAGAGTCATAGCAATAGTTGCAAATAATCAAATAGATATAGACCCATGAGTTTTGAAACTCCAAACACACAACAATCACCAAATGTAACACCTTATACCTGGCCTGGTCATCAAGCCCGAATATCAGGATGCCACACCACCGTCTCATGCCATATACAACAAGTAAAAGCTCATTCTAACGAAATGTCTTCCATTTTATTATTCGTATAGGTTTTAAGTCAATCTTACTCCTTAGTTATCATTGTTACATGCTATTCATACATCAGATAGTGTTATAATAATAGTTAATCATGCATTGGGACCATTAAGCAAAAAGTCTAAAACTATCACATAGGTATCGATATTTGAGGTGTGGTATAGATATTTCTCTCAAGTGGTATTGATACTGTTTGGAAAATCGATACCAAACATGCATTATGTTTCTCCTACAAAAAGCTAAAGTCTCAGAAATTATCGGTTCCTTTCGAAAAGTATTGATTATTTTACCCTGAGTATTGATACTCGTGATAAGGTATCGATACCAAATTACGCTACTGACTTCCTGCACTTTCAAAACTCATGGAGGTATCGATATTAAAACCCGAATATTGATACCTCTACTCCAGACATAAAAAATACAGCAATCACAAATATATAAATCATACCAATTAATGTCTAATCATCATGCATCATTCACTTCATCAAATGGGCACCAAAATGTTCGAGATAACAGTCCAAAACCTCATAATCATGACTAAGAAAAAAACCAATAATTCAAATGTAAAGTCCATAAGTCCTAAGGCATAATAATCATGTAAACAACTTAAAAGTCATAGCAAAAACTAGCATATAGTCTACCACATTGCCTTTAGTTTCCAAAACATAAATAAGAAAATAAACACCTATGAATAACTACTCGAGTTTTGGCTTGGATCATCCCTCAAAAACCACACCGCTCACACCGATACACGACTAATCTGCAATGGTTTAAGAAGGGAGTGGGTGAGCTTAATAAGCTCAGTGAATGCCTAGAAAAACTACCATGTAAACAGTTCATCAAGCATTGGTGAAGCATATAAGTAGCATAATTATAACAACCTTAACTTAGTTGACATATTTTACTTCACATACATATACGATAGTTTATTTACATATTCAAAACATACATATTCATGCATACATCACAATACATACAAACATATTTACAATTTAAGATTATTTGACACTTGAGCTATGAAACGTAAAAGTGGGCACTATCACCACTCATCGGATACACGGATCTCCAGCACACCACATAGACTCATAGAGTCAAACATGTCTCATAAGTGAAGCATATAGCTAACGCTCTCTTTATTTCCCCTCACATGTCCCATTGAATGGAACTTAGCTCACATTCCCTTATCTCTCCAACATGTCCCAAGGCCTCAACGTCCAAAATCACTATACATATAGGTGAGCACTCACAATCCTATGGCATGCCAACTACATCCAATGGTCTCAAGTGTCACAAGGCCAAAATATCCGTTATTAAACACACATATATTGCTTATCGATTTTCTACTCATTACCACTGCATATTTGCATCATAAGCACAATATTATCTCTAGCACTTAGCTTGCTTGACATGTCCACATATATAATTCCACAATAATAATCACGAACACATAACACATGTAATGTTATATCATCTTAATACACATTTTCACAATTCAACGAGCATATAATACACAAGTTAAACATGAACATAAGAGAACTTACAATCGGAATTTAGAGTAGGGGTTTAGGCTACAACTAAATTCCCTAGCAACGCATTGAATCGTGTCCACAAGTAGTTAATCTAAACAATCACCAATTATTTTTCTGAAATGTCAAAAGCTCAAAATAGCCTTTCCTAGCTTGTAAATGGTCCCAGTGGATCCAAAAATTCAACACAACAATTCATACAACAAAAACACATTCAAAAATTAGCTAAGGACTCACCTTAAGCAACCAAAACATAAGCCTAAGTTATGTTCCCATGTAACAAAAACCTTTAACATAACAAACTTTAAATTTGAATATCTCGGTCTATACTCAATATTTTTGCCTAAAACCGATTCCGTTCATCTTATAATTCACGTACGACTAATTCACAACCTTTAAACTACACAATTCATGGTATTGACATTTTTCGACAAGTTTTAACTATTTACACGAAAATTGATTATAACTCAAGAAATTTTTAACGAAACTTCAAAAAAAGTTTAGGAACCTCTTAATCATGTCAAAACCTATTAATTAAAACTTTGAAATCACATTTTTACTCGAAAATAAAAAATTCACCATTATTGACCCTATTTTCGGCTTTTAATCAAAACATGCGATTTAGCGGCTAAAAATTCAATTTCAAAGGCCTAATAACATTAAAAACTAATGGGTAGATGATTAGTTACCTTTGATGGAAGAAAAAAAAAACTTTTGGCGCGAATCCGAGAAAATCCACACGTGAGAAAGATAATGATTTCAATGAGATTTTAGGATGTTTTCTTTAAGATTTATGAAGGTTTAAGGCTTTGGGAATGATAGGAATCAAAGTAATGTAGTTTGGAAATCAAAAATCAATTGGAAGAGCAAGGGAAAGCAAGGGATGAAAACACTATGGAGAAAGGAGAAAACAATCGTGAAAATAAGCTAGGAATGGGGGTTTTTAGGTTCAATTTTAAAATTTGGTCTATGATAAACCGTAATATATACATATTTTAATCCCAAATTTAGCGTACTTTTGGATGATTTATCCCTTGACTTGTGAAATTTGATGCTCCTAATCCTTTAATTTCATGTTTTATACTTAGGAAAGCATAGGAGGATGAAAAGAACGAGAACGGGCTAAAAATAGACCGAATGGGCCAAAGTAGGAAATCAACACGGCCTGGGCCCAAGCCACACGGTCATGCCCCTTTAGCAGGCTCGACCATAGCCAGGGTTTGATTCACACGGGAGTGTGGCACGGGCGTGTCCCTGCCGTGACAAAGAGGAATTTCACTCGGAATAGGGTACTTAGAGGCAAAGAAAGACATTCCAAAAGCCTATATAAACACCCTAAAGGCCAACCTTCAGGGGGGCGTCCAGCTAGGCCAAGGAGCCAAGCCATAGAGGTCAGAATTGTGGGATTTACTCGAAGAAAGTCAGTTGATTCATCTCAAGAAGCCAAAATCATACTAAAGACGGAGGATCTTTCCTTCAATTCCTTCAGGGGGTTTTAGGGTTTTCTTATGTTTTTTTTTTATATTTTCTTCTGAGATGTATTCTTTTATTATTATGAACTAAACCCCTCAGATACCTGAGGGGGATGAAACCTAAGACGGATCTTGTTATTTTTTTCTGAACTATATGATAAATACTGGATTTGTTCTTAACTATGTGTTCATAATTCTTGTTTTGATATTTTAGGATATTGATTCAAGTATTGATGTGCTTAGGCAGTGGAGGAATATTCCCTGTTTAAGAGTAGATCTAGCATAGTTAAGCGAAGTTGATCGCAACCCTAGAGATAGGATGACAAAAATCTATCGGATTAGGGTCAAACCTAATATGGGAGTCCATAGATCGAGTTAATGCAATCCTAGGGGTTTTAATTAGAAAGGGATTTCAATTAATCAACCTAGGGTTAGACGTTAGTAGCCTCGAGAGAGGTATTAATATAAATTAGGGAATCCTACGGATCAAGTCAAGTGAATAAATCGTCTGGTTCAGAGTTAAATAACAAGTGAAGTCTAGGTGGATTCTTCCTTGGGTATTGTCTTAATCAATTTGCTTTTCCCACAAGTATTTTCCCCAATTCATTCTCTATGTCTTAGCGTCTTTAGCTTAATAGTTAGTTAATTTTAGAATAAACAACAAATTTCCTAATTCTTAGGCTAAATAATAAAAAGAAAGTCAGTATTAGTACTTTTGGTTCCTTTGGGTTCGACATTCCGGTCTTGCCACTAAGCTATACTACTGTTCGATAGGTGCGCTTGCCTCAATCATGGTGATAGTTAGTTTCTAGGCTAGATCATTCATTTTATAAACATTAAGACCCTCGAAACACGATCAGTCTAATTGCCTCTTAAAAGCTCACAATTTTGACTATGTTACAAATCAGTCCTTTTTCTAAAATTAAAGGTTTCTAAAACTCTTTTTCAAAAATTGATTTGACCTTTTAAAAATTATAATAAAAAACATCAACGATATACCATGTCACACAATTCTAAGCACTCTAAGGCTATAATTCCTAAAATATCCCTAAAACTCCTAGCCCCTATTTTCAGGTGTTACACAACTATTCATCTATCTCCATTGGAGAAAATAAGAAAATATGGAGCTCAAGAGTTTAGAGCAAAGAAAGATGATGACCTAGTTGAAGCTGAAGAATGTCTAGAGAATAGTCAAAGGATATTTGAAGAATTGTAGTGTATAAAGGATGAAAAATTGAAATGTGCAGTATCATTATTAAAGGGTGAGGTTTACAAATGGCGGACCACTGTCATGAATAGTCATCCTGCAGAAAGGATTAATTGGGATTTCTTTGTGCCTAAATTTAAAAATAAGTATGTAAGTCAACTTTAACTTGAGAATAAGAAAAGAGAATTTCTAAATTTGAAGTAGAACAACATGTCTGTTGCTGAATAAGAATGTGAATTTATCAGATTGAGTAAATATGCCAAGGAGTTAATAATGAATGAAGCGGATATGTGCAGAAGATTTGAGTGGGGATTGAATGAAGAAATTTATGTTCCTCTTTTACCATTACATCTAAAAGAATTTTTTGTTTTGGTTGATAAAGCACAACGATTAGAAGAAGGGTTAACTCGTCTAAAAGAGAAGAGTATAGGAAAAAGGCCTGCAACAAGTACTTTGCCACCACCGTCATCTAAAAAAAGCAAAGTTTTAAAGGTTCAAGATACTCAACACTAGTCAGAAGAACAAGAGTCAAAAGTCAGCCTAGGTCGATAATGCAAACCACATCAGAGGCTAGTACGAGAATAAAATCGATGACATAGTGTGAGTACCGCGGTAGATTTCATTGGGGGTGAATGTCGAATGGTTACTAGAGCTAGTTATAAATGTGGATCAAAAGATTTCATTGGGGTGAATGCCCGAAAATGCTTGAGAACATTGTGGAATAACCGATGAGGAGTACTCCAACTTAGCAAGGAAGTAGACGGTCTAGAATGGTTAGTCGTGTTGGTAAAGAAAAAGGTCGGTAAGAAGGATAGTTGGTAGATCTAAGAGTCGCATGCCTCGAACATATGCCATTCAGACTCGAGAAGAATGAGATGCTCCAGATGTGATCACTGGTAAATTCTCTTTATTTGATACTTCTGTGGTTTCTTTAATTGATATGGGTTCCACTCATTCTTACATTTTCATTACATTAGTAAAAGAGAAAGAATTACCTTTAGAGTTTACTGGACATGAAGTTATAGTCACAAATCCTTTTGGACAACGCAAGAGAGTGAATAAGGCTTATAGGAGATGTCCTTTAAAAATTCAAGATTGTGAGTTTCCAGCAGACCTTATGGCTCTTTCGTTCCACGAGTTTGATGTAATTTTGGGCATGGATTGGTTAACTCAGGACAATAATGAAATGATTGTGACTGGTGAGGATTGCAATGCTTTGTTTAATATTGTATCAATAATAGAAGCTTTTAAAATGGTGAGAAAAGGGTATACTTCTTTCCTAGCCTATAATTTTTATTCTCAAGCATCAAATCTAAAGATTGAGGAGATAGTACTGGTTAGAGATTATCCCAATGTATTTCCAGAAGAATTACCAGGTTTTCCACCAAAGAGGGAGGTAAAGTTTGGAATTGAAGTTGTTCTGGGAATGACACCAATACCAACTGCTCCTTATCGAATGGCTCCTACTGAGTTAAAGGAATTAAAAGCTCAATTACAGGATTTATTCGATAAAGGTTTTATACACCCTAGTGTATCACAGTGGGGTGCTACAGTACTGTTTGTAAAGAAAAATGATGGGTCTTTACGACTTTGTATCAATTATCGGCAAGTGAATAAAGTAGGAATGAAGAAAAAATACATTTTACATAGAACTGATTATTTTTTTAATCAGCTAAAAGGTGTTAGAGTATTTTATAAGATTAACCTCAGATCGGGATACCATCAGTTATGGGTAAAAGAAATAGATGTGTCGGAGACTGCTTTCAGAATGAGATATAGTCACTGTGAGTTCCTAGTTATGCCATTTGGGTTGACCAATGCTCTAGCTTCTTTCATGGACTTAATGAATAGAATTTTTCAGTCTTATTTAGACTATTTTGTTGTGGTTTTTATAGATGATATATTGGTGTACTCTAAAGGTAAGGGAAAACATGAAAAGAACTTGAGGATTGATTTGCAGACATTGCAGGAGAAGCAAATATATGCTAAGTTGTGTAAGTGGGAGTTTTGGCTAAGAGAAGTCACCTTTCTGGGGCAGATCATATCTACGGAAGGCATTCGGGTGGATCCAAATAAAATAAAAGCTATTTTAATGGAAGACACCAAAGAGTGTGATAGAAGTTAGAAGTTTTCTTGGATTGGCTGGCTACTACAGAAGAATTGTAAAAGGGTTTTCTACAATTGTTTTGCCATTAACTAGACTACTGAAAAAGATGTTAAGTTTGAATGGTCAAAAAAAAGTCAACAAAGTTTTGAAAGATTAAAGAAAATATTGAAAAAAGCTCTCGTATTGATTCAACCTAAGTCAGGTAAGGAGTAAGAGATTCACAGTGCAGCTTCGTATAGTGGTTTGGGTTGTGTATTGATGCAAGAAATAAAAGTAGTTGCTTATGCATCCAGATAATTGAAGCCGCATGAAAAGAATTTTCTGGTGCATGATTTAGAACTAGCTGCAGTGGTATTTGCATTAAAAATTTGGAGACATTACTTGTATAGGGAAAAGTGCTTTATTTACATAGATCATAAGAGTTTGAAGTATTTTTTGACATAGAGATAATTGAATTTGAGACAGAGAAGGTAGAGTGAATTTTTGAAAGACTATGACTGCATAATTGACTACCACCCCTGTAAGGCAAATGTAGTAGCAGATGTTTTGAGTAGAAAATCTTTGGCAACTTTGAAAACAATGAATGTTTATTTGAAAATGGAACTTTCTGGTGCTGATAGTTAAATTGAGAATAAAGCCAACTTTGTTACAAAGAGTGAAAGATGCCCAGAAGAAAGATGAAAATATGTTGATGATTAAGAAGCAACTTGAGGATGGGAAGAATAGTGGATTTGAGATAGACAGCAAAGGAACTTTGAGACTTCAGGGTAGATTATGTGTACCTAATCAAGAATATTTGAAGTAAAGTATCATTTCTGAAGCTATTCATGTTTCATTTGCTATACATCTAGGAAGCAATAAGATGTACCAAGATTTGAAGTCATTTTATTGGTGGAAAAGAATGAAACGAGACATAGTTGAGTATGTTTCGAAATGTTTAACATGCAAACAAGTGAAAGCAGAGCATCAAGTTCCATTGGGCTTGCTAAAACTAATAACGATACCAGAGTGGAAATAGGAAATAATGACAATAGATTTTGTAACCGAATTACCATTCTCGCCGAAGAAGAAAGACACTATTTGGATGATAGTTGATCGATTATCAAAATTTGCTCATTTCTTACCAGTACAGAGTGATTATTCAATAGAAAAATATGCAGAGCTATATATAGATGAGATAGTAAGGTTGCACGGGGTGCTAGCATCAATTATTTTTTATAAAGATCTACAATGTAACGCCTCGAATTTGGGCCTAGAAGGATTGGGCCTTGAGCGTGGGATCAGCTAGGAGACTGCACATAAATATTTATGTGTGCAAGAAAATGTCATAAATTGCTTGTTTGCTTTAATGGCTGAGTGATTTGGGTGTGCATGGGAGTGTTTGAGAAGCCTGGGTTTAAGTCTTGGCTTTTGCAAAATTTTTAGTTTTTGCTCTTAAATGAATCTGGACACTGGCACTTAGGCCTTATTAGTAATAATGCTTGTTTTATGACACAAAAAGAGCATATGGTGTGGTGGCAAGATGGCATGTGGTATAACTGAGAGGTCTGAGGTTCAAGTCTTGGGTTACATAGTGGAATGTTTATTTTCTGCTGCTTGAGCTGTGGAGGTAGAAGAGTTGGATTGAAACACTGTTGAGAGGAGTTTGAATTGGTCTTGGATGGAGTTGTGGAGAGGATTATGGAGAGAGTTGGGGAGAGAATCAAGGAATTTCAAAATGAGTGGTTGGTAGGGTGTTGTGGCCGATTGGGTCTCTAAGGCTCTAGGGGATTTCAGCTAGTGGGAAATAGGGAGCAATTTCGACTGTAGGCATATTCTTTGTTTCGGTTTTGTGGAGCTTGAAAGGAGAGGGCCAAATTTCCTTTGTGATTTTGCCATTCGGGATTTCTTTCGGGTTTTGCGTTTTATCAACTGTGGTGGCCAAAAGTGCCATTATTTTCCCCCTTTCTTCAATTGCCAATTAGGTAATATTCTTCTGTGGTCTCACTTCTCTTTCTCTACCCGTTTTTCTATTTTCTTTACTCTCCTAACAGTGTTGAATGCACTTCTCTTCTGTCCCCCTTCATTCTTCTATTTGCTCTCAAAGCCGAACCTACTTTTCTCTCCCTCTCTCACCCTTGGCCGATTGTGGCCCTTTCTTTTCAGGTTTTCTTTAGTGACCGTCCCCTCTTGTCTATGTTCCTCCCTCGTTCTACTCTGACGATTGTTGATAGCCTAGTGCTTGGGGATCTATTGTTAGTGCCGATTACCACCATCATTTGTCCATCATAGCGAACCTAAGTCATTTGCATTCTTTGTTCTTCTGATTCTTGTGAGTTTTTCGTTGCACGATATCGGTAAGTGTGTTTGTTAAGGATCAATTGTTTCATGGTTATATATATATATATATTAATGGTGATTCGTTTGGTGTGTAGATACTAATCAAAGAGTGGGTAATCACTTTTGATCAACAGTTAGTTGCAAATACCCTTTGGTTCAAGCAAGGCGATAGTTGGAGAGCACGTGGGCTAGTTTACTCGTTATCACGAACATGTGTGTAATCACACTATCTCTGCTGTGAATCAAAAAAAGTCGAAAACCCGAAAAGTCGAAACTTCGGCATTCGAGGCCTCACGAGCGTGTGATCACTCGTGTGGTAAACCGAGCCCACAAATCATGGGCGATAGATTGTAGAGGCCACTACGAGCGTTCTCGTGATCTTGGGCCTCGTTTGGCTGATATGGGTCGTGTGGGCCCAATGGGCTCGTGGGCCCCACACGGATAAAATCCACGTTAAGTGGCAAATACTGGACTGGGTTATGTAGTTCGCATAGCCGTGACTGAATTTGGGCTAAATGGGCCACACAAGCGTGTGAGCCCACTTGGGCCGAATATTGGGCATTCGACCCATTTACACCGTTATGACCATCTAGGTTATCTGTGTCGCTCGAGATGACTGTAGACCTTCGGAGAGGTTGTTATCTCACCGAGACCCCAAAATAAGTAAAATGACCGTAATACCCCTGTAGGGTAAAATGACCGTAATGCCCCCGTAGGGTAAATTTATCGTAATGCCCCCGTAAGGTAAAATGACCGTAATACCCCCGTAGGGTAAAATTACCATAATGCCCCCGTAGGGTAAAATGATCGTATGCCCTCGTAGGGTAAAATGACCGTAATACCCCTGTAAGGTAAAATGACCGTAATGCCCCCGTAGGGTAAAATAACCGTAATGCCCCCGTAGGGTAAAATGACTGTAATACCCCTGTAGGGTAAAATGACCGTAATGCCCCCGTAGGGTAAAATGACCGTAATACCCCTGTAGGGTAAAATGACCGTAATGCCCTTATAGGGTAAAATGACCGTAATGCCATTGTAGGGTAAATGACTATTTTTCCCCTCGAGGGTAAATGATTGATTTTTGCTATGATTTGACTGATTTGACTGTGATTGTATGACTTTGATTTCATTGACTTAACTGTGAATGATATAATGATTTGTGGGCCAGACATTCTACATACATGACATACTGCATGGGGTTGGGATATTGGTTATGGAGGAAGTATTGTTCTGATCGGGTCACACGGGTCGTACAAGACGACTGTGGACCCAGTAATGATCTGTTAAGGTCGCACGGGTTGCACGAGATGACTGTGGACCTACCTATGGCTTTAAGCCAGTTAATCTAATTATGGCTCTGTGCCGTCTTGATTATGACTTTGTGTCGATCAAATTTATCCATGGCTGTGTGTCAATCGTAATTATTGATGACTTTGTGTCGACCATACTTACCCATGGTTGTGTGCCGGTTATATTACTGTAGCTGATGGCTATGTGCCGATCTTATTACAGTTACCGATGGCTATGTGCCAATTATGAGACTGTTACTGAAGGCTTAAAGTCGCATATATACTAGCATCTTTGCTGCGATTTTAGTTAGTGCTGCAACCGGTACTAACACTGTAAGTGTAGGGATGGCGTGGGTGATTTATTCCCCACAGATAGTGCAGGGTTGGACGGAGGCAAGTGCAGGGTTAGATTGTTTTGCATGCATCATGCATCATTCATACTGAGACTATTACTGTGATGGGCTAGGCCCAATTAATTCTGTTATGGACTGTGACCCAAATGATATTGTCTTGGGCTTTGGCCCACATATACTCTGGCGAACCGAACTGCATCTTATTCTTGTTAAAGGGCTCGAGCCCGCATGATTCTATTTACGTATCTTGTTATTTTGAGTAATCCCCAGCGTTAGACGGTTGCGAGGGACTCGGAGAGGGCCACACAACTGCAGAAGTTTTATTCTGTTTTGCTCATCTACTTAAGCACTTTGATTTTGATTCGGGTTGTAATAAGGCCTCTATAATTTCTGGATTTTAAATTTGGGATTTTATTGATTGTGATTTATATCTGCTAGAAGTAGAACACAGTTTTCCAAAATAATAACTATTTTCAAAAGCTACATTTCCGTAACTCAATTTTTAAATATCACGTTTTCGTAAATTATTTGTTTTAAATTAAGCTTCCGTAACAAATAAGGTTTTAAAGGTAATAACATTTTAAAAAGGAATAACTTTTTAATAAACCACGATTGAAAATAAACAAACGCAAACTGAGGTTTTGTACAAGTTTTAAATGGCAAGAAGTTTTAAATTTCAAGAAGAGTTTTCAATGAAAACATGGTTTTTGAAAAACACTTCAATGTGACACGCTAGATTTGGCCATAACGTCTAGGCCGGGTTTGGGGTGTTACATTTAGTGGTATCAGAGCCAAGTTGAAAACTCGGCTGTGGAATGGTTTTTCAAATTTTTAGATTTCAAAAGGTTGTTTTCGATTATGTGAAGTGTTTTGAGATACTTTTTCTGAAAAGTGTGGTTTATCGAGTCTCCAGCGCCGAATCCGTAAGTTCTTTAGATATTAGATTGTGCATAAAGTTGGATTTTGTATTTATTCAATGTATGTTCTGGCAATCAGATTTTTAAGCGAACAACAGTACTGTGATGGATTCAGAAGGCAAGCAAGGTCGCGAGGAGTTGCCCGTTTCCCCGGAACATGAGATTGTTCAGGAGACGGTGGTCAATGTAAGTCTTTCAACTTCGGGTAGCGGTAACCCGGAGCTTGGGACTAAGGCACTGACCCGGTTGGTAAGGGAGGTGGTAGAGGAAGTGTTTGAGACCAGAGTTAAGGAGATTGGTGAGATGCTTCAGGCTAGATGCTTGGACTGCTCGAAGAAGAGGGATCACAGTCCTCTGAAGCAGGAGCCTCGTTCTATGAAGCAAGTTAAAACGCGTTCGAACTTTCTGACTTGCGAGCATTGTAAAAGGCGTCATCCGGGTGAATGCCGGAGGAAGTCAGGAGCATGTCTCAGATGTGGATCTAAGGAGCATCGGGTTCGAGTTTGTCTAGTCCCTTTTAAGTCAGGTGCGTTTTGTTTGGATATAGGAATTTTGTGCATGTGTGATAAATATTCGTCTACTTCTGTGATTAAATGTTTTGGTTGTCAGTAAGAGGTTTCAAGATGATTAAGTTAAAAGTGTATTAGTGTTATTGGGATTAGAGTGCGTAGCGGTAGCATAGTGGTGTAGTTGTTACACAACTACCCTGTTAATTGGAAATTTCGAGGACGAAATTTCTTTAAGGAGGGGTGAATTGTAACGCCCCGAATTTGGGCCTAGAAGGATTGGGCCTTGAGCATGGGATCAGCTAGGAGACTGCACATAAATATTTATGTATGCAAGAAAATGTCATAAATTGCTTGTTTGCTTTAATGGCTGAGTGATTTGGGTGTGTATGAGAGTGTTTGAGAAGCCTGGGTTCAAGTCTTGGCTTTTGCAAATTTTTTAGTTTTTGCTCTTAAATGAATCTGGACACTGGAACTTAGGCCTTATTAGTAATAATGCTTGTTTTATGACAAAAAAAGAGCCTGTGGTGTGGTGGCAAGGTGGCATGTGGTATAACTGAGAGGTCTGAGGTTCAAGTCTTGAGTTACACAGTGGAATGTTTATTTTGTTGCTTGAGCTATGGAGGTAGAAGAGTTGGACTGAAACAATATTGAGAGGAGTTTGAATTGGTCTTGGATGGAGTTGTGGAGAGGATTATGGAGAGAGTTGGGGAGAGAATCAAGGAATTTCAAAATGAGAGGTTGGTAGGGTGTTGTGGCCGATTGGGTCTCTAAGGCTCTAGGGGATTTTAGCTAGTGGGAAAGCAATTTCGGCTGTAGGCATATTCTTTGTTTCGATTTTGTGGAGCTTGAAAGGAGAGGGCCGAACTTCCTTTGTGATTTTTCCATTCGGGATTTCTTTCGGGTTTTGCGTTTTATCAACTGTGGTGACCAAAAGTGCCATTATTTTCTCCCTTTCTTCAATTGCCAATTAGGTAATATTCTTCTGTGGTCTCACTTCTCTTTCTCTACCTATTTTTCTATTTTCTTTACTCTCCTAATAGTGCCAAATGCACTTCTCTTCTCTCCCCCTTCATTCTTCTATTTTCTCTCAAAGCCGAACCTACTTTTCTCCCCCTCTCTCACCTTTGGCCGATTGTGGCCCTTTCTTTTCAGGTTTTCTTTAGTGACCATCCCCTCTTTTCTATCTTCCTCCCTCGTTCTACTCTGACGATTGTTGATAGCCTAGTGATTGGGGATCTATTGTTAGTGCCGATTACCACCATCATTTGTCCACTGTGCCGAACCTAAGCTGCTGCATTCTTTATTCTTCTGATTCTTGTGAGTTCTTCATTGCACGATATCGGTAAGCGTGTTCGTTAAGGATCAATTGTTTCATGGTTTATATATATATTAATGGTGATTCGTTTGGTGTGTAGATACTAATCAAAGAGTGGGTAATCACTTTTGATCAACGGTTAGTTGCAAATACCCTTTGGTTCAAGCAAGGCGATAGTTGGAGAGCACATGGGCTAGTTTACTCGTTATCATGAACAGGTGTGTAATCACACTATCTCTGTTGTGAATATGCAAAAGTCGAAAAGCCAAAAAGCCAAAACTTTGACATTCGAGGCCTTACGAGCGTGCGATCGCTTGTGTGGTAAACCGAGCCTACAAATCATGGATGATAGATTATAGAGGCCATTACGAGCGTTCTCGTGATCTTGGGCCTCGTTTGGCTGAAATGGGTCGTGTGGGCCCAATGGGCTCGTGGGCCCCACTCGGATAAAATCCACGTTAAGTGGCAAATACTGGACTGGGCTATGTAGTTCGCATAGCTGTGACTGAATTTGGTTAAAATGGGCCACACGAGCGTGTGGGCCCACTTGGGCCAAATATTGGGCCTTGGGCCCATTTACACCTTTATGACCATCTAGGTTATCTGTGTCGCTCGAGGCGACTGTAGACCTTCGGAGAGGTCGTTATCTGCACTGAGACCCCGAAATAAGTAAAATGATCGTAATGCCCTATAGGGTAAATTATCGTAATACCCCTATAGGGTAAAATGACCGTAATGCCCCCGTAGGGTAAAATGACCGTAATGCCCCCATAGGGTAAAATGATCGTAATACCCCTGTAGGGTAAAATGACCGTAATGCCCCCGTAGGGTAAAATGACCATAATACCCCTGTAGGGTAAAATGACCGTAATGCCCATGTAGGGTAAAATGACCGTAATACCCCTGTATGGTAAAATGATCGTAATGCCCTTGTAGGGTAAAATGACCGTAATGCCCCTGTAGGGTAAATGACTATGTTTCCCCTCGAGGGTAAATGATTGATTTTTTCTATGATTTGACAGATTTGATTGTGATTGTATGACTGTGATTTGATTGACTTAACTGTGAATGATATAATGATTTGTGGGCCAGACATTCTGCATACATGACATACTGCATGGGGTTGGGATATTGGTTATGGAGGAAATACTGTTCTGATCGGGTCGCACAGGTCGCACGAGACGACTGTGGACCCAGTAATGATCTGTTAAGGTCGTACGGGTCACACAAGATGACTGTGGACCTACCGATGGCTTTAAGCCAGTTAATCTGATTATGGCTCTGTGCCAACCTAATTATGGCTCTGTACCGTCTTGATTATGACTTTGTGTCGATCATATTTATCCATGGCTGTGTATCGATCGTAATTATTGATGACTTTATGTCGATCATACTTACCCATGGCTGTGTGCCGATTATATTACCGTAGCTGATGGCTATGTGTCGGTCTTATTACAGTTACCGATGGCTATGTGCCAATTATGAGACCGTTCATGAAGGCTTAAAGTCGCGATATATACTAGCGACTTTGCTCGCGATTTCGATTAGTCTTTGCAACCGGTACTAACTGCTTTGTAAGTGTAGGGATGGCGTGGGTGATTTATTCCCGCAGTAGTGCGAGGTTAGGCGGAGGCAAGTGCGTGGTTGGATTGTTTTGCATGCATAATGCATCATTCATCCGAGATCATTCATTGTGATGGGCTAGGCCCAATTGATTCTGTTATGGTCGTGACCCAAATGATATTGTATTGGGCTTTGGCCCACATATACTCTGGCCCGAAGCTGCATCTTATTCTTGTTAAAAGGCTCGAGCCAGCATCGATTTTGTTTCAGATATCACGACTATTTCTTTAATAAGGGGATTACACACTGAGTTTTCGTAAACTCACCCTATTTTTAACCTTTTAGGTAATCCCCAGTGTTAGACGGTTGCGAGGGACTCAGAGAGGGCCACACAACTGTACAAGTTTTATTCTGTTTTGCTCATCTACTTAAGCATTTTGATTTTGATTCGGGTTGTAATAAGGCCTCTATAATTTCTGGATTTTAAATTTGGGATTTTATTGATTGTGATTTATATCTGCTAGAAGTAGAACACAGTTTTCCAAAATAATAACTATTTTCAAACGCTACATTTTCGCAACTCAATTTTTAAATATCACGTTTTCGTAAATCATTTGTTTTAAATTAAGCTCCCGCAACAAATAAGGTTTTAAAGGTAATAACATTTTAAAAGGGAATAACTTTTTAATAAACCACGATTGAAAATAAAAAAATGCAAACTGAGGTTTTGTCCAAGGTTTAAATGGCAAGAAGTTTTAAATTTCAAGAAGGGTTTTCAATGAAAACATTGTTTTCGAAAAACACTTCAATGTGACACGCCAGATTCAGCCATAACGTCTAGGCCGGGTTTGGGGTTTTACACACAATTTACATCAAAGTTCTGGGATAAACTGCATGAAGCTTTAGGCACAAGGTTAAATTTCAGCACAACATTCCACCCTCAGACGAATGGGTTATCGAAACGGGTAATTCAGATTTTAGAAGACATGTTGACAAGTTGTATGATCGAGTTTAAGGGTAGTTGGGAAAACTATTTACCCTTGTTTGAATTCACTTACAATAACAATTATCAATCTAGTATCCAAATGGCACCGTATAAGGCATTATATGGGAGGAAATGTAGAACGTTGGTGTGTTGGACACAGTTAAATGAAAATAAGCTAGTGTGTCCAGATTTGATAAAGGAAACAAAAGAGAAAGTGAAGATTATCAGGGATCGGTTAAAGGTAGCCTCCGATAGACAAAAATCTTATATTGATCTTAAAAGCAAGGACATCGACTACAGTGTGGGTGAAAAGGTGTTTTTGAAAGTTTCACGATGGAAGGAGGTTCTTCGATTTGGGAAGAAAGGAAAACTGAGTCCAAGATTCATTGGATCATATGAGATTTTAGAGTGGGTTGGTCTAGTTGCATATCGACTAGTGTTACCACCAGATTTGGACAGAATTCATAATGTGTTTCACGTATCTATGTTGCAAAGATATCGATCTGATTCATCCCATGTGATTACATCAAAAGTGATAGAGATTCAACCGGATTTGACTTATGAAGAATAATTGATAAGGATACTTGCTCGAGAGGTTAAAGAATTGAGAAATGAAAGAGTTCTATTGGTAAAGGTCTTATGGAGACATCATAATACAGAGGAGGATACCTGGGAAACAGATGAGACAATGAGACAGAAGTATCCATAATTGTTTACATTAGGTAAAATTTCAAGGATGAAATTTTTATTAAAAGGGGGAGACTTGTAACAAGCGTGTTTTGTCTCGAATCTAGGTACAGTAATGAATCGAGTCAGAAAATAGTAGTGAATTTTTGAAAATAGACTAAATATAAATTTTGAGTATTAAATTAGGAAGTACTTAGACCCGATAGGAAATTAGAAAATATTTTTGAGATAGAAAAATTTAAGTAGAAGCTTAGACTAAATTGAAAGAGTATAAAAATTGTTGGGTGGAAGTAGGAATTTAGAAAGTTATGAGAATTTATTTAAGTAATGGAAAAACAAGGAAGAACTAATAGGAAATTTTGTCAAATTAAAATATGATTCATACATGGAACTGTGAAGATGATTAAGGGTAAAATAGTAATAGTTAAATAAGATATTTATAAGTGTAACCATTAGGGTCAAAGTGTAAAGATGATAGGCGAAAGGACTAGCTAGCAATTTGACCTTTTTCAAATAAAAATCATAAGATTTTTTTAGTAGAATAGTGTAGAAGAGTGGAGAAAAGATGAAAGTCATCACCTTTCTCACATATCCCAACCGTCACCACCCATTTCACTCCACAAAACTCTTTTCTTTTTATTCCATCTAGTTCCTTTCCACCATTTTTAGCCATTCCACCATTTAGGGGCTAGTCGGAATAGTGATCTCGGGATCATTAATCCGAGATTTGAGAAATTTATTTTCATGTTATATTATGAATTAGAACATGATAGCACACGTGCATGAAAATTTTGGTGCTTTAATTCTAGCAATTTCATGTTTAATCGCGAAAAAGGACTAAATCGCATAAAGTGTGAAAGTTCCATTTTAATTTCTAAAGGCACCAAATAGCCATAGATTGTTAAATTGAGGTCTTTAAAAGGCAATTTAGCCCCTTGTAATTGCTTGGCCGGCCATAGACTAGATGGGAGACAAAGATAGACAAATTTTGGTCAAAGTTAGTAAGAGTTGGTGACTAATTTGACTAGTTTAATATTAGACTAAAGAAAGAGAAAATATCATCTTTCTTGTTCATCTCTTCCACTGAACTTTGCAAGGAAAATAAGGGTTGAAAGCTTCAAAAATTTCAGCACACTCATCTCCTCATTAGTAAGTGTTCTAGTGATCTTTTCTTGAAAATAGTTGTACTTTTGAAACCCCTAGAGCTTGAGCTTTCAAATGAGGGGACTATTGTGCAATATGGTGAAAGGTCTAAATTTTTTCCATGAGAGCTTTCATTGTTATTTGCTGCATTTTTATGGAGGAAATTGAGTCTTAGTTGTTAGATGAACAACTTTTGTGAGAGGTGTTAGCAAGAAAACACCAAATAGGACCTTGATAAAAAGGTTACAAATTATGTAGTAAGTATGTGAAATATTGATGTTTGATGATAGCTTTAATATGTTTGATGATAGCTTTAAAAGCATTAAATGTTTACCTAGGCTTGTTGAAGGTAGAAATTTCATTAGAATTGATTTAGAGCCTAGGGGGTAAAATGGTCATTTGCCAAAGTCTAGGGGCAAAGTAGTAATTTTATCTAAGCATGATTTTGGAATGCTTTTATTAATGAGATGATTAAAATGAGCTAAATCACTATTATAGAGCAAGAAGGATCGAGAATCTGCCTCGATCGGGGAAAGAATAAAGTCTCGGACTAAACCGTCCTGCTAGCTCATTTTGAAATCGAGGTAAGTTTGTATGTGATTAACACGACATTTATGTTAGCATAATCGAGAATGCTTGATATCATATTGATGCATGACACTCCATTAAATTGATGTTGAATGAGATGTTGAAGTCCTAGTGGACCATGTGAATATGAAAATGCTATCATCGAGATTTGAAATAGATAAGTCTCAGTATAAGACCATGTCAGGGACATGGCCTCAACTGACGAGTTGAAATCTCGTGTAAGACCATATCCGGGATATGGCCCGGTAATGAATGTGAAAATCGTATAAGACCATATCCGGATATGGCATCGATACTTGATGTGAAAGTCCATATAAGACCATATCAGGGATATGGCATTGGCGTTAGATGTAACTCCAAGTAAGACCACTTCGGGGATGTGGCAATCGCCGTCTCTACATGAGCGACGTTGAATATCGTCTCTCGACTATCCCTAGTGATTAAAGGGATAAGTAGATGAGTTTAGAATTTGAAATGAGATTTCCACTAAGGTCATATGAATGAGTGAATACAGGTACTCGTGAATGAGTCACGAAAAAATGTTTACAACAAGTGGCATGGTATGTGCTAAATAAGGGCAATTGTGAGTAAGTACGGCAAGATGCCTATGACTTGTGTATGGTTAGTTAATATCAT
This sequence comes from Gossypium sturtianum, assembly GCA_025698515.1. Lineage (NCBI taxonomy): Eukaryota > Viridiplantae > Streptophyta > Magnoliopsida > Malvales > Malvaceae > Gossypium > Gossypium sturtianum. Next base: position 118,478,898 of record CM046943.1, on the reverse strand, counting down.
GGATGGATTATTTTATGAGCTTATTGTTGCTATTTATATTCATACAAACTTACTAAGCTTTATGCTTACCCCTTTTCATTGCTCCTTTTTCCTTGTAGTATTGCCTTGATAACTCGAGGATCGGAGACGTAGGAGTTCGGAAATCACACTATCGACACCACTTTGGTATAATAATTTAGACTTATTTTGAGTATGGCATGTATAGGACTCAAGTATTTTGTTAGGTCGTAATTGTTGGCCAAAGTGTTGGCTTTGTAAGGCATCAAAACCTCCTTTTGTAATGGTCTATTAAGTTAGGCCGATACTTGGAAAATTTTATGATTAAAGAAAGTGATTTTTGTTTGAAGTGTATGCCCTCGTGTACGATTGTTGAATGGAGTACTTGGATATGCCCTTGGGTTGTGAATTGTGTTGAGATGGATTGGTAATTGCATGTGTGCAATGTGGGGTGGTGAAAGGCTTGGTAGATAGCCATCTAATTTTCCACATGAATAGACACACGGGCATGTGTCTATATCGTGTGTCCCCATTACATACTAGGTTTGCAAGTCAGTGTGCTCCACGGGCTAGGGACATGGGCGTGTGCCCAGGCCGTGTGAAGTCTGCACATTAATTGTGGAATTTAAATCGACCACGGGTAGAAGACACGGGCGTGCCTAGGCCGTGTGAAGTTATTCATAATTGACCACGGGTGGAAGACACGGGCGTGTCTAGGCCGTGTGAAGTTGGTCAGGGTCGACCACGGGTGGATGACACGGACATGCCTTAGGGGCACACGGGCGTGTCCCTAGACCAACACGGGCGTGTGGCCCCTGTTTTGTTGAAAAGTTCCCGAGTTCTTAAAAACTCCCAGAATAGTTCAGATACCTCTCGAAGGTATGTTTGGGGCTTCTTAGGCCGAGTACGTACAAGTGATGAGTTAAAAGAAATTTTATTGCCCGTTTCGAGATGTCAAGTGAGATTAATTTGGTAATGCCTCAATCCACGGTCCGGCCGAACACGGGTAAGGGTGTTACATTTATTGGTATCGAGCTACGGTTTAGTCGGTTCTAGGACTAACATAGCGTAAATACAGTCTAGCTATACATGCCATATGTAAGGGTGTGCGAGTAATGATAGTGTGATGACTCACGACGTATAAAATTGTGTTTTATGTAGTATATGGATTACGATCCAGACCGAGAACTGCGGCCCGATGATCTTTGCGAGTAATGCGCCGGCTCCCACTCAAGGGACGCGCCGACCAATAGTAGACCCGAGACCTTGGGTCAGGGGGAAGAGGCTCGAGAAGCCTTTCTCCACATGATGAGCAACTGGTATACTGAGTATACCCGAGCAAATTCTAATGCTCAACCCCCTCCGCCCCCACCTATCCCTCAACCCGCTCCAGTAGCTCCTCAAGTGGTTGAGGTGGTGAGAAGAGAAAGGCCTCCGGTGGATAAGATCCGGAAGCAAAGAGCCGAGGAATTTCGGGCGAATAAGGATGATGACCCGAAAAAAGCAGAATTTTGGCTCGAGAATACCATCCGGGTATTTGATGAGTTATCCTGCACGCCTGAGGAGTCTTGGTCTCCATTTTATAGGAAGGCTCTACTATCTAATATGGAAAAGACTACACGAGTTTAAAAATTTTTCTCGTTAGAAGCGTTTTACTGAAAAGTTATCACATGATTCTCAAGGATAAAAATCGTAAAATTTATCTTGATTTTCCATATTTCTATCCAATGGCTGCATTTTTTTCAGTCTAATGATTGAATTTAAAGTAGGTTTGCAGCAAAAAATGAAGGCTACTAACGTGGCTAACTATAGGGAAAAAACGTGCATTATAGTAAAACGCGTCCTACATGGCGCACTTTTACCTTATAAGATGCCACGTTGGCCGAAAGCATTCCCAACAGAACGTACTTTTGCCACGCAGCACCCACCCTGACCAAAAATAACATTTTTCCCTATTAATAAAAAAACCCAACCTACTTTCCTAATTGTTTTCGGAATAGAATTTTTTGCCTTATTTTGCCCAAATCCTCTCTATAAAAAAAAGCTATCAAAGCCTTGAAGATTCTATTAGGTCTCCATATTTATGTCTTTCTTTTGGGTTTTGAATTTCTTGAGAGTTTGCCATTCTCGTAGAAAAGATGGATACAATTTTTTTCATAATTTTTTTATCTATGATTTAAAACATTAAAAATTCATGAAAACTTATTATTAATATAATTTTAAAAATTAATTTAATATATTTTTTTATAAATTTTTATCTTAGTGCAATAAAATAGTTATCAAATTTTTTTAAAAAAATCTTAAACCCTAAACTAGAATTTTATTAAACTATTATGTTTCTTCCCCCAAATTGTTTTGGGATTATTTCTTAGAATGTGTTTTTTTAGAGTTATCTATGTTTAAATGACAAAGATTTTCACACCCTTCGAGATTATAGAGGGATTAAGGGATGAAATCTTGATATTTAAATAGACCTCAACACCCATAATCCCATCAAGATTTTCTATTCAATTTCTTAGTTCTTCCCATAATTAAGGGCGAGTGTTTGATCGAATAAAGTTGAATCGAATGAAAAAAAATTAGAGTTGGTCGAGTTTATGAGTCTTATATTATCATCCTAACTTAATTTTAATTTTTCTCAAATCGAGTCGTATGGAATAAAATTTGAGTCAAGTCGAATTAATTTGTTTTAGTTAAATTAAAAAAATTAACAGGTAATATTAAAATCCTGTTATAATATGATTAAAGTTCAAATTAAAGAACATAAATACCATATATATAATATTTGAAAACTCTTTTAAAACAAAATAAAAATTACTATCATAAACTTGATTTAATTATTTACTTATTTAAGACCTCAAATTTATCACTTTGAAATTTTTAAAAAAATTATAAATGAGAATTTTACATGTTTTTAAGATTTTTAATAAACTTTAATTTTCTTTATTTTATACATATTTTTATAAAGTTTTATAAATATTTTGAATGTTAGAAGATTATTGTGAATTTTTATTTTAATTTGTACATTTTCAAAACTATTAGGGATGTAAGGGATATTTACATCAATTTATTATTCGAGTTATTCAAATTATTCGAGTTGTAAAATTCAAGTCGACTCATCAAATTAATTATTTGAGTTGATTCAAAAAATTGAATAACTCAATTGAATTAACTAATCGAGTTTTGCTCACCCCTACTAATAGTACTTCCCTATGGTTTTTTTTAATATAAAAAACTCAAACAAGCCTTGACACCTATGGTGATTCATCTAAAACTCATAAGGAAACTCTAACCATAAATCTTATAAATAACCATCCTAGTTGTTTATTTTTCACAAAAAAAACCCAAAATTCCATACTATATATGTACACCCTAACCCACAAACTTATCTCCTTGATTTTATTTTCTAAACATTGAGTTTGACATATCAAAATAACCTCGTTCTTATTGAGATTGCAGGAAGGACATGTCACTTAGTTTGCAACATCAATGAACGAAGAAGCGAGTGTGTCACGCCCCTTACCCGAGTTTATACTTAAACCCGAACAAAGAATGCTACATTTTTGAGTTAATCACTTCAATAAAGTTTAAATTATTCATTCATATTACACTAATCTTTTAGACCTATCACATCAAATTTCACTTAAATTCATATAACTTTTAATACTAATATTTCATAACAAAGCAGTCCACTGTGCAATAGTCACATTATTATTCATATCTCATTCTTCGAGATTGATAATCAAAATTTGTTTGAAATTAACGAGACTAGACATCTTGTTACTTGTATAAAAAATTTAACCAAAATATTTAAGCAAGCCAATTAATACAATTTTTTTCTTCAAAATTTTCCTTATTCTGCTGCTAGGCAGCTCTAACCCTTCTCCACTAACAATTATTTACCCTTTAGAACAAATCCGTATAATATTTTTGTTTGTTTCTCTTGAAAATAAGCTCATTAAGATTTTAGACACATAAATTTCATCTCCTAAATCTTTTTGTACAATTTTTTTTAATGATTTTTCAAAGTCAGAACAGGAGAACCTGAAATCAATTTGACCTTGTCTCACTTAAATTTATTTATCTCATAATCTACAATTTTTTTGCTTAAACTGCATCTTATATACAAAATTGGATTTATTAATATTTAATTTTATACTTGGTTCAACATTTAACCCAATTTTTTTAAGTTTTAGTGAATTTTCAAAGTTAAATTACCAACTGTGCAAAAACAGTTTTAGTGAAAAAATTTGCTCTTCCATAGTTTGATTATATAAGTTCCTATCATTTCATTATCCACAATTCAAATACACTCTTATATTCCATTCACTTTTGAGATTACTTAATCATTTCTCATGCAATTCATGGATTATTTAGGGATTTAACTCATTTTACTTAAATTAAACACTTTCACATACTATTACTCTTAACACCAATTTAATCACTTTAATACTTATATCACTGAACATATATTGGTATGTATCATAAAATAATTTGACTATACAAAACATTATACTTTTGATTATTATTCAATTTAATCCTTTAAGCTCACATATTACTAAAATATGAATTCATTTACATCATCTCTCCTCATTTGAAATCTTATAATTTCCATACATCATAACTCATGATTTACTTCTCATCACTACTACTTTTATTAAATTTGTAGCACCCCAAACCCGGCCTAGACGTTATGGATGAATCTGGAGGTGTCACAAAGAAGGGTTTTGAAAACTGAGTCGTTTCGACAAATCATTCAATTTTTACAATTCATATTCATTTATATCTACTATCGAAAGCGTTATTTAATTCATTTATTTGCCAAAGCCTAATTTACAGCGGAAGTCATAGAAAACGTTACATTTGAAAACCCCGTTCGTACTTTTGGGAAAACCTTTGTTTAAGTAAAAAAACCCATGTTTTTAGATAATTGTCGCAAATAAAGTGTTAAAACGAAAATCCAAATCCCAAAATTTAACCAAACAGTCCGGAGAGTCCAATTATTACAAAACTCCAGAAATAATCCTTAAAGTAAATTAAAAACTTTTATTTAAAGTCTAATCATAGTCTAGTGGTCACCGCAAGACTCCGCTGCACCGATCCGCCTACATTTGTGGATTACTTAAACAAAACAGACAGACATAAGTGAGTAAACTCAGTGTGTAACCCAACAGATATAGACATGCTAATCATACAGAAATCACATATACAGTCAGATTCAAATTCGGACCTAAGTCCTTTACAGATACAGATAACATAATAAGATATGCAGAAAAGATATACAGAATCCTACCACCATCCTCTACACACCAACTCCGACCATCCCATGACACCATGTGGGGTTAAAAACACCCACCCATCCCTACACACCATATTGTATCATTACGACGCGTATCAGAAAATATGCAGCCAAGCTGCCAGAATATAGGCGTAAGTCGCCATATAGAACACTTCCTTCACGTATACAATCCCCACCCCAAACATGATTACAGAATACAGATACAGAAATATCATGCTTAACATGCTCGCATACATATATTAGATATATATAGTAGAATAATCAAACAAGAATAACAGTGTCCTACTCATAGCAAACTATCAGAATATCAGATCACATAATCTAGGGTTTGGTTAGCCCTTACCGACCCTATGATAGGCCCACAGTATATCGGAATGACCCATGCAACCCTAGGGAAAATTTCAAAAATATGGGCCCACATTTCCGTGTGGGCCCACACGCCCAAATTGGCCTCACCCGTGTGGCCCACACGACCTGGCCCAAAGCCCACACACCTGTGTGGCATGCCTGTGTAGGCCGACATGCCCTACTTGGCCTAGCCCGTGTGGCCCACACGGCTACACCCACACCACCACACGACCGTGTCTCACACACGGCCAACCACGTGGCCAGGCACACGCCCATATGGCGTCGACAGTATGGCTTTTTAGCTTTCACCGAAGCTCGATTTTCTGCATTTTGGTAACACACCTATTTTGGTTTTGATGCGAGAACACACCCGAGACCACCAGATCCTAAAATCAACAAACCAAACTCACAAAATCAATCTTAATTCACGAATAAACTGAAATTACAAAATCGACAATAGTTCAATTCAAGCGTTCATCACTTACCCCAACACCCCGAACAATTTCGACTACGATTCTGCAAGAGGAGAGCCCCATTCTTCACGATTCACTGCTGCCAAAATAGAAAATAAAGTTCCAACTGGCAATTTGGAAATCGAAAACTACAGCCACACTAGAATCCCACTTACTAAACAACCGAAAGAAAACATAGAAGTAAGATACAGAGATTTGACAACAGATTGAAACAGATTAGAAGGAAGTTGCAAAAGAAAAGAAGAAAAAAAAGAACAGAGAAAGGCAAAACAAAAATTGACATCAATTTTTCCTGGAAAGAGAGAGAGGAATTTTGAAAAGATTTAATAAAATAAAAAAATAAAAACAAAAACCACTTTGATTACAATCCCACTACATCCACTAACTCACAACCACCTCAAAATTTTAGCTTTACCAAAACTCTATCAGACAACCGAGCAAAAATAACATCTACGCTCGTGCAGGGATTCGAACACAGGACCTCCAACACTCTAGCTCACTTACCACTCGAACCAACAGGTTCATTCTGATATGAATTAACAGACAATTTTATATAAGCCCACTCAACAAAAGTAAGGCTTGGATCTAAAATAACAAAGTTTTGCCAAAAGTGAGAATTGAATCCAAGACCTCACACACACCCCCAAGACACTTAACCACTGAAGCAGATACACATTTGTGTCAGAATTTACAGAAACATAAATAAATTATTCAATGCGTTACAACTCTACCCCCTAAAGGAAATTTCAGCTTCAAAATTTACCTGATCAGAACAGATGAGGATATTGCTGATGCATCAAGTCCTCAGGTTCTCACGTGGCTTCCTCAGTGCCATGATTCTGCCACAGAACCTTCACTAATGGTATAGACTTCCTCCTCAAAACCTTAATATCTCGATCCAAAATTTGAACCGGATCCTCCTCAAAAGTCAAATCCAGTCTAACCTTGATCTCCTCAACAGAGACAACGTGAGATGGATCAGACCGATACCGCCTCAACATCAAGATGTGAAACACATCGTGGATACGATCCAACTCTGAAGGTAGCTCCAATTGATAAGTGACCGATCCCACACGATTCAGAATCCGATACGGCCCAATGAACTTAGGGCTCAACTTGCCCTTACAATCGAACCTCAGAACTTTTTTCCACGGAGAAACCTTAAGAAAAACAAAGTCACCCATAGAGTACTCGATATCCCTCCTTTTCAGATTCGCATAGGACTTTTGTCTATCAAAAGTCGCCTTCAGACGATCCGAATCAGTCTAACCTTATCTTCAGTCTCAGAAACCAACTCAGGACCCAAAATCCGTCGCTCACCCAACTCAGTCCAACATAGTGGAGTATGACACTTACAACCATCTAAAGCCTCGTAAGGTGCCATCTGGATGCTAGACTAGAAACTGTTATTGTAGGTGAACTTCAGCTAGCGGCAGAAAATCCTCCCAACTACCTCGGAAATCAATCACACAACTTCGAAGCATATCCTTCAGTATCTGAATTACCCTCTCAGATTGACCATCAGTTTGAGGATGGAACGCAGTGCTGAAGTCCAATCTCGAACCTAGAGCCTCATGTAATTTCTTTCAGAACCGAGAAGTGAAGCGAGGATCCCTATAAAAAATTATCAAAACAGGAACCCCATGCAGCCTTATAATCTCAGAGATATAGAGCTTCGCTAACTTCTGCAGAGATTATTCGTCCAAACTGAAATAAAATGAGCGGACTTGGTTAATCGATCCACGATAACCCAAATAGAATTCTTCTTAGTGGGTGTCAAGGGTAACCCACTAACAAAGTCCATTGTCACTCGTTCCCATTTCCATAAGGGAATCTTAACAGGTTGTAGCAACCCAAAGGCAACTAGTGCTCAGCCTTAACTTGCTGGCACGTCAGACAACGAGCAACAAAATCTGTAATCTCATGTTTCAAACCTGGCCACCAGTACAGTTCACGGAGATACTGATACATCTTATTACCACTGGGATGCATAGCACAAGGGCTACTATGTGCCTCTCTCAGAATCGACTGTTTCATATCAAAATCATTCGGTATACAAACTCGACCTTGAAAGCACAAAACCCTATATTTATTCATCCTAAAATCAGAAGTACTGCCACTCTCAATCTAACAGAATTGCAAACCCAAAGACTCATCCCCTAACTGCTTATCCCGAATCTGATCAATCCAAGTCGGCTTAACTTGCAACTCGGCTAACATACTTCCATAATCGAACAGGGTAAGACGAGCGAATTTTACCCTTAAATCATTCATTGCTCTACAAATGAGAGCATCAGCCATCACATTGGCCTTACTAGGATGATACTCTATCGAGTTGATGATACACCTCTCACCATACAGATAATGCCTCCAGATCTTTAACGCAAAAACCATAACAGCTAGCTCGAGATCATGCATCAGATAATTCCCCTCGTGTGACTTAAGTTGACGGGACGCATAAGCCACAACCTTACCATCTTGCATCAGTACACATCCCAAACCGACGTGTGACGCATCACTGTACACCATAAACTCTTTACCAGATTTAGGCTGTATCAGAATAGGAGCCTGAGTTAGAACAGACTTGAGCTTCTCGAAGCTCGCTTGTTGCACATCAGTCCAGATAAAAGGAACACCCTTGCGCAGAAGCATAGTCAAGGGAGCTGCAATCAGAGAGAACCTATCGACAAACCACCGATAATATCCCGCAAGACCCAAAAAATTGTAAATCTCTGATACATTCTTAGGCTGTTTCCAATCAAGCACAGCCTCAATCTTTCTAGGATCAACTTGGATCCCCTCAGCAGAAACCACGTGACCCAGAAAGGTTACCTCAGCAACCAGAACTCACACTTGCTCAACTTAGCGTAAAGTTGTTTCTCTCAGAGTAACTGTACTTTAAGATGCTCATCATGCTCATCCTCGATCTTAGAGTAAACCAAAATATCGTTGATGAAAACCACAACGAACTGGTCAAGATATCGCTAAAAAACCCGATTCATCAGATCCATGAATACAGCCGAAGCATTTTTCAAACCAAAGGGCATAACTAGGAACTCGTAGTGCCCATAACGAGTCCTAAATGCAGTCTTATGAACATTAAATTCTTTAACTCTAAGTTGATGATACCTAGAACGGAGATCTATTTTCGAGAATGCTGAAGCCCCTCGGAACTAATCAAAAAAATCGTCGATCCTCGGAAGTGGATACTTATTCTTCACAGTCAGTTTATTTAACTGCCGGTAGTCGATACACATCCTCATGGTACCATCCTTTTTCTTTACAAATAGAATCAGTACCCCACGGAGACACACTAGACGGATGAAACCACGATCCAGAAGCTCTTGAAGTTGAGCCTTAAGCTCTGTAAGCACCTTCGATGCCATACGGTATGAAGCGATGGACACTAGAGCTGTACCCGATAAAAGCTCAATACCGAACTCAACTTCCCGATTCGGAGGTAAACCTGGTAACTCTTCAGGAAAGACATCTAGAAATTCCCTCACTATTCTGAGATCCCTGACAGAAGAGTCCCCAGAAACTGAAACACTGACGAAAGCCATATACGCCTTATACCTTTTTCGAACCAATTTCTTAGCCACAAGAGCGGAGATCACATTAGACAGATAATCTCGATGCTCACTGATCACCACAACCTCCCTATCATCCTCGATCCTTAGAATAACCCTCTTAGTCGTGCAATCCAAACTAACCCGGTGCTCGACTAACCAATCCATACCTAGAATTAAGTCGAACTCTCCAAACGGTAGCTCCATCAGATTTCCCAGAAACACAGTCCCTTGTACTTCCAACATTACATTCCTATAAAGTCTACTTACTCGAACATACTGCCCCAACGGACTCAGTACGGTAATCTCACTAGAAGTGCACTTCACAGAAATCCCTAAGTTTTCGGAAACAGTACAAGCTACATAGGAATGTGTAGAACCTACGTCTATCAGAGCAATCTAAGGAATGTCAAAGATAAAAAATGTACCCGTGATAACATCAAGAGCGTCTCTATCCTCTCGGTGTCGTCGGCATATGACCCAAATTCGGTGAAATCGAATGTGGTTGGGAATTCGGTGAAAATAAAATTTATTTTTATTTTATTATGGGAGTCCATAATATGATAGAAAATAAAATTTATAAGAAAATTTTATTTTATTATGAAGGTCATAAAATGCAAAATAATAATGATAAGATTAAATGCTATGGAATTTTGGTCCTTATATGGTTTAGACCATTAAAGAAAGTAAGATATTTTTTGACTCATCGAAATTTAGAAAAGGGCAAGGACTAAATTGGAAAGTGAAATAATTTAATTAATTAAAAGATGATAAAAATAAATATCATCTTATTTTATCATCCTCTTCACCAAAAATACATGGAAACCCTAGGAGAGAAAAGAACTTTTGCCAAATTGGGTAAGTTTCCTTGGCGTTTTATAACACCCCAAAGGATGCGTTTAAATTTGGTTTGTCACACCAATCATACATCGAATTATTTTCATATGGTTAAACTAAAATAGTGCTACAAAAACTTTTTTAGTTTAATGGTAGGATTTGAAATTTGTACCATTAAAGAATAATACTTGTTTGATATTTTCAAAATAAAAATGTCAAAATCTTAAGATGGTTTAAAAGAATTTGAAAGAATTTTAAATAATTAAAAAGAAATTTTGTTATAAAACCAATGTTCTTAAGAAAACTTAACATATTTAAGATAAAACCATATTAAAAGTTTAGAAATAAAATTTAAACCATCCACACAATAAAATCCATAAAAACATATAAGAGGCCTTAAATAATTTAAGATAATAATCTAAATAAAGTCATAGTTTAATAAAAACCCAAGTTTGTAGTATGGCCTCCACCAAGTCATCTCGGCCCAAGTCCACGTCAATTTCCATTACCGAAATGGTTAATAAAATTGGGTGAGTTACAAAGAACTCGAGTGTGCAACTCACTTACCACCATTTTTAGGCGGATCGTCAAGATATCATTTGGGCTTGAGCCCATTATGAATTTCAACCATACATTGTAAAGTAACATAATTTAAAGAAAAGAATGCATGAAATATGAATTTCCCAAACCAACCTAGTATCCATCCGCTAACACCCCGTACCAACCAACACACTGTGGGGATCAAGTCAACCCACCCCGCCAAACACACCAATCATGGGCTTAAAGCCCTTAAATAATTTTGTAGTGCACTACCGAACTAGATTGTGACATTGTCACCAGAACTAGAGGCATTTAGCGAATTTGTGTGAGCCACCGAACTAGAGGCAAGAGCAATGAGCCATATTGTGGCAGAGCCACTTAGAACTAGAGGCAATAAGCCATATTTGTGGCAACTGGCCATTCTTCTCTTCATATAACCCACCCCATGCAATCATGCGTATATAACAAATATAATCATATAATGATTTTTATTAATCCATATCATCGGTGGGCTTATCAATTAACCCTTCATTAGGCTCATATAAACAATTTATCAACTAGCCCATTTAGTAGTTTAGTGACTTTGGCCCATTTTAGCCCAATTTTATCGAAGCAGTATTTTGGCCCATTTAATCGAACTAGAGTAATATCGGCCCATTTTATCGAACTAGAGTATTATCGGCCCATTTTATCGAACTAGAGTATTATCGCCCATTTTATCGAACTAGAGTATTATCGCCCATTTTATCGAACTAGAGTATTATCGGCCCATTTTATCGAACTAGAGTATTATCGGCCCATTTTATCGAACTAGAGTATTATCGCCCATTTTATCGAACTAGAGTATTATCGTCTTTTATTTTCTCGATTTTAACTTAGTTTTCATGCATTTACTCAAAAATATGAGTTACTACGTATTTTTCCGTTTTTCTATTTTACGAATTTATCACAGAACTTACAACATGATGTCCAACGAAAATGAGTGTGAAGTTACACACTGGTTATGGAGAGAACTAAACTTTCCGCTCTTCAACACCTATACGTATTGTGTTAATTAAAACACTATAATCTATAATAAAACCGATCTAAATATAGCGATCTAGAAATTTACCTCGGATTTTCGTAAGACTTCTACTTGCGATTTCTCTCCGATTGATGGTTCGCTAACGAATTGAATCACGAACAAATAATGGTTCAGGAGTACGAACGACTTGAGCAGTTGATTTTCCTCGGTTGAGCGTCCACAACCCGGTGGAAAATCCCGATTCCCGAAATAGTCCTTTGCTTGCACTTAGGGGAATAACGGAACCTCCCTTCTTCCGAAGGCTAAACACCGCCCTTTTCTTCCCTATTTTGAATGTCTTCAAAGACAAAGGAAGGTTAATCCAATGATATCAAAATAATCCTAAGGTTTTAAAGATATGATTTCCTTACCACAAAATTGATTCCAACGTTTTGTCACCCACGACTTCTTGATTCCAAACTTAGTTATCGCGACTAAAGTATAACAAAATAAGCGTTAAAAGAAGGAGCGTTTATTTTGATCTAATAAAGCCTTCAAACCATCATCAATATTCGGCCATAACCACTATTAACTAATCGAAGCGAAAAGGATTCTTACCTATTTCCACGTCGAAAAGATAGGATTTGAGAATAATATGGATCTAAGAAGAATTCGGCTATGAAGAATCAAAGAAAAGAGAAAATACAATCGGTTATAGGCACTTTAACATTCGGCCATGAAAGTGTAGGTGGAGAGAATTTCGATTGAAAGAAATCAAATAGGAGAGAGATGGTGATGATGTTTCGGTTTCCAAATAGAATGGAAAAGAAAAGAAAGAAAAGATAAGTTTTGAGAGCAATGTATAATCGGCAATGGGGAGAAGAAAAGAAAAGAATGGTCTCTTTAGGTATTGGTAAAATCGGCACAAAGAGAAAGGCACAAAATTGACACCAAAGTGTAAAACAAAATGACCAATTTGACAAAAGAAACTAGGCTTACCAAGTGCACAATTTCGGCCAAGGAAAAGAGAGTTTGAGAGAATTTTCAAAACTTGCACAAACTAAACAAAATGACCAAAACCAAAGACTAAAATTCCTAGCCAAACTATCACCAAAATTCGGCTCCCCTAGCCATAATGCCGTCCATATGCTTGGTCTTTAGGCCAAGATATTGTTTCCTTAAACAACTCCTTGATTCATGCCTCATATCCTCACATTTTCCTTATTCTTTTGATACCCTTCCTTAAGTTCAAATTTTCCTTATTCCTTTGATATACTAACCAAAAATAACAAGTCAACACCTTCCATATATGCTCTTGGCCGACACTTGCTATACATGGGCGGAAAAATCAAAAATAAAATTCACCTAGATGCTATTTAGGGATTGAACCTTCACCCCCATGTACTAGCTCATGCGCCAACACCACTTGTCCAACTACTCATCTTATGCTACACATTGACACTTAAATTAATTTATGTGTCAATGCCACTAATCTATTTCCATAAATTCTCAAAATTAATATTATTCCATCTTAATAAAATTTCTAATTCTTCTTGAGGACTATACTAACCACGAAAATTAATAAGAAAAATTTACTTCATAATCTAAACACCAAAATACGAAATAAATCGATACTCGGATTTTTCCTAAAACCCAATTCCCAATCGGCCCAATCCTACTAGGCCCAATTTTGGGATGTTACACGTTTTTAGTAATTTTGATATTTTTGAAACCGGGATAGCTTAATCTATCTATTTGGGGGATCAATTTGAGAAGTTATCAAAGTATGGAAATTAGGTCATGGATGAATATGTTGAAAATTAGAAATTTATTGTAGAAAATGAAAAGTTATTCATAGATAAACAACTTTTACAAAGTAATTTTTGATGAAAACTTGATTTAGGGACTAAAATGAAAAAGTGGTAAAACCCATGGAAAATTCTAAAATTTGTGAAATGTATGCGCTGTAAATGTAGTGTATAAATTTCGACTAGGCTTGGAAAGAGGGTTAAATTTCATGAATTTCATTTTCCGAGCTTAGGGACGAAATCGAATTTTTTGAAAAAGATAAGGGCAAAATGGTAATTTTTCCTAGGATGTAAATTGAGTCCACATGAATGTGAAATGTGATAAAATGACGTTAAATTTACTCGTATAGATCTGGACAGACCAAATTCAGAGTTAGAATAAGGAAAAGAGGAAAATGTCGGATTAGTAGATTTATGTACACGAACATTTGTTGAGGTAAGTTCGTGTAACTAAATTGTATATGTTTTTATGCTTGAATTAAATGTTGTGTTTGTGAATTGTACAAATTCCATAAATATGTGAATTTATCACATAATCGTTAAATCCCGATAAATGATAAAAATGTTAATTTTAAGCTTGAGTTGAATGTGAACATTTGAATTGCATAAATGCATAAATATATGAGATTGACCACATGCTTGATAATGCTTGAAAGATGCTAAATTCCATTTGAGTAAATGGAAAATTCGATGGATTTATGCTTTCCCAAAATGAATGAGGTCCTGCATTTGTTGCGGACGGGATTTAGCTCGAACGAGTAATCCTATTGATCTCATGATAGAAATGATTTAGCCCGGACGGGTAATCCTGATATAAGTCCTCTCGAGCATATGTTATGGATTTGATTTAGCCCAGACGAGTAATCCAAATTAAGCTCCTTAGAGTATATATCATAAAAAGGATTTAGCCTGAACTGGTAACCTTGTTGTATATATGTGTAACGCCCCGAATTTGGGCCTAGTAGAATTGGGCCCAATGGGCCTTGAGAGTAGTAGCGTTTAAAATGTTTTTTTTCTGAGATCAAGAGATCGGCTCTTATACGGGTTAGACCTAATAGGTGTGTGATTTCGGAAGGATATGGGGCTTCTATGAAGTCTCGGGTTCAAGTTAGGCCATAGGAAAAATCTTGGGTTTTGGCCTTTAGTGGATGGGGTGGTTGGTGATGGGGCTTAAGTATAATTATGTGTGTTTTACTAACACAAGTAAGCAAGGTGGCCTAGTGGAGTTGGCGTCACTTGTGTAGCAAGGAAAGTGGGGTTTGAATCCCACAGGTAGCACATGGGGAGTTTTATTTTTATGCTCAGGAAAGGAGGAAGCTGAATAGAGTTCAAACTCTGCAGGAGAGAGAGAGAACTTGGTCAAGCATTTCAAATGGGTGATGGAGAGTGGATCGTGGAGCAAATCAATGAGAGAATCATGGGAGTGGGAGAGTGGAAGAGTTTGGCCGAAAATGGGAAGTGTTGGGGGGAATTTCGGTCAAAAGAAGAAAATAAAGAGAAATTCGGCTAGGGGTGTTTTTAGCAAGGAATTTTGGCACTTTGGTGTAGGGAGCATAAACCGAAACCTTTTTGGATTGTGTGTGCCGAATTTGTGTAGTAGCTTTTGGGGTCTTTTTTCTCCTCTCATTTTTGCTTGGAAAGTTCTTTATTTTGTAGCTTTTCTTTCTCATTCTTTTTGGCATTTCTTGACCTTTCGTGACCTTTTCCTCTCAACTCCATTTTCTAAGTGTTTACCTTCTTTAGCCAAAATCCTAGTCTCTATTATTCTCTTTTTCCCATTTGTTGGCCGAACCTTTTCTTTCTTCTCCTCTCATCTCCTTTGGTTGGCTTTTCTTCGTAGCCGAACCCCCCTCCTGTGCATTATTCTCTCACTCCATCCTACTTCTACCTTGATTCTTTGAGCCGAATGCTTGATAACTGAAAGTTTGGTGTTCTTTGTCTACCGAATCCTCACTTCCTAATCGATTCTTCTGTGAATAAAAGGTATTGTGTTCTTCTTCCACTGTCTTTCGTTCTTTCTTCTCTTGTTTTTGTTTAAGCTGAACCTGAGTACTCTTCTTCATTTAGAATCTCAGTCGTTCTTTCTTTTGGGGTGGAAGCTGAAAACCTTGTTGAGCAACTGCCGATCTTGTGGTATTTTGGCAATCGAGAGTTCTTCATGGAGGCAGACAATAACCGATCAGAGGGGGGATCACGAATGGTGCCTTTTGGGAGTAGACTCTTAGCCTCTGCTCCCAAGTTTAAGCGGCGTAGGGTGTCAGCAGTTCGGGACTTTTCACCGGGTTGTGGAAGGGCATCGGTGTCTGAGTTAGCTAGGCAAATCGTAGTTAGTGAAGGCAAGTGATAGTAAACTCACCATTAGGTTTGGATTAAAGATCTTCTTATTTTGTTGTTAATAGAATTAACGGTGCGTTATGCTTGGTATAGGTGGTGATGGCCATGATTTTATAGTCCTTTAAGTGATCAGGTGTGTAATCTCACACCCACTCGATAATTGCATGTGGTGTTCTGTTAAACGGCCAAAAGTTGAAAAGCCGAAAAGCCGACAATTGTGATCACTCGAGCGTACGAGGGCTCGTAATGGTAAATCGAGACACAAATCATGGCGTTGAGTCGTGGAGAGTGTCACGAACACTCTTGCGATGCTGAGACCGTAACGGGCCTAACCGAGCAGAAGTGGGCCAAATGGGCCCAACAGGCTAACCGACCCACTTGGGCAAAACTGTTGGAAAACTGGCTTATGATAGGCTTGAATGTGAAATTGCAAATCTGTAATCGAAATCATGTGCTTTGGGCCACACGAGCATGTGGGCCCGTTTGGGCCTAAAATAGCTTTAGGGCCCAATAAGTCCGTAAAGACCCAAGAAGGGTCCCGAGTCGCTCGAGGCGACAGTAGGCCTTTGGAGAGGCCATTACAGAGAAAATTACTAAAATACCCTTGGAGGGTAAATTACCAAAATACCCCTGGGCTACGAAATTACTCAAATACCCTCGATGGGTTGAATGACCGTTTTACCCTCAGTGTTGTTAAGTAACGATTGTGTGTTTACCTTACACTTGTATATGTTGCTATGTATATTGCATGTTATCATGTTGCATGGGGCGGGTTAACGAATGAAGAGCAGTGTAGCCTGGTGGCATAGCCACAATATATTTATATATATATTTGTGACTCTGGTGGCTCAGCCACAAATATTGTGATTAGTAGCTTGTCTGCAATTTTGGTGTGATTGGCGGGGTGGGTTGACTTGATCCCCACAGGTGTGATTGGCTGGTACGGGGGTGTGTTGGTTGGATTGGGTTGGGCTGCATTATTTCATCTGCACTATTTCATTTGCACTACTTCATTTGCACTACCATGATTATAGGGATTAGGCCCAGATTGATGTCTCCTGAGCACGAGCCCAGTTAATGTCATTTAGGGTATTTCACACTAAGTTCTCGTAACTCACCCCTTTTCTTTAACCTCACAGGTAATCCCCGCAATAGAGGATTGGAGTCGTGGAGGACTCAGTGGTGGCCATACAACGAAGATTTCTCTCAAACTTTAGTAAATTCAGTTTTTACTTTACCTTTAAGATTATTTATTTTGGGGTGATGTTTTGTAATAAGGCCATTAGTATATTTTTTCTTTTACCTTTTAATTATAACTGTTAAACTTATAAAAATGGGGTTTTCTTAAATAGTAACAATCATTTTCTAATATATCACGTTACCGTAAATATTAAAAATCGGTTTTCATAACAAAGGCAGTTTTCAAGTTAATTACAACTTTTCTAAAAAGGACACTGAGTAAATCGGGTTTTTATAAACAACCAACGCAACTCGGAGTTTTCAAAAGAGATGCAAACATTTCCAACGAGCACTTAGTTTTCAACAACCCTTAAATGTAACACCCCAAACTCGGCCGGCGTCGGCGTCTGAGTTAGCTAGGCAAATCGTAGTTAGAGAAGGCAAGTGATAGTAAACTCACCATTAGGTTTGGATTAAATATCTTCTTATTTTGTTGTTAATAGAATTAACGGTGCGTTATGCTTGGTATAAGTCGTGATGGCCGTGATTGTATAGTCCTTTACGTGATCAGGTGTGTAATCTCACATCCACTCGGATAATTGCATGTGGTGTTCTGTTAAATGGCCAAAAGTCGAAAAGCCGGAAAGCCGGCAATTGTGATCACTCGAGCGTGCGAGCACTCGTAGTGGTAAATCGAGACACGAATCGCGATGTTGAGTCGTGGAGAGTGTCACGAACACTATCGCGATGCTGAGACCGTAACGGGCCTAACCGGGTCGAAGCGGGCCAAATGGGCCCAACGGGCTAACGGGCCCAACGGGCTAACCGGCCCACTTGGGCAAAACTATTGGAAAACTGGCTTATGATAGGCCTGAATGTGAAATTGCAAATATGTAATCGAAATCATGTGCTTTGGGCCACACGAGCGTGTGCGCTCGTTTGGGCCTAAAATGGCTTTAGGGCCCAATAAGTCCGTAAAGACCCAAGAAGGGTCCCAAGTCGCTCGAGGCGACAGTAGGCCTTCGGAGAGGCCATTACAGAGAAAATTACTAAAATACCCTTGGAGGGTAAATTACCAAAATGCCCCTGGGCTACGAAATTACTCAAATACCCTCGATGGGTTGAATGACCGTTTTACCCTCAGTGTTGTTAAGTAACGATTGTATGTTTACCTTACGCTTGTATATGTTGCTATGTATATTGCATGTTATCATGTTGCATGGGGCGGGTTAACGAATGAAGAGATGTAGCTTTGGTGGCATAGCCACAATATATTTATATATATAATTATTACTCTGGTGGCTCACCACAAATATTGTGATTAGCGACATGCCGCAATTTTGGTGTGATTGGCGGGGTGGGTTGACTTGATCCCCACAGGTGTGATTGGTTGATGTGCGGGGTGTGTTGGTTGGATTGGGTTCAATGCACTATTTCATCTGCACTATTTCATTTGCACTACTTCATTTGCACTACCATGATTATAGGGCTTAGGCCCAAATTGATGTCTCCCGGGCACGGGCCCAATTAATGTCATTTAGGGGATTGCACACCGAGTTCTTGTAACTCACCCCTTTTCTTTAACCTCGTAGGTAATCCCCGACAATAGAGGATTTGGAGCCGTGGAGGACTCAGTGGTGGCCATACAACGGAGATTTCTCTCAAACTTTAGTAAATTCAGTTTTTACTTTACCTTTAAGATTATTTATTTTGGGGTGATGTTTTGTAATAAGGCCATTAGTATATTTTTTTTCTTTTAACCTTTCAATTATAACTGTTAAACTTATAAAAATGGTGTTTTCTTAAAACAGTAATAATCGTTTTCTAAAATATCACGTTACCGTAAATATTCAAAATCCATTTTCATAACAAAGGCAGTTTTCAAGATAATTACAACTTTTCTAAAAAGGACACTGAGTAAATCGAGTTTTTATAAACAACCAACGCAACTCGGAGTTTTCAAAAGAGATGCAAACATTTCCAACGAACGCTTAGTTTTAAACAACCCTTCTATATGACATGCTAGATCCGACCATAATGTCTATGCCGGGTTTGGGGTGTTACATTTAATGGTATCAGAGCCAGGTTACAAAACTCGGCTGTGGAATGAGTTAGAAATGTTTTTTCAAATTTGGGTTGAAATATGGTTTAGAAAATATATGTCTTTTTGGAAGTATGGCATCACGAGTCTCCGGCACTAAATCCGTAAGTTTCCTGACATTTTACTCTGTTATATGCTGTAATGACTGTATTTTTTGTATTTATTTTGTGTGGGTTTGGTTTGAATGTGATGTTTGAATATAGAAATTGTGTGCATGTGTGGTAGAAATCTGTTTGCTTCTGTGTTAGATATTTGGTTGTGTGAAGAGCTTCCAAGATTAAGATAGAAAGTGAATTAGTGTTATTAGAATCAGAGTGCTTGTGACCGGGCGTAGTGTGCTAGGATAGGATGTGCGGCTGTTCCCATAGTCAGAAATTTAGGGGACGAAATTTCTTTAAGGGGGTAGATTTGTAACGCCCCGAATTTGGGCCTAGTAGAATTGGGCCCAATGGGCCTTGAGAGTAGTAGCGTTTAAAATGTTTTTTTCTAATATCAAGAGATCGGCTCTTATACAGGTTAGACCTAGTAGGTGTGTGATTTCGGAAGGATATGAGGCTTCTATGAAGTCTCGGGTTCAAGTTAGGCCATAGGAAAAATCTTGGGTTTTGGCCTTTAGTGGATGGGGTGGTTGGTGATGGGGCTTAAGTATAATTATGTGTGTTTTGCTAACACAAGTAAGCAAGGTGGCCTACTGGAGTTGGCGTCACTTGTGTAGCAAGGAAAGTGGGGTTCGAATCCCACAGGTAGCACATGGGGAGTTTTATTTTTATGCTCAGGAAAGGAGGAAGCTGAGTGGAGTTCAAACTCTGCAGGGGAGAGAGAGGACTTGGTCAAGCATTTCAAATGGGTGATGGAGAGTGGATTGTGGAGCAAATCAATGAGAGAATCGTGGGAGTGGGAGAGTGGAAGAGTTTGGCCGAAAATGGGAAGTGTTGGGGGAATTTCGGTCAAAAGAAGAAAAGGAGGAGAAATTCAGCTAGGGGTGTTTTTAGCAAGGAATTTCGGCACTTTGGTGTAGGGAGCATAAACCGAAACCTTTTTGGAGTGTGTGTGCCGAATTTGTGTAGTAGCTTTTGGGATCCTTTTTCTCCTCTCATTTTTGCTTGGAAAGTTCTTCATTTTGTAGCTTTTCTTTCTCATTCTTTTTGGCATTTCTTGACCTTTCGTGACCTTTTCCTCTCAACTCCATTTTCTAAGTGTTTACCTTCTTTAGCCAAAATCCCAGTCTCTATTATTCTCTTTTTCCCATTTGTTGGCAGAACCTTTTCTTTCTTCTCCTCTCATCTCCTTTGGTTGGCTTTTCTTCGTAGCCGAACCCCCCTCTTGTGCATTATTCTCTCATTCCATCCTACTTCTACCTTGATTCTTTGAGCCGAATGCTTGATAATTGAAAGTTTGGTGTTCTTTGTCTACCGAATCCTCACTTCCTAATCGATTCTTCTGTGAATAAAAGGTATTGTGTTCTTCTTCCACTGTCTTTCGTTCTTTATTCTCTTGTTTTTGTTTAAGCCGAACCTGAGTACTCTTCTTCATTTAGAATCTCGGTCGTTCTTTCTTTTGGGGTGGAAGCTGAAAACCTTGTTGAGCAACTGCCGATCTTGTGGTATTTTGGCAATCGAGAGTTCTTCATGGAGGCAGGCAATAACCGATCTGAGGGGGATCAGGAATGGTGCCTTTTGGGAGTGGACTCATAACCCCTGCTCCCAAGTTTAAGCGGCATAGTGTGCCAGCGGTTTGGGACTTTCCACCAGGTTGTGGAAGGGCGTCGGCGTCTGAGTTAGCTAGGCAAATCGTAGTTAGTGAAGGCAAGTGATAGTAAACTCACCATTAGGTTTGGATTAAAGATCTTCTTATTTTGTTGTTAATATAATTAACGGTGCGTTATGCTTGGTATAGGTTGCGATGGCCATGATTGTATAGTCCTTTACGTGATCAGGTGTGTAATCTCACACCCACTCCGATAATTGCATGTGGTGTTCTGTTAAACGGCCAAAAGCCGAAAAGCTGAAAAACCGGAAATTATGATCACTCGAGCGTGTGAGCACTCATAGTGGTAAATCGAGA
The DNA here is from genome assembly GCA_025698515.1 of Gossypium sturtianum. Lineage (NCBI taxonomy): Eukaryota > Viridiplantae > Streptophyta > Magnoliopsida > Malvales > Malvaceae > Gossypium > Gossypium sturtianum. Next base: position 118,457,346 of record CM046943.1, on the reverse strand, counting down.
CACAAATCGTGGCGTTGAGTCGTGGAGAGTGTCACGAACACTCTCGCGATGCTGAGACCGTAACGGGCCTAACCGGACCGAAATAGGCTAAATGGGCCCAACGGGCTAACCGGCCCACTTGGGCAAAACTGTTGGAAAACTGGCTTATGATAGGCCTGAATGTGAAATTACAAATATGTAATTGAAATCATGTGCTTTGGGCCACACGAGCGTGTGGGCCTGTTTGGGCCTAAAATGGCTTTAGGGCCCAATAAGTCCGTAAAGACCCAAGAAGGGTCCCGAGTCGCTCGAGGTGACAGTAGGCCTTTGGAGAGGCCATTACAGAGAAAATTACTAAAATATCTTTGGAGGGTAAATTACCAAAATGCCCCTGGGCTGTAAAATTACTCAAATACCCTCGATGGGTTGAATGACCGTTTTACCCTCAGTGTTGTTAATTAACGATTGTATGTTTACCTTACACTTGTATATGTTGCTATGTATATTGCATGTTATCATGTTGCATGGGGCGGGTTAACGAATGAAGAAGCGATGTACTTTGGTGGCATAGCCACAATATATTTATATATATAATTATGACTCTGGTGGCTCAGCCACAAATATTGTGACTAGCAGCTTGTCTGCAATTTTGGTGTGATTGGCGGGGTGGGTTGACTTGATCCCTACAGGTGTGATTGGCTGGTACGGGGGTGTGTTGGTTGGATTGGGTTGGGCTGCACTATTTCATCTGCACTATTTCATATGCACTACTTCATTTGCACTACCATGATTATAGGGCTTAGGCCCAGATTGATGTCTCCTGGGCACGGGCCCAGTTAATTTCATTTAATGGATTGCACACTGAGTTCTTGTAACTCACCCCTTTTCTTTAACCTCGTAGGTAATCCCCGGCAATAGAGGATTTGGAGCCGTGGAGGACTCAGTGGTGGCCATACAACGGAGATTTCTTTCAAACTTTAGTAAATTCAGTTTTTACTTTACCTTTAAGATTATTTATTTTGGGGTGATGTTTTGTAATAAGGCCATTAGTATATTTTTTTCTTTTAACCTTTCAATTATAACTGTTAAACTTATAAAAACGGGGTTTTCTTAAAACAGTAACAATCGTTTTCTAAAATATCACGTTACCGTAAATATTCAAAATCGCCATAACAGCGCGTTTTCAAGTTAATTACAACTTTTCTAAAAAGGACACTGAGTAAATCGGGTTTTTATAAACAACCAACGCAACTCAGAGTTTTCAAAAGAGATGCAAACATTTCCAACGAACGCTTAGTTTTAAACAACCCTTCTATGTGACATGCTAGATCCGGCCATAACGTCTAGGCCGGGTTTGGGATGTTACAATATGTGTGGCTCGAGTGTGTACTCTCTGAAGCAGTACCTTATAGGTATCACAGGACATGAATTGACGGATTCTGATTTGTGTACCTTGGGTGTACTACATGTGTATCCATCGATGTCCGAAGAAATTCAACGGGTAAAAATCTTGACATGAAGGGACATGAATAAGAATGAGTTATTACACGTAGTTGTCTGAAATCCATGAAAATGATGATACATGACAATTGACATCTGAAAACATGAGATGATAATATTTGTACATGGGATTCTTTTGATGAGTATGTTCATCCTTGGTTATAGACTTGTACACTTTGAGTGTACTACTACTCGTGTGGCATTGATATTTCGAGTAAAATGTGTAAAGTTTTGATATGAAATATACTGAACTCGAGATGTGTTAAATGAAAATAGACTTGAGATATAGCAATGTGAATTATACATGGTGTGGAAAGCATATGTGCATGGAAACTTGATTGTCATTGGGCCCATACATGTTTTTGATGTTATTATGGATTATATGACTAACAAGGGCAATGAGGATGTGTGTGTAGGGCTTGAGGTCAAATTGATTGAATATGCCTTACATAGTTACCTCAAAATAGAATGAATGGTAAGTTAAGGACCATGTTATACGAACTTACTAAGCATTTTATGCTTACTTAGTTTTATTTCCCTGTTTTAGAGTAAATCGGAAGCTCATTGGATTGGAAGCTTGGCGGAGATCACTCACACTATCCATCGGCCCATGTCGGTACAATATGGTAAATCAATTATGGTTGTAATGGCATGTATAGGATATGTTGGCCATATTGGCATGTAAATGTAAATGATGTTTGCAATCTAGCCATTGGAATGGATAGTAATGGTTTGTTTTAATATACTTGTAATGTCAAACTATTGTAGCTACATATATATTAAGTAGTTGATCAAACTATGTCTAACTTGAGGACTTAACTAAGGTAAGATTACAGACATGTAACAGCCCAATTTCAGGAAATCAGAACAGTGGTCTCGGGATCACAAATCCTTGCCGAAAAATAAAATTTATTTTTATTTCATTATATGATCCATATTATACTAGAAATGTCGTGTAAAAATTTTGAGAAGAAAATTTTACCGATTATATGCTTAATTACGAGAAGGACTAAATTGCATAAAATTCGAAAGTTGGATTCTAGTAGCTAGAAGGATCAAATAGCTATGGAATTCAAAACTAAAGGTCCTTATATGGTAATTAGACCATTAATAAAAAGTATGTAGATATTTTGGGATGATTCATCCATGGAAAATGAGAAAAAGGCTAGGGACTAAATTGGATAGTGAAAATATTAATTAATTAAAAAGATGAAAAGAAAAGAAAAATCATATTTTCCCATCTTCTTCCCCAAAATAAACATGGAAACCCTAGGAGAGAGAGAAGAGACTTTCATGGTCAAATTGGGTAAGTTTCCTTGTTCCGTTTTTAGTAATTTTGATATTTTTGGAATCGGGATAGCTTAATCTCTCTATTTAGGGGGATTAATTTGAAAATTTATCAAAGTATGAAAATGGGTCATGGATGTATATGCTGGAAATTAGAAATTTATGGTAGAAAATGAAAAATTATTGATAGATAAACAACTTTTACAAAGTGATTTTTGATGAAAACATGATTTAGGGACTAAAATGTAAAGTTGTGAAATTTGATGAAAAATTCTGAATTTTTATGAATACATGTGCTGTAAATTTTATGATGGAATTTTGGTTAGGCATGGAATAGGGAGTAATTTGCACAAGTTTCATTTTCCGACCCTAGGGACAAAAATGGAATTTATGTAAAAGTTAGGGGCAAAATGGTAATTTTGCCTAGAATGTAAATTGAGTCCAAATAAATATGAAATATGTGAAATTGATGTAAAATTTACTCATATAGATCAGGATAGACCAAATTCGGAGTTAGAACGAGGAAAAAGAGGAAAATGTCGGATTAGTAGATGTTTGTACATGAACATTTGTCAAGGTAGGTTCGTGTAACTAAATTATGTTTCTTTATATGTTTGTTTTGATTGTGATAATGTAAATTGTATAAATATCATATATATATATATATATAAAAGGATTACATATCCGATCAAGCCCGATAAATAAAAATGTTCTAATTAATTGATAATGCCCGATAGATGTTAAAAGGGTAAACGATGGAAATGTTGCTTTCATGCTCGGAATGGATGTGGAATATTATCATATGAATTATGTGGTGTTAAAGATGTATGAAATGATCACATACTCGACAATTACCTGATAAATGTTAAACCCCGTTTTAATAAATGGAAGTCGATGGATAAATGTGATTTCCCTGATAAAACTGCATGTGTTGCAGAATGGATTTAGCCCGGACGGGTAATCTGAAATGAGCCTCTCGAGTATATGTTTCAATTAGGATTTAGCCTGGACTGGTAATCCTAATTGACTGGATTTTGCCTGGACTGGTAATCCAAAATGGACTCTATAGGGAATTCTTTGTCATATAAAGGATTTAGCCTGGACTGGTAATCCGACAAAACCCTTAGAGTATATGTTACAGCTAGAATTTAGCCTGGACTGGCAATTCAGTTGTATGATATGTGGCTCGAGAGTGTACCTAAAAGGTACTACGGAATATGAATTGACGGATTATGGAATTGTACACCTCAAGTGTACTACCGGTGTATCCATCGATGTTTTCAATAATTCAACGGGTAAAATACTGATATGAAAAGAAAAGGGATTTTTACATGTATTTTCTTGAAAAATATGAAATGATGTTACATGAAATGAAATATGGAAGTATGAGAAGTTTATATATGAAAATGAAATGGTTTGATGAATACGTTCATTTATAAGAATAGACTTGTACATTGACTTTATTGACGAATATGTGCATTCTTGATTATGGACTTGTACACATTTAGTATACTAATCGTGACCCTGATATTACAAGTATTATGAATAAAGTTCTGATATGAAATAATCTGAACTCGAGATGAGTTATATGAAAATATACTTGAGCTATAACAATGTGATTTATACATGTTGTGGAAATCATATATGTGCATGGAAACTTGATTGTTGTTGAGCTCATACTTGTTTTTTTTTATGTTATTATGGAATACATGACTAACAAGGGCAATGAGGATATTTGTAGGGCTTGAGGTCAAATTGATTGAATATTCCTTACATAGTTACCTCAAAATAGAATGAATGGTAAGTTAAGTACCATGTTATACAAACTTACTAAGCATTTTATTCTTACCCCGTTTTATTTTCCCCTGTTTTAAAGTAAATCGGAAGATCGTTAGATTGGAAGCTCGGCGGAGATCACTCACGCTATCCATCAGCCTATGTCAGTACAGTATGGTAAATCAATTATGGTTATAATGGAATGTATAGGATACGTTGGCCATATTGGCATGTATGTAACAGCCCGATTTTGGGGCTAGTCGGAGTAGTGGTTTCGGGACCACAAATTCGGGGTTGAAGAAAACTATTTTGGTATTATTTTATGTGTTATGGCATAAATATATGGTTATATGAAAATTTTGATACTTTAATTTTAGCAATTGTATGCTTAATTGTGAAAAAGGACTAAATCGCATAAAGTGCGAAAGTTCTATTTTGCAAGGTAGAGGTGTCTAATAGTCATAGAATATTAAATTGGAGGTCCTTAAAGTGCAATTAGGCCATTAAGGGTGTGTTGGCCGACCATATAGACTAGGGGACAAGAGCATTAATTTTTTGGTCAATTTGGTGGAATTAGGTGATGAAAGAATGAATAAAATAAGATAAAAAGAAGAAATATCATCTTTTACTATTCATGCTTCTTCTCGACCAAAAATTCAAGAGAATTAGAGGATTTAAAGCTCAAAACTTTCAGCCAAGCTATTTCCTTACAAGTAAGTGATTTTAGAGGTCTTTCTTGAGAATTTTTTTACTTTTGGAGTCCCCAAAGCTTAAGCTAGCTAATGAGGGGACTAACTTGCTATATGGTTGAAAGTTTAGGGACTTGCCATGAGAGTTTTCTTATTGTTTGTTGAGTTTTTATGGAAGAAAATGAATGTTAGTGAGTCAAGGAACAACTTTTGTGAAAGGTGTTACCATGAAAATACCTAAATGAGACTTAGTTGTAAAGATTGTAAATGTGTAATAAATGCATGAAATAAATGGTTTCGTGAGTTGTTGTAATAGGAATAAATTTTTAGCTAGGCTTGTTTAATGAGAAAATGTGATGAAAGATGATTTACGAGTCTAGGGGCAAAATCATAATTTTGCTATAGTGTAAGGGCAAAATGGTCATTTTTGCCTAAGTAGAGATCTTGATGTATTATGATTTATAAAGTGATGGAATGAGTGAATTTCATTATTATAGATCAAGAAGAGCGCGGAAACAACCTTGACTGGGGAAAAGGCAAGGTTACGGATTAAGCCGTTGATTAACACATTTTGCACCGAGGTAAGTTTATGTGTAAACGATTCATTTTGAGTATACATGTTGCTATTAAATGGTGCATTGTATGAATGAAATTATTTATGATTGATATGGATTGAATTCAATAGATATTTCGTAATCTCCATGTTAGTCTAATTATAGATTAATGGTGGACTATGTGCGATACCACCGTAAATATTCTTAATGGTGGGCTAAGTGCAACACCACCTTACTAATCATTCACGATGGGTTGTGTGTGATACCATCATTTATATTATCATTTGGTGGGCTATGTGCGATACCACCATAAATACTCTTGTTGGTGGGCTATGTGCGATACCACCCTAAATATAGATTGATGGTGGGCTATGTGCGAAACCACCTAGTGTATGGTATTATTTCAATGGTTTATTGAGAAATTGTTTAAGTGTTTGTTTCATGTGACCTTGTGGTGATAAGTGCAGGGAATGTAAGCTATTAAATGTGAGCATTATGATTATTATATGGTTGGAATGTGGTAAGAGATGAAATGAGTAAGCATGACCATGGAATGTGGATTGTTCTTGCTTAGTATGTAATGTTATTTATTGATTAGTACATGTTATGATGTTTATTGTTTACACGTAAACTTACTAAGCTTAAAGCTTACTCCCTTTCTTTTCCCTTGTTTTACAGAGTCAAAGAGCTAGTTCGGGATTCGAAGATAATCGGAAGATCACCCACACTATCGACTCATCTTGGTACATTTAGACTTAGCATTTTGAGTATGGCATGTATAGAGGCTAGGCTTAATGAAATGTTTTGTTGTTTTGGCCAAGTGTATTGGCTCTTTTAGAGATGAACTCTTTTGTATATTGCCATAATTGATGGCTCATTAATGCTAATCTATGAAAGGACGAGGTTATTCAAGAGTGTGTGTGTGGTACATAATGGGTTTGCTTGGTTAAAACATGTATGAATGGGTTGATATTTGAATGTGACTATGTTTGTATGAGCTGGGGTGATAAAAAGAGCTTGGCAAATAGCCTTGTTCTTGTCCACACGGGTAGGCACACGGGTGTGTGTCTAGGCCGTGTGTGACACACGGTCAGCCCCATGGGTGTGTGGCTAGGCCGTGTGTCCCCTGCATGTTAGTTTTACAAGTCAGTAAGCTCAGTAGTAAACACATGGGCAGAGACATGGCCGTGTGTCTCAGCCGTGTGGAAGGCACGGCCAGGGACATGGGTGTGTGCCCAGGCCATGTGAAGTCTGCACCTGAATTTGGAATTTAATTCTCCACACGATCGAAGGACACGGGCGTGTGACTGGCCATGTGATGCAAGTCAGAGGCGACCACGGGCCAGACACACGGGCGAGTGATAGGCTGTGTGATGCAAGTCAGTGTCGACCACGGGTGTCGAACACGGGCGTGTGATATGTGACACGAGCGTGCCCTCCCTCCACACGGGCGTGTGGACTATTTGGAGAAAATTTTTCCGGAAAGCTTCAAAGGAATTCGATTTGATTCCGAACCATTCCTAAACCATAAATTAGGCCTTGTAGGCTTGTTTAAGATGTGCTATCAAAAGTTTTAATTGGGAATAGAAAGTCAGGTTTTGTTGTGGATTGATTGTTTACGTATAAGTTTAGTAATGCCTCGACCCCTATTCCAGCGTTGAATACAGGTAAGGGGTGTTACAATGTAAATATAAATGATGCTTGTAATCTAGCCATTGGAATGGCTAGTAATGGTTGTTTTGATATACTTGTAATGTTATGCTATGGTAACCATATATATATGTTAAGTGGTTGATCAAATCATGTTTAACACATGAATTGAATCAAGGTAGGATAGTAAACATGTATGCATGCAATGATAGGCCATGTTGAATGATGAAATTTGCTTATTTGAATGCTTAGAATGGTTGGATTGTACTTGGTATGTTTTGGTGCAGGAAAATGGTAAATTTGGGTGACAAATGAGGCAAGGAAATGGCTTTATTTTGTCCATGCGGGTAGATACACGGGCGTGTGTCTAGACCGTGTGTGACACACGGCCTACCCCATGGGCGTGTAGCCAGGCCGTGTGTCCCATGCACCTTAAATTCGAGAAAATAGAATGCTCAGAATTGAGCACACGGGCAGAGACACGGGCGTGTGTCTCAGCCGTGTGGGTGACACGGCCTTGAACACGGGCGTGTGGATTGGCCTTGTGAAACCTACACCTAATTCGAATTGAATTAATTAACCACATGGCCTAACACACGGGCGTGTGGCATGGCCATGTGGTGCAAGTCAGAGAGCAGCCAAAATCGGACACGGCCTGAGGCACGGGCGTGTCTAAGGGTCACACGGGCGTGTCCCTTGGACCACACCGGCGTGTGAGCCCTGAACCTTGGAAAATTTTTGAAATGTCACGAAAAATTCTTAGAGTTTCCGATTAAATCCAGACTTGATTCTAATGCTCGTATTAGGCCTCGATGGTCCATTTAAGGGACGTTACGCATGATCTCGGAAAATGAATAGTGATTGACATGATTTATCTGAAAATGTTCTGAAAAGTTCTAGTAATGCTCCATAACCTTGTTTCGGCTACGGACGGGTTAGGGGTGTTACATTTAGTGGTATCAGAGCTACGGTTTAGTCGATTCTCAGACTGAACGTAGCATATGTGAAGTCTAGAAATACATGCCATTATTTAACTTGTTATAGTGTGATATCTCCCGACTTTGATGAAAATTTATTTTACAAATAGACAGAGATGCTTTCCAATCGAGCTAATTACGATGACTCTGAAAGAGATACTCATGTATATGAGTAAAATGTTACTGATGATGGAATAGAATTCGAAAAGGTACGGATAAATGTTTTATAGTACATGAGAATGATAAATGTTGTGTTATATGAGTATATATATATAAGTTAAATTTTGAGGCTTACGATCTCCACCCCCTTACCAGTATAGTGTTATATAATGAAATTCACAAGATTTATGTTGACTAAGTTCATAACAGTGAAAGAATAGTTCAAAGGCTGAATGATTAATGATGTAGTCAGAATTGAGAATGGGTTAGTAAGTAAAGACAGTATTAAAAGAGATATCAGATTTTTCTGAGGATTATTCTGATTATGTGATGTCATTGTTAAGGAAGAAGTCATGAGTAAATGACTTACCCAGATATGATATTTACAGAACGAATTGGCTGAAAATTTTTTTGAATTGACTTTTTCAGTGAACTGAATAATGTAAGATTATCGATGACTTTATTAGTCAGTGGAATAGTGATGAAATTGCACCTATATTTGAATGCAGTTGTTATAATTGAGTATATTACAGCAATCTCTCCTGAGTACTCTATAAGTTCTGTTATTCTCAGAGGCATATGAAATTGTGCATGTACAGATACAATATTTGTCGTATTGAAAATCTAGTAAATCATGATAGATGAAATTACTGCAAGTCTGGTTAATTCATGAGTGGTATTTCTCTATCATACTTGGGCTTTCTAATTCATCATGATTAATATAAGATTTGATGATAAGGGTCATGTGATGTTATTTTCTACTTCTACTGATTGAAGCCCTGAATTACGAATGTGCAAATTATATTATCTTTATCACGGTTATTTCTACTGAGTAAGCGTGATATTACTCTTCTAAGTTTTCTCTAAGACATCATCACTCTCTTTATTATGTAAATGTGGGATTTCTTGTGAAAGATATTCTTTGATTGGAGGTAATTACATTCATCACCGTTATAAATATTGACTCGATCATGAGGTATGGTGATAGAGATCACAGATTATAGAAACTGTATTACTACATTGGTTATTATTGAAGCCACTTTCGGTTTTTCCTCTTTTAAGTTGAGGTGCACTATTGATGTTGAAGTGTTGCTTTATCTATACAGCTAAAATGTCAGTCATAATATTGCACTATGGTTTAAAATCTATCTGATGGTTGTGGCTTTGGAAAAACTCAAAGCTTCAAAGTTAATAATTGAAATAGCTACAGTGATGACATAGTTATTACGGAAAGATGTAAGATTTGAATGGACTGATAAATGTTAGTAAAGCTTTGACCAGTTGGAAGCCCTGATGACCGAAGCATCAGTTCTGGTTCAGTCTGAATCGGGTAAGGAATTTATTATTACAGTGATACATCATTGAATGGATTAAACTGTGTTTTGATGAAGAAAGGTAAAGTAATGGTCTATACTTCCAACCAGATAAAGCTACAGGAAAAGAATTTCCTGATATATGATCTTGAATTGACAATTATTGTATTTGCACTGAGAATTTGGTAACAGTATTGGTATGGTGAAAATATCATATATGTACTGATCATAAAATTTTAAAACACCCGATGGAATAGAAAGGTTTGAAATCTGAAAACATTACTTGTTTGGTGAAAAATATCATATATTCACCGATTATAAAAGTTTGAAGTATCTGATGTTGCTAAAAGATTTGAATCTAAAATAGCATATGTGGTTTGAAAAGTTGAAAGATTGTGATTTGATAATTGCATATCACTTAGAAAGAACGAAGGTAGTTACAGATGTTCTGAGTAGAAAATCTCTGTATACTTTGCAAGCCATGGATACCGATTATGATTGTCTGATAATATCTCAATTTTAACTGAGTATGGAGCTAAACCGATGTTTCTACAATAGATTAGTGAAACCCAAATAAGTGATAATGAGTTGTAGGTTAAATGAATACGGTGTGAAATAATTTCTGATTCAGAATTTCATAATAGATCTGATAAATGTCTATTATTCAGAGACAGAGTCTGTGTACTAAAGAATTTGGAGCATGTACAGAAAATTTTATATGAATGATTACAGTGGTACTATGTCTATTTATCTGGGGAAATGATAAAATACATAATGATTTGAAAAACATGTATTGGTAGCCCGGGATGAAAGGTGGTATTTCTGAACCTATATTTAAATACTGAATGTATCAGTAAGATAGAGATGATACTTTCAAGATGGTTATAGTCAGTGAAAATACCGAAATGGAAATGGAACAAAGTTACTATGAACTTTATATCGAAATTATCCTTGTCTATGAAAAGAAAGATACTAATTGAGTAAATTGTCGATTGTCTGACGAAGCCTGCACATTCCATCCTGGTATGAGTGGATTTCCCACTTGATAGATTGCTTGAATGATTTGTTTTTGAGATTGTCAGATTATGATGTGCTAGCTTCTGTTATTTCTGATAGAGATCTACAGTTCATATTCTGATTCTGAAACAAGTTACAAGAAACTCTAGATACATGGTTACATTTTAGTACGGTATTTCATCCTTAGATGGAAGATCAATTTGAACATATGATTCAAATTTTGACAGATATGCTTCGATGTTGTGTACTTGAATTTGAAGGTAACTGAGAAAAGTATTTGTCTTGGGTTAAAATTACTTATAATGATTAACAGTCACATATAAAATTATACTGTACGAGGCTTTATATGATCACAATGTTTTGGACGGTGATCAGTGAGAAAAGATACATGTGGTAGTTTTGATTCAATGAACCCAAAGAGAGATGAAAGGGACCTGAGACAGCTTAAAAGCAATATTTGATCGTTAGGAATCCAATGTGGATCTAAAATGAAAAGAAATAGAGTTTCTGATGGTGACAAAGTATTTATGGAGATTCACCATGAAAGAAAGATTCCCCAGTTTGCCCGTAAAGGAAAATTAAGTCTGTGGTTTATCAGGTCATAAAGATTATTGAAAAGAATTGGATTGGTTTCGTATTGATTGGTATTATTATAAGAGTTCTACAGAATTCATAATGTTTTTATGAATATATGTGTTATGATAAAATCAATCAGACCCATCATCTGTTATTGCTTTGATAAATTTTAAATTCAGCTTGGCATGACTTACAACGAGTGACTGGTTGAAATTCTGGCATGTGAAGTGAAAGAAACGAAAAGTATAAAGGTATCTTTAGTGAAAGTTCTTGGACAATGATATGATATAGAGAAAGCTATTTGGGAACCGGATAGAAACATGAGAAAGTAATGCCTAAATCTTCTTACTGGTAAAATTTTCGAGGACGAAAATTTCTTAAGGGGGAGAGTTGTAACAGCCCAATTTCAGTGAAATCGGAACAGTGGTCTCGGGACCACAAATCTGAGCCGAAAAATAAAATTTATTTTTATTTTATTATATGATCCATATTATACTAGAAATGTCGTGTAAAAATTTTGAAAAGAAAATTTTACCGATTATGTGCTTAATTACGAGAAGGACTAAATCACATAAAATGCGAAAGTTGGATTCTAGTAGCTAGAAGGATCAAATAGCTATGGAATTCAAAAATAAAGGTCCTTATATGGTAATTAGACCATTAATAAAAAGTATGTAGATATTTTGGGATGATTCATCCATGGAAAATGAGAAAAAGCCTAGGGACTAAATTGGAAAGTGAAAATATTAATTAATTAAAAGATGAAAAGAAAATAAAAATCATATTTTCTCATCTTCTTCCCCAAAATAAACATGGAAACCCTAGGAGAGAGAGAAGAGACTTTCATGGCCAAATTGGGTAAGTTTCCTTGTTCCGTTTTTAGTAATTTTTATATTTTTGGAATTGGGATAGCTTAATCTCTCTATTTTGGGGGATTAATTTGAAAAGTTATCAAAGTATGAAAATGGGTCATGGATGTATATGCTGAAAATTAGAAATTTATGGTAGAAAATGAAAGATTATTGATAGATAAACAACTTTTACAAAGTGATTTTTGATGAAAACATGATTTAGGGACTAAAATGTAAAGTTGTGAAATTTGATGAAAAATTCTGAATTTTTATGAATACATGTGCTGTAAATTTTATGCTGGAATTTTGGTTAGGCTTGGAATAGGGAGTAATTTGCACAAGTCTCATTTTCCGACCCTAGGGACGAAAATGGAATTTATGGAAAAGTTAGGGGCAAAATGGTAATTTTGCCTAGAATGTAAATTGAGTCCAAATAAATATGAAATATGTGAAATTGATGTAAAATTTACTCGTATAGATCCGGATAGACCAAATTCAAAGTTAGAACGAGGAAAAAGCGGAAAATGTCGGATTAGTAGATGTTTGTACACGAACCTTTGTCGAGGTAAGTTCGTGTAACTAAATTATGTTTCTTTATATGTTTGTTTTGATTGTGATTATGTAAATTGTATAAATGTCATATATATATAAAAGGATTACATATCTGATCAAGCTCGATAAATAAAAATGTTCTAATTAATTGATAATGCCCGATAGATGTTAAAAGGGTAAATGATGGAAATGTTAGTTTCATGCTCGGAATGGATGTGGAGTATTATCATATGAATTATGTGGTGTTAAAGATGTATAAAATGATCACATACTCGACAATTTCCTGATAAATGTTAAACCCCATTTGAATAAATAGAAGTCGATGGATAAATGTGATTTCCTTGATAAAACTGCATGTGTTGCAGAATGGATTTAGCCCGGACGGGTAATCCGAAATAAGCCTCTCGAGTATATGTTTCAATTAGGATTTAGCCTGGACTGGTAATCCTAATTGACTGGATTTTTCCTGGACTGGTAATCCAAAATGGACTCTATAGGGAATTCTTTGTCATATAAATGATTTAGCCTGGACTGGTAATCCGACAAAGCCCTTAGAGTATATGTTACAGCTAGAATTTAGCCTGGACTGGTAATTCAGCTGTATGATATGTGGCTTGAGAGTGTACCTAAAAGGTACTACTGAATATGAATTGACGGATTATGGAATTGTACACCTCAAGTGTACTACAGGTGTATCCATCGATGTTTTCAATAATTCAACGGGTAAAATACTGATATGAAAAGAAAAGGGATTTTTACATGTATTTACTTGAAAAATATGAAATGATGTTACATGAAATAAAATATGGAAGTATGAGATGTTTATATATGAACATGAAATGGTTTGATGAATACGTTCATTTATAAGAATAGATTTGTACATTGACTTTATTCACGAATATGTGCATTCTTGATTATGGACTTGTACACCTTGAGTATACTAATCGTGACCCTGATATTACAAGTATTATGAATAAAGTTTTGATATGAAATAATCTGAACTCGAGATGAGCTATATGAAAATATACTTGAGCTATAACAATGTGATTTACACATGTTGTGGAAAGCATATATGTGCATGGAAACTTGATTGTTGTTGAGCTCATACTTGTTTTTTTTAATGTTATTATGGAATACATGACTAACAAGGGCAATGAGGATATCTGTAGGGCTTGAGGTCAAATTGATTGAATATGCCTTTACATAGTTACCTCAAAATAGAATGAATGGTAAGTTAAGTACCATGTTATACGAACTTACTAAGCATTTTATGCTTACCCTGTTTTATTTTCCCCTGTTTTAGAGTAAATCGGAAGCTCGTTGGATTGGAAGCTCGGCGGAGATCACTCACACTATCCATTAGCTTATGTCGGTACAGTATGGTAAATCAATTATGGTTATAATGGCATGTATAGGATATGTTGGCCATATTGGCATGTAAATATAAATTATGCTTGTAATCTAGCCATTGGAATGGCTAGTAATGGTTGTTTTGATATAGTTGTAATGTTATGCTATGGTAACCATATATATATGTTAAGTAGTTGATCAAATCATGTTTAACACATGATTTGAATCAAGGTAGGATAGTAAACATGTATGCATGCAATGATAGGCCATGTTGAATGATGAAATTTGCTTATTTGATTGCTTAGAATGGTTGGATTGTACTTGGTATGTTTTGGTGCAGGAAAATGGTAAATTTGGGTGACAAATGAGGTTAGGAAATTGTAACACCCTATACTCGTGCCCGAAGCCGGGACCGAGTTTGAGGCATTACCTAACTAATCTCACTTGACATCTCAAAACGGGCTATATAATTTCCTTTAAACCCATTACTTGCACATACTCGGCCTAAGGGGCCCTAAACATACCTCCGAGAGGTGTCGAAACTATTCCAGGAACTTTTACGAACTCGAGAAACTTTTCAACAAAACAGGGGCCACACGCCCTTGTTGGTCTAGAGACCCGCCCGTGTGCCCCTAAGACATGCCCGTGTCTTCCACCCGTGGTCGATCCTGATTAACTTCACACGGCCTAGACACGCCCGTGTCTTCCACCCGTGGTCGATCCTGGCTAACTTCACACGGCCTAGACACGCCCGTGTCTTTCACCCATGGTCGATTTAAATTCCACAATTAATGTGTAGACTTCACACGGCCTGGGCATACACCTGTGTCCCTAGCCCGTGGAGCATACTGACTTGCAAACCTAGCATGCAAGGGGACACACGGTCGATCCACACGCCCATAGGGCTGACCATGTGTCACACACGGCATAGACACACGCCCATGTGTCTACTCGTGTGGACAATTAGATGGCTATCTACCAAGCCCTTTGCCACCCTACATTGGACACATACAAACACCAATCCAATTCAACATAATTCATAACCCAAAGGCATATTAAGTACTCAATTCAACATCCATACACAAGGGCATACACTTCAAGAAAATCACTTTCATTAAGCATAAGAGTTTGCCAAGTATCGGCCTAACTTAATAGACCATTACAAAAAGACTTTAATGCCTTACAAAGCCAACACTTTGGCCAACAATTACGACCTAACAAAATACTTGTAACACCCCCAAACCCGGCCTAAACATTATGGTCGAATTCGAGAATGTCACATCAAAGGCACAATCTCAAACAATTTTGCTAAGTTGAAATCTAAGGCCTAAAAGCCCAAAATCCTTGAATCTTGTTAAGTTAAGAAGAAAGCCCATGTCTTAAAATAAAAGCCCATAGGTTATAGTTATTTTGAAAACCTTGTTAAACTTTAGAAAATTATTTAAGTTGAAATAAAAATTAAGCAGCGGAAATAATAATAAAACCCATAAGTAACGTCAAATTGGAGATAAAAGGCCTTATTACAACCAATGAAAATAAAGGATTTAAACTAAAGTCATTCAAAACAAATAAACAAAAAAAAACTTCTAATTAACTTGCAATGTGGCCATCTCCGAGTCCCTCTTCCACGTCGAGTCATTTCATCGAAAGCGTCACTGAAACATTAAATAAAAAGGTGTGAGTTTCGAAACTCAGTGTGTACGACCCTTGGCAATCAATTTAATATACAATTATCACGTTGGGCCTAAGCCCTATCAAAATCGGTGCTCTTGGGCCTTAGCCCACAATGACCTCATATCAGATTATATCATATCATATCATATGAAAAACAAGGTAATGCAAAACCCTCCCCAAAAATCAATCTGCTACACACCATTTCCCTTCCAACCTTATACACCTTTGGGGAATTCTAGCTCGACCCACTGATAAACCGTAATAGTAACATATTTTATCTCCACATTTAGCATGCTTTTGGATGATTTATCCCTTGAACTATGTAATTTGGTGCTCTTAATCCTTTAATTTCATGTTTTATACTCAGGAGAGCACCGGAGGATGAAAAGAACGAGAAACGGGCCTAAAAAAGAGTAAATGGGCCATCTCACGAAATCGACACGGCCTGGGCCCAAGACCACACGGCCGTACTCCTTCAGCAGGTTCGAACACGGCCTGGCCACGATTCACACGGGTGTGTGCCATGGGCGTGTCCCTGACGTGACAAAGAAGAATTTTATTCGGATTAGGGTACTTAGAGGCAAAGAAAGCCATTCCAAAAGCCTATATAAACACCCTAGAGGCCAACCTTCAAGGGGGCGTCCAGCTAGGCCAAGGAGTCGAGCCAGAGAGGTCAGAATTGTGGGATTCACTCGAAGAAATCCAGTTGATTCATCTCAAGAAGTCGGATTCATACTCAAGACAGAGGATCTTCTCTTTAATTCCTTCAGGGGGTTTTAGGGATTTTCTTATGTTTTGTTTTATCTTTTCTTCTGAGATGTATTCTTTTATAATTATGAACTAAACCCTCAGATACCTGAGGGGGATGAAACCTAAGATGAATCTTGCTATCGTTTGCTGAACTATATGAGAAATACTTGATTTGTTCTTAATTATGTATTCTTAATTCTTGCTTTGATATTCCAGGATATTGATTCAAGTACTGATGTGCTTAGGTGGTGGAGCAAAATTCCCTGCCTAAGAGTAGATCTAGCATAGTTAAGCGGAGTTGCTCGCGCGCCTAGAGATAGGGTGACAAAAATCTACCGGATTAGGGTCAAACCTAATATGGGAGTCTATAGATCGAGTTAATGCAATTCTAGGGGTTTTGATTAGAAAGAGATTTCAGTTAATCAACCCAGGGTTAGACGTTAGTCGCCTCGAGAGAGGATTAATATACATTAGGGAATCCTACGGATCAAGTCAAGTGAATAAATAAATGCTGGTTTGAGTTAGATAACAAGTGAAGTCTAGGTGGATTCTTCCTTGGCTATCTCTTAATCAATTGGTTTTTCTCACAAGTATTTTCCCAAATTCGTTCTCTTTGTCTTAGCGTCTTTAGCTTAGTAGTTAGTTAATTTTAGTTTAAACAACAAATTCCCTTGTTTCTTAGGCTAAATAATAAAAAGAAAGTTAGTATTAGTACTTCTGGTTCCTTTGGGTTCGACAATCTGGTCTTGCCACTAAGCTATACTACTGTTTGATAGGTGCACTTGCCTTAATCGTTGTCACAGTTAGTTTCTAGGCTCGATTATTCATTATATAAATATTAAGACTCTGACATCGCACATCAAGTTTTTGGCGTCGTTGCCGGGGAACCAAAATATTAAGAACGCTCAATTTTTATTACTTTAGCCATTTTTTTTATTTTTGCAATTTACTTTTATTTTGTTTTTAACTTTGCTAATTTTTCTTCTTTTATTTGTTCCTTGCAGGTACTTCTAGCTTATGACTAGAAGGAACCCGACAGGACCCCTAATTTACGATAGTGATATTGAAGGTACCGTTCGTAGAAATCCTAGAGAGATAAGGCGAAGCTTAAATTACATAGAGGAAGAGCAAGAAGACGAAACCAATACCACCGAGGAGATGGCTGAGAATAATTCGCTACCTCTAGAGGTGGCCGAAAATCAGGCTCCTCGAACTATGTATGATTATGCTAAACCTAATTTAATTGGAACTGAATCGAGTATTGTTAGACCTACTATTGCTGCAAATAATTTCGAATTGAAACCTAACACTATACAAATGATACAACAGTTTGTTCAGTTTGATGGTTTGCAAGATGAGGATCCTAACACACACTTAGCAAATTTTCTAGAATTCTGTGATACCTTCAAAATAAATGGCGTTTCTGATGATGCCAAACGTCTTCGGTTGTTTCCCTTCTCATTGAGGAATAAAGCCAAACAGTGGTTGCATTCTCTTCCCCGAGGATCAATCACTACATGGGATCAAATGACCGAAAATTTTTTATTAAAATGTTTTCCGCCGGCCAAAACGGCCAAGTTAAGGAATGATATCTCTTCTTTTGTGCAGATAGATTTAGAAACACTCTATGATGCATGGGAAAGATACAAAGACCTATTGAGAAGGTGCCCACACCATGGATTACCTTTGTGGCTATAGGTTCAAACCTTTTATAACGGTGTAAACCCTTCAACCAAGCAGTTGATTGATTCAGCTGCCGGCGAAACCCTAAATAATAAAACACCTGAAGCAGCTTATGAATTTATAAAGGAGATGTCACTGAATAACTATCAGTGGCAAGTCACGAGGACAAAACCCACAAAAGCTGCCAGTGTTTTCAACCTCGATGCAGTAACCATGCTATCAAATCAGGTAGAGATGTTAAATAAGAAGGTTGATGGTCTATGTGGTTCTTTGCAGGTACAACCCATTATGCAGTGCGAAGCAAGTGGAGGTATGGCGAATCCTGAGTACCCACCCTACGGACATGGCATAGAAGGCGAACAAATGAACTATGTAAGTAATAATTTTAGATCTCAAAATAACCCTTATAGTAATACTTACAACCCAGGTTGGAAGAACCACCCCAATTTCTCATGGGGTGGTCAAGGAAATCAAAGGCAACAACCCCCTCCAAACTTCCAACAACAGCCTCACCCACAGGAAAAGAAGCCGAACCTTGAGGAGATCTTTGACAAAATTCATATGATGTCGAAACCCACTTTCAAAACATCGAGACAATACTTAAAAATCAACAAGCATCGATTCAAGGAACCAAGAACCGATTAGGACAACTTGCCAAGATCATATCAGAACAACCACAAGAGCAAGTGAAGGCAGTAACATTAAGGAGTGGGAAGGAATTGGTTGAAACAAAAAAGAAGATGCCAAAGAACAGGTAATATTTCTAAACGCGATGAAATGCCTCAAACATACATGCTATCATGCGAAATTTTTGATGTATGGGGTATTGATTTTATGGGCCCATTCCCTAGTTCATTTGGGAATAAATACATCCTAGTGTGATAGACTATATGTCAAAATGGGTGGAAGCCCAGGCTTTACCCACTAATGATGCCAGAATGGTGGTGAAATTTCTCAAAAAACTTTTTTCTCGATTTGGAACACCCAGAGCAATTATTAGTGATAGGGGTACTCATTTTTGTAATACGCATTTTGACAAAGTCTTGAAAAAATATGGAGTACACCACAGAACATCTACCCCTTATCACCCTCAAACCAGTGGACAAGCGGAAGTAGTAAATCGAGAACTTAAGCGTATTCTAGAGAAAACAGTAGAATCAAACAGGAAAGATTAGGCATTAAAAGTAGACGATGCTTTATGGGCCTATAGAACAGCATTTAAAACTCCCATAGGAACATCCCCATACAAACTTGTTTATGGGAAGAGTTGTCATTTACCATTTGAGTTAGAACACAAAGCCTTCTGGGCTATAAAATTCTTGAATTACGATCTTAAAACCGCAGGTGAGAAAAGGATGATGCAGTTGAACGAGCTAGATGAATGGCGACCTGATGCCTATGAGAACTCATGATTATATAAGGAGGCGACAAAGCGACGCCATAATGCTCGTTTAAAATAATCAAAGCAATTTGAAGTAGGAGACTTAGTTCTGCTCTACAATTCAAGGCTCAAATTGTTTCCTGGGAAGCTGAAATCAAGATGGTCAGGTCCATTCGTAATCAAAACTATTTTTCCATACGGCACAATCGAGGTAACTCATCCAACTCATGGCACATTCAAGGTAAATGGTCACCGATTAAAAATTTATAATGGTGAAGATTTTGGGGATATAAGAGAGGAACTTCAGCTCCAAGAGCCTCAATTTAGGAATGAAAACAGGGTAAGTCTAGCTTAAGACTTTAAACGAGCGCTTCTCGGGAGGCAACCCGAGCACTAACTTCACTAATGTTATATTTTATTTAGCACCTAACTGAAAACTAACCAATTTATCAAGCACAGGATTTTCGCACCACACGGCATTACACACGGCCGTGGCCGTGGCCATGTGGACACCACGAATTGATACATGGGCGTGGCAGAGACCGTACAGAAACAGGACAAAATTTTCCCCAAGACACGGGCCCCGATTAAACAACACGGCCGTGCAATGCAGCCGTGGACGAAACTGTCCAAAAGAACACGGGCTACGATAAAAACACACGCCCGTGCAGTTCGACCGTGGTCGATACTGATTAAGAGACACAGGCGTGCGACACGCCCGTACATCCAAACCGTGGTGAACACTGAGTAACCGACACGAGAATAAGCCACGCCCGTGCCCCAGGACCATGGACAATACTGACTTACGAGCACGGGCGTATGACCAAAAACACGGGCGTCCAGAATGGCCGTGTGGCATAACACGCTCAAAAAACACGGACATGGAACACAGCATAAACGCACCTAAAATTTAAATCCTCGAAAAACACGGGTTGAATAAAGGGAACACGGGCGTGGCTATTGACTGTGTGCCCCATCCCCTATTTAAAGACCACCAAGCCCGTCTTCCCTAAATTTCCCCCCATTTCAAACCCTAGCCGTTTTTTCTCTCTAAAACCACCACCACATTTCCAGCCACCAGCAAAATCCTCCCCTCGGTTAACTTTCCATACCCCGTAGCTCATTCTCTTGTCCACATACACATAGGAAACCAGTCCACGCCCGTGCCAACAGGATACACGCCAATCCACAGACGCGACACAGCCGTGTACCCCATTTTTTTCGCAGCACACGCCCGTGTATCGCCCTTCAGCGCCCGTGCTCCTCCCAACTGCGCCGCTCTCTGCAATCACTCCACCGGTCACCCCCATTTTTACATTTCTTAGAACTATTTTATCACTAGAATACTATTTAGTTGTTATCTAGGTTATGGTTATTGTTTAGGATTAGTTATATTCACTATTAGATTGATTAGTCATTTAAATCCTTGTTTAAATATTTATACAAAACGTTAGACTATTCTTTTTGAGATTTCTTTTTCCTTGCTATATCTTTGAATTCTTAACTTTTATGCGACATATCTTGGCTAAAATCGCTACTTGAATCGTTGAATTTATGTTATTTCTAGGAACACAATGTCATCGTCCAGAGGCAAGAAAACCGCAGTCCCTAGTTCGAAAAAATGAAAGGGACCCGGCTCATCTTCAGCCAGCGCATCCGCCAAAGTGCGCCACCCATTCCTACAATTACCTCCAGGACCCTAGGAGGATCTTTATAAGATACTTCGCGCACGATCCCTCGGCACAGGGAGATGTATTGATTGGGCAGCCTTGGAGCAGGTCCAATTAGCCGACGACATAAGGGCTCTCGACTACCGATCCAGTAGGACCGGTTCTTCCAAATCATCGAGCCCACATATCTAGAGCTCACTCTGGAGCTCTGTTCCACGTTCCACCTTCAGACGGTAATGACGAGTCACGATGACCCCGGCACGATCCAATTCCATCTCGGAGGCATTGTACGAGAAATGAACGTGCCACAATTTGGGGCCGCATTGGGACTCTATACAGACGACTTTATGGAAGAACATGATCTCTCGGAGCTCCATCGTCATATCCACAACACCCCTGCTAGATGTTGGTACAATATAGCACCCAGCTCCCCCACTTATGACCCCATTCGCTCCAAGGCGACGGCTCTCGCCCCATCCACCAGTGCGTACACACTATTTTAGCTCATACCTCGGCGGTAGGCGAGAAAGCAGCGCCGGCGTCGTCAACACTCACGACGCCTATTTCCTATGGTGCATGGCAAATGGGCACGTGTTCGACCTAGCCTATTTCATAGGTCGTGCCATTCAACATCAGACGGAGCAACATAAGAGAGGGGTCATATCTATGGGCCCATACATCACGACTGGCTCGACATTTCGGGCTCCTCAACATCGCTTTGCGCCTGTGTCTCCTCACTCACATTTATAGGTCAGATATCCCCACAGGGCATCCAGACAATGCTACATATAAGGATGATCCAACGTAGACGTGGGACTGACCCTCCCCAATATTGACTAGCACCTCCCACTGACGAGGAGGATCCAGCGGACATTACTGAAGATGTTTCCCCACCACAGGAAGCACCACAACAGAGCCATCGCCCAATTCATTCTAATTTGCTTCACTCTCGGACATTTTCGCACGTCTCACACTCGGTTCGAGCATTCATCAGACGCGATAATTCAATAACACCGATCGAAGATTCGACGGCATTGAGGTGACTCTTCAGCAGATCTGTCATCACTTTCACATATCGCCGCCTCCACCACCTCGCGATTCAGGAGATGACGTGGACCTCTGAGTCCTTTTCTTCTCATTTTTGTTTTTAATTTCATCTTTAGTTTCTCTTGACTTTTATTTCTTTTGGCTTCCATTTTTAGTTTATTGTCTTAAAAACTTTATTAGTATAATTGATTTAATTTCATCACTGGCTTTCTAACTCTAAGCTTCTATAACAACATCTATTAAATTTAATTGATGACTTCGCAGAGTAAACAGATTAAATATACTACTCAAGAAACGAAAAAGTCACTTATACTTAGTCATCACACTCATCATGAAACGTCATCCTAGGAATCCATCCAAAAATTCAAGGAGTTTCACTTCTCTCCATATCTTTCGATTTTCTACTATAATATTTTTATCTATCTTTGTACATTGAGGGCAATGTACATCTTAAGTGTGGGGGGTGAAACTTAAAAGTGCCAAACTTTTTGCATAATTCTCAAATCCTGAATTATATCTTGTTTCTTAAGTAATTTTCTCATATTACGATTAGAATGAAATTTCCTTTGATTTATGATTTTCATTGATATGTTTTAGATTAAGTCATATTTAATTGTGCATTGATAATTTAAACTTTAAGATAATAGAGAATCAAGCATGATAAGTCTATTTTTCAGAAATTAAAATTTTTTAGGTTGTCTACCTAAATTTGAATATTACTTTGAAGTTTGAAATTTACGAGGTTGACATCAAAAACCCATAATTTTTGTGAGATTTTGAGCCTTATAGAGCATATATTCTTTTTCTTGCTCATTTTTTTATTATGAGTGTGTCAAAATTGTTTTGTTATTCTAGAACTTACAGCGATTATACATGTCGAGACCACACCTTTGATTTGATATACTAAGATGATAAAGGCACCTAGGATTTAACCCACATACTCCACTAAAAGCCTACCTTCATAATTAACCCCTAGTGAACCCCTTTGATCCTAACAACCCTTTTTTATTGACTCACCCACTAATATTAACCCAAAACCCTTTGTATTCGTTATCACCATTCTTCTTGACTACCCCTATATCGAGATTTGATTTGATCGATTACTTAACTATTTTCTTTATCAGTTGTTAAATTCTATCTTATTATTACTTGATTTGTTCTTAAAAAAAATGAAGTATATTCATTATTAGTTCTATGTTCTATGAGCTTAAAACAGTTAAATTCACATCTTTAGAAAAAGCTCGTGTTATTATTAGTATTATGAGTTTTCAATTGATGTAATTATTTACTATCAGTTCATTGTTTCTAGTTAGGTAATTTGTCAGGTTAATCTCGATTCTAACCCTCTAATTCAGACTTTATCCACACCTTTAACCCAAGCCCCGTTACAACCCTGTTAAAGACCTTTTGATTTGTGTATCATCTCATATTATGGTGGTGGAGATTTGATTTTCATGCAAGCCTATGGGATTAACTTTTCATGTTTCACTTATGAGTGTTTTTTCCTGAACCTTAAACACCTCGAGTGATTTGAGTGAATCTTTAGTAAGGATGTCAATCCTTGTCGATTTTGAATCAGAGGTAATTATTTAGATGAGGGGAAACACCTATGTTTTCATGCTACAAAATGTATGACTTAGATTGTTTGAATCTTTAGGACTCTTTGACTTGAATTATCCATGTATGAATTATCTTCGAATTATGATGAAACATTATTGATGAATATTATGAATCGAGGAAGTTTGTTTTAATTGCAAGTTGAGAATTTTGCTTGAGGACAAGAAAAAGCTTAAGTGTGGGGGTATTTGATAAACCGTAATAGTAACATATTTTATCTCCACATTTAGCATGCTTTTGGATGATTTATCCCTTGAACTATGTAATTTGGTGCTCTTAATCCTTTAATTTCATGTTTTATACTCAGGAGAGCACCGGAGGATGAAAAGAATGAGAAACGGGCCTAAAACAGAGTAAATGGGCCATCTCACGAAATCGACATGGCCTGGGCCCAAGACCACACGGCCGTGCTTCTTCAGCAGGTTCAAACACGGCCTGGCCACGATTCACACGGGCGTGTGTCATGGGCGTGTCCCTGACATGACAAACAAGAATTTTATTCGGATTAGGGTACTTAGTGGCAAAGAAAGCCATTCCAAAAGCCTATATAAACACCCTAGAGGCCAACCTTCAAGGGGGCGTCCAGCTAGGCCAAGGAGCCGAGCCAGAGAGGTCAGAATTGTGGGATTCACTCGAAGAAAACCAGTTGATTCATCTCAAGAAGCCGGAGTCATACTCAAGACAGAGGATCTTCTCTTTAATTCCTTCAGGGGGTTTTAGGGTTTTTCTTATGTTTTGTTTTATCTTTTCTTCTGAGATGTATTCTTTTATAATTATGAACTAAACCTCGGATATACGAGGGGATGAAACCTAAGATGAATCTTGTTATCGTTTGCTGAACTATATGATAAATACTTGATTTGTTCTTAATTATGTATTCTTAATTCTTGCTTTGATATTCCAGGATATTGATTCAAGTACTGATGTGCTTAGGTGGTGGAGCAAAATTCCCTGCCTAAGAGTAGATCTAGCTTAGTTAAGCGGAGTTGCTCGCGTGCCTAGAGATAGGGTGACGAAAATCTTCCGGATTAGGGTCAAACCTAATATGGGAGTCCATAGATTGATTTAATGCAATTCTAGGGGTTTTAATTAGAAAGAGATTTCAATTAATCAACCTAGGGTTAGACGTTAGTCGCCTCGAGAGAGGGATTAATATACATTAGGGAATCCTACGGATCATGTCAAGTGAATAAATCGTCTGGTTCAGAGTTAGATAACAAGTGAAGTCTAGGTGGATTCTTCCTTGGGTATCGTCTTAGTCAATTGGTTTTTCTCACAAGTATTTTCCCAAATTCATTCTCTTTGTCTTAGCGTCTTTAGCTTAGTAGTTAGTTAATTTTAGTTTAAAGAAAAAATTCCCTTGTTTCTTAGGCTAAATAATAAAAAGAAAGTTAGTATTAGTACTTCTGGTTCCTTTGGGTTCGACAATCCAGTCTTGCCACTAAGCTATACTACTGTTCGATAGGTGCACTTGCCTTAATCATTGTCACAGTTCGTTTCTAGGCTCGATCATTCATTATATAAATATTAAGACTCTGACATCGCGCATCACCCACCCCTCCGCTACACACCAATGGTAGCACTCACAGCGGCACTACTCAGCGCAAAGCAAAGTCGCTAATCATATAATGGGCTTAAAGCCACGGTGGATCCACGGTCGTCAGCGACTATGCGATCCTCAAATTCTTCCTCCGTACCATAATTCCCACCCATATGCATCCTAAAAAGAATATCATATGAATGCGGCATGCACATGAGTAACATCCATAAAACTCATACTCATCACATAGGGGTATTTTAGTCATTTCACAATCAAGGGTATTCTCGTAATTCTACTCTACATGGGTATTTCCGTAATTTTGCCCTACAGGGGTATTTTCGTACTCGCCCTACTGAGGGTATTTTTCGTAATTCGCCCTCTACTGGGGTATTTCTATAATTTCTTTCATCTTGGGTTTTAGTTATGAACTTTGGCCCATCAACAAGTCCTCGCGGCTAAAGTGAACCGACACTACGCACCAGGTAGGATTCCAGAGAAGAGGAGGTGGGCCACTAGGACCGCTTAAATACCAAGCTCTCCCTAGATCCAATCCTAGACATGCATATGTCCATTATCACACCCTAACCTATCGACTTGTCCACAGACATGTTTGATTATTACAAGAGTTTTATGTTATTCAAGAGTTTGTCAAACTAGGCCTAGATTTCATTAAACCCTAACATATATTTCTAAAACCCATAAGGCCCATTAAGCCCATTTCATGTCATATAGCCCATTAAGCCAATTTCCTGCTCATATAGCCCATTAAGCCAATTTCATGCTCATATAGCCCGTTAAACCAATTTCATGCTCATATAGCCCATTGGACTCGAATACGATCAAATCATACAACCGTTCATGCCAATTCAGCATTCATGCTCACATATCAACCATTTTCATTTTGGGCCCACAAGTTCGGCAGGCCCATTTAGCCACTTTCGGCTTTTCGACTTTTCGACATTGCCGATATCGTGTGTGTGTAGTGTTTGTACACACCTGGTAATAGCGCGTACTGCGAATTCCTCTTAGTCACGAACCTACATTCGATAATCCTTAACCATCAATCATAGGCTAAATACAAACTTTATCAAAAACCGAAACCTCACCGTAGCCTTACAGTGCACGACAAGCCTTAATAGCTCCTTTCTTTAACACCAACTGCGATTAGACCCTAGATCTGTACCAATTTAAACATTAGAGCCAAAGTAATAGATGACTTGCATCCAACACAAGTCACCCTCAAAACATATATGACCATTCGGCCAACCCTTAAACCGAAGTAAAAAACACTTACCCTTGCTATCGATCCTACCACGCTTGCGATCTTTTAACCTTATCCTTGTTATCACAGAGTTAACGATAGGACAGTTAGATAGCCCATCGTGTAACACCCCTAAACTGAGACCGTCGCCGGAACAGGGTTAAGAGGTATTACCTATCAATCAAAACATTTAACATCTAGAACTTACGACATAAAGTCAATCATTTTCAATCTCGTTCAATTACAATCATGGTGTCCCTTATCGAGGTCTACGAGACCTAATTCACATGCTAAAGAGGGGTCGGGACTAAATTGAACACACACAGAAATTCTCGAACACTTAAAATTTTTTTTCTAAAATTCATGGGAGACACGCCCGTGGGAGGAGGCCTGTGCCCTCCAAGGTTACTAGACACCCCCGTATGTCCATCCGTGTCTATATACTGTCTATTTCAACACGGTCACTAGGCACGCCCGTGTTCCCATTCGTGTCTATATACTGGCTATTTTAACACGGTCACTAGGCATGCCCGTGTGCCATGGCCGTGTATAACTAAGCTACATACTGCCAATTCACCCACGGTCTTAGGCACGCCCTTGTGCCTCAACCGTGTGACATTATAGGCCATTTTGCAAGGCCAACATGCCACCCACTTAGGTCAAACCTACAAGCAACACATACCAAAACATATCATGCACATAAGGCAACACCACTTCATGCTTCTAATTGCATTCAAACATACCATTTCATACACCAATTAGTCATCCACAAGATCATCTACTTCTATACATATTGGCCTCACAAATGATTCCATCCAAGTATCAATTATACATCTCAAAACATTTATAACTCAAACATCATATAATCCATACCAAAACTCATCTTCTAATCACCTCTTTCATCAACCATAAAGTCATGAAACATACCACATTCATAGCTCATTCACAAACTCAATATTATCACACTTCCAAGCCAACTCACATGGCAAGGATTAAACATCACAAATCATACCATAACCTCTAGCCTATACATGCCATGTTTAATCTATAAACATCTTTCCAGAAGTACCAAAATAAATTACCGATAGTGTGATTGATATGCTGACGATCCGGATCCGAGCTAGTTTTCTCGACACCGCAGCGTAAAAGCAAATCACACAGTAAACTTTCCAAGGCTTAGTAAGTCCGTAATATATTACATGTAATTCAATAATTCAAATTAATATACAAGAATAGGCCATCACTTGGATTAATTTATCAATGCTACACCAACTCAACTATACTCAATGTTCACATAGTACTCCATCCATATACTTTCAAAATCCACCAACACATAGATATCATACAACCTTAGCTAATACGTAGTTATCACACATACCTTTGTCAACACATAGTTACTCACCAACCAAGCTACTCAATTGCTCAACTTTACATTTCGATCAATCTTTACTATATTTTTTTATATATTTGCACACTTAGTGCCAATTCGTAATCAAAAATTATTTATCATCGCACAATTAGTGCCAGTTCGTTAAACCGAACTTGTATCGGTATCGCACACACAGTGCTAATTCGGAAAGCTGAAATTTGATTAACATTGCACACACAGTGCATCTATATCAATTCGATCTTAAATTGATATCGCACACGCAGTGCCAACCACAAAGTCTAATCTTATATCAATTTGCACACACAGTGCCAATCGTCTCGATCATATTTCCGAATACGCACACTTAGTGCCACATGACTCAACTCTCACATAGCATCCACATTTCAATATCATTATAACATTCATTTCATAGCAATTAACATAATTAAGTATTCGTATTATGTCCGAACTTACATCAATATCGCTTTACACAAGCTAATCACAAAGCCGAAGTTTATATTATTTCGCATTACACACAGTGCTAATCATATCGGTCACATTTCTGAATACGCGCATTTAGTACCACATAACTCAAGCTCTCACATATCATTTACAATTTGATATATCATACCATTCATTTCGTAATATTAAGCATAGTTAATTACGCACATTATGTTCGGACTTACCTCGGACGTCGAAATACCGAAATGGTCGATTAATCGAGTACTTTGTCTTTGCCTCGATCTCGATCCGAACCTCTCCTTTCTTGGTCTATACACATTTAAATTCAATCCATTCAATCATCATTTCATTCAATTTAGCCCACATACACACATTTAGGGCATTTTGCATAATAGCCCTCATATTTTCACATTTCGACACTTTAGTCCTTAATTCATCAAATCACCAAATATACATAATTTGCTTGTGCTCAAGCCTAGCCGAATTCTCACTATGCTCATACAAGACTACACATTTCATTCATTTCACATTTTAGTCCTTCAAATTACTAATTTCTCAATTTAGCCCTAATTAGCTAAATTCACCAAAAATCCAAGAACAAAACATGTTCATTAAACACATATCTTCCATTATACACCAACATTCATCACAAAGCTCACCATTTCATCAATGGCACATTTCATAAACATCATCAATTTAGAAAATTTAAGCATGGGTTTTGAAGAGCACAAAGCAACGATCACAAAAACGTAGAAATTATCAAAAACCGAAACCAAATCATACCTTAATTTGCATCAAAAGCTAGCCGAAACCTAGCTTTGTTTTCTTTCCTTTCTTTCCTTCAAAATTCGGCACTTACAAAGATGATAACATTCATCTTTTCTTTCATTTGTTTTATTATAATAATTACATCAATTACCTTATTACCCATTTTATTATTAATCCATTTCCACTATCCATTGGTATTTTTGTCCATCCAACATCCACTAACTTGAAAATGGACTAATTACCTCATAAGGCCTCCACCTTAAAAAGCCATCAACACATAGGTACTTATAAATCAGCACACAGCTTTTACACCTTATACAATTAAGCCCTTTTCGCAAATTCAACACACAAACAATCAAATTATCACACAGAATTTTCACACAGGCTAAGTCACATAATATTCACACAGAAAATATCATTAAAATATTTATACGACTTCGGATTTGTGGTCTCGAACCACCGTTCCGACTAGGGTCTAAACCGGGATTTTACAACTCTCCCCCTCTTAGGGATTTTCGGTCCCGAAAATCTTACCAGTGAATAGGTGTGGATATTGCTCTCTCATAACGTTCTCACACTCCCACGTAGCCTCTTCAACTCCGTGTTTGTGACATAAAACTTTCACTAAAGAAATTCTTTTGTTTCTCAATTCTTTAGTCTCTCGTACCAAAATTTGGATCGGTTCCTCACTATACTACAAGTCTGACTGAATCTCAACCTCGATGAAGAGCAATCATATGAGAGGCGGTCGATGTACTATCAAGCATAGACATATGAAACACGTTATGAATCTTTTCCAACTCAGATAGCAACATCAATCTATAAGTAACCGGCCCAACTCGTTAAATGATCTCATACGACTCGATTCGAAGTATTTCCTTCCACGGAGATAAAGACAATCCCGACACAAAGTCTATCGTGATTCTTCTCTTTCCACTCGGATTCATAATTATTTGTAATAAACCGGACGAAACACGAGGTTAAGCCTTAACATGCGCGACAACTAAACACTTCGACACAAAGTCAGAGATGTCCCGTTTCATGCCAGGCTACAAATTCAAAATCAACTGAATCAACTCTAAATTTCTCGAAACACAAATCTGATCTCTGAATCTTAAACAATCATCACTATCAACCCAAGTTTCGAATCAAAATTCAAATCACATTGAGCTCGTTTTGCTATCATCTCATCATCCATTTTTCGGGCCTTACAAATCGATGTACGAACATCGGTCTCATCTTCAACTCATCCAAAGTGAACCATCATCACTGAGATCTATCTCGAGAATTCATAGCTCACAAAGCACATAAAGACTTACGACTTAAGGCATCAACAACAACATTATCTTTGCTCGAATGATATTCAATCACAAATTCATAACATAATACGTTCAACTCATGAATCAAATCAATATACAAAGTAAACCATCACATAGATAATTTCACCAAAATGCTCAAACTTAACTATATCCGATACTCACATAACCATCCATTCATCTATTTTTAAATTCATCAACCACGTAAGTTCCATATATATCTTTTCCAACACTTAGATAACGATCTTACATGCTATTCCATGCTCGATACTACACATCAATTGCTCTTTGTTATTTATTCAAATTAATCGCACACTTAGTGCCACATTTCTCAATTCCACATACTGCATTTCTAGTCAATAATCACATATTCATTCATAACTTTTAGATATAAATTTAACAACTCGTATTTCCATGGTGATACAATATGCCCGAGAAATCCAACCTCACGCAACCAAAACTAACATTTGCTAAACTTAGCATACAATTGTTTCTCGTGCAAAGTCTATAACACAACTCTCAAGCGCTCGTTAACTTGCATCTCATTACATAAATGAATCGAATGTCATCAATAATCACCACAATAAAACGATCCACATATGGTGCGAATATACGATTCATCAAATCCATAAACACTTTGTAAGAGCATTCGTTAGTCAGAAAGGCATAACTAATAATTCATAAATCACAAGCATAGATTCAACTTTCTTATCGGTCACTTTTATATCAATCACCTATGTCAAATAAGCTTTGCAACCCCTTTCCTACATAGTTCAAAGCTTTTATCGCAGATACATCAACTGGTACCCCTTTCATATTACTAGATTCAATTCAAACTATCTCACCGTTTTGACTTCTCAATTCTATACTCTTTTGTTTATAATTCACGATGGCATTATGCAGAGTAAGCCAATCCATACCCAGAATTATGTCAAACTCATTGAATGGTAGTATCATCAAATTAATGAAAAGCATATATCCCAAAACATCAATGAACAATTCTTGTACACTTTATCCACCAAGACACACTTATCTAAGGGTTCAATACTCTAATTACCAATTTAGTAGACTCAACAGGTAGAGTCTTACTTGATACTAAATTCACACACACATACGAATGAGTAGATCCTGGGTCTATCAATGCAATCACATCAGTATCAAATAGAGTAAAACTACCAGCGATGATGTCTGGAGATGAAGCTTCCTCTCGTGCGCGTACTGCATAAGCTTGGGCAAGTGCTCTCGCCTCCGATCTCACAGTGGTATCAGTAATCCCTCTTTGACTTCCACTTACATTTCTGGCATTTCTGGGTGATCTACCCCTAGCCGTCACATTAGTCGGATTCACACTCTGAACATTTTATTCCTCAACTAACATTGGGAAATCTCGAATGAAATGTTCTCGTGATCCACATTTATAGCAAACTCTATTGTTGTATTTATCCCA
This sequence comes from Gossypium sturtianum, assembly GCA_025698515.1. Lineage (NCBI taxonomy): Eukaryota > Viridiplantae > Streptophyta > Magnoliopsida > Malvales > Malvaceae > Gossypium > Gossypium sturtianum. The sequence goes on along the minus strand of CM046943.1, from coordinate 118,425,131 downwards.
GCATTCTCCCACATGTCTTATTCCATACCGTCTACACTCAGGTTTGTTTCTTTTAGCACTTTCGACACTTGATTCATTCGGAGCTTGAATTTTCGGACCAACACTTAGTCTTGCGTGGTCTTTATACGGATGTTCAAAGGAAGTATTTGATCGGTTACTTGCATCTCTAAATCTCTTTGTCGAAGGTTGAGACAACTTACTCATCGATCTTTTTCTTTCATCTCGAGCTTCAGAATCGGCTTTCTTCTTTTCTTTACTTAGCTCCTCAGCTTTGCAAGCTCTTTCAACTAACACAACAAATTCGTTGATATCAAGTATCCCAACCAACAGCTTAATGTCCTCATTCAGCCCTTCTATAAAGTATTTACACATTGTAACTTCGGTCGAAACACATTCTCGTGCATACTGGCTCAATCTCACAAATTCTCGCTCATACTCGATGAATCGACAACCGGCCTGTTTCAATTCTAAAACTCTTTACGTTTTCGATCAACGAAACGTTGGATCGATATACTTCTTTTCGAACTCGGCTTGAAAGAAATCCTGGTGATTCTCTCTCGGAACCACGAGATATCAACGCGTTTTCCACCGGTTGTAAGCCGTGTCTCAACAAAGAAATCGCACACTTAATGCACTCATCGATTCAACAACATCTCACCGAATACTCTGATTGTATTCTCAAGCCAAAACTTGACTCGCTCAGCATCATCATCAGATGTGGCTCTAAACTCCTCAGCCCCGTATTTTCGAATCTTATCTACAGATGGTTTATTCAATCTGTTCGGATCTACAACTTGAGGCACAACAGGTACTTGCGGGGGTGGAGGTTGTGGAGTAGTCAGATTCGTTCGAACGAACTCCGTAAACCACTCACTCATCATACGAAAGAAGGCTTGCTTAGCCTCTCCTCCCTCACTACCTTCATTCGGCCTAGATGTGGTCGGCGCTGTCCCTTGAGCGGGAGCAGGCGCATTACTCTCTACGTCAGCATTCATATATGAAAACACATTTTCAACTGTCAGCATTCATCACACTATCGCAACTTCATATATGGCATGGATAGCTAGACCCGCACGCGCTACATTAGTCCAAGAATCGACTAAACCGTAGCTCTGATACCAATAAAATGTAACACCCCTAACCCGAGACCGTCGTCGGAATAGGGTTAAGAGGTATGACCTATCAATCAGAACATTTAACATCTAGAATTTATGACACAAAGTCAATCATTTTCAATCTCGTTCAATTACAATCATGGTGTCCCTTATCGAGGTCTACGAGACCTAATTCACATGCTAAAGAGGGGTCGGGACTAAATTGAACACACACAGAAATTCTCGAACACTTAAATTTTTTTTTCTGAAATTCAGGGGAGACACGCCCGTGGGAGGAGGCCGTGTGCCATCCACGGCTACTAGACACCCCCGTGTGTCCATCCGTGTCTATATATTATCTATTTCAACACGGTCACTAGGCACGCCCGTGTTCCCATTCGTGTCTATATACTGGCTATTTTAACACGGTCACTAGGCATGCCCGTGTGCCATGGCCGTGTATAACTAAGCTACATACTGCCAATTCACCCACGGTCTTAGGCACGCCCGTGTGCCTCAACCATGTGACATTATAGGCCATTTTGCAAGGCCAACATGCCACCCACTTAGGTCAAACCTACAAGCAACACAAACCAAAACATATCATGCACATAAGGCAACACCATTTCATGCTTCTAATTGCATTCAAACATACCATTTCATACACCAATTAGTCATCCACAATATCATATACTTCTATACATATTGGCCTCACAAATGAGTCCATCCAAGTATCAATTATACAACTCAAAACATTTATAACTCAAACATCATATAATCCATACCAAAACTCATCTTCTAATCACCTCTTTCATCAACCATAAAGTCATGAAACATACCACATTCATAGCTCATTCACAAACTCAATATTATCACACTTCCAAGCCAACTCACATGGTAAGGACTAAACATCACAAATCATACCATAACCTCTAGCCTATACATGCCATATTTAATCTATAAACATCTTTCCAGAAGTACCAAAATAAATTGCTGATAGTGTGATTGATATGCTGACGATCCCCGGATCCGAGCTTGTTTTACTGACACTGCAAAGTAGAAAAGCAAATCACACAGTAAGCTTTCCAAGGCTTAGTAAGTCCGTAATATATTACATGTAATTCAATAATACAAATTAATATACAATAATAGGCCATCACTTGGATTAATTTATCAATGCTACACCAACTCAACTATACTCAATGTTCACATAGTACTCCATCCATATACTTTCAAAATCCACCAACACATAGATATCATACAACCTTAGCTAATACGTAGTTATCATACATACCTTTGTCAACACATAGTTACTCACCAACCAAGCTACTCAATTGCTCAACTTTACATTTCGATCAATCTTTACTATATTTTTTATTTATTTGCACACTTAGTGCCAATTCGTAATCAAAACTTATTTATCATTGCACACTTAGTGCCAGTTTGTTAAACCGAACTTGTATCGGTATCGCACACACAGTGCCAATTTGGTAAGCTGAAATTTGATTAACATTGCACACACAGTGCATCTATATCAATTTGATCTTAAATTGATATCGCACACGCAGTGCCAACCACAAATTCTAAGCTTATATCAATTTGCACACACAGTGACAATCGTCTCGATCATATTTCCGAATATGCACACTTAATGCCACATGACTCAACTCTCACATAGCATCCACATTTCAATATCATTATAACATTCATTTCATAGCAATTAACATAATTAAGTATTCGTATTATGTCCGAACTTACATCAATATCGCACACACAGTGCTAATCACAAAGCCGAAGTTTATATTATTTCGCACACACAGTGCTAATCATATCGGTCACATTTCCGAATACGCACATTTAGTACCACATAACTCAAGCTCTCACATATCATTTACAATTTGATATATCATACCATTCATTTCGTAACATTAAGCATAGTTAATTACGCACATTATGTTCGGACTTACCTCGGACGTCGAAATACCGAAACGATCGATTAATCGAGTACTTTGTCTTTGCCTCGATCTCGATCCGAACCTCTCCTTTCTTGGTCTATACACATTTAAATTCAATCCATTCAATCATCATTTCATTCAATTTAGCCCACATACACACATTTAGGGCATTTTGCATAATAGCCCTCATATTTTCACATTTTGACACTTTAGTCCTTAATTCATCAAATCACCAAATATACATAATTTGCTTGTGCTCAAGCCTAGTCGAATTCTCACTATGCTCATACAAGACCACACATTTCATTCATTTCACATTTTAGTCCTTCAAATTACTAATTTCTCAATTTAGCCCTAATTAGCTAAATTCACCAAAAATCCAAGAACAAAACATGTTCATTAAACACATATCGTCCATTATACACCAACATTCATCACAAAGCTCACCATTTCATCAATGGAAAATTTCATAAACATCACCAATTTAGAAATTTTAAGCATGGGTTTTGAAGAGCACAAAGCAACGATCACAAAAACGTAGAAATTATAAAAAACTGGAACCAAATCATACCTTAATTTGCATCAAAAGCTAGCCGAAACCTAGCTTTGTTTTCTTTCCTTTCTTTCCTTCAAAATTCGGCACTTACAAAGATGATAACATTCATCTTTTCTTTCATTTGTTTTATTATAATAATTACATCAATTACCTTATTACCCATTTTATTATTAATCCATTTCCACTATCCACTGGTATTTTTGTCCATCCAACATCCACTAACTTGAAAATGGACTAATTACCTCATAAGGCCTCCACCTTAAACAGCCATCAACACATAGGTACTTATAAATCAGCACACAGCTTTTACACCTTGTACAATTAAGTCCTTTTCGCAAATTCGACACACAAACAATCAAATTATCACATAGAATTTTCACACTGAGACTAAGTCACATAATATTCACACAGAAAATATCATTAAAATATTTATACGACCTCGAATTTGTGGTCTCAAACCACCGTTTCGACTAGGGTCTAAACCGGGATGTTACACTTTGGCCTTTAGCAAAACGTACAAGAGAGGTTAATCGAATTCTTACCAAATCCAGTTTCGATCCTACGGCCTAAATTCGACTTTTGAGATTAGTATGGTGACAGAGACAATTCGGCACCAATAGGGAGAAGAAGAGGAGAAGTGATCGGCTAGAACTAAAGGTGAACAAGAAAAGGAATTTAAGAAGAGAAGGTATGGGGAATTCGGCTAGAGAGAAAACCAAAATTCGGCAAAGGAATGATGGGCTTTTTTTTCGGCAAATGGAAGAATTCGGCTAAGGGGGAGAAAAAGAAAAGTAATGGAACCCAAGGAACCTCTCAAAGGAATTCGGCACCTTCTTTTATAGCCAATAGCCGAATCCTACCTTCCCCACAGTCCAATTCGGCACCAACTCTTCCCACTTCTCATCTCCTAATTTTTCTCCATGATTTCTCCCTTATCTCATCCAAAATTCCCTCATTTATCAGCTCACAAGACCAATTCAAACACTTCAACGAAAGAGTCCAAATTCCACACAACTCTGGCCATCCACTATGCAAAATTAAACACTCCAAAAACACTTTACCACTACTCGAACCTTGGACCTCTTCACGCCACCTTGTAGCTCCCCTAGTGACGCCACCTTACCACTGGACCAGAAGCCCATTTGTGTCCTATTTTCCCCTTAATCTGCTTAAGAGGCCTAATGCCTGAGACTAGGGTCCCTAAAACAAGAAAAATAAATTTTTCCCTATGGTCTTCCCTATCTCTAAGACTTAAAATAATCCCGATGATACCTTAAAATTAATATTCTAAGTGCTACCCATACATACCAACCTCAGTGCACAGAAATTTAAAGTTTCGGGATTTTTGGGGCGTTACAACCCAATAGGCCCAAATCTACTAGGCCCAAATTTGGGGCATTACAATACTCGAGTCCTATACATGCCATACTTAAAATAAGTCTAAATTGTTATACCAAAGTGATGTTGATAATGTGATTTTCAAACTCCTACGTCCTCGTTCCTCGAGTTATCTTGGCTATACTACAAGGAGAAAGAGCAATGAAAGGGGTAAGCATAAAGCTTAGTAAGTTTGCATGGATATAAATAGCAACAATAAGCTCATAAAATAATCCATCCATGACATTAACTAACCATACACAAGTCATAGGCTTCTTGCCATACTTACTCACAATTGCCCTTATTTAGCACATACCATGCCACATATCGTAATCGTTTCTTCGTGGCTCATTCACGAGTACCTGTATTCACTCATTCACAGGACTTTAGTGCTAATCTCATTTACATTTCTAAACTCATCTAATCATCCCATTAATCACTAGGGATACTCAAATACGCATAATATCATCATTATTATAAATACGAGGCCAATGCCACATCCCAGAGATGGTCTTACATGGAGTTACTTCTAAATGTCGATGCCATATCCCGGATATGGTCTTATACGGGATTTCACATTTAAAATCGACGCCACATCTCGGATATGGTCTTACACGATTCTCACATTCAATACCAAAGCCATATTCCAAATATGGTCTTATACGGAAATCTTAATTCAGTACGGAGGCCATGTCCCGGACATGGTCTTATACGGGACCTTATTCATTTCTCATCTCAATGATAGCATTTTCATATTCATTATAGTCCGCTAGGACTTCAACATCATATTCAACATTAATCACTCAATTTAGTAGAGTATCATGCATCAATATGATACCAAGCATTCTCAATTATGCTAACATGAATGTTGCATTAATCACATACAAACTTACCTCGATTTCAAAATGAGCTAGCTCGACGATTTAGTCTGAGACTTTGTTCTTTCCCCGATCGAGGTGGATTCTTGGTTCTTCTTGCTCTATAATAGCAATTTAGATCATTTTAATCATCTCATTAATAAAAGCATTTCAATAATCATGCTTAGGCAAAATACTATTTTGCCCCTAGACTTTGGCAAAATGACCATTTTGCCCCTAGGCTCGAAAATTAATTCTAATCACATTTCTACTTTCAACAAGCCTAGGTGAACATTTAATACCCTTATATATATCATCAAAACTCAACATTTCATATAATTACTACAAATTTGTAACCTTTTCATCAAGGTCCAATTAGGTGTTTTCAAGACCACACCTTTCACAAAAGTTGTTCATCTAACAACTAAGACTCATTTTCTTCTAAAAAAAATGCAGCAAATAAAAATGAAAGCTCTCATGGCAACTCTTTAAACATTTCACCATAATGCAAGATAATCCCCTCTTTAGAAAGCTTAAGCTCTAGGGATCTCAAAAGTACAATTATCATAAAGAAAAATCATCAAAATCACTTACTAGAATGAATGAGAGCTTGCTGAAAATTTGAGCTTTCAAAACCCCTATTTTGCTTGGGAATTTCGGTGGAGGAAGATGGAAAGAAAGTTGATATTTTCTCTTTCTTTATTCTAATATTAAACTAGTCAAATTAGTCACCAACTACTACTAACTTTGACCAAATTTTTGTCCATCTTTGTCTCCCATGATAGCCTATGGCCGGCCAAGCATTTACAAGGGGCTAAATTGCCTTTTAAAGACCTCAAATTTACACTCTAAGGCTATTTGGTACCTTTAGCCTATAGAATGGAACTTTTGCACTTTATGCGATTTAGTCCTTTTTCGCGATTAATCGAGAAATCGCTAAAATTAAAGTACCAAAATTCTCATGTACTTATACCATCATATACTAATTTATAAAATATCATGAAAATAACTTTTCTCTATCCTCGGGTTAGCGATCCTTAGATCACTATTCCGACTAGCCCCTAAATTGGGCTGTTACAATTCTCCCCTTTAAGGATCTTCGTCCCCGAAAATCTTACCGTGAAAAGGTTGGGGTATTAGTTTCTCATCATTTCCTCAGGCTCCCATGTAGCCTCTTCTATTCCGTGCCTTTTCCATAATACTTTCACAAAGGCTATGCTTTTGTTTCTCAACTGTTTGACCTCTCGCGCCAAAATCTTAACCGGCTCTTCACCATAAGTCGAGTCCGGTTGTATCTCTACCTCTATTGGTACAATGACATGTGAAGGATCTGAACGGTATCGGCACAATATGGATACGTGAAAGACGTCATGAATCTTTTCTAACTCAGGTGGCAAGGCTAACTGATAAGCTACCGGTCCTATCCTCTCGGTAACTTCATAAGGTCCGTGATGTGTCCCTAACTAACTACGATCACTATAAAGGCAAGCGCACCTATCGTTTAATAGTATAGTTATGGTAAGACCGAAAATATCGTATCCACAAGGACCAAGAGTACTAGTAATTACTATATTTCTATTATCTAGCCTAAGAATTGGGGTGATTTCTTTTAAACTATTAATTAAAAGCACGGCAGAGGATGAATTGGGAAATACTTTTTAGACAACTTTATGAGATAGACAATACCCAAGGAAGAATCCACCTAGACTTCACTTATTACTTTTGATTCATACGATTTATTCATTTGACTTAATCTGTAGAAATCCCTGATTTATGTTAATATCTCTTTCAAGACTAAAAACAACTGACTCTAGATTGATTAATTGAAATCTCTTTCTAATTAAAACCCATATTGTCGCATTAACTCGATCTATGGATTCCCTTATTAGATTTGACTCTAATCCTAAGTGATTTTTGTCGCCTATTTCTAGGGTTGCAATCAACTCCGCTTAATTGTGTTATCTACTCTTAAACAGGACTTTTGCTCCTCCGAATAAGCACATCCGACTTGAATTAATAACCTGAATTATCAAAACAAGAATAAGAACTCACAATTAAGAATAAGAACAAGTATTTATCTTATAAATCAAATAGTAATAAGATCCGTCTTAGGTTTCACCCCCTCAGGTATTTAAGGGATTTAGTTCATACTGATAGAGGGAAACATCATAGAATAGGAAAAATAACAAAACATAAGAAAACCCAAAAAATTTAAGAGAAATTGATAGGAGATCTTCAGTCTTGATGGAGATCCTTCTTCCGAGCTGCTTTCGATGGCTGTCTTCGAGTATTTTCTGCCTTCTATTCTGCGTCCCTTTTTAGGTCCTCCCCTAAGGTGTTTATATAGGCTTTGGAGCACCTTTCTTGGCCTACAAGTAACCTTTTCCGAATGAAATTAGACTTAGGTTCGACAGGGACACGCCCGTGTGACACGCCCGTGTTCGATAGCTTACGTCGTGCTTGATTCTGCTCGCCACACACGGTCGTGTGGTCTACAACTTAGGCCATGCTCGATTCTGCTCGTCACACATGGCCGTGTGATCTTCTCGTATGCTATAGTCCAGGCCGTGTTGATTTCTGAGGTAGGCTCATTTTGTCCATTTTTGGCCCGTTTATCATTCTTTTCGACTCCCTAAGCTCTCCTGAGTGTAAAACATGAAATTCAAGGATTAGGAGCATCGAATTCATCAAGTCTAATGAAAATTCATCCAAAAATAAGCCAAACATGGGGTCAAAATATGTATAAATTGTGGTTTATCAAATATCCCCACACTTAAGCCTTTGCTTGTCCTCAAGCAAAATCCTCAACTCACAATTAAAATTAACTTCCTCAATTCATAATTTTCATCAATAATGTCTCATCATAATTCACAGATAATTCATACATTGATAATTTAACTAAAAGAGTCCTAAATATTCAAACAATCTAAGTCATAAATTATTATAGCACGAAAACATAGGTGTTTCCCCTTACCTAAATAATCACCTTTAATTCAAAATTGACAAGAATTGTCATCCTCACTAAAGATTCACTCAAATCACTCAAAGTGTTTAAGGTTCAGATTAAGTACTCAAAAGCCAAACATGAAAATTTAATCCCATAGGCTTGCATGAAAATCAAATCTCCACCACTATAGAATGAGATGATACAAAAATCAAAAAGTCTTAAAAAGGGTTATAACGGGACTTGGGTTGAAGGTGTGGATAAAGGCTGAATTAGAGGGTTAGAATCGAGATCAAATTGACAATTCACCTAACTAGAAAAATGGACTAACACTGAATAATTACATCAATTGAAAACTTATCACTAATAACACGAGCTTATTCTCAGAATGTGAAATTAATCGCTTAAGCTCAAATAACATAGAACTAATAATGAATAGATTTCCAACTTTTTTTTAAGAATAAGAACAAGTATTTACAATAAAAAGAGAATTTAACAACCGAAATAAAGAACATAGTTAGGTAACTGCTCAAATCAAATCTCGACAAAAAGGGGTTAATTCAATAGGAAAAATTCTTAATGAATCAAAAAGAGTGAGTTTTGGGTTAATATTAAGGGTAAATCAAGAAACGGTTTATTAGGATTCAAAGGGGTTCACTAGGGGTTAATTATGAAGGTAGGCTTTTTATGGAGTAAGTGGGTTAAATCCTAAGTGCCTTTATCATCTCTGTATATCAAATCAAAAGTGTGGTCTTGACATGCGTAATCGAAGCAAGTTCTAGAATAACAAATCAATATTGACACACTCATAATCAATAAAGTGAGCAAGAAAAGAATATGCTCTAAAAGGCTCAAAATCTCACAAAAATTATGGTTTTTTATGTCAACCTTGCAAATTTCAAACTTCAAAGTAATATTTAAATTTAGGGAAACAACCTATTAATATTTTTTATTATGAAAATAGACTTATCAAATAAAAATCATACATCACTAAAAGTTTCATTCTAATAGTAATATGAGAAAATTACTTAAGAACAAGACATAATTCAGGGATTTTCTGATAATCAATTAAATAACCTCCCCACACTTAAGATGTACATTGTCCTCAATGTACAAAGATAGATAATAGCAATATAGTAATAAAATCACAAGATAGGGAGAGAAGTGAAACTTCCTAAATTTTGGATGGAGTCAATGAAAAGAAACCTACTAAATGTAGTAGAGGTGAAGGTGGGGGAGGATACTCCGATAGCACCATGAACCTTTTGAAATCGAGTTTGATGAAGCAGCCAGCATGAACTTATGGTACCCTGAGCTAAATCTAAATGGCATGAAGAATAAGAACAAAATAAAAATAAAATAAAATAAATACATAATGAAAAATAGATATGAATCTAAAGGGGGAAAAGAGTGACCAACGGTGGCAAGGATGGTGGTTGGTGTGGTGGCAGTGCAAAGAAGGAATAAGGGAAAGGGGGAAAGGAAAAAGAAAGAAGAAAGACAACGGGAAAAGAAAAGGGAAAAGGGGTTTTCGGGCTGGGGAAGAAGGGAGGAGGGAAGAAAGTGGAGGAGGAGAGCGGTGGTTAGGGTTTGGGGGAAGGAGATTTGGGGAAGAAAGTGAACAGAAGAAGGGGGTTTAAATAGAGATTGGGACACATGGTAGTGACCCACGCCCGTGTTCCCTGGGTGTGTTAGGTCACACAGCCGAATCGCACGGCCGGGTGATGCTTCTTCCGTTTCTCCCACGCCTGTGTAGAGGTTTCTACGCCCATGTTGATTGATCAATATCGACCACGGCTTATAGGCACGGGCGTGTCGCACGCTCGTTTTCTTTACTTAGTATTGCCCATGATTTGAGGGCATGCCCGTGTGGGTTTATCAACATCCCGTATTCTTTAGTCAGTGTCGACCACGGCTTATAGGCACAGCTGTGGCATTTTATCGCAGCCCGTGTTTTGGGGAAAATTTCATCCTATTTCCGCACGGTCTCCACCACGCCGATGTCCTTTTCTGTGGTGTTCACACGGCCACAGCCATGCCCGTGTGCAAGGCCGTGTGGGTAGGGAAACCTGCGCCTATTAATTTGGTTAGTTTTTAGTTAGATGCTGAAAATCGAAAATATGGACGTTAGTGATGTTAGTGCTCGGGTTGCCTCCCGAGAAGCGCTCGTTTAAAGTCTTAAGCTAGAATTACCTCTCATTCGCATACTTATGGTGGTTCGAGGAGTTGACACTCCTCTCTCCTGCTATCAGTTCTATTATCACTATACAGTTTGATTCGAGTAGTGTTTACCTTAAAAGTGCCGAACTTAGGATTAGTTACCTCGACTGTCCCGTATGGAAAGACATTGAGTACCGTGAAAGGGATCACTCCATTCTTATTAAGGTCTGAAGTGGCAATTCGAGGGTCTGTTTTATCCAACAATACCTGATCCCCGATCTTAAATTGGTTTGTCCCAACCTTAAGCTTGTCATGGAGTCGCTTTGGTTCATTGTGTACTTTTGATTTCTCCTCAGACTGTGTTCGCCATTCATCTAGTTCCTCGATCTGGAGTCTTCGTTCCTTCTGAATAATTCTATTCTCAATATGAGAGCTAGGCCATGGCTCTGTCATCTTTTCCTGAGGGATTTCCTACAAAGAAGATTGAACATTAAGTTTACTTATATTAACAGGACTTGTATCATTTTGATAATTAGATATTCTGTCAGAATCACGTGCTTTGAGTTTAATCATGTCATCACCTACACGAAGTATTAATTCCCCTGAATCAACATCGATAATGGTCCTAGAAGTTGCTAAAAAGGGCCGTCCTAAAATTAAAGGAACGTCACTATCCTCGTCCATGTCTAGAACAACAAAGTCTACTGGGAATATGAATTTATCAATTTTTACTAGTACATCTTCAATTATACCCCTAGGAACTCTAATGGTTTTATCAGCCAATTGAATGCTCATCCTAGTTTGTTTGGGTTTCCCAAGACCTCACTGTTTAAACATTTTATAAGGCATAACATTTATACTTGCCCCTAAATCAGCTAAAGCATTATTAATAGACAAACCACCAATTAAGCAAGGAATCGTAAAACTCCCTGGATCTTTTAATTTGTGGGGTAGTTTATTCTGTAAAATCACTGAGCAAACTGCATTTAGCTCCACATGTGACGCCTCTTCTAACTTCTATTTGTTTTCCAAAAGCTCTTTTAAAAATTTTACTGAATTGGGCATCTGCGAAAGAGCTTCAATAAATGGTAAGTTAATATGTAATTTTTTTAAAAGTTTAAGAAATTTACCGAATTATTCATCTGTACGGTCTTTCTTTGTCGCGTTAGGGTATGGTACACGAGGTACATACTCTTTACTTACTGGTTTTTGTGTATTGTGTCTTTCCCCACCCTTACCTTTATCTACCATGTTTTCTTGCCTCGGTTTTGGTTCGTCTAACCCTTCACTATCGTGAGCAGTAATGGCATGAAGTTGCTCCTTTGGGTTAGTTTCAGTGTTGTTCGACAAGCTGCCTTGTGGTCGTTCAGAGATCAGCTTAGCAAGCTGACCTATTTGGTTTTCGAGCCCTTGAATTGAAGCCTGCTGGTTTTTGAGTGCTGTTTTGGTGTTTTGAAAATGGGTTTCTGACACCGAGATGAATTTTGTTAGCATCTCCTCAAGGTTCGGCTTCTTCTCCTGTGGGTAGGGTTGTTGTTGAAAGCCTGGAGGGGGTTGTTGTCTCTGATTTCCTTGACCACCCCATGAGAAAATTGGGTGGTTCCTCCAACCTGGGTTGTAAGTATTACTATAGGGATTATTCTGAGGTCTAGAATTATTACCCATATAGTTCATCTATTCGCTTTCTATGCCAGAGCTGTAGGATGGATATTCTGTATTGTTTGTCTCTCCTCCATTTGTATTGCATTGCATCACCGGATGTACCTGCGAGGAACCACATAAACCATCAACTTTTTTACTTAAAAGCTCTACCTGGTTTGATAGCATTGTCACTGCGTCGAGGTTGAAAACTCAAAATTTTTTTTGGTTGGCCGTCCTCATAACTTGTCGCGATAGTTATTGGTGACATCTCTTCAATGAATTGGCAGCGACCTCGGGTATTTTGTTGTTTAGTGTACCGCCGGCGGCTGCATCAATTAATTGCCTAGTTGAGGGGTTCACACCGTTGTAAAAGGTTTGAACCTGTAGCCATAATGGTAATCCGTGGTGAGGGCATCTTCTCAGTAGATCCTTGTATCTCTCCCATGCATCGTAGAGTGTTTCTAAATCCATCTGCACAAAAGAAGAGATATCATTCCTCAACTTAGCCATTTTAACCGGCGGGAAATATTTGAGTAAAAATTTTCGATCAGTTGTTCCCATGTAGTGATTGATCCTCGTGATAACGAGTTCAACCACTGTTTAGCTTTATTCCTCAATGAGAGGGAAACAACCGAAGGCGAATGGCATCATTAGAAACGCCATTTATTTTGAAAGTATCACAAAATTCTAGAAAATTTGCTAAATGAGTATTTGGGTCTTCGTCCTGCAAACCATCAAACTGAACAAACTGTTGAATCATTTGAATAGTGTTAGGTTTCAGTTCAAAATTATTCGCAGCAATAGTAGGTCTAACAATACTCGATTTAGCCCCAGTTAAATTAGGCTTAGCATAGTCATACATAGTATGAGGAGCAGGATTTTCGGCAACCACCGAAGGAAGCAGATTATTATCAGCCATCTCCTCGGTAGTATTAGTATCGTCTTCTTGCTCTTCCTCTATGTATTGTAAACTTCGCCTTATCTCCCTACGATTTCTGCGAGCGGTACTTTCTATATCACTGTCGTAGAGCAAAGGTCCTGACGGGTTTCTTCTAGTCATAAACTAGAAACACCTGCCAGAAGCAAAGAAAGAGAAAAATTAGAAAAGTACCAATAAAATATAAATAAATTGCAATAAAATATAAATGGATAAAGTAATAAAAATTTAGTGTTCCTAATATCTTAGTCCCCGGCAACGGTGCCAAAAACTTGATGTGTCTCTAACTAACTACGATCACAATAAAGGCAAGCGCACCTATCGTTTAATAGTATAGTTATGGTAAGACCGGAAATATCGTATCTACAAGGACCAAGAGTACTAGTAATTACTATCTTTCTATTATCTAGCCTAAGAATTGGGGTGATTTCTTTTAAACTATTAATTAAAAGCACGACAGATGATGAATTGGGAAAATACTTTTTAGACAACTTTATGAGATAGACAATACCCAAGGAAGAATCCACCTAGACTTCACTTATTACTTTTGATTCATACGATTTATTCACTTGACTTAATCCGTAGAAATACCTGAATTATGTTAATATCTCTTTCAAGACTAAAAACAACTGACTCTAAGTTGACTAATTGAAATCTCTTTCTAATTAAAACCCCTATTGTCGCATTAACTCGATCTATGGATTCCCTTATTAGATTTGACTCTAATCCGACAGATTTTCGTCGCCCTATTTCTAGGGTTGCAATCAACTACGCTTAATTGTGTTGATCTACTCTTAAACAGGGACTTTTGCTTCTCTAAATAAGCACATTCGACTTGAAATAATAACCTAAATTATCAAAACAAGAATAAGAACTCACAATTAAGAATAAGAACAAGTATTTATCTTATAAATCAAATAGTAATAAGATCCGTCTTAGGTTTCATCCCCTCAGGTATTTAAGGGATTTAGTTCATACTGATAGAGGGAAACATCATAGAATAGGAAAAACAACAAACCATAAGAAAACCCAAAAACTTCAAGAGAAATTGATAGGAGATCTTCAGTCTTGATGGAGATCCTTCTTCGTAGCTGCTCCCGATGGCTGTCTTCGAGTATTTTCTACCTTCTATTCTGCGTCCCTTTTTAGGTCCTCCCCTAGGGTGTTTATATAAGCTTTGAAGCACCTTTTTTGGCCTACAAGTATCCTTTTCCGAATGAAATTAGACTTAGGTTCGGCAGGGACACGCCCGTGTTCGATAGCTTAGGCCGTGCTTGATTCTGCTCGCCACACACGACCGTGTGGTCTACAACTTAGGCCGTGCTCGATTTTGCTCGTCATACACGACCGTGTGATCTTCCCGTGTGCTATAGTCCAGGCCGTGTTGATTTCTGAGGTGGGCTCATTTTGTCCCTTTTTGGCCCGTTTATCGTTCTTTTTGACTCCCTAAGCTCTCCTGAGTGTAAAACATGAAATTCAAGGATTAGGAGCATCGAATTCATCAAGTCTAATGAAAATTCATCCAAAAATAAGCCAAACATGGGGTCAAAATATGTATAAATTGTGGTTTATCAGTCTGATAAAACGCGGACTCAATTTTCCCTTCCGGCCAAATCTGATTACTTTCCTCCAAGGTGATACTCTCAAGAACACTTTACCACCGACTTTGAATACAATCTCTTTTCTTTTCAAATCCGAATAGGAATTTTGTCTATCTGAGGCGACTTTCAGATAGTCACGTATCACTTTTACTTTCTCTTCAGTTTCCTTAACCAAATCAACCCCGTGTATCTGTTTCTCTCTGAGTTCTGACCAATACAAGGGCGTTCGACACTTACGCCCATACAATGCCTCATAAGGCGCCATTTTCAAACTTGACTGAAAGTTGTTGTTGTAGGCGAATTCCACCAATGGTAAGTATTTCTCCCAACTACCTTGGAATTCCAAAACACAACATCGAAGCATGTCTTTGAGTATCTGAATTACCCTCTCCGACTGTCCGTCGGTTTGTGGATGGAAGGTTGTACTGAAACTCAATTTAATGCCCAAGGCCTCTTGCAACTTTTTCCAAAATCGTGACGTGAATCTCGGATCTCTATCCTAAATGATCGACAACGGTACACCATGAAACCTTACTATCTCTGACATGTACAAGTCTGCCAATTTATCAAGCGAATAGTCGACTCGCACTGGTATGAAATGGGCTGACTTTGTGAGTCTATCAACCACTACCCATACTGCATCTTTCTTCTTTAGAGTCAACGGTAAACCCGTCATGAAATCTATGGTAATGCGGTCCCATTTCCACTCAAGGACCATAATAGGCTGAAGTAAACCCGAAGGTACTTGATATTTAGCTTTTACTTGCTGACAAATTAGGCATCTCGATACAAACTCAGAAATGTCTTTCTTCATACCAATCCACCAATACCATTTCCTCAAATCATTGTACATCTTCGTGCTCCCAGGGTGCATAGTTAAACATCCGCTATGCGCTTCATGCAAGATCTTACGAATAAGCTCATCATTTCTGGGTACACAGACCCTATCTCGAAATGTCAGACATCCATCAGGATTTACTCGAAAGTCTGACTCAACATTCAACTCACATAAAACTCTCTTAGCTTGCAAACTGTTATCATCTTTCTGAGCTTCACAAATATCTTGGAGAAATAATGGTTTAGCCCTCAACTCGGCTAAAATGGAACCATCATCCAACAATGTTATCTGAGTACTCATGGCTCTCAGCGCGAACAATGATTTTCTACTCAAAGCGTCGGCGACTGAGTTCGCCCTTCCCGGATGGTAGTCAATTACCAACTCATAATCCTTAATCAGCTCTAACCACCTTCGTTGCCTCAAATTCAATTCCTTTTGAGTCATCAAATATTTTAGGCTTTTATGGTCGGTGAAAATCTGACACCTTTCACCATATAATGATGTCTCCAAATCTTCAACGCAAACACAATTGCGGCCAACTCTAAATCATGAGTCGGGTAATTCTTCTCGTGCGGCCTTAATTTCCTAGAGGCGTATGCAATCACCTTACCCTCTTGCATAAGTACACAACCTAATCAGATCAGGGATGCGTCACTGTAAACCACAAATTCTCTTCCCGATTCAGGTTACACCAAAACAGGAGCCTCAGTCAATAGCGTCTTCAGTTTCTCAAAACCCTGTTGGCACTCTTCTGTCCAAACAAACTTCCCGTCTTTTTGCAAAAGTCTCGTCATTGGGGTAGCTATCATGGAAAACCCCTTGACAAAACGCCTGTAATAACCGGCTAGGCCCAAAAAACTCCTTACTTCAGTTATGCTCCTCGACGGTTTCCAATCAACAAATTACTGAAATCTTACTCGGGTCTACTCTAATTCCATCTCCCGAGACAATGTGACCCAAAAATCCCACTTCCTTGAGCCAAAACTCGCTCTTACTGAACTTGGCATACATTTTTTTTCTCTTAAAACTTGCAGAACCATACTCAAATGTTCGGCATGTTCGTTCTCGTCTCGAGAGTAGATCAGTATGTCGTCGATGAAGACTACGACAAATTTATCCAAGTATGGCCAAAAAATGCGATTCATCAAATCCATGAAGATTGCAGGGGCATTTGTCAGACCAAAAGGCATGACCAAAAATTCGTAGTGGCCGTACCTAATCTGAAATGCGGTTTTCGGTACATCTGAGTCCTTGACTCTCAGTTGATAGTACCCGGACCTCAAATTTATCTTGGAAAATACCGTGGCTCCCTTCAATTGATCAAATAGGTCATCAATCCTCGAAAACGGGTACTTGTTCTTCACAGTTACCTTGTTAAGTTGTCGATAGTCTATGCATAACCTCATAAAACCGTCTTTCTTCTTCACAAATAAAACAGGAGCACCCCACGGAAAAAAACTCGTTCATGCGAAACCTTTATCCGTTAGTTCTTGCAACTGCGCTTTTAGCTCTTTTAGCTCGGTTGGTGCCATTCTGTATGGAGCAATAGAAATATTGGCAGTACCTGGAGCCAACTTAATCCCGAATTCAATCTCTCTAACCGGAGGTAACCCTGGCAACCCTTCCGAGAAAACATCTAGGTACTCGCACACTATGGGTACCGACTCCATTCTCAAATCAATCTCTTTAGTGTTCAACACAAAGGCAAGATAAGCCTCGTACCTTTTCCTTAAATACCTCTGAGTCGACAAGGTTGATATCACTACTGGTGATCTATCTGGCTTATCTGATTCAACACGAATAAAATCCCCATTTTCATTTTTCAACTCAATAAGCTTCATCCTACAATTCACAATTACTCCATGAGTAACTAACCAATCCATCCCAAGGATGACATCAAACTCGTCAAATGGCAATAGCATAAGATCAACCGGGAAACAATGACCCTTAATCATCAAAGGGTAACCTTTGCAAACTCTAATAACCAACACACACTTACCTAGAGGATTAGACACTCTTATGATGAATTCGGTAGACTCTATAGGCATGCTCATGCTAAAGACTAATTTCATGCATATTTATGAGTGGGTAGATCCAGGATCAATTAAAGCTATAACACGAGTATTATGGAGAGAAAAGGTACCCGTGATTACGTCAGGGGAAGACGCCTCTTCACGAGCGCGAATGGCATAAGTTCTCGCCAGTGCTCCACCCTCGACTCTTGCAGCTTGCTCTCTAGATGGATTCTTGCTACCCATCTCATTTCCCGGGTTTCTCTGTGGTCTTCCTCTAGCAGTACTCCCCGGTCTTGCATTCTGTGACTTCTCTTTCTCGCCCACCTCAGGGCAATCTCTGATAAAGTGGTCTAAAGACCCACATCTGAAACAAGCTTTCTCATTCTTTCGACACTCACCGGAATGGCGCCTACCACATTGAGGGCATTCTGGTCTACTTGGTCGAACGTTGCCCACACTAGCAACTGATGCGGTCTGCCCTTTAGACCCCGAAAATTGCTTGTCCGCCGGGTTGAAAACCCGGTGAGGTGATTGATCGAGTAGTAAAATCCTCGATTTCTTAGATGAGGATTGGTAGGACTTATTCAACTGCCTCTTCCTCGAGTCACGAGACTCATTCTCAGCTCTTTTCTTCTCCTTAGCCAACTCTTCGACTTTACAGGCTTTATCTACCAACATTACAAACTCTTTTAGTTCAAGGACTCCAACATATAAACGGATATCCTCATTCAGCCTGTCCTCGAATCTCTTGCACATGACGGCCTCAGTAGATACGCACTCCCGGGCATACTTGCTAAGCCTTACGAACACTCGTTCGTAGTCGGTCACTGACATGCGGCCTTGCTTCAGTTCCAAGAACTCCTTCCTCTTATGATCGATAAATCTCTGGCTGATGTACTTCTTCCGGTATTCCTCTTGGAAGAATTCTCAGCTAACTCTCTCCCTTGGTACCACTGACACAAGGGTGTTCCACCATCGGTAGGCTGAATCTCTCAAGAGAGATACTGCACACTTTAGGCACTCCTCAAGTGTGCACGACAATTCATCGAATACCCTGATGGTATTCTCTAGCCAGAATTCCGCCCTCTCCGGATCATCATCCTTACTGGCCCGAAATTCCTTGGCTCCTTGCTTCCAGATCTTATCAACCGGAGGCCTTTCTCTTCTCACCACCTTAACCACTTGAGGAGCTACTGGAGCGGGTTGAGGAATTGGTGGGGGTGGATAGGGTTGAGCGTTAGGATTTGCTCGGGTATACTCAGTATACCAGTTACTCATCATGTGGAGAAACGCTTCTCGGGCCTCTTCTCCTTGACCCAAGGTCTCGGGTCTACTATTAGCTGGTGTGGTCCCTTGAGCGGGAGCCGACGCGTTACTCGCAGCATCATCAGCTGCAGTTCGGTCTAGATCAGAATCCATATACTACATAAAACACGATTTTTAAACGTCAGGAGCCATCACACTATCATTACTCAGACACTCTTACATATGGCATGTATAGCTAGACTCGTACTTACGCTACGTTAGTCCTAGAATCGACTAAACCGTAGCTCTGATACCAATAAATGTAACACCCCTTACCCATGCCCGAAGTCGGGACCGGGTTTGAGGCATTACCTAACTAATCTTACTTGACATCTCAAAACGGGCTATAAAATTTCGTTTAAACCCATCACTTGCACATACTCGGCCTAAGGGGCCCTAAACATACCTCCGAGAGGTATCAGAACTATTCCGGGAACTTTTACGAACTCAAGAAACTTTTCAACAAAACAGGGGCCACACGCCCGTGTTGGTCTAGGGACACGCCCATGTGCCCCTAAGACATGCACGTGTCTTCCACCAGTGGTCGATCCTGACTAACTTCACACGGCCTAGACACGCCCGTGTCTTCCACCCATGGTCGATCCTGACTAACTTCACACGGCCTAGACACGCCCGTGTCTTCCACCCGTGGTCGATTTAAATTCCACAATTAATGTGCAGACTTCACACGGCCTGGGCACACGCCCGTGTCCCTAGTCCGTGGAGCATACTAACTTGCAAACCTAGCATGCAATGGGACACACGGTCAATCCACACACCCATAGGGCTGACCGTGTGTCACACACGGCATAGACACACGTCTGTGTGTCTACTCGTATGGACAATCAGATGGCTATCTACCAAGCCCTTTGCCACCCTACATTGCACACATACAAACACCAATCCAATTCAACATAATTCATAACCCAAAGGCATATCTAAGTACTCAATTCAACATCCATACACAAGGGCATACACTTCAAGAAAATCACTTTCATTAAGCATAAGAGTTTGCCAAGTATCGGCCTAACTTAATAGACCATTACAAAAAGACTTTAATGCCTTACAAAGCTAACACTTTGGCCAACAATTACGACCTAACAAAATACTCGAGTCCTATACATGCCATACTCAAAATAAGTCTAAATTGTTATACCAAAGTGATGTCGATAGTGTAATTTCCGAACTCCTACGTCCTCATTCCTCGAGTTATCTTGGCAATACTACAAGGAGAAAGAGCAATGAAAGGGGTAAGCATAAAGCTTAGTAAGTTTGCATGGATATAAATAGCAACAATAAGCTCATAAAATAATCCATCCATGACATTAACTAACCATACACAAGTCATAGGCTTCTTGCCATACTTACTCACAATTGCCCTTATTTAGCACATACCATGCAACATATCGTAATCGTTTCTTCGTGACTCATTCACGAGTACCTGTATTCACTCATTCACAGGACTTTAGTGCTAATCTCATTTACATTTCTAAACTCATCTAATCATCCCATTAATCACTAGGGATACTCAAAGATGCATAATATCGTCATTATTATAAATATGAGGCCAATGCCACATCCAGATATGGTCTTACATGGAGTTACCTCTAAATGCCGATGCCATATCCCGGATATGGTCTTATACGGGATTTCACATTTAAAATCGACGCCACATCCCAGATATGGTCTTACACGATTCTCACATTCAATACCGAAGCCATATTCCAAATATGGTCTTATACAAAAATCTTAATTCGGTGCCGAGGCCATGTCCCGGACATGGTCTTATACGGGACCTTATTCATTTCTCATCTCGATGATGGCATTTTCATATTCATTATAGTCCGCTAGGACTTCAACATCATATTCAACATCAATCACTCAATTTAGTAGAGTATCATGCATCAATATGATACCAAGCATTCTCAATTATGCTAACATGAATTTTGCATTAATCATATACAAACTTACCTCGATTTCAAAATGAGCTAGCTCGATGGTTTAGTCCGAGACTTTGTTCTTTCCCCGATCGAGGCGGATTCTCGGTTCCTCTTGCTCTATAATATAAATTTAGCTCATTTTAATCATCTCATTAATAAAAGAATTTCAATAATCATGCTTAGGCAAAATTACTATTTTGCGCCTAGACTTTAGCAAAATGACCATTTTGCCCCTAGGCTCGGAAATTAATTCTAATCACATTTCCACTTTCAACAAGCCTAGGTGAACATTTAATACTCTTATATCTATCATCAAAACTCAACATTTTATATAATTACTACAAATTTGTAACCTTTTCATCAAGGTCCAATTAGGTGTTTTCAAGACTACACCTTTCACAAAAGTTGTTCATCTAACAACTAAGACTCATTTTCTTCCAAAAAAAATGAAGCAAATAACAATGAAAGCTCTCATGGAAACTCTTTAAACATTTCACCATAATGCAAGATAATCCCCTCTTTCGAAAGCTTAAGCTCTAGGGATCTCAAAAGTACAATTATCATAAAGAAAAATCATCAAAATCACTTACTAGAATGAAGGAGAGCTTGCTGAAAATTTGAGCTTTCAAAACCCCTATTTTGCTTGGAAATTTTGGTGGAGGAAGATGGAAAGAAAGATGATATTTTCTCTTTCTTTATTCTAATATTAAACTAGTCAAATTAGTCACCAACTACAACTAACTTTGACCAAATTTTTGTCCATCTTTGTCTCCCATGATAGCCTATGGCCAGCCAAGCATTTACAAGGGGCTAAATTGCCTTTTAAAGACCTCAAATTTACAATCTATGGCTATTTGGTACCTTTAGCCTATAGAATGGAACTTTCACACTTTATGCGATTTAGTCCTTTTTCGCGATTAATCGAGAAATCGCTAAAATTAAAGTACCAAAATTCTCATGTACTTATACCATCATATACTAATTTATAACATATCATGAAAATAACTTTTCTCTATCCTCGGGTTAGTGATCCCAAGATCACTATTCTGACTAGCTCCTAAATCATGCTGTTACAGAAATGACTTTATTTTGTCTAAACGGGTAGACACACGGGCGTGTGTCTAGACCGTGTGTGACACACGGCCTACCCCATAGGTGTGTAGCCAGTCTGTGTGTCCCCTGCACCTTAAATTTGAGAAAATAGAATTCTCAAAATTGAGCACACGGGCAGAGACACGAGCGTGTGTCTCAGCCGTGTGGGTGGCACGGCCTTAAACACGGGCGTGTGTATTGGTCTTGTGAAACCTACACTTAATTCGAATTGAATTAATTAACCACACAGCCTAGCACACGGGCGTGTTGCATGGTCGTGTGGTGCAACTCAGAGAGAAACCAAAATCAGACACGGCCTGAGGCACGGGCGTGTCTAAGGGTCACACGGGCGTGTCCCTTGGACCACACCGGCGTGTGAGCCTTGAACCTTGGAAAATTTTTGAAATGTCACGAAAAATTCTTAAAGTTTCTGATTAAGTCCTGACTCGATTCTAATGCTCGTATTGGGCCTCGAGGGTCTATTTAAGGGACGTTACGCATGATCTCGAAAAATGAATAGTGATTGACATGATTTATCTAAAAATGTTTTGAAAAGTTTTGATAATACTCTATAACCCTGTTTCGACGATGAACACGGGTTAGGGGTGTTACAAGACATGTATGCATGAAATGATATGCTATGATGAATGATGGAATTTACTTGATTTGAATGCTTGAAATGGTTGGTATTTGGATGTGTGATTCAAGTGCAGGTCATGGTTGTGATTTTGGGTGAGAAATAAAGCTAGGAATGGCTTTATTTTGTCCACACGGGTAGACACACGGGCGTGTGTATAGACCGTGTGTGACATACGGCCTGGTACACGGGTGTGTGGTTAGGCCGTGTGTCCCCTGCACCTTAATTTTGAGAAAATAGAATGCTCAGAATTGAGCACACAGGCAGAGACACGGGCGTCTGTCTTAGTCGTGTGTGCTACACGGCCTATAACACGGGCGTGTGTCTTGGCCGTGTGAAACCTTCACCTAATTTTGAAATGAATTAATTGACCACACGGCCTAGCACACGGGCGTGTGGCATGGCCATGTGCAGAAGTCAGAGAGTTACACGGGGTCGAACACGACCTGCAGCACGGGCATGTCCCAGGATCACAAGGGCATGTCCCTTGGACCACACGGGCGTGTGAGCCCTACACCTTGGAAAATTTTTGAAATTTCGGAAAAAAATTTTTAGAGTTTTCGATTAAGTCCTGACTCGATTCTAATGCTCGTTTTGGGCCTCGAGGGTCCATTTAAGGGACAATATGAATAATCTCGTTTAATGAATAGAAATTTTACGGGAATTATCTTAAAATGTTTTGAAACTTCTGGTAACGCTTCGTAACCCTGTTCTGGCGACGAATACGGGTTAGGGGTGTTACAAGCATAAACTAGTGCAGGCTGCCTCGCCTCAATCTGACTAGCACCTCTGCCCAGTGCTCTCTGTCCTCGGCCCATACCATTACCACCCCTAGTCGGTCCACGGCCCCTAGGTGGCTGCTAAACTGACCTCTAAAGCTGTATAGAACCCAGTCCTGAAACTTACATTTGATCGGCCCGCTGTGGACACTCTCTAATATGGTGCTCCAAAGATCCACACCTCAAACAAGCCCCTAACCTTCTCCAATACTCGCCCGGATGGCGCCTACCATAATCATCACATGGCTGAATCCCAGTAGGAGCAACAGGAACCCCCACTCTAACCAGCCCAACAGGTCTAGCCCATTTCTTAGGCATCTGAACAGAACTAGAGGGCTCTGAATCCCACTTATTCTTGCCTTTCTCTCGGTCCCGGTTTTGGTGCTCCACTCACTTAACCTCTTCGGCGATCTTCGCCTTATCTACCAGAACTGTGAACTCTCGCTCCCTTTGTGGAGCAATCAATACCCTCAAATTATCCCTCAAGTCATCCCCAAAAGCGGATGCATTTCTCATACTCAGACGCCACCATGCCTCAAGCATAGCGGCTCAACCTCAAAAACTCGACCTCATACTCGGCCATAGATCTATCACCTTGTAACGCGTATGTTTGTGCAAGTGTACACAGTCGTTATCAAGTAATAAATAAGTATCGAGTTATCGTCTCCACAGGGATTGTATTTGTGCTAAGTCAATTTTTAAAATTATATTAACAATTTGGTAAATAAAAACACAATATAGTTGAAAAGTGGTGATTAAAATATATTAAACTAAATGCAATGATCCCTAATGCAAATTATCCTAAGTATGCAAACTATATGAATGAAATAGATTTTAGTAAAATTAAACACAATTCGCAACAATTATAATATAAATAAACTAGGACAATTACTTTAATTAAACTCAATATATTATCAACATGCCTAATATCATTCATAAAAACATTCCATGGCAACTCGATCTTTCATTAGTTTGGAAACCACATTAGGTCCTTTCGGAATCCTTTACTTAGTAAATACGCATTTTACTGATCCTTATTTACTAAGGGTTTCTTAGCATTCGTGTGAGGTAATAGGGACGTGTCAGGTTAGAAACAGTTTAATCACACAAATCTAAAAACTATGCAGATAACAAAGCTTGGTCAGAGTTGTTATGCAACCTAGAATTTAATCAGGTCAGGATCTAAATTGAGCATGCACATTTCAATTATGTGCCCATTAGCCGTCGTCTGGTCAAGATCGCTCAGCTAATTTAGGTGCATTTCAATCACGTATGAACGAAATATAGACTTGATTTTAATTGAAAACATGATCGATTGAGGCACAAACATTATAAGCATGAATCAAATAAATATTATTTAATCAAAGCAATCATCCTAGCTTAAATAAAATTAAGCTAACATTGTTGTAAACAAGAACAAAGAACACATAGCAAACATATTTAGATTAAATTAAAGAAAAGAAAGATTAAACCCAATTCGAGTGGTTTGTCACATAAGACTACGGTCGACGAGGCTCCTTCGTTCCTTTGCTTTGCTCCTTTTGTCGATGGCTCTCCAAGGTGGCCGACCAAGGGTTCTTTAAGAGGCTTAATTGCTAAAATCTCTATGAAGAGATGATGCTAGGCGTGGGAATGGAAAAGGCTAAGAGAATTTGGAGAGAAGAGAGAATGATGAATGATGAGAATGAATGAGAAATGATTGAGGGATGATGAATGAGGGAATGAGAGGGTCTTATTTATAGGTGAGGAGAGGGGGATAGTTTGCTAAAAATAGTGGATGTTAACCTCTTCATATCTCCTCAAATTGTGGCCGGCCATGCTTAGTGGCTTTTGACTTGATTTTTGCTTGATTTTTAAGTAATTTTGGATGCCACACAACTCAGGATTGAGACTCGGTCAATCGTAAATCTTCGGGCAAATCTCTAATTTCTTTAACATTGCAAGGACCTTGTGTAATTAAACCAAAGAATGGTTTAAATGGACAGCCATGTGTAGTCGAATATTGGGTTGACTTGGTCTCCAATTTGGATGGTTTTGTAATCCAGCAAAGCTATCAGACCTGTCCAGAATAAATCAACAAGTTAGATGACCAAAGAATAAAATTTATCCAATTTAATTAATTAATTAAAACCCAAATTATTAATGAAATATTTTAAAATGAATTATTAAATATAATTTTATATTTTATTATTTAATTTAATCATGCATGGCCCACTTTTTGTCTTAAAAAAATATAATATATTCAAATTAATATAAAATAAGCCATTAATTGCATGAAAACTATATAATAAAGCATAAAATCACATTTGAATAATTTCTATGTCCTAATTTCATATTTTCACATATTTCATTAATTTATTAAACAATTACTTAGTTTTAATAATGGATTTAAGTAAAAAGGTGATAAATCACATAGGAAAAATCCTATATATTTTTCCGTTTACACACCTTGCGTGAGATTCATGAACTCACACCTACGATTGTCCACATAGCTCGCCCCCACATACTTCCCTTGGAAAGAAGTCTTAAAATAATCTCAGTTCAGACGATCTGGCTGAGTACCCTCCTCAACCGATAACCACCACTGATACACCTCATCACGAAGCAAAAAGACTGCACCCTTTAGTTTCTGCTCAGGAGTACAATCTATATCATTCATAATCCTCTCGGTGGCCTCCAACCAATACTCGGCCACAGTACGGGTGACTCCAGTGACTCCCCTAAACAGCTCAGCTTTATTGGACCGGAGTCATTCAGTTACCGACCTACGGCCCCTAGATTCAGAATGGGGTTTAGCGACCCTCTCCAACACCCTCAACATAGCTTGGGACATATGCCGTCCCCAACCGAGTGGGTTTGAGACCTAGTCTCAATAGCAGGTGAAACTTGTAACATCCCGAATTATTGGGCCTATGCATTTTGTGCAATGTATGCTTAATAGGTTAAATTGAGAATTTAGGTACTAATTGGGCTCAAGAATGGGCTGAGGCCTTGACTAAATCTCTCCGTAGGCACTCTAGCACTTTAAAAGGTAGTTATCTGTGTTTTAAATGTCAGATTGGGCTTGCGGCCCAAAGCAAGGTGGCACCACAAAGGAGAAAAGGGTGTGGCGTTATTAAGGGATGGTGAGGGCCCAAATTTTGGCTGCTTGGAGCCCAAGTTTTGGGCCAAATTTGGCACTCTAAAGGGGATAAAGGAGGGACGGCTACAAGGCTAAATTGTAGGAGTTTTATTATTTTTTTATGGATAACTAAAGCTGATAAAGGAGGGAAAAGTGGAGATAATTAGGTCTTTGATTGGATGAGTGCTCTATTGTGGATAAAGGATAGAATGATAAAAGTGATATCTTAGTTGCAGAGTTGGCCGAAAATCAAACACAGGAGAGGGGGGAAAATTGATTCAGTATAGGCTAGGGGGTGTGCCAAAATTTCATTAGTTTCTCTGAGAACTTTCTTTCAGTTTTCTATGTTGCCTAAATTTCTCTAGTCTTTTTCTTCTTCTGTCGAAATTACTTCCTAGCCGAAATTGCTAAGGCTCTCTTTTGTTTATTCTTCATAAGCCAAAACTGAAACTCCATTCCATTCTTCTAAAAGCCAAAATACCTCACTCAGAATCTCTGAAAGCCGAAAACGCATCAGTTCATCTTTTCTGATATTTTCATAAAAGCCGAAATCGTGAGATCTCGTCTCATGTGATTGCAGAAATCACTCTGGGGGTGTCCGCTTGTGTCGTAAATCAAGGGAATTTTAGGTAAGTATTGATTTGTGGGATTCCAAATCTTTTCGCTTTTCAAAGTCTCTAGCCGAATGGCTATTTAGTGACTAATCTATTGTTTTTCTCTTATTTTCAGAGATTCAGGATCGAAGTGGAGTCAATCGCGTGAGATCTCTAAGTCATAGTTCAGTAACACTCAAATAGTGTTACTTTCGGGATTTTAAGGTAAGGAGACCTATTGATTTTTAACGTGTAAATTTGGGTATTTATTAACCCTTGGCCGAATGTAGGGAAGGTCAAATCTTCGTGATCTTTCGGCTTTTATTGAACCAAGTTATAAATCCGGATAGCAAGGATACCGACTAAGAGTTTAGTACTTCGTGAAATCATGTGTGTAACTTCTCACACCATTAGATTTGTTTGCTAATATATATATACATGTGATAAATCTACTATACTCTGTTAAATGCCGAAATCCCGGCATAACGTTTGGAAACCCGAGAAGGGTAAAGGCTAAATATCAAGTTAGTGATTTCTGCCATTCATCAGTGAATGTTTCTGCTAAAACAATATGTTTTGTATGTCGATTTCTATATATACTTGGGGTTGGGTGTTTGATGAAGGGGAAGTGATCTGTTCTGGTGGCTTATGCCATTTCAGCCTGGTGACTCTGTCACAACTCTGTTTCTGGTGGCTCTTGCCATTTCAGCCTGGTGACTTTGTCACGACTTTGACGATGAGCAGCTAACTGTAGCATGACTGCCATCGATGGTGTGTAGTGGTGTGGGTTGATTGTAGAAATCCCCAATAGTGTGATTTGCAGGTAAGGGTGGTGTGTAGCGGTTGGAAACCTAGGATTGGGTTGGGATTTATGTATGCTATCTACTATATTATGTTCTATATTCTGATCTGTGGGCTAAGGGCCAAGCTGATGGTGCACGAGGGTTGCACACTGAGTTTCGCGACTCACCCTATTATTTTAACAATTTGGTAGCACTTAGTGCATCGGACCGGGCTGGAGAGGAGACAAGGTGGCCATGCGATAGGAAGAATGGAAAACTTAGCAAAAGACTTTACCCTATTTATCTGTTTTTAAGAAATTTATTTAAGTGGGTTTTATATTTCGTTGTAATAAGGCCTTGGGCCATTAGACTATTATTTATGTTTTAGTTTCATGTTGGGCTTTCATTTATGGGCATTTAAATTTTATGTTTAAACTAAGCTAAGACATGTATGAAATTTCGGTTTCTATTTAAAATTTACCACGGCATTTTATATCTTTTTATCTTATATGAACTTAATAAATTATTATGTTTTCGGTATAACTATCTAAACCTGATAACTATTTTCTCAAAAGTGCCACATGTTTTTGTAAAATCACTCAAGTGACATACCAGATCCGGTTGTAGTGTTTGGGCTGGGTTTGGGGTGTTACAAATTGGTATCAGAGCCAGGTTCAAAACTAGGCTTTGGAGGTTTATGGGCTCAAAAGTTTTCTAAAGATGGGCTTTTAAAACATGAATGTTTTTAAATGATAACAGGTTTGTTAGCTCGGCATGGCACCTGCGTCTCCTGCCCAAGTCTGCCAGGTAAGTATTCTGAACCATTGTGTGACATATATACATATATGTGGGCTTGATGGGCTGTATGGGACGTAGACTATTTAGATTAGAACTTGATGGACTCTAGGCTTAGCTGAAACAACTCCTTCAATCTCATAAGACTTAATTTCACTAAACAAACCCGTGAACGAGTCGCAAGACTAGGGTGTGGCAACAGGTATGCGCATGTCTAGGATTGGATCCGGAAGAGCCTGGTACTTAAGAAGTCCTAGTGACTCACCTCCTCTTATTTTGGAATCCTGCAGTGCGTAGTGATTTATTCACCCTAGCCGCGAGGATTTGTTGTGGGCCAAAATCCATAACTAAAACCCGAAAGGGACCAGCCACCCTATTTTCACAAAGTTGCTAAACTACCCTTATTTTGAAAACCACCAAGATATCCATGATTTGCAAATATACCCCTAGATTTATGGAATTACCCCGATTTACAAAGTCAACGGTTTTAAAAAAAAACATACAACACACCACATCAATCAAAAACCACAAACACCTGAATGCCACTATTATTCTTTTGAAATCAAATTCTCTAAGATACCCCTGTTTAAAAAAAAACCCTTAGTTTTGGTAAAATTTTGAAAAGTACCCTTGATTTGTAAAAATTTTCCAGAATACCCCTGATTTGAAAAAAATGGCCAAAGTACCCTGGTTTGAAAATTACTAAAATACCCCGAATTTACCAAAATTACCGAAATACCCCAGATTGCGAAATCACCACGGAACCCTATTTCTTTTAGAAAATTACAAAGATACCCCTGTAGGATAAATTACAAAAATACCCCTGGGTAGTGGAATGACAAAAATACCCCTACACAAAGAAAGTAAGTTCGTGGATGCTATTTGTATGTTGATGATTGCATGTATGTGTTTCTTGGAACTAAGAGACAAACTTGACACTGAAACTTGTAGATGTAATTTCGAATTCGAAAGAACTACTCTTAAACTACTATTCATAAGACTGTTCGTGGTTAATCAGTGGAAGAAACTTATTAAAAATATAAAATTCTTAATCAGATAAACGTCGATCAGAAGAATGAGTACAAGGGGTCGAGGACATCCGTCGCGTGGTCGTGGTAGGGGTAAGATAACGAGTGTCGAGCGCAGGTCCGCCACGGTCGAGAGACGAGATGCGGAGGCGCCCGGTGTGTAGAGGAGAATTTTGGGATCAGTGCCGGAGATGATGCAAAGATATCTCGAGGCGATGTTGCGAGTCCTCGAAAGAGTTGCTGAGGCAGGCACGGGTTCAGGAGCTCGAAAATCTATGTCGGAACGACTCCGAGCCAATGGAGCGGAGATGTTTAGAGGTGTTTCTGGCGTAGCTCCTAACACGGTGATAGCATGGTTAGAAGCGACTTAGCGCATAATGGATGACCTGGACTTCACGGTGGAGGAGAAGTTGAAAGGGGTCATGTCTCTTCTTCGAGACGAGGCTTACCAGTGGTGGCTCACGTTAAAAGAGGGTGCGCTGTAGAGACCGTATTGATTGGGATTTCTTTAAGGAATCATTCCAAGGAAAGTATGTTGGGGCGGCTATGTGGATGCACAGAGGAAGGCATTTCTAAATTTGGTGCAGGGAAGTAAATCTGTAGGGTGAATATGAGGCGGAGTTCTGCGCTTTGAGCCGCCACGCCGAGAGGCAGTAGCAACCGAATATGAACGTTGTATGCGGTTCGAGGATGGGCTGCAGAATGAGTTAAGGGTATTGATAGCTCCGCAGCGAGAGAGGGACTTTGCTGTCCTAGTTGAGAAAGTTAAGATAGCTGAGGAGGTAAAACGGACTAAAAGACAGGAAAGAGATAAGGAGTGGGGAAGGAATAAGAGAAGTTCTGGGCAGTCAGGAGCATCTGGGAATTTTTAGAAAATGCCTAGGACTGATGGGCCAGCTCGTGCTCCGACAAGCCAGAATCGATCATGTAATTGGTGCGGGAAAGCACATTTTGGGGAGTGTAGAAAAAGAACCGGTGGGTGCTTCAGGTGTGGATCCACGGAGCATATGATTAAGGACTGTCCACAGAAGGATCAGGTGCAGCCAGCCGGACGAGGATCTGATCAGGCTAGGAGAGGTGATCAGCAGGGACCGAAGGGTCGTGGCGCAGCCAGAGGTGGAAATGGATTCGGTCGGGGTCGTGGAGCACCTGGTAGAGGTGCAGGTAATGTCGATGCGAGGCAGCCGGGTCTAGTTTATGCAGCTCGCTGACGGGAGGATGGTGACGCACCGGATGTTATAACCGGTATGTTTCTTATTGTTGATAAACCATTTCTTGCCTTGATTGATATTGGGTCAACCCACTCCTATGTTGCATGTTCGGTGTCTGAGACCCTAAGTATAGATTCTGAAATAACTTCTAGGAAGATGACTGTAGTTAGTCCCCTAGGACAATCTAGGGTAGTGGACAAACTATTTAAGGATGTACCTTTAGAAACTCAAGGGGTAGTGTTTCTGGCAGACTTAATGGAATTGCCATTTGGAGAGTTTGACCTTATCTTAGGAATGGATTGGTTGACGAAACATCGTGCTAAGTTGGATTGTGAGGCTAAGCGCATGGTGTTGAATACCCCGGAAGGCGGGGAGGTGGTTGTATTAGGAGAAAGAAGGAATTACTTGTCAAACGTAGTGTCCGCATTAAAAGCTGTTAAGATGATTCAGAAGGGATGTAATGCATTTCTAGCCTTTATCAGTGCTTTGGATGTTAAGGAGGTGACTGTCGATGAGGTTCGAACAGTCAAAGATTTCACTGATGTCTTTCCTGAAGAATTGCCCGGATTACCCCCGGCTCGTGAAGTAGAGTTTGGAATAGAGCTACTTCCGGTACGGCTCCGGTGTCTATTGCTCCTTACCGAATGGCACCGAAAGAGTTGATGGAACTCAAAGCTCAGATTCAGGAACTGTTGGATCGTGGTTTTATCCGACCGAGTGTGTCTCCGTGGGGAGCGCCGGTCCTATTCTTGAAGAAGAAGGACGGATCCATGCGTATGTGTGTGGATTATCGTCAATTGAATAAGTTGACTATTAAGAACAAGTACCCACTCCGAGAATCGATGATCATTCGATCACTCAAAGGAGCTTCGGTCTTTTCTAAGATTGACTTAAGGTCGGGATATCATCGATTAAGGGTTAAGGAAGGAGACATTCATAAGACGCGCTTTTGGACTCGAATACGATCATTATGAGTTATTGGTGATGCGCGTTCGGGTTGACGAACGCACCAGCAACATTTATGGATATGATGAACCGGGTGTTCCAACCATATCTTGATCGGTTTGTCGTAGTGTTCATTGACGACATCTTGGTTTATTCCAAGTCAGAGGAGGAACATGATGAACATCTTCGTGTGGTGTTGCGAACTTTGAGGGAGAAGCAGTTGTTCGCAAAGTTCAGTAAGTGTAAGTTTTGGCTAAGGGAAGTAACTTTCTTAGGGCATGTAGTGTATGCAGAAGGAATCAGGGTGGACCCTCGGAAGATAGAAGCCGTGTTGGATTGGAAACAGCCAAAGTCGGTGGCGGAAGTTCGAAGTTTCTTGGGATTGGCCGGGTATTATAAGAGGTTTGTGGAAGGGTTCTCATTGATAGCGGCACCTTTAACTAAGTTGTTGAGGAAGGGAGCACCGTTTGTGTGGACCGACAAACAGCAAGAGAGCTTTGAGAAGTTGAAGAGGATTCTGACGAAAGCGCCAGTGTTAATTTAGCCAAAGGCGGGAAAAAAATTTACCGTCTACTGTGATGCGTCACACACGGGTTTAGGTTGTGTGTTGATGCAAGATGGAAAGGTGGTTGCATATGCGTCTTGACAGTTGAGACCACATGAATTGAACTACCTTATGCATGATTTGGAATTGGCAGCGGTAGTGTTTACTCTGAAGATTTGGAGGCACTACCTGTATGGGGAGAAGTCGGTTATTTATACGGACCATAAGAGCCTGAAGTATATCTTTACCCAGAAGGAGTTGAACCTAAGATAGAGAAGGTGGGTCGAGCTGTTAAAGGATTATGACTGCTCGATTGAGTACCACCCGGGTAAGGCTAACGTGGTGGCGGATGCGTTGAGTAGGAAGGCGATAGCGGATTTGAGGGCGATGTTCGCTCATCTCAGTCTATATGAGGATGGCAGTTTGGTAGCTGAACTCCAAGTGAAACCAACATGGACAAATCAAATCAAGGAAAAGCAACTTCTGGATGATGTCTTGAGTGCTCGAATTCGACAAGTACGGAATGGTGAAGTAGATGACTATAGCTTGAATTGTGATGGAGTTCTGTATTTCCAAGGGAGAGTCTGCATGCCAAAGGATGTGGAGTTAAGGCAGATGATTCTTCAGGAGGCGCATAGTAGCCCTTACGCTATGCATCCTGGAGGGGTTAAGATGTACCGAGATTTGCGAGAGCAATTTTGGTGGCCAGGTCTGAAGCGAGAGGTAACGAAATTCGTGGATAAGTGCTTGACGTGCCAATAGGTGAAAGCGAAACACCAGTTGCCTTCGGGGTTGTTGCAACCGGTGAAGATTCCGCAGTGGAAATGGGAGAGAATCACGATGGATTTTGTTAGTGGGTTACCCCTTACGCCCACTAAGAAGGATTCAATTTGGGTGATTGTGGATCGACTCACGAAGTCTGCTCACTTCATACCGGTTCGTGTTGACTATTCTTTGTAGAAGTTGGCTAAGTTGTACGTGGCTGAGGTCGTGAGACTACATGGTGTACTGGTGTCGATCATATCAGATAGGGACCCTAGATTCACGTCACGTTTCTGGAAGGCTCTTCATCAAGCAATGGGAACAAGGTTAGACTTTAGTATCGATGCGATTTTCACCTGCATCGATGATCACCGAGAGGGTAATTCAAGATCTTGGAGGATATGCTAAGGGGTTGTATCATCGACTTTAGGGGTAGTTGGGAGGAGTATTTACCTTTGGCAGAATTCGCATACAATAACAGTTATCAAGCTAGTATTCAGATGGCACCTTATGAAGCGTTATATGGAAGGAGATGTCGTACCCCCACTTGTTGGACAGAGTTTGGTGAACGCCAGGTGTTGGGTCCAGAACTAGTTTCAGAAACGGAAGAGAAAGTTAAGTTAATACGGGCTCGGTTGAAGGAGGCGTCTGATTGGCAAAAATCTTATGCGAATCTAAAGCGGGAGGAGGTGGAATTTGCAGTAGGAGATCAAGTCTTTTTGAAAGTATCTCCATGGAAGAAGGTAATGAGGTTTGGACGGAAGGGTAAGTTAAGTCCTCGGTTTATTGGACCGTATCAGGTACTAGAGCGTGTGGGCCCAGTGGCTTATCGGTTGGAGTTGCCTTCAGAGTTGGAGTAGATACATGACGTGTTTCATGTCTCGATGCTAAGACATTATCGTTCTGATCCATCGCACATTGTATCGGTGGAAGAGATTGAAGTAAGGCCAGATTTATCCTTTGAGGAAGAACCAGTGCAAATCTTGGATCGAGACGTAAAAGTGTTGAGAAGGAAGTCCGTCCCTTTGGTCAAAGTTCTGTGGCAAAATCACGGCGCAGAAGAGGCGACGTGGGAACCAGAGGATGTTATCCGACAATAATATCCCCATCTCTTTTGATCAGGTAAATTTTGAGGCCGAAATTTATTTTTAAGGGGGGTAGAACTGTAACATCCCGAATTATTGGGCCTGTGCATTTTGTGCAATGTATGCTTAATAGGTTAAATTGAGAATTTAGGTACTAATTGGGCACAAGAATGGGCTGAGGCCTTGACTAAATCTTTGCGTAGGCACTCTAGCACTTTAAAAGGTAGTTATCTGTGTTTTAAATGTCAGATTAGGCTTGCGGCCCAAAGCAAGGTGGCGCCACAAAGGAGAAAAGGGTGTGGCGTTATTAAGGGATGGTGAGGGCCCAAATTTTGGCTGCTTGGAGCCCAAGTTTTGGGCCAAATTCGGCACTCTAAAGGGGATGAAGGAGGGACGGCTACAAGCCTAAATTGTAGGAGTTTTATTATTTTTTTTTCTGGATAACAAAAGCTGATAAAGGAGGGAAAAGTGGAGATAATTAGGTCTTTGATTGGATGAGTGCTCTATTGTGGATAAAGGATAGAATGATAAAAGTGATCTCTTAGTTGCAGAGTTGGCCGAAAATCAAACACAGGAGAGGGGGGGAAATCGATTTAGTATAGGCTAGGGGGTGTGCCAAAATTTCATTAGTTTCTCTGAGAACTTTCTTTCAGTTTTCTCTGTTGCCAAAATTTCTCTAGTCTTTTTCTTCTTCTATTGAAATTACTTCCTAGCCGAAATTGCTAAGGCTCTCTTTTGTTTATTCTTCATAAGCCAAAACCGAAACTCCATTCCATTCTTCTAAAAGCCGAAATACCTCACTCAGAATCTCTGAAAGCCGAAAACGCATCAGTTCATCTTTTCCAGGATTTTCATAAAAGCCGAAATCGTGAGATCTCGTCTCCTGTGATTGCCGAAATCACTCTAGGGTGTCTGCGTGTGTCGAAATCTGAAGGGAATTTTAGGTAAGTATTGATTTGTAGGATTCCAAATCTTTTCCGGCTTTTCAAAGTCTCTAGTCGAATGGCTATTTAGTGACTAATCTATTTTTTCTCTTATTTTCGGCATTCCGGGATCTGAAGTGGAGTCAATCGCGTAGATCTCTAAGTCATAGTTCAGTAACACTCAAATAGTGTTACTTTCGGGATTTCAAGGTAAGGAGACCTATTGATTTTTAACGTGTAAATTTGGGTATTTATTAACCCTTGGCCGAATGTAGGGAAGGTCAAATCTTCATGATCTTCCAGCTTTTGTTGAACCAAGTTATAAATCCGGATAGCAAGGATACCGACTAAGAGTTTAGTACTTCGTGAAATCAGGTGTGTAACTTCTCACACCATTAGATTTGTTTGCTAATATATATATATACATGTGATAAATCTGCTATACTCTGTTAAATACCAAAATCCCGGCATAACGATTGGAAACCCGAGAAGGGTAAAGGCTAAATATCAGGTTAGTGATTTCTGCCATTCATCAGTGAATGTTTCTGTTAAAACGATATGTTTTGTATGTCGATTTCTATATATACTTGGGGTTGGGTGTTTGATGAAG
The DNA here is from genome assembly GCA_025698515.1 of Gossypium sturtianum. NCBI lineage: Eukaryota > Viridiplantae > Streptophyta > Magnoliopsida > Malvales > Malvaceae > Gossypium > Gossypium sturtianum. The sequence continues at coordinate 118,389,004 of CM046943.1, read as the reverse complement.
GGAAGTGATGCATTCGGTGGCTTATGCCATTTCGACTGGTGACTCTGTCACAACTCGCATTTCTGGTGGCTTTTGCCATTTTTCACCTGGTGACTTTGTCACGACTTTGACGATGAGCGACTAATCGCAGCATGACTGCCATCGATGGTGTGTAGTGGTGTGGGTTGATTGTAGAAATCCCCAATGGTGTGATTTGCAGGTAAGGGTGGTGTGTAGCGGTTGGAAACCTAGGATTGGGTTGGGTTTTATGTATGCTATCTACTATATTATGTTCTATATTCTGATCTGTGGGTTAAGGCCCAAGCTGATGGTGCACGAGGGTTGCACAATGAGTTTCGCGACTCACCCTATTATTTTAACAATTTCAGGTAGCACTTAGTGCATCGGACCGGGCTGGAGAGGAGAGCAAGGTGGCCATGCGATAGAGTACTGAAAACTCAGCAAAAGACTTTACCCTATTTATCTGTTTTTAAGAAATTTATTTAAGTGGGCTTTATATTTCGTTGTAATAAGGCCTTGGGCCACTAGACTATTATTTATGTTTTGGTTTCATGTTGGGCTTTCATTTATGGGCATTTAAATTTTATGTTTAAACTAAGCTAAGACATGTATGAAATTTCGGTTTCTATTTAAAATTTACCACGGCATTTTATATCTTTTTATCTTATATGAACTTAATAAATTATTAAGTTTTCGGTATAACTATCTAAACTTGATAACTGTTTTCTCAAAAGTGCCACATGTTTTTGTAAAATCACTCAAGTGACATACCAGATCCGGTTGTAGTGTTTGGGCCGGGTTTGGGGTGTTACAAAACTGATGTCCCACTCGTGTTTAAGTTTAGCATACTTCCCAGAGAGGAAGACTCAGCTCGAGCCCCCTACAGCCTCTATTATGCCCACGAATACCACGACCGCGAGTTCCACGAGCGCTTATCGTAAATTCAAATTTGTCTACGTTATAAAATTTTATGCATCAGTTCCAGTGTTTATTAGCAGATATTTTATGTGTAAGTTATCAGAAGTTCAGAAGTGTTTCAGAGATTTTAGTCTCTAACTAGCTCAGTATAGTTTTCAGAAAGTGCTAACTACAGTGTTTTCAGAAAGTTCTATCTAAATTCAGAAATACTTACAAGATCGGCACCGGAGACTCGGTGTAAAATATAATTTATCAAATTATCCAAATTATTTGAAAATCAATTCTTTTTGAAACACAAATTTGGAACCCAAAATTCACAGCCCGAGTTTTGTAACCTGGTTCTGATACCACTAAATGTAACACCCTAGACTCGGCCTAGACGTTATGGCCAAATCTAGAGGTGTCACAAAGAAGGGTTTTGAAAACTAAGTCGATTCAACAAATCATTCAAGTTTTACAACTCATATTTGTTTATATCTATTATCGAAAGCGTTATTTAATTCATTTATTTGCCAAAGCGTAACTTACAGTGAAAGTCATAGAAAACGTTACATTTGAAAATCCAGTTCGTATTTTTGGGAAAACTTTTGTTTTAGAAAAAAACCATGTTTTTAGATAACCGTCACAAATAAAGTGTTAAAACAAAAATCCAAATCCCAAAATTTAACCAAACAGTCCGGAGAGTCCAATTATTACAAAACTCCAGAAATAATCCTTAAAGTAAATTAAAAACCTTTATTTAAAGTTTGATCATAGTCTAGTGGTCACCGCAAGACTCTGCTGCACCGATCCGCCTACGTCTGTGGATTACCTGAACAGAACAAACAGACAGAAGTGAGTTTTTGTAAACTCAGTGTGTAACCCAACAGATATTAACATACAAATCATACAGAAATCATATATACAGTCAGATTCTGATTCGGACCTAAGTCCTTTACAGATACAAATAACTTGATAAGATATGCAGAACAGATATACAGAATCCTACCACCATCCTCTACACACCAACTCCGACCGTCCCATGACACCATGTGGGGTTAAAAACACCCACCCATCCCTACACACCATATTGTGTCATTACGACACGTATCAGATAATATACAGCCAAGCTGCCAGAATATAGGCGTAGGTCGCTATACAGAACACTTCTTCCACGTATACAATCCTCACCCCAAACATAATTACAGATTATAGATATAGAAATATCATGCTTAACATGCTTGCATACAGATATCAGATATATATAGCAGAATAATCAGACAAGCATAACAGTGTCCTACTCAGAGCAAACTATCAGAATATCAGATCACATAATCTAAGGTTTGGTTAGCCCTCATTGACCTTACGATAGACCCACAGTCGATCGGAACGACCCGTGCAACCCTAGGGAAAATTTTAAAAATATGGGCCCACATGCCCGTATGAGCCCACACGCCCAGATTGGCTCACCCGTGTGGCCCACATGGCCTGGCCCAAAACCCACACACCCTACTTCGCCTAGCTCGTGTGGCCCACACGGCCACACCCACACCACCACACGGCAGCACATTCGTCAGGACACACAGCCGTGTCTCGCACACGGCCAACCATACGGCCAGGCACACGCCTATGTGACGTCGACAGTATAGTTTTTTTACTTTCACCGAAGCTCGATTTTTTGCATTTTAGGAACACACCTGTTTTGATTTTGATGCGAGAACACACCCGAGACCACCAGAACCTAAAATCGACAAAGCAAACTCACAAAATCAGTTTTAATTCACGATTAAACCGAAACCATGAAATCGACAATAGTTCAATTCAAGCATCCATCACTTACCCCAACACCCCGAACGATTTCGACTACGATTCCGCAAGAGGAGAGCCCCGTTCTTCACGATTCACTGCTGCCAAAATAGAAAATACAGTTCCAACCGACAATTTGGAAATCGAAAACTACAGCCACACTAGAATCCCACTTACCAAACAACCGAAAGAAAATGGAAAAGCAAGATACAGATTAGAAGGATGTAGCAAAAGAAAATAAGAACAAAAAGAACAGAGAAAGGCAAAACAAAAATTGACGTCAGTTTTTCCTGGAAAGAGAGAGGAATTTTGAAAAAGATTTAATAAAAAAAAACCACTTTGATTATAATCCCACTACATCCACTAACTCACAACCACCTCAGAATTTTAGCTCTACTGAAACTCTATTAGACAACCGAGCAAAAATAACATCCACACTCGCGCAAGGATTTGAACACAAGACCTCCAACACTCTAGCTCCTATACAACTCAAACCAACAGGCTCATTCTGATATGGACTAACAGACAGTTTTATATAAGCCCACTCAACAAAAGAAAGGCTTGGATCTAAAATAGCAAAGTTTTGCCAAAAGTGGGAATTAAACCCAAGACTTCTCATACACATCCAAGACACTTAACCACTAAAGCTGATACACATTTGTGTCAAAATTTATAGAAACAGAAATAAATTATTCAGGGCGTTACAAAATTCATCAATCATTATATATTAACTTAAATCTTTGAAATATAAATAAGGATAGTATGAATACTCACCTCTTTGCACAAAAGCTTCCTCATCTTTGTTTCTTTTATATTCCTTTCTCACTTTCATCACATCCTTCACTTTTTTTCACTTATAATTTCTTATTTCTTACTTCCAAGATGATATTCTAATTCTCTAATATCTCTACTACAATTTTCCTTTTTGATGGTCATGAAAATTAGTGGAATTGAATAACCAAAGACCAAATTGTAAAGAAATAAAAGTTCCATCTCATGTATATATAGGTGGCGTTGGAAGCATGGAATGCATGGAAATTTTTCTTCATGTTTCCATACAACTATCTTATTTAATAAAATAATAAAATATTATAATTTAATATAAATGTCATAATTTCAATCTAATAGCCAAAATTTCTTCTCACTTTTCAATTTGATCCAATGGTCCATATTTTGCCTACAACCATGAGATTTTTACATAATTATCTATTTACGTAATGAACATTTTGCCCATAAATATTCTTACAATTCCACCCACATTTCATGATACACTTTTGGAAAAATTGCACTTCTAGTCCTTCCACTTTTTCTTTTAATTCAATTTAATTCTTTTATATTTTTAATTTTCTCACTTTTGCCTCAACACTTCTCATATTCTTACGATTTAGTCAATTCCCTAGATTTATTTCTCTTATCACACGAGTTTTTTCAATTCTTTTTGGTATTCAGCTATTTTCTATACTAATACTAATAATTATTATTTTATTTACCATAAAAAATTAATATATATTTTCCAAAATTTCACAATTTTTGACGAAGAGAACTTTTAGGATTTTATAGAGTGTTTCGATGTCATGATAATAAGAGGGTAGGCATGTCGAATATGCTAACTCATGGTCACTTACACCATGTTTGGTTGGGTGAATGGAATAGAGCTATAATCAGTAATTTAATTATTTGGTTCAATGGAATGGAATAGAGTTGTAATAGTATTCTTGTGTTTGGTTGAATAGAATAGATGTTGTAATAGCATAAGGAAAAAGGGCTTAAATGACCAAAGTGCCCTTAGCAGAATTGTTTGTTAGGTAGATGATTATTGTTATTTTTATTAATTTTTAATAAGATTATTATTAAACATAATTTAATAAAAATAATAACAAATAATTTAATAACATTCTTAATATAATTATTAATAATATTTAATAATAATTTTAATATAATATTATTATTAAGAATATTTCAATGCCTAATATATTTGCTTCAATCTAACCTCTCACATCTTCTCTTACAAACAAGTCACAATCACGAATATAAAAAAGGGTTTTACATACGATATGATAATCCTCTAATAACATTTTATTTTCATAGAAGGCAAATTTTTTATATTTTATTTTATCCTTTATAATAGCATGGTAACAACAACTAATTATAAGGTATACTCTTTAATAAATTAATTATTTATAGCAATCTTTGGTGAAATAAAAACCTTCAAATTTTACATAAAAATTATTAAATTTTAGTGATATTAGTTCTTTTCAAATTATACATGTGCGATCGATGCTAAACTGAGAGGATTTACATCAAAATTCTCAAAAATTTCATCGATGCTTCGACCAAACTCCTTCTCTAAAACAAGTTGAACATCATCAAAAGGTTTTGCTAGGGCTTGATCACACAAAGTAACAAGCCTTTTCACCAATGCTGCTGGGGCTAGGTCAAGTTTTCCAATAATTTGAGCAATCTAATTAAATTCAAGCATCCACCAAGCGATTAAAACAGAATCATCAACAAATTACAGTATATCACCCTACCAATGAACAACATCCATGACTCGATTATTGGGAATAAAAGTAGGTAAAAGTTCCATGAAGGCCCTTGAACTATGAGTCAGATTGCATTTTGCTCCCTCTACTAAAAAATTAGGCAAATTGGTCCCTATACATTATATCAAAGAGCAAACTAGTCCTTCTGTAAATTTTCATCCATTTCTACTATTAAAAATTGGTCATTATACGTCAACATGGGGTACACGTGACACACCACGTGTATTTGTTTGGTTATTCTGTCAGCCATGCCAATTTTTAACAGTAGAAATGAATGAAGTTTTTTACAAAAACGACCAATTTGCTCTTTGACCTAACGTACATGGACTAATTTGCATATTTTTTTAGTAAATGGGGCAAAATGCAATCTGACTACTAGTACATGAGTCTCCATGATATATTTACCGATAAAAGTATTTAGTACAAAAGTGAAAAGGGAAATATCAGTAAGTAAAACAAGATTTCAAAAGGAACATAAACAAATTTGAACATACATGTAAAATTCAGTCTTTAATTGAGCTGAAAGAACACAAAAAGCAAATGTTGTGCAGTTTGCCAATAGCTAAGAATAGTAAAATCAACAAAAGGAGCAATCAATAAGAATCAAACAGTACAAAAAAATTTAAAAAAATACAAACCCATTTAAATTTGAACTGAAAGAACACAAAAGAAAAGACTGTAATTTGCAAAGAGCTAAGAACAGCAAAATCAACAAAAGGGGCAATCAATAAGAATCAAGCATTACAGAAAAAGTAAAAACAGACAAACCCATTTTAATTGAATTGAAAGAACACAAAAACAAAGATTGGAGTTTAAAGAACTAAGAACAACTAAATCAATCAATAAGAATCAAATAGTAAATAAACTAAAAAAAGTAGAAAGAAAACCATTTAAATTTGAACCATTTTCAAACCAATCAATGTGTATACCTTAAGGAAAAACCCACCAAGATCATAACACATGTTGCTTTTGTGGATCCTTCACAAAACTCACTCGAAGTTGAAACACCTATCATTTCAATAATTACCCAACAATCAAAAACTATCAAATTAACAAGAAGAAGAAACAAAAGAAGAAGAAGAAGATAAAGAAAGGACTTTATAGCTAGTATAAATATCAGCTGCTCGAACCCAAAATTGAAATGAACGATGCCAAGGTCTTAAATTGAGTCTGGATTTTTTCCTTGTTGAACATTTTGCCCCTAATTGAGAAATTTCTATGATCTTGATTCCTATAAGGAAAAGATAAAAAAAAGTTGGTGAGGGGCAATGGTGTTTAAGGCTTTGTAAATGGAGAAGGTAGTGAACATGGATGCTGTAGTTGAAACAGCGGAAAGAATGATGATGAAAAAATGAGGACAAAAATGAAAAAAAAAGATAATCTTTCAACATTCCTACCGTGCTCTCTGAATGACAATTCAGAGGGTGGGGCAAAGAATGCTATTCAGCCTCTATTCAGTGATTAGTGGGAATAGAAAACTAAACAGCAACACCTATAGTAGACATTCCATTAAACCAAACAAGGGTTTGTGGTGGGCTCATAGAATTTAGTTGTAATTACATTGAATCAAACAGGGTGTTAATGAATGTAGTTTTTATACAATTAGTCAAATAGATAACTTGAGCATGGTGGTTTAGCTTTGCTTACGAGTCTTCTAGCTAGTGTTGACGTTGCAATTAGAAAAAAAGTGATGTTAAAATTTGAATTTTGGAAAACAAAATATATTATATTTAAAGGTATTTATGTTTTTATATTTTGATAAATTTAAAAAATTATATGTCTGTGATGGGATTTAAATCAAGACATCTTAATATTTATCCTCTAATTTTATTATTTTAACCAAAAGTCATATTTAGTATGTGTGTGCCATAATTTAGTATTATATTCAAACCAAAATCATAAAAAAAAAATATTTTATTAATAACATTATGAAAGTAGCATATGAGGCTGTAACACCCCTTACCCGTATTCAACGCCGGAACCGGGCAGGAGGCGTTACTGTATTAAATCCTCAAGATCGCCACTTAGGCTCATTGTGACTACTCTCTTAAGTCACCTCATTCTCGACTTACGAGGCCTCACTCATACTCACGAGAGCTCTCGAGACCATATCAAAACTTCTACGATTTTTAAAACATTTCCATCTATACAGGACTCACACGCCCGTGTAAGATTTGGCACGCCCGTGGAGGTCACACACGCCCATGGTCACTACCCGTGCATGAAAACTCAAGCCATCTACCAATGCCCCACGGTTAGGGCACACGCCCGTGCTCTCCACCCGTGGTGCACACTGACTACCTTAACACGGCCTAGAGTCTAGACACACGCCCGTGTGGCTAGCCCGTGGCCAACATTGATTAACACACACGTTCTAGGCACACGCCCGTGTGACTAGTCCGTGGTCTATTCTGATTTAATATACTAACATGCAGGGGACACACGGCCAAGTCACACGCCCATGGGCTGACCGTGTGTCACACATGGCCTAGACACACGCCCGTGTGTCTACCCACATGGAGAAGAACCAAGCTATTTGCCAAGTTCTTTTCACCCTTCTAGCATACACAACATGCACTCATTCAACACATCCATAATCAACTCAAAATCTTACAATCTCACATAGATAACTACATCTTTTCATATAATAAAGTGCTAACAACTATGGCATTATACAAAATAAATTATCCATCTAAAGGCCAACACTTCATAGCCATATACAACAAAATTCACTAACTTGTCTAGCCCCTATACATGCCATATACAAAACATTGAGTCTCATGTACCAGAGTGTGATGATAGTGTGGGCGATCTTCCAATTGATCCTCGTATCTCGATTCAACACTTTTGCTCTATAAGACAAGGGAAAAGAAAGGGAGTAAGCTTTGAGCTTAGTAAGTTTACACATGAACAATTAAGCACCATAGTATAAGCTAAACAACAATTAGCATTATACTAACATATAATGTACAACTATGCTTACTCTTTCTATCCCTTACCACATTTCCAACACATCATGAGTCACTTACTCATAACCATTAACATGCACCCCTGCATTCAATATCACATTTACACAATATACAACACATCATTATTTCTCGATAATACATCCACGCAGCTAATCCACACAGCTAATCCACATAGCTAATGTCTCGGTGGTTTCGCACTTAGCCCACCCCAATCAATTAATAGGGTAGTATCGCACATAGCCTACCATAAAGGTAATCGTAGTGGTTTCTTTATAGCCCACTAGACAATATACCTAACGATAGCATCGCACATAGCCAGCTCATCGTCATTATGTATTAGGATGGTATCGCACTTAGCCCATCTTTTAGCATTATCACTACACATTCACATATCTATTTACTCAATCATTCATCCATTCACAAAATCTATCACATTCATTCCACTTGAATCACATAGGTTCTCAATCATTCTCAACCATGCTATACACTAGCTAGCATTAACAAATTGTAAGTATGAATGCATTTTTTATGCATAGACTTACCTCGATATTCAAAAGTATAGAAACGTGCAATTTAGTCCACCACTTTGCTCTTGCCTCAGTTTTGATCCGGGCTTTGTCTTTCTTGATCTATAATGAAAATTCAACTCATCAATATACACATTGACTAAATTGACCCACATCTCATACTTTGGCAAAATTACCCTTTTGCCCCTAAACTTTCTCCTATTTACGCTATTGCCCCAAGGCTCGTAAAGTGATTTTTATTCAACTTTCTAGCTTTTCATGCTTAGCCGAATCACTTACTCAACTAAAGCAATCATCAATTCTCACTACATCACACATGTATGACCAAACTCAAGATTTTACAAACTAGTCCCTATATGCATTTTCTATGGAAACTCATTTAGCAAAAGATGTTTCTACTACATCAAGCTTTCATAATCTTCCATAAAACATCAAAATACATGCATGTCATACATGGCCACATTTTTAACATCCATCATAGCTCATCAAATAGCTAAAAATAGCTTACTCATGCTACAAGGACTTCAAAAATACAAAGAATATCAAAACGGGGCTTAGATGCACTTACTAGCAAGCTTGAAAATTTTGAAGAACCCTAACAATGGCTCTCTCAATTTTCGTAGCCTTGGAGAAGAAGATGAATGAATTTTGTCATCTTTTCTCCTATTTTAATCACTTAATTGTTAAATGACCAAAATGCCCTTTTTGATAAACTTTCTATTTTAACTCATCCATGCCCAATTTTGTCCAAAAATTAGAAATTGGGAAAATTGCTATTTAAGGACCTCTAATTAATATTCTAAAGCTATTTCACACAAATAGCTTCTAGAATCTCACATTTTGCAACTTTTGCAATTTAGTCCTTTTGGACAATTCAACCGCAATTTCACAAAATTGCTTCATGAAACTTTCACACTAGCATGCATACATAGCATAAACCTCAAAAACTCATTCATAAACCTCGGATTTGTGGTCTCGCACCACTATTCCGACTAAGCCCTAAATCGGGATGTTACAGAGGCATTACTTTAGTTATGATACATGACATAAAATAAAAAGTTTCTTTGTAGGTTTATCTTGAATTGACACATTAAATATTTTATGATAATTTGACCGTGATATTTGTAATTATGATAAAATTTTATATAATATAAAATTTAAAATAAATAATAATAATTAATTTATTATTAATTAAAATATATTTAAATTACTTTATATATAATTCTACCGAAACAAAAATATTACTGAATCACTTATAACATTATAAATAATAAATAAATAAAATTAAAAAGCAGTTACAAAATACATATTATTTATTATAGAACTCAAAATAACATTATTTTAAATAAATTTATAATATAAATAAATAATTGATATCCATCTTTTAGATATCAAAACAATAAAAAAATATTATAGAAAGTATGGATATGCAACATATTAATCTTTTAAATATTATACAAATATAAATTTTTTAGAATATTTTATATATTTTACTTATCTTTTAATAATAATTACCTATATAATTATATAAATTTAAAATAGAACGATTTCGACTACGATTCGCAAGAGGAGAGCCCCGTTCTTCACGATTCACTGCTGCCAAAATAGAAAATACAGTTCCAACCGACAATTTGGAAATCGAAAACTACAGCCACACTAGAATCCCACTTACCAAACAACCGAAAGAAAATGGAAAAGCAAGATACAGAGATTTGACGACAGATCAAAACAGATTAGAAGGATGTAGCAAAAGAAAAGAAGAACAAAAGGAACAGAGAAAGGCAAAACAAAAATTGACGTCAGTTTTTCCTGGAAAGAGAGAGGAATTTTGAAAAATATTTAATAAAATAAAAAAAACCACTTTGATTACAATCCCACTACATCCACTAACTCACAACCACCTCAAAATTTTAGCTCTACTGAAACTCTATTAGACAACCGAGCAAAAATAACATCCACACTCGCGCAAGGATTTGAACACAAGACCTCCAACACTCTAGCTCCTATACCACTCAAACCAACAGGCTCATTCTGATATGGACTAACAGATAGTTTTATATAAGCCCACTCAACAAAAGTAAGGCTTGGATCTAAAATAGCAAAATTTTGCCAAAAGTGGGAATTAAACCCAAGACCTCTCATACACATCCATGACACTTAACCACTAAAGCTGATACACATTTGTGTCAAAATTTATAGAAACAGAAATAAATTATTCAGGGCGTTACAAAATTCATCAATCATTATATATTAACTTAAATCTTTGAAATATAAATAAGGATAGTATGAATACTCACCTCTTTGCACAAAAGCTTCCTCATCTTTGTTTCTTTTATATTCCTTTCTCACTTTCATCACATCCTTCACTTTTTTCACTTCTAATTTCTTATTTCTTACTTCCAAGATGATATTCTAATTCTCTAATATCTCTACTACAATTTTCCTTTTTGATGGTCATGAAAATTAGTGGAATTGAATAACCAAAGGCCAAATTGTAAAGAAATAAAAGTTCCATCTCATGTATATATAGGTGGTGCTGGAAGCATGGAATGCATGGAAATTTTTCTTCATGTTTCCGTACAACTACCTTATTTAATAAAATAATAAAATATTATAATTTAATATAAATGTCATAATTTCAATCTAATAGCCAAAATTTCTTCTCACTTTTCAATTTGATCGAATGGTGCATATTTTGCCTACAACCATGAGATTTTTACATGATTATCTATTTACGTAATGAACATTTTGCCCATAAATATTCTTACAATTCCACCCACATTTCATGATACACTTTTGGAAAAATTGCACTTCTAGTCCTTCCACTTTTTCTTTTAATTCAATTTAATTCTTTTATATTTTTAATTTTCTCACTTTTGCCTCAACACTTCTCATATTCTTACGATTTAGTCAATTCCCTAGATTTATTTCTCTTATCACACTAGTTTTTTCAATTCTTTTTGGTATTCAGCTATTTTCTATACTAATACTAATAATTATTATTTTATTTACCATAAAAAATTAATATATATTTCCAAAATTTCACAATTTTTGACGAAGAGAACTTTTAGGATTTTATAGAGTGTTTCGATGTCATGATAATAAGAGGGTAGGCATGTCGAATATGCTAACTCATGGTCACTTACACCATGTTTGGTTGGGTGAATGGAATAGAGTCAGAATCAGAATTCAATTATTTGGTTCAATGGAATGGAATAGAGTTGTAATAGTATTCTTGTGTTTGGTTGAATAGAATAGATGTTGTAATAGCATAAGGAAAAAGGGCTTAAATGACCAAAGTGCCCTTAGCAGAATTGTTTGTTAGGTAGATGATTATTGTTATTTTTATTAATTTTTAATAAGATTATTATTAAATATAATTTAATAAAAATAATAATAAATAATTTAATAACATTCTTAATATAATTATTAATAATATTTAATAATAATTTTAATATAATATTATTATTAAGAATATTTCAATGCCTAATATATTTGCTTCAATCTAACCTCTCACATCTTCTCTTACAAACAAGTCACAATCACGAATATAAAAATGAGTTTTACATACGATATGATAATCCTCTAATAACATTTTATTTTCATAGAAGGCGAATTTTTTATATTTTATTTTATCCTTTATAATAGCATGGTAACAACAACTAATTATAAGGTATACTCTTTAATAAATTAATTGTTTATAGCAATCTTTGGTGAAATAAAACCCTTCAAATTTTACATAAAAATTTCTAAATTTTAGTGATATTAGTTCTTTTCAAATTATACATGTGCGATCGATGCTAAACTGAGAGAATTTACATCAAAATTCTCAAAAATTTCATCGATGCTTCGACCAAACTCCTTCACTAAAACAAGTTGAACATCATCAAAAGGTTTTGCTAGGGCTTGATCACACAAAGTAACAAGCCTTTTCACCAATGCTGCTGGGGCTAGGTCAAGTTTTCCAATAATTTGAGCAATCTAATTCAATTCAAGCATCCACCAAGCAATTAAAACAGAATCATCAACAAATTATAGTATATCACCCTACCAATGAACAACAACCATGACTCGATTATTGGGAATAAAAGTAGGTAAAAGTTCCATGAAGGCCCTTGTACTATGAGTCAGATTGCATTTTGTTCCCTCTACTAAAAAATTAGGCAAATTGGTCCCTATACATTATATCAAAGAGCAAACTAGTCCTTTTGTAAAATTTTCATCCATTTCTACTATTAAAAATTGGTCATTATACGTCAATATGGGGTACACGTGACACACCATGTGTATTTGTTTGGTTATTCTGTCAGCCACTCCAATTTTTAACAGTAGAAATGAATGAAGTTTTTTACAAAAACGACCAATTTGCTCTTTGACCTAACGTACATGGACTAATTTGCACATTTTTTTAGTAAATGGGGCAAAATGCAATCTGACTACTAGTACATGAGTCTCCATGATATATTTACCGATAAAAGTATTTAGTACAAAAGTGAAAAGGGAAATATCAGTAAGTAAAACAAGATTTCAAAAGGAACATAAACAAATTTGAACATACATGTAAAATTCAGTCTTTAATTGAAATGAAAAGAACACAAAAGCAAATGTTGTGCGATTTGCCAATAGCTAAGAATAGTAAAATCAACAAAAGGAGCAATCAATAAGAATCAAACAAAGTACAAAAAATTTAAAAAATACAAACCCATTTAAATTTGAACTGAAAGAACACAAAAGAAAAGACTGTAATTTGCAAAGAGCTAAGAACAGCAAAATCAACAAAAGGGGCAATCAATAAGAATCAAGCATTACAGAAAAAGTAAAAACAGACAAACCCATTTTAATTGAATTGAGAGAACACAAAAACAAAGATTGTAGTTTAAAGAACTAAGAACAACTAAATCAATCAATAAGAATCAAATAGTAAATAAGCTAAAAAAAGAAAGAAAAAAAAAGTAGAAAGAAACCCATTTAAATTTGAACCATTTTCAAACCAATCAATGTGTATACCTTAAGGAAAAACCCACCAAGATCATAACACATGTTGCTTTTGTGGATCCTTCACAAAACTCACTCGAAGTTGAAACACCTATCATTTCAATAATTACCCAACAATCAAAAACTATCAAATTAACAAGAAGAAGAATCAAAAGAAGAAGAAGAAGATAAAGAAGGGACTTTATAGCTAGTATAAATATCAGCTGCTCGAACCCAAAATTGAAATGAACGATGCCAAGGTCTTAAATTGAGTCTGGATTTTTTCCTTGTTGAACATTTTGCCCCTAATTGAGAAATTTCTATGATCTTGATTCCTACGAGGAAAAGATAAAAAAAAAGTTGGTGAGGGACAATGGTGTTTAAGGCTTTGTAAATGGAGAAGGTAGTGAACATGGATGTTGTAGTTGAAACTGCGGAAAGAATAATGATGAAAAAATGAGGGAAAAAATGAAAAAAATGATAATCTTTCAACATTCCTACCGTGCTCTCTGAATGACAATTCAGAGGGTGGGGCAAAGAATGCTATTCAGCCTCTATTCAGTGATTAGTGGGAATAGAAAACTAAACAGCAACACCTGTAATAGACATTCCATTAAACCAAACAAGAGTTTGTGGTGGGCTCATAGAATTTAATTGTAATTACATTGAATCAAATAGGGTGTTAATGAATGTAGTTTTTATACAATTAGTCAAATAGATAACTTGAGCATGGTGGTTTAGCTTTGCTTACGAGTCTTCTAGCTAGTGTTGATGTTGCAATTAGAAAAAAAAGTGATGTTAAAATTCGAATTTTGGAAACAATATATATTATATTTAAAGGTATTTATGTTTTTTATATTTTGATAAATTTAAAAAATTATATGTCTGTGATGGGATTTAAATCAAGACATCTTAATATTTATCCTCTAATTTTATTATTTTAACCAAAAGTCATATTTAGTATGTGTGTGCCATAATTTAGTATTATATTCAAACCAAAATCATAAAAAAATATTTTATTAATAACATTACGAAAGTAGCATATGAGGCATTACTTTAGTTATGATACATGACATTAAATAAAAAGTTTCTTTGTAGGTTTATCTTGAATTGACACATTAAATATTTTATGATAATTTGACCGTGATATTTGTAATTATGATAAAATTTTATATAATATAATATTTAAACTAAATAATAATAATTAATTTATTATTAATTAAAATATATTTAAATTACTTTATATATAATTCTACCGAAACAAAAATATTACTGAATCACTTATAACATTATAAATAATAAATAAATAAATTTAAAAAGCAGTTACAAAATACATATTATTTATTATAGAGCTCAAAATAACATTATTTTAAATAAATTTATAATATAAATAAATAATTGATATCCATCTTTTAGATATCAAAACAATAAAAAATTATAGAAAGTATGGATTAGAGCTGTACATGGGCCGGGCTACCCGGCCCGGCCCGAAGGTCCGCCCGAAAAATGGGAGGGTTCGGGTAAAAATATAAGCCCAAAAAATGGGCTTGGATAAAAAAATCAGGCCCGTTTAAAAAACGGGCCGGGCTTTGGGTATGAGTTTTTTGGCCCGGGCCCGGCCCGAAAATTTTAATTTTAATTTTAATTTTTTTTATTAATAAAATTTTAACCTTCCTCCCCTTTTTTCACGTGACTTTTTCTTCCCGTCTTACTTCCCTTTTTTCCCTTTCTAAAATCAAAATCCCTAACCTTCCTCTTCAGTCTTCATCTTCCTCCCTCCACCCGATCTTTGTTTTGCCGTGTTTTCAAGAGTTGGCAACTTTGGTTGTAAGGTAAATTTTAGTCCTACAGCTTCTACTAAATTAAAATTTCTGGTTTGTCTTCATAATTATACTTGTTAATTGTAGTTTATTGCCATAAAAATTTCCAGAGATTTTGCTTTATTTCTTTAAATGGATTTGTATTTTACTAGCTATTTGTTAGCTAAAGGGAAGGTTTGATTTGAAAATCTTTGTGAAATACTTTCAAATTGATATCCAGCAAGGCCTTTCTTCTTAGAAAAATAAAGTAGATTGAATGTGCAGATTCCAACTTTGCTCGGTTTATGTAATTATTCTTAGATCTGTTTGATTATATTAAAAGGTTGAAATCCCTTTTCTTCTTTTAGTAAAATGTGTAATTGATTCTCGCTTGTTGCATACTTTGCATTCGAGAATCGAGAAAAATCAAGAAGAAGCAAAGAGTTTTATTTATTAATAATGATACTTAAGTAATGAAAACCTGATTGGTTCTTTTCATTTTTGGTGTCTTTGCGTTGTGGTTTGGAAGTAGTGAGTAAGATGCTTTTGGAATTAATTCTTATCTAATATAAAAATTGATTTGATCAACGTGATTGCTTGGATTTGAGAATAGATGAACTTGTTTAATGTTGGGAACTTAGTTGGAGAACTTGTGAATAGCTAAACATGGTATATTTCTTTGTTTTGGTAAAAGATTTGGTTTTTATTTGTGAATAGCTAATCTAAATAATATATGATGTATTTGGGAATAGGTGATCTAAATTTTATTGATAGTGTTTTTAACACCTTAGAATCAAGTTATGCATAAGATGAACACATTCGTGTTTACAAGTTGATATATATACTTTAAATATGTTTCACGTGAGATCCGTATTGATATTCGTGTTTACAACATCGATAATTTGATAACTCAATTTAAAATAATTTAAAATAAAAAAAATAATACTGGTAGGGCAGGCTTGGGCTTGCCAATTCCATTTCGGGCTGGGCTTGGATAAATTTTTAGGCCCATATTTTGGGCCGGGCCTAGGCCTATAAAATGGGCCTAGATTTTTAGTTGGGCCCGGCCCGGCTCGGCCCATGTACACCTCTAGTATGATTATGCAACATATTAATCTTTTAAATATTATACAAATATAAATTTTTTAGAATATTTTATATATTTTACTTATCTTTTAATAATAATTACCTATATAATTATATAAATTTAAAATAAATAAATAAATAAATATGTAACATAGGTCACATTAAATAAAAACTTCAAATTAATTTAAAGGCCAGAGCATCTAGATTTTAGAGCATTTTAAATGTAGATATAAATGAGGAAAGTTGCTCGGCCCATATTCAATCCCCTTTCTTACATACTAATTACTAATTATTGTTTTAATTTTTTATTGGCTTAAAAGAACTTCCCCTCGCAAACTCGAAATCCCCATTACTCTCCGGTCACTGCCCAAAAGTTCCAAACCAAAAGAAATGGCCGAAACTGAATCCACCACCACTGCTCAAGACTCAGCCACCGCAGAAATGGAGCCCCACCAAACCCAGGCTCAATCGCAAATAGATGAAACCGCCGCCAAGCTCAATAACCTTACTCTCCGAATTTGGCCCCCCACTCAACGAACCCGCGATGCCGTTATCAACCGTCTTGTCGAGACGCTCTCTTCCCAATCTGTACTTTCCAAACGCTACGGCACCATCCCCGAGGACGAGGCCTCCTCCCTGGCCAAATCTATCGAGGAGGAGGCTTTCTCAGTCGCCGGTGCGGCCTTCTCCCCCGACGATGATGGCATCGAGATCCTTCAGATGTATTCCAAGGAGATCAGCAAGCGTATGCTCGATACTGTCAAATCTCGCGCTGCTACTGCTGCCGCCGCCGATGCTCCGTCAGCCACGGAAGCAGCGAATGGTGAGGAGGTTTCATCGTCGTCCGTGAAGGCGGAGGCTTGAGTTTGAGGATCCTCGTTTCTCTCTTTCTCTCTCTTTAGGGCTTTTCTTTAGATTGATGATCGGTCTTGCTAGGGTTTTTAAAGATCTGTCTGCTTGGCTCAGGATTTTTCGAGATGCTTAATTGCCTATATACGACGATAATAAAATCTGTAACTGTAATACCATTTCTTTATCTCTTCTTTTTTTGAGGGTTTTCTGTATTCTTGTGGAAATGTGCTTGATCTTTATGAGTTTCTTGGTTTTTGTTGCTTGATTCATTGATACAGTGCAAAATGCAGCTTAAAGGGTGCTAGAGATTTTCTTCATTAATGATTTTTCCCAACTAACTCATAAGCATTCTGTACCTTTATTCACTTAGTGTTCCTCCTTGATCTGTTCAACAAACCAGAGCAATCAAGTTGAAACTTGAAAGTCTTGTACGAGTTGATGTGTAGATAAGGTTCTATGCAATAGAGGTTTCTGTATTTTATATAGATCTGATATATGGTCTTAAATCTTAATATTTCTTCAATTTGCTTTTATTGTAATCCCTTTTTAGAAAAAGAAAAAGAAATTGTTGATTCAAAATCTTAATGTATTAGGAAAGATTCTTAGATATACTAGAGCCATCAAGATGTGAAAGTTAAAAGAGATATCTGCTGTGAGCTAGAATCTAACTTCCAAGGGATAGTATAAATGCTAAAGGACAACTATGAGTAGATCTTCATTGAAACTGCATGTTCTTATGAACTGGTATGTATAGTCTCTCGGTCATCTGAGCATACAGTTGATATGAATTGAATATAGACACATGCTTTAGCGAAGCCTTCGTGTTTTTAGTCTATTTTCACGTGTAGTAATTATGTAACATATGTTTACACTTCACAGTATGTTTCTTTGGGTGATTTGAATGTCATTTTCTTTTTCTGAATGGTGAATTTCTTTCCTTGCTGCATTTCAATGTTGAGTTGCTTCATACTTTTTTTCTTATGGTTGCTACCAATCATCAATCTGCATTTTTTGCATTTATTGAACATTTAGAAAAGCATATCAATGTAAATGTGTAGGATCTTGTTGCCATCACAATGCAGTCAAATTTCTGTCGGCTTTCTTGATCCAATACCTACAGCTACCATCTTGATTGAAGTAATATAAAGCCCCAATTTCTCTTTTAATGTCTATAGTTTAGGTGGATGGCCTTTCCAATTGTTCATTTTTGTAGGTAAATGAGATAATCTATCTTTAAGTTGTTGATATCATGCTCCTCCTAGCTGGAGATTTCTTCACATTTGATACAGTACATCTTACTATATAAGCAAGGTTTTTGGCAATTAAGATTTCTGTAAGCTACTCTTCTCGAAAAGCCTATGTTACACTTGTATACTTTCAGTTCTTTTCTTGCATTTGCATATATAGTTCTGTAGGAAAGGAGGAAATCTATATGATTCTTTTGAACCAGGACTGCTTTGGACAGGTATGACTTTCCATATTACTGTGTGTAATCCTTGGCATGCGGTACACATTGTTTGTATATCAATGAATAGTTATGTATCTACTAGCTATATTCGTTTCTTGTGATAGGCGTATGTCACGAGCCTGCATGATTTGTTTCCAAATTTCCTAGGAAAGTAAGAACACTCAGAAAAAGCAATTGCATTTATTTCTAGGAGTAAATGCTTTCTGAATTTGATTATTGAATGATAAATGATACAAATGAGGGCAAGGAGACAGTTGATTTTTTTTATTCAACTATTTATAGTTGAATCTCATCAGTACAAATTGATCCAACAACATAAGAAGGAAGTAGTGGTTAAGCTCTTTGTTGGCACTCAAAAACTAGAGTTTCAACTCAATTGTTGCCATCCCCTCTTCCAATTTGTAATGAGTACAAAAAAGAAATCGAATTACATTGACCAATTTATAAAATAGAGTTGACTTTTTATTATCTCTTTGCTTATAATTCAAGTTAATCTAATATAAATCATAAGTACTAGAGTGTTTGTACAAGGGCTGTGACACTTGCTCATGGATTCTTATGAATTAACCATACATTACGAGTTGGTGGCTCAAGTTTGGTGCAGTGAATTTTTAATATGCATTGTGTCTAGTGTTGATCATGTTCTCAACACCAATAACACGTGTTTCTGCTACAACGTATATACATGAATATGTATGTATTCACTAAGAATCATGAAAGAAAGCAGTTCTGAGTCTGGGGAGGTTAATATTCAAATGTATGCCATTGTTTGCATGTCAACTCCTGGCTACGATATTATATTTCCACTTCCGAATTTCTTTCATCAAGTTTATGGTGATTATATAGTTAACCATTGCAAATTTAATCATTATATATCATAAATCATTTATATTTCAATTTTGATAGTAAAAGAAATATCGAAAATTATATTTTAATTACAATAGTATCTATAATATATAGAGAAAAATAAGGGCACTAAATACATGGTAAAGATATCATAGGAGTTACATTGCATTTTGCCCCTTTTAGTGCAAAAAAAAAAAAAAAAAAAAAGAGAAGAAGAGCAAAATAGCCACTGTACGCTAGATTAAAGAGTAAACTGGTCTTTTTTATTAAAATTTACGTCCATTTCTACTATTAAAAGTTTGTGTGGTTGACAAAATAACTAAACAGTTATACTTAGATCGCCACATGTACTTCATGTTGACATACAATGATTAATTTTTAACAATAGAAATAGATGTAATATTCAACAAAAGGACCAATTTGTTATTTGATCTAACGTACATTGATTAATTTGCCAATTTTTTGAACAAAAAAAAGCAAAATGTAATTTGACTCTTAGTACAAGGGCTTCTATGATAGTTTTATTGTAAATATATTGATTTAAATTCCATTTGCCTACGCGGATGACTCTCTCTCCTATCGTCTTGTTGACAACGTCCAATTATATTTTTAAGACAATTAACAAACAATCATGTTTCTCGACTTGTCTGCTTGTTTAGTTTTACACTTGGGTCTTCTCTTGAATGGTTACATTCCGTAATAGGATTATAGGAATATCAGATTACAAGTAGAATGTGAGATTATCTTATTTGGTTCATTTGGTTGGAATGTAAGATTCAAATGTTCGATTGACAAAATGTAATATTATCTAGAAGCACATTTTATTCAATTGTCTTTACTATAGAATTTGTTTTTTTTTTTAACAAGTTTAGTTTGTTTAACATTTTTTAGTCTCAATTTCCCTAAATTTATGATAAATTATTACAATTTTTGCTTTTTATTACAATTCATATATTAATAAATATATGATGTTGAAATAAATTTATAAATCATAATTATAATAATTCATGAAAAGTGATTGCAATACCAACCATGATTATAATTATAACCATAAATAATATATTCATATATAAATTATTAAATAAAATATAATAATTATAATTGTAATGTATGACATCCTCTAGTTTATTATTTAAAAAAAAAAGCCTAAAGTGATTAAAATAATAAAAACAAAGGGCAAATTGGTCCAAAATTTAAGATTACGCCCATAATCTAAGATAACCTAAGGAATAGACTGTAATGAGATTACAACCTATATTACGTCATCTTGACACTATTTCATTGTGTGAGTTTACATGATGGCTGGAATGTTAAGAATCTAAACACCGTAATCTCATTCCGAAATATAACATTACAAGTTGTAATGTTACATTCGGTGAACCAAACGCTCAATTACATAGTAGATGTATTGTTTATTTATTATAAGTAGGATATGTATTGTTTTGGATATTCATTTTATATATTATATATAGAAAAATAGAAAAATATACATAAAAATTGAATCTAAGTTGTTGATACAAGGTCCAACAAGGGAGAAGAGTAAGGAGGAGACAAATAGGAGAAAGGGGTGGTTCTGTAGAGGTCGATTTAGCTAAAGAGGTGGAGAGTTAGAAAGGAAAAAGAGGATAGGTTGAACGAGAATGAGGAGTAATTTGCTCAAAGTAACTTTAAGGTTTTCCAGAATCGATCTTTCTTCATCGTTGGGAGGGTATTTATAAGAAAGGTCTTCTTGTCTACAAATGTGACGTGGCTGGATAAATATTCAGTCCCACCAAATGAGTAAAGGATATTCATGGGCGTGAAGGACATGCACTGTGGGACTTATTATGTTATGCATTCAATCAATACATGATTGTTACGCCTAAATGGGCCCCTTATTGTATTGAGAGCGTGTTAACATTTGAGGAGTGCTCACACCTAAAAGCGAGTGCCTTAGAAGCGGATGGTCATCTCATTATTGAGGAGTGGGAGGACTTGCTTGGTGTACTTGTCTAGCAGATGGTCCTGATAACAGAAGGGTGTTGTTCCTCCATATTAGAGTATGTCCAAAGACCAATCATGAGATGATTGTAATTACATACTCATTTTACCTCGTTATTAATATAAGGTATTGCCATTGTTATTTCAGTTTCTTTTTCTGTGTATATAAATAAATGATCAATAATAATGTCCTAAGAATAATATGATTATTCTTAAAAGGTCCTTAGTCAAGTATTATTGTGGGCTTGGACAATAATAATGCATTGACACTAATGTGTAGTTGATTGATGACAAAGTGTTGTCATTTCCATAGGGATGTCAAAATCAATACATTAGTATGTGTTAGAGAACAATATACTGGACTGACCTGCCATGAGTATGTTTCTTGGATTATTGTGTAATAGTCACAAACATTACTTATAGTGATAACTATGTATATGATTCTCAGACTTGAGATCATCATTGTCTCAACTTCGTGATTTGTATATTTTGATATAGTCAAACATCTACTGTAACAAGTTGAACTATAAAGACTAATATTAGATATACCACAATCCATGTAGTGGATATGATTGATCAAGATAGGATTTATCCCTTCTACATAATGGGAGTGATATCTTGCGCCACTTGATGAAGTAAGACTAGAAATGCATGACCATACTCAAATAAGTGTGTCACACTTATTTGCTTAACATAATCTACTCAAAATATCAAGAAATATGAGATTGGACTTTACAAGTGTGATTATACCATGACTTGTGTCCAATCTAGATATAAAGGATAAAAGAATATGATACATGAAAAGTTTATCACGGAAAAATTATGTCGAATCACGACTTCTTGTAACTTGGGTAGTAATAAGCTCTCCCATCACCTCACTATTCAAATAAACAAAGAAATTCCAACAGAAAAATTCTCTCCTCCCTTTTCCTTCCACTATATGTTTTTTTATTATACTTTATTTTTATTTTCTTTATCTCATTATCATTTTATAATATAACACACATATATACATGTTCTTTTTCCGTCCACTAAACTTTCAATGTGGTATAATTACCACATTGATCCTTAACCTAAGTTTCCACTTAAAAAATCTATAATAATTTAACTTTTACCATCTTTATAAATTAGTCCATGTACCTTAATTAATTACTAATTTGATAAAATTATCTATTCAAATTTCAACTCACCAATAACATAACTCCATAAATATTTAATAAAAGTATTTACGGTCTCGGTTTACGAAAATGGGGGTCCCAAAACTGCACTTTTTTCTACCATTGACTTTATGATCGTTACACTTGTACTTTAATTAATTATCAATTACAAAAAATTGTTAGACCAAACTTTTTAATATATTTTTATTCTAGTCTCGTAAATATTAAATTTACGAACACAGTTTATAGAAATGACATTTCGAAGCTGAAGTTTCCGACACCACTAGAGTTTTCGACACCACTGGAAACCGGGTCGTTACAGCCCCAATTGTCTACTCCATTACCTTAGCTTTCCACAGCTAAGGATTTTCCCAAGTTCACTAATTTGATAACCTTTGAGGACAATGTTTAACCTTACAAACTCCCTTTTAAGGTTTCTACCCAAACCTTAAGACACAAACCCTCTCAAAGAGATACAAAGAAGTAAACAAAGAAATAATCCTTACAAGATCAAAGTGTTTGTAAATTAAGCTCAATTACAAGGAGAAACACTTGAGCTAATAGAATAGCAATGAAGCTCACAAGTGTATGAAAGAAAAATATAGAAATATTTGGCACAAATGTTGTTTGATTGATCTTTTTTGCTTGAATATACTTTCTTATTGTAGTAGGACCTTTGGAATATGGTATTTATACCCTCTAATTCATTTTCAACTGTTGGGGTTGTTGTGGAAATAAATAGAGCCGTTGGGATGAAAATACCAGATCATTAAATTCACCTGCAACAAAAAGTATCGATACTTTTCTACGAGTATCGATACTAGTAGTATTTAATGTTTGATTCAGTGATCGTTAAAGTTAGTTTACAACGATATCAAAGATGATTTATCGATACCTGATAAAAGGCGTCAATATATTTTTAATGGGTATCAAAACTTTTTGTCATTGTTTGAAAAATCATAGAAACAAAATGCAAAAGTGGTATTGATATAAAAAGATGGTATCGATAAAATTCAATAGGTATCGATGTAATTTGAAAAGTATTGATATTTATTGCTTTTCTTAAATTTTTTATTCAAGACGGTAAGGAACTTTGGTATCGATAAAAATCATATGGATATCGATACTTTTTGGAAAGTATCGATACTTTTTGTAGGGAGCAATTTTTCATTTGATTTAAAATTGTTTCAATCAAGTTCAAGAGCTTAAAATTGTTTTTGAACTTTGTCCAAAATATTCCAAGTGTTCAAAACAATTTCTAAGATGTTTGGAAGTCTTTTTATGCTTTGAACTTTATAAATTCTTTGTTAAAAAGCAAATTTTATTCAAAAATATTTTTGTTTGTTATATCAAAACAATTTATCAAATAAAGCTAGTTTAACAACTTTCTTTATCAACTCATATTTTCTAATATTATCCCTTTCTCATTTTTTTAAACTCAACATCCTACACCTTTCTAACTTTTGCACCATTTTAAAAATCCTAGAACTTGCCACCTTTCATTTCAAACCATTTTCCACAATTTCTTTACATTCTTCAATATCCATCCACCCTGATTCCAACATCCTCTGTCTTCAAAACAATAGCAGAGTGATCAGATCCTATTGCAGATTGAACAAGCAACAAAGACCCAAGAAATTACTCCCCACTTCAGATTCATTAATTCCCTACCTATCAAGCCTTTCCTTGACAAGAGCTCCCCCTCCTTAATCCCCATCCATGTAAACAACTGAACTTTACAAAGAACCTCAAGCAGTCCACATTTATCAACCATATTAGCAAAAGAAATCATCTTGTACCTTTCTTTCTCTCTCTCTCCACTCTTCTCTTCATCATTTAAATATCATTGAAATCCTCAGTGCAACACTATGATTCAGACATACATCTTCTTATAATTTTTAAATCTTCCCAAACCTCTTTTCTCTCCCTAAAAACTGGAGCCCCCATAAACCAAATTAATTCCACAACTTTCCATTACTCTATCCTCACAAATTTTGGTATCAATATAATTTTTACTACTCTTCAAAATAGTAACTCTAACATTGTTCCTCCACCACAAAGCCAAGCCTCCGTCTATACCATCCGAACTCACATAAAACCTTCAAAAAAATATTCATCTTTATTCACAACTTTTCCAGTTTATCATCACCCTTTAATTGTCCCCATAAGGAAAATAAAAATAGGATTGAAAATTTTCACCAACTCCCTTAATACTTGAACTATCAAGGCTGATCCAATTCCTTGACAATTCCAAGCAATAACAATCATTTCTCTTTAGTGACTGTTTTAGGCTAGCCACCAGAGCCCTTCAAATCCTCAACCACCTCTTTCACCTTCTCCCAATTACCTTCACCAATACTTCCATCAAAACATTTTCCTCACTAATTCCCTAATCGCTCACAAAAAGACTTCTTGAAACCCTTTTATTGTACTTTATTTTACCCTTATTTTTAACACTTTCCCCTACTTGAACATTTTTTTGTTCCCCCCACAACTTCATTTTGTCTCAAGAACCTAGTAATGTCCCTCATTTATTTTTCTCCTCTAACATGCTGTCAAATCATCATCTTCCATCAAATTATCATTTACACCCCTCTTTAATTTCATTCTATTAAATATTAAAACCAAAACCCTTTCATTACAAACTCCACCTTATTTTCAGATTCTCTTCCATTCCCCTCCCCAGGTGGCAATTCAACAAAATAAGGACACAACTTCTCATTTCCAACTTCTTCCACCACAACTCCTTTAGCAGAGAACACCCTTACATCCTCATTCCCCTCTTTTCCTTCATTTTCTACCCCAAAAAAATTGTTCCTGCCTACTAACATGTTTTAATATTTTTTTTATAATTTTAACATTGTTTGGATTTTTACAAAATAATTTTAATAATTTTTTGAATTTTTTAAAATAATAATTGATTACTGACGTGACATACACGTATATTGTCACGTGGATGCCATGTCAACAAAGTTAAAAGTTGTTAACTTTTTTTTTCGATGGTTAAAATAGATAAAAAATTAAATTGAGGACTAAAATGACTTTTTTTCTTTTTAAAGTTCGAGAGTGCCTGATTGGTGACATGTGGTAGAAAAGAACTAATCCAAAATTGAAACTAGCCAAAAATACTTTTCCTTCTTTATATATCATACTAGTTTTTTTTCTTACCTGCGCAATGCATGGGTTTAGTTGTATATAACAATTAAAATATATTAAAATAATTTTATACTTTTGTCTAAAATTTATAATCAATATATCAATTTGCATCACGTGCGATGCACATGTTTATTATATTTCATATAAAAAATATATTCAACAAAGTCTTTTTTTTTATATTAAATAAATTTATAGTTAATATAATTTTGAAATTTAAAAATAATTGACAACTAAGATTTAAAAAATAAAGAATTTCATAAAAATAATATTTAAAAATATTTTTATCTCTGTGTTAAACAATTGGTGAATGTATATGGGAAGTACCTGTATTGTATATCAAATTAGTCTCTCTAATATTAAATGACTCAATTTAGTCCTTGTACTATTAAAAAGAATCAAATAAGGCTAAATTAAAATAGAGTTAACATTTATTGTATAAAAAATGTCATTAACTGTTTAACAGAGTTAATATATTTAAAGTATTTATAGTTTTGTAAATGAAATTTTTTATTCTGAATTGAATTGCATTTGAAAAAAAAAATTCAAGATATTTTTTATTTAGTAAATGTTAATTCTATTACAATTAAGACTTATTTTATTCTTTTAAACAGTATGAAAACTAGATTGATTCATTTAGTAATAAAGAAACTAATTTAATATAATTGTTATAATACAACAACTTCTCAAGTACTTTAACCTTAAAAAATTTATAGCTAATATATTAGTAGTAATCACGAAAAAGAATCAACCTAAAATCTTGGAAATGGTTAGTAGATCTAATTTTGCTCATGGAACTTCATATATATGATATAAGATTAGTTGATAAATTACAATTCAGGAAAGAGGATTGAGGATGAATAATGTAAATATAATTGAGAAGTTATTTAGAATGTTTAATAATTTAGATTTTGTAATTAATGTAATAACAAAAAAAAATTATATTTAAAACTTAATTTTAAATGCGGAACTCACTTTAAATAAAACTAAAAAAAGAAAATGTTTTAGAATTTAAAGAATTAATCTAGAATTCAAAATTTTCATATACGGTTCCGTACCTTCTTTTTAAAATATGTTATATATGATAACATAGTAAAAATATGTTTATGTAAATATATATATTTTAAAATTATTAATTAAGTGAACTAAATTAATTTTATTGTTATATTTTATTTTAAATATAATTATCTATAATATATATAAAAGTACGAGTTTGGAATTTTTTTTGAATTGACGAGAATACCCTTTATTTTTTTATCATATTATGAAATTCACATTTAAAAATAATTATAACTATAATTTATAATTATTAGTTAAAAAATTGTTGATTTAAAAATAAATTTATTATAGAAAAAATTCAATTATAATATTTAAATTGATAAATTAATATATTTTAATTATATTCAATAATTAAAATAAAAATATTATTTTACGTTAGTTATTGCATAATATTTAAAAAAATAATTAAATATTAAAATTAATTTAAAATGTGGAAATTATATAAATGGAGATTGGTGCTGAGGAGAGGAGTTTGGGCGCTGCGAAAGTGGATTTGTCGGTAGCTTTCACACACTTTCTCATTAATCAATGGAACTCTTACAAATAATAAAGTGTTAAAAGAAAAAAACAAGTAGAGGATATAACATTTTAGAAGATTTGACCCTTTTCTTGTTAGTTTGCTATGATCCTTTTGTGAACTGAGAAAATTGTTAGTTCAACAACATAAAGTTTCAACTTTCAAGCGGTCCAGTTTTAGGTTTGGGCGGGTCAAAGTATTCTTAAAAATTCCACAATCGAGTATTCAATGTGGAGAAGATTTCTTTACAAGAAAAATGTCAACATCACTGCAATACTAGGGCTTTTCTGTTGTTCAGATAAATATGATTAAGAATAAAAAAAATGATTTACACATAAATGAGGGTTAGTGCATTAAAAATTAATAGCTGAGTGCTTTGTATGATGTAGCTTAAAAAATAAGAGAAAACTTATAAATGTTGAATTTCAATTTAGGGTTATTAGATAAGATTAATTGCATAATATCTTCCTGTTGAAAGCTAGTTACACACATGCTGTCACCACTTGACAAACTTAGGGATAAAATATTCAGCTTGTCTGCAAATTATAATTATAAATCTATTCGAAACTCAACAGACACAAAATAACAGTGGTTTTGCTGAAGATCACAGCATCATCAAAAGAATTGATAATATGGTTTCTGTTCTTTCATTTCATCATGAAAACGTATAAAGATTATCCCAATTCTAATCAAAATTATTTCACTAACATCTCTTTCAAATGAATGAAGAAAATAAATAAATCCCCCTATTATCCTGGATGAAGAAGATTAAAGAGAGGGAAAAAAATGGCAAGCTTAATCTAAACAATGGAGTATTGAATGTTAATGTCCAGGACCTCTTTTGCTTGGTCCGGAGGCTAGTCTAAAACCCAAGCTTCTAAACGAATTACGACTATTGCTGGAATGGTTTGCTGCTGATAATGCACCAAATGATGATACCCCCATCCTTCCCCCTTGTTCTTCGCATCCTCCAACAACCACCGTTGTTGATCGAAGGGTTCGGCCATGGACAGCGATGGCCAACTCTGTTGAAACCAACAATGCCAATACACCCATCATAAAAACAAGACGCTGCATTGATGCCGAGCAGTTCTTAGTCATCCTCAACATATGAAATATATGTATAAAACTTATTTGAGCTCTCACAATAAAGGCTTTTGCCAATTGTTTTAAATTGGGTTGTCGTTGAAATATTGCTATGGGTTTGCTAGCTATCGCTATATAATTATATATATAAGCGTCGAACTGGGTTGATGAGACGGTGATGAGGTTTGTGAAAGTGGGACCTTTAACAGGATTGATTGACTCAGCCTCATCCTTTACAAGCATTGCTAAATACTATATTTTAGGCTTACTTTTTCATGGGTAGCTAAGGCAAATATTTAATTTAATAGGAGAAGGCATAACAGATAGTTTTTTAGGGGGAATCGGATAAAATTTTAATTTTTTATAGTTTATATATTTATAATTTTTAAAAGATTAAATCGAATTTTTATAATTTTAGGGGCCAAGTGTAATTTTACCTTTACTAATTTAAAAATTTTAAAAAAATTTAAAGACCTAAATAGTAATTTTACATTTTAGGGAGCCGTGGCATGGCTTCGCCCCTGCTTTAAGACTTGCTTTGTAGTCTTTGAGTTGGACTTCAAACATAAACTGATAAATATATGTATACATAATAATAATAATAATAATAATAATAATAATAAATGATATTTACATATTTATATAGGCGATATAAGTAAATCATAAATTTAATTTTAATACTTTTGATTGTTTGATTTATTAGTAATATATAAAATCATATGTAAGCCAGACGTTTTTGGGAAGATGAGACGCGTGTGGTTACATCTGGTACGCGGTCTTTAGACTACCTTGTAGGTTAACACATTATTAAATCCATATATGTATTGAATGCGTTCCTTTTCTTACTTTTGTGAAGGGAAAAAGTAGGAGGTTGGTTGAACTGTCATTTTCCTTGAGTACAAGGACGGTGCATACAAACATGAAAAGAAGTTTACAATATTAGTTTTTGACAAGTCTCCATTTCCATTTACAACTCTCGAAATTAAAGAATACCCCAATATATGTACTTCACCCAATTATCTCTTCTTTTAAATCAATATTCTTGATATAAGATGTGAGCAATTTACACTTACACAACTATTAATGGTGGTTCGGAGAATGAAAAGTTTACATAGATGAAAAACTTAATGTGGGTCGGGTTACTGCTACCGTCCAATTCACCAAATATACTTTTTTTATATTTAAATTAAAATTAAATTAAATTTGCATTATAGAGATAGAGATTGTACTAACTAATTTTACAATTTCAAATAACTAACATTACACAAATCTGCAAAGGATTGAATCTAATATAAAACAAACAATAGAAATTAAATAAAAATAGCTAGAACGAAATTAAATCTAAATAAAATAAATAAATGAAAATTTTAGCTCCAGCTGTGATTTTGACTCCAGCTTCAAATTGATCCCGTATAATAAATTTCCTCCTCCATTTGATAAGTCAATTATAGAGATCGAAGAACAACCTCAAACTTCCTAATTCTTTTGTAGTAGTAAATTAAGTACGGAAATAACCCAACAACTAACCCTCATCAAGCAAATAACCTTGAAAGTAGCTTCCACAATTTAATTCCTTGGCAACCTTACGAACTAAAAGAACCTGGTTCAAATCAAAGGTCTTAACTGCGCAAGTCATTTAAACTTGATCGTTAACTCTCTTAATGGACCCAATCACTCACTCAATTGATCGAGTCAAATTGTTCTTCGATGAACTAAATATGACAATTACGAATCATACCAATTCACCAACGGTATGTCATTCAACACTAAATCGAGGGATATCCTTTCTCGATTTAATGCTAAAACAATGTTGTGAGACGATTGAGTTTATCTTTTAAATCAAAAAATTAATAAATACCAATATAAAAAATATTAAATACAAATTTAAAATCTCACAATTTAAACACAGAATAAATTATCCGCCTAAAACTAACTCAAATCAACTGCCAATAAATTGAAGGAGAATAAAATATAATAACAAAAAGATAAACTTTATTTAAAATAAAAACTAAAAATAAACAAAATAGTTTGATGGTGACTGTAGTATTCGCAAAACCTAAAAAAAAAAAAATATAGGAATGGCTGTGCGCCACTCTATTTTCTTTCTATTCACGCATATATACATATATTATAATAATAACTTAAAATTAATAAAACCCTAAAATAAAGAGACATGCTTAAAAATAAAAAAAAATGTTTTAATAGAAATAATAATAAAATATTCTTCAAATTTTCGTCCTGTACATAACTTGAGTTTTCGTGTCAAATTTTCTATGCAATCCACATATTCGCTCATTTCTCAATACTTTAGACAATAATTGTACCTACATAAATAATGATCAATTACATGCCAAATTAAGTAAAACTCATTTGCAAAATTAATTAAAATAAACAATAAAATTATGCTGATAAAGTGCATTATCAAATTTCCCCACTTAGTCAATGCTTGCCCACAAGCATTGCATGCATTCATCAACCCGAGCATACTACAATCATCAATTCAATCAAACAAATAGACATTAGTAAAGTTTAGATCCTACAATCATATTCCTCAAGCTAACATGTCGATTCGTAATTCGATTAAGTACACAATTTTTCAAATAATCTCATAATTAGACTCTATAATATCAACTCATCCTAAATTGTCAAGACACCAAAATTAACAAAAAGTTGCAACCATAAACAACCAATTGTCTCATCTCTTGTGTTCATTTTTTTCTTTCTCTTTTTTTTTTCCTAATTAAAAAGTTTATCTAGAGTGTCTCTAAATCCTTTTACGCGAAGAAGGATGAAATGTAATGATTCGGTTTCCCGTGGTGTTGAAAAATGTAGTTTCAGGACCTCGTTTCCGCAAACCGAGCCCGTGAATATTAAATAAAAATATTTATAGAGTTATTATATAGATGAATTGAAATTTGGATAGTCAATTCAACCGAAATTATGATTATTTAGGATCTAAAGACTAAATTGTAAAGTCCAATCACTATAGATTTTTAATTGGTAAATGGCTTGGAGACTTAAATTGAAATTAACCAAAGGTTCAAAACAACAATTAGACCATGTTTAAGTGTGTGTTAGTGGACGGTAAGATGAAATGGGCATTAACTTAAACAAATTAAGATTTATTTGATTAAATTAAGGATAATTAACTTAATTTAAAAATTAATCCCACTATATAAGTGGGGTTTCGGTGGGAAGAGAGATAAACTCATCTTCTTCAACCGAATAAAAGAAAAGAAGAAGAAGAAGAAGAAGAAGAAGAAGAAGAAGAAAAAGAAGAAATGCTATTAAAGGGTTTTCAAGCTTTTAGCTTCAATTTCAAGTAAGTCCCTAGCCATTTTTCTTTGATTTTTATAGATTTTTTTTTTTATCTTGGAAGCTTGATTAAGCTAAACCAAGGATCAATTTCATCAATTAGTGAAGTTTTGATTGTGAATTGAATGTTTTAGGTGTTAAATGATAGACATTAAGCTTAGACTAAGAAAAGAACTAAATTGTAAAGCTTAATTGTTTTTTTTATAGAAATGGGCCCGGAGACCATTACCTCAATCAAAACGAATCAAGAATTACAAGTTGATGGATATCGCTAGGATACTCTAATTCGAACGATAAGTTACAAGAGTTTTCATTGCCATACTACAAAGTTTATTAACAACTTTGTTTTTATCACGGCTAATCCACCTAACCTCAGCCTCGGTGAAAAGATCAATCATGCTTCTGACCTCATCAATACGGTGGCCCAAAATTGTAATGTCATCGCGGTGTTTGCGGAGGCGATTAACAATACTAGCACAGTCAGACTCGAAAATAACATTGTCAAAATTAAACGTGCGAGCCATAGAGATGCCCTCAATCAATGCGTAAATCTCCGCCCACTCCGTGCTCGAATGATCCCCCTTGTAACTCGCACAGCCACCTCGGAAAAACCCATCACAGTTATGAATAATAACCCCAAAACTAGATTTGTTGTTGCAAATGGTGGCATCCACATTAACCTTCATAAAACCAATCGGAGGATTTTCCCATTTCTGTGGATTAGGAGACAAATGAAGAATCGGGTTATTCGAGAGATTATGAATCCGGAAGTCCTCACCAAGCATTTTTGCCCTCTCCCAGACGACCCTAGCCTCATCGTCCTTCCTACAGAAAATAGCATTATTGTGGCAATTCCACTCATTTCACAACAATGTGATCAAGTCCTCAAATGTATTTTTTTCCAACAACCTCAAAGCGTCCTCCAACCAATCAATACATCTCTCGTAAGTGTTATCAAGAATTCTCCCATCAAGCCCACCAAAGGCAAAAATAACATGAGCTTCTGGACAGTATTTAAGTGCATAAATGGCGATCTCCTCCCCCATCCTACACCTCAAGCAGCCCCCCTCAAAGCTACATTTGATGGAAGAAATTTTAACAATCCATGGGAGTAACTCATGGCCCAATCTCCATGCAAAAATTCAAATTTTAGGGAGGATCCAAAGTTTCCATATAAGTCTCCAAAAAAGCCGATAAGGACCATAATCGATCTTTTTAAGCAAGAGCCAAGAATATGCCGACTTCATGGTGTAGTACCCGAAACTATTATGGAACCAAATATATCTATCACTCGGGGTATTTGGAATGATGGAAAACTTACAAATTCGATCCCCCATAATCTCACCATAAAGCTCACGGACACAGTCCTTATCCCAAACAAGCTGATTCGGAATCCATAAATCGCGCACAAACCTCTCACGAACACCACCATTAGGTACACATAAAGAGTTGCCATCAAGGCCTTCAAAGCCCCACCTATCCACCCCAAGTTTAACTTTTTTCTCGTCACCCACTTGCCAACTAAACCCACTTTCAAGAGCTTTAGCCATAGGGGCAATACTTATCCAAGAGAATGAAGGCTTATCAACTTTTTTAGGGTAGAACACATCACCATCCGGAAAGTACTGAGGACCTGGAAACATAAGGTATCACAGTTGTTAAGAAGGCGCCACACTTGTCTTCCCAAAAGTGCAATATTGAAGAGTCTAATATCTCTGAAATCAAGGCCACCCATCCCTTTCGGCATGCACATCCTATCCCGTGTCAACATCGCTCATCCACGCTCCTTATTTTTGCTAGCCCACCAAAAGCTTCTCATTCTCAAAATCATTTCATCGATAGTACCCCTAAGAACAAGAAAGATCGACAAAGCATAAGTAGGTAAAGATTGTAAAATAGATTTAAAAAAACCTCCTTACCACCATAAGATAACAACCTTTTTGACCAGCCATTAATCCTATTAGAAAATCGATCAAGAATATGTTGAAAAGCTCCCGTCTTCTTCTTTCCAATAATGAGAGGAAGGCCCAAATAATTATCCAATGTCTCGACCACTCGCATCCCCAAAGCATCACCAAAATGCCCCCTTTAATTTCTCGGGATGTTAGGGATAAAGTAAATAATAGATTTAGAGAGGTTAACCTTTTGGCCTGAGACTTTTTTAAAATCCCTGAGAATGTCCTTAATCGCCTCAATCTCATTATCCCTATTTCTCATAAATAAAATAGCATCGGCAGCGAAGAAAAGATGATTTATATGGGGACCATTCTAACTAGCCTAAATACCCCGAATATTCCCCTCATCCTGGGCACAAAGAAGCATTCTAGAGAAAGCTTCCATACAAAAAAGAAAGAGATAAGGAGAAAGTGGACCCCTTGCCAAAGACCTCTCTTTGGAATGATTTCCTCCGACAGAGTCGAGTTACACTTGATGACATACTACACCAAACGGACACATCTTATAACCTTTTCAATCCAACGCTCAGAGAAACCCATTCGAATCATAACCCTTTCAAAGAAGTCTCACCCGACTCGATCGTATGCCTTACTCGTATCAAGCTTAATGACAGCCTATATTCGACCCATTTTTAAATCTCTAAAGATAATGCATGAGCTCATAGGCGACAAGAATGTTATCGTGGATCCTGCACCCTGGAACGAACGCACTTTGATTCTGACTAATGTAAGCGGGAAGCAAGCCTTTTAATCTGTTTGCCAAAACTTTGGACACCATTTTAAAAACAACCCGACATAAACTAATAGGGCGAAAATGAGTCATGTCTTTAGGATCCTTAATCTTTGGAATGAGAATCACAACCGTATCATTAATGTCGACAATATTCCTTCTTCCATTTAAAATCTCATGATAGAATTGAAACACGTCCTTACCAACAATGTGCCAAATTTCCTTGTAGAACATACCCGATAAACCATCAATTCCTGGAGCCTTTTTAGGGTCCATCTGATTAAAAGCCTCCGTGATTTCCTTATCTGTAAACTGCTTATCTAAACTCTCATTCATCTAAGGAGTTATGCACCTTTAAATCTGACCCAGAATTCTCTCATCGTTCCCATTAGCCTCTGATTTAAAAAGTGTATGGAAATTCTCCCAAGCCGCCCTACAAACCTCACTCGTCTTTTCCACCCAATTACCATCGGCATCTAACAATCCCTCAATCCTATACCTTTTATACCAGCTAGTAGCACGAACATGGAAAAATTGAGTTTTTCTGTCTCATTCTTAAGCCACTAGATACGAGATCTTTGGGCCCAATAAGTTTCCTCCTCATCATATAAGCACCCAAGCTTAGTGCGAGTGGTCCTCAACATATCAGTGCTCATATCCGTGTAATACCCATCAATAAGTCTATCGATCTGATCAACCAATGGACACATACGACTTTTCATTCTCTTGAACCGATGACGTTGCCATAAACCAAGCTTGGACCGAACCCTCTCGATACCATCCAAAATATTCGTGTTTCCTCGACCCTATACCTTTTCAATAACCTCTTTAGCTTCTTTTTCTTTTTCCCAACAAGATTCAAACTTGAAGAGCAATCTCAGATCCCTCACACACTTCTTTGGCTTACGACCCAATGTGTCCAAGAGAATAACATCATGATCTGAGCAAGCTTTACAAATCACCTCAGTGGATAAAAATGGGAGCCCATCCAACCATCTAGTCAAAAACAAAAATCTATCAATCCTCTCCTTAACTAACCTTTCGCTTTCATGATTGTTAGTCCATGTGAGCCAACCCTTATCCGTTTTAATATCAACCAAGGCTAAGTCCTCAATCACTTTTCAAAAATCATCCATCGTAACCCTCAACCTACGCCTCCCCCCATATTTCTCAAAATAATCAAGAATCTTATTAAAATCCACTCCTACAATCCACTCTTCCCTAATTGAGTCCCTCACTTTGCTAATCAGATCCCAAGATTTGTGCTAACTGACTTTATACATGCTATGTTCAGTTCGAGAATCGACTAAATCGTAGCTTTGATACCACTAAATGTAACACCCTTAACCCATATCTGTCGCTAGATTAGGGTTACAAAGTATTTCTATACTAATAGAACATTTAAACTTAATGTCATTCAATAACATAAACATATCATAAATCAATCATACATATACATATCATCCTTAAATCGAGCCTTCGAGGCCCTAAAAATACCTTAGAAACAAATCGGGACCAATTTGAAATCATTTGAGAAGTCTAGGAAAAATTCACAAAATTTTGGAAATAGGGGTCACACGGTCATGTGGCCAGGCCGTGTGCCTCACACGACTGAGACACACACCCGTGTCCCAGGCCGTGTAACCTTCGAACTAGGGACACATGGTCGTGTCCCAGCCCGTGTCCTTACCCGTGTAACTCTCTGAGTAGGGTCACACGCCCGTGTGCCAGGCCATGTAACTCTCTGAGTTTCCCCACATACCCGTGTGCTAGGCCGTGTAACTCATTGACTTGCATACAAAAGAACTCTTAGATGACACACGGCCGTGTCGCCAGTTCGTGTGGACTTAAAATGAACCTTAAATAATAAGTTTTCCAATTCAAGCTTACTTGGAACCTAAGTAAACCATTTACTAGCGAAAATACCTAATCAAAGTGACCTTAAACAAGCTAAAAACATGCTAAATCATCCATCTAACATTCAACCAATATGCCACTCATAGGCACCTCAAACACATACAAATAATTCTTACTTAAACATGCCAAAAATTACCACAAATTCATGCATCATATCTCATTTCATATTGAGCTTAAAAACACAACATAATTGACCATTCTTACTCCATCACTTTGTACCAAGATGCTTTATACATTTACCATTAAAAAGTGTTTCAAAAAGAATTACCTAGTCATGCAACATAAGTCCATTACCATTCATTATCAACAAGCATAAACATACTAAATTTTTAACATTTACATATTCACCAAAACATCATAATACTAAGGACTTCTCCTATTACATGCCACTTTAACCAACTACTAACAAGTACCAAAATGACTACCAAGATGATGACGATGATAGTGTGTGAGCTTCCGAGCCAGTCTAATCAAAGCAATGATTCAAAGAGTCTTACAAAATCAAATCAAACTAATAAGCAAAAAGGAGCTTAGTAAGTTCGATAAGTAAACTCATTTGCCATCAAATACCAAATTTCCAAAGGATGTTAACTTTTATTACACCGACAATAAGCCTGCTATGCACTAAGCCTGAATAACATTGGCACTAAGCCTTCTAGGCACAAAGCCTAAATGATAGTATAAATTCAACATTTAAACATCATTCCATATCTGACTTTAAAGATTTAAATCACTAACAAGGTATTTAATTTAACTAAAAATAAACATAAAACGAACTTACTAGATTAGTTTGTAGAAATCACCAAGCACGAGAATTACTCCGAAATCTTTCCTTTTCCACGATCGTCAAAAAGTTCGTGATCTAAAACATTAGTTCCATTCAATTAAGTACTTCTAAACTTCAATTTAATCCATAATTCATTTTTATGTAAATTACTATTTTCCCTTAACATTTTAACCTTTTCACAATTTAGTCCTTAAGCTTATAACTTAAAATCTAACCATTTAAAACAAAATCCATGTTAACCAAACATGCAAAGGACCTTGAAATAACCCATGTTATCATCATTTCACACTAAAACCCTAGAATTTATACCTTTAACAATTTAGTCCCTAATTTCCAAAGTTCAACAAAAATCACTTTACAAAACTTGTTTATTTCTCAACAAAGATTTATAATCTACCATTAAAAACCAAAACTTATTCAAGAACATTCATGGTAAACCCCCCAAATTTAAAAGTTTTATAAATTAACCTATGGACTAGCTAGATTAAGCTAAAATGACTTTAAAAACATAAAAATCATTAAAACGGGGCAAAATTACATACAATGCACCCAATGTTAGCTTGGTCGAATATCCTCCTTTCTCTAATGGTGTTTTTAGGTTTTCAAATTAGCAAAAGATGAATATGACAATGTTTACTCATCTTTTGTTATTTAGTTTTCTTTTTAATTACCAAATGACTAAATTAACCTTTTAAAACCATTAAAATTTCAATAAAACCATGCCATGTATATCCACTAACTTACAAAATGTCTAATTACCATTCAAGTCATTTATTTAAGAGTCCATAGCTATTTGACTCTTTTAGCTTTAGAACTCAACTTTTATACTTTTTACTTAATTAATCATGCAAACGTCAAAATTTCTTAACGAAAATTTAATACGACCTTACTAATATCCCATAGACATTAAAATAATAATAAATTAATAATTTACTCGTCAAATTTGTGGTCTCAAAACTATTGTTTTGATTTCACTAAAAATGGGCTGTTATAGATTGAGCCTCTAATTGTAGGGTATTTGCGCTCATTTTTATTAATAGATCATTTTCTTTTTATGTATATAGTTTTATTTTATTTTCATATTTTTTTATATGGTGTGATAGGTAATTAATGTAGGTATATGGAGTTGGATGAAATTAATGCATCCACCAAACCCATTAATTCCAAGACACCATTTGTGTAGCCCAGGGCCAGCTCAGTGACTCCCAAGACCAGCCATTTTCCACTAGTGCACTGGTGGCAGCACCATCACCGACTAGCCTTTACCTTTTCAATAAAGGACAAGATTAAAAAAAGAAGAAGAAAATCAACAAATCAAATTAGATTGCAACTTGCAACAATAAATTTAGATTTATCTTAAGATCACAAGCAATACACAATAAAAATAAAAATTGAAGGGGATTAAAAAGAAGAAGAAATAACCTTTTTCGAAAAAATCTGCAAAAAAATAAAAGAAGAAAAAGACTTGCAAAGAAAAAATGGTTAGATTGTAACAGCCCATTTTTAGTCAAATCGGAACAGTGGTTTCGGGATCACAAATCTGAAGTTGAAATAATTATTTTATTATTATTTTAATGTCTATGGCATGATAGTATGTATGTGTGAAAATTTTGTTAAGAAATTTTATCGTTTGAGTGCTTAATTTGATAAAAAGGACTAAATCGTGTAAAGTGTAAAACTTGTGTTCTATTAGCTAAAGGTGTCTAATAGCTATAAAATTAACTAGTGGAGGTCCTTATGTGGTAAGTATACCATTTTTAAAATGATGGACAAAGATGGACATCTTTTTAATGGTTTTAAAGGTTAATGTATAAGGTTAATTAAGTAATTAAATAATTAAATGGTAAATTAATAAAACAAAAAGGCCATTTATTTCATTTATCATCTTCCTAACCAAAAATTAGGGTGAAGAAAGCCATTAAAATAGCTTGAAGCATTCGGCACCTTTCTTGGCTTGCATGTAAGTGATTTTGACTCGGTTTTTAATGATTTCTATATTTTTGGAGTCGTTGTAAGTTAATCTAGCTAGCCCAGGGACTATTTGGCAAAATTGTGAAAGATTTAGGGTTTTTCCATTAATGAATATGTGTGTGATTTGAAGTTTTGTGATAGAAAATGTATGCATGTTGTTAGATAAACAACATTTGTAAAGTGATTTTTGACAAAATTATCATTTAGGGATTAAATTGAGAAATGTGGAAATTTTGTGGTTAAATTGTGAATTAAATGAAAATATGGGCTGCTAGGGACTTAATTGAAATTCGGCTAGCATGGGTATAGGTTGAATTTCATGAATTTGCATTTTTATGAGATAAGGACTAAATTGTAAAAATGTTAAAATATTAGGGGAAAAGTGTAAAGTTGCTATAATGTGTATTTTGGACTAAATTGAATTGATTGATGATTAAATAAGCTAAATTTGATATTATATAGATCAAGAAAAAAAATTCAGATTTAGATCGGGGGAAAAACAAGGTGTTGGATTAGTCGATCTACTTTGTCATTTTTACATCCGAGGTTAGTTCATATGTAATAAATATTGTTACAAATATGTTTTAAATTCTTTAATATTGCATAAATTGTGAATACGACCTTGCGGACATATTCGACGATGATTCGGCAAATGTGAAATCCCGATTGAACCTTAGGAATAGATTAGGATACGAATGACATGTCATTAGGGGTTATGTGATTTGGGTACTGGTCCGTACGCCCTACTGGTGGCTGAGTTATCCGGCATGTGTTGTGGATTCTCGTCAGATTGTGTGAGCAACACCATGTAGCTTTGTCATGACCGTCAGCTTGTGTGAGCAGACCCGTTGATAGCTCGAGAGTGAGCATTATATGTGATACAAGATTGAGATAGCTTCGGCTATATATGTGGGACTTAGGGTGCGAGATTCCTAAGTATCTGATAGTATTCTGAATGGTTCAACGGGTATATCGAAGATATGAAATGGTAAGAAATAGATACGTATCAGTATAGGTATGTACGGAAACTATATAAGCGTCGAATTTATGGAAACTATGAGTTCATGGTTAATTGTGTGGTTGAATATATGTTAACATTGAGATTAAATGTTTTATAGTATGTTATGTTCATATTCTTGAATGGTAATTGAATGGTGAGATTTGCTTATTATTTCATACGAGCTTACTAAGCTTTATAACTTACATTGTTTATTTTTCCATGTTTTATAGTGAAATCAAAGCTAGCTCAGATTTGGGAATCGTCGGAGACCTTATTACACTATCAAACTATCACTTTGGTACATTTGAGTTTATATTTTGGTTATATGGCATGTATAGGAGCTTTGGTTATTTTAGTTTATGCTAGTAATGGATTTAGCCATTTGAGTTGGCTTGTAAATGTCAAGTGTTTGGTTTTGAGTATAGCCATGAGAGTTGGCTTATTTTGGTATATTTGGTGATGTATATATTTGTGCAAATGGCCTTTGTCTTGTGTTGATAATTGCTATGTAAATGATTGTCGTAAATGGTTGATATTTGAAAATTGGTATGCTTGTGAGATTAGGCAAAATAATGCATATTTGGAAGTATCCACATTGATGATTTGAGAAAGTGAAGTTTGGTATGAAATTGAATGGCATATTGTAGTATTTGTGTGCCTTGTTGTAACACCCCAAACCTGACCTAGACGTCATGGCCGGATCTAGCATGTCACATCAAAAGGTTGTTTAAAAGCTATGCGTTCGTTAAAAACTTTGTATCCTTTTTGAAACTCCGAACTTCATTGTTTGTATAAACAGGATTTGCTTAAGGTGTATTCTTGAAAAGATGTTATTATTTTCGAAAAAATTCGTGATTAATCGATTAACAATTTATAACTAGCAGAATTACCAAATGAAAGATTAAAAAGAAAAATCCAATGGCCTTATTACACAAAATATTAACCCAAAAATAATAATATAAAATAAATTAAAACTGAATTTACTAAGTTTCGTAAGAAGCAAATCCGACGTATGGCCACCTCCGAGTCCTCCGCAGCTCCAAATCCTCTAACGCTGGGGATTACCTGCACGGTTAAAAGAAAGGGGGTGAGTTACGAGAACTCAGTGTGTAATCCCCTATAACGGTCACTATCTGGGCCTGAGCCCATACAGAATCAATCTGGGCCTAAGCCCTATTCGGTAGCAAGCTGGGCCTAAGCCCCAAAATCATGGTAATGCAACAAAAATGCAGCCCAACCCAATCCAACCATCACACCATCCGTACCAACCCTACACACCATGTGGGGACCAAGTCAACCCACCCAGCCCTACACACCAAGAGCGCAGCCGAACTGCCAATATCAACGCTGCAAAGCTGCCAGTAATAGTATACATGGTTGAGCCACTAAAATTAGTATATCGTGGCGGAGCCACTGAATCAGTATAACGTGGCATAGCCACCAGTACAGTACTTTCTCTAAAATACAAATCCCAACCCCATGCAATATGTCGTGTATGTAACATCCCGATTTAGGGCCTAGTCAGAATAGTGGTGCGAGACCTCAAATATGAGGTATATGAATAAGTTTTTGAGGTTTATGCTATGTATGCATGCTAGTGTGAAAGTTTCATGAAGCAATTTTGTGAAATTGCGGTTGAATTGTCCAAAAGGACTAAATTGCAAAAGTTGCAAAATGTGAGATTCTAGAAGCTATTTGTGTGAAATAGCTTTAGAATATTAATTAGAGGTCCTTAAATAGAAATTTTTCCAATTTCTAATATTTGGACAAAATTGGGCATGGATGAGTTAAAATAGAAAGTTTATCAAAAAGGGCATTTTGGTCATTTATCAATTAAGTGATTAAAATAGGAGAAAAGATGACAAAATTCATTCATCTTCTTCTCCAAGGCTACCGAAATTTTCAAGAGCCATTGTTAGGGTTCTTCAAATTTTCAAACTTGCTAGTAAGTGCATCTAGCCTCGTTTTTGATATTCTTTGTATTTTGAAGTCCTTGTAGCATGAGTAAGCTATTTTTAGCTATTTGATGAGCTATGATGGATGTTCAAAAATGTGGCCATGTATGACATGCATGTATTTTGATGTTTTATGGAAGATTATGAAAGCTTGATGTAGTAGAAACATCTTTTGGTAAATGAGTTTCCATAGAAAATGCATGTAGGGACTAGTTTGTGAAAGTCTTAAGTTTGGTCATACATGTGTGATGTAGTGAGAATTGATGATTACTTTAGTTTAGTAAGTGATTCGGCTAAGCATGAAAGGCTAGGAAGTTGAATAAAAATCACTTTACGAGCCTTGGGCCAATAGTGTAATTATGAGAAAGATTTGGGGCAAAAGAGTAATTTTGGCAAAGTATGAGATGTGGGTCAATTTGGTCAATGCGTGTATTGAATAAGCTGATTTATTCATTATAGATCAAGAAAGACGAAGCCCGGATCGAAACCGAGGCAAAAGCAAAGTGGTGGACTAAATTGCACGTTTCTATACTTTTGTGTATCGAGGTAAGTCTATGCATAAACAATGCATTCATACTTACAATTTGTTAATGCTAGCTAGTGTGTAGCAGCATGATTGAGAATGAATGAGAATCTATGTGGAATGAATGTGGTAGATATGTGAATGTATAGTGATAATGCTAAATGGTGGGCTAAGTGCGATACCATCTTAAGGCATAATGACGATGAGCTGGCTATGTGCGATGCTATCATTAGGTATATTATCTAGTGGGCTATGCGTGAAACCACTATGATTACCTTCATGGTAGGCTAAGTGCGATACTACCTTATTAATTGATTGTGGTGGGCTAAGTGCGAAACCACCGAGACATTTGCTGTGTGGATTAGCTGTGTGGATGTATTATCGAGAAATAATGATGTGTTGTATATTGTGTAAATGTGATATTGAATGCAGGGGTGCATGTCAATGGTTATGAGTAAGTGACTCATGATGTGTTGGAATAAATGTGGTAAGGGATAGAAAGAGTAAGCATAGTTGTACATTATATGTTAGTATAATGCTAATTGTTGTTTAGCTTATACTATGTTACTTAATTGTTTATGTGTAAACTTACTAAGCTCAAAGCTTACTCCCTTTCTTTTCCCTTGTCTTATAGAGTAAAGTGTTGAATCGAGATACGAGGATCAATTGGAAGATCGCCCACACTATCAGCACACTCTGGTACAATAGACTCAATGTTTTGTATATGGCATGTATAGGGGCTAGACAAGTTAGTGAATTTTGTTGTATATGGCTATGATGAGTTGGCCTTTAAATGGATAATCTATTTTGTATAATGCCATAGTTGTTCGCTACTTTATTATATGAAAAGATGTAGTTATCCAAGTGAGATTGTAAGATTGTGAGTTGATTATGGATGTGTTGAATGAGTGCATGATTGTGTATGCTAGAAGGGTGAAAAGAACTTGGCAAATAGCTTTGTTCTTGTCCATGTGGATAGACACTGCAGGCGTGTGTCTAGGCCATGTGTGACACACGGCCAATTGACCACGGGCGTGTGACTCACCGTGTGTCCCCTGCATGTTAGTATTTTAAATCAGAATAGACCACAAACTAGCCACACGAGCGTGTGTCTAGGGCGTGTGGGATTAATCAGTGTTGGCCACGGGCTAGCCACACGGGCGTGTGTCTAGACTCTAGGCCGTGTTAAGGTAATCAGTGTGCACCACGGGTGGAAGGCACG
The DNA here is from genome assembly GCA_025698515.1 of Gossypium sturtianum. Classification (NCBI taxonomy): domain Eukaryota; kingdom Viridiplantae; phylum Streptophyta; class Magnoliopsida; order Malvales; family Malvaceae; genus Gossypium; species Gossypium sturtianum. The sequence continues at coordinate 118,344,910 of CM046943.1, read as the reverse complement.
GGCGTGTGCCCTAACCGTGGGGCATTGGCAGAATGCTTGAGTTTTCATGCACAGGTAGTGACCATGGGCGTGTGTGACATCCACGGGCGTGTGAGCCCTGTATAGATGGAAAAATTTTAAGATCGTAAGAGTTTTTGATATGTTCTCGAGAGCCCTCGTGTGTTTGAAAGAGGCCTCGTAGGTCGGGATTGAGGTTATTGTGATGGCCAAAGAGAGTGGTTATTTTGTGCCTAAGTGGCGATCTTGAGGTCTTTTATTCGGTAATGCCTAATGCCTGATTCTGGCGTTGAATACGAGTAAGGGGTGTTACATTTAGTGGTATCAGAGCTATGGTTTAGTCGGTTCTAGGACTACCGTAGCGGGTGTAAGAGTCTAGCTATACATGCCATAAGTGTACAATGATAGTGTGGTGGCTTCTGATAATTTTAAATTTTGTTTTATATAGAATATGAATTCCGATCCATTGACTGCTGATGAAGCAGCTAGTAATGTGCCGGCTCCTTCGCAAGGAACCGTGCCTATTCAAAGTGGACCCGAGGCTAGGGGTCAAGGGGAAGGGGCTCGGGAAGCCTTTCTCCAGATGATGAACAATTGGTACTCGGATTATGTTCGAGCGAACCTTAATGCTCAACCTCCTCCACCTCTTTCTCCTATACCTCAGCCAATTCCTGTGGCTCCTCAAGGTATTGATAGAGTAAGGATATCGAAACCCCCGGTAGATAAGATTAGAAAACACGGGGCTGAGGAGTTTAGAGCTAAGGTTGATGATGACCCTGAGAGGGCAGAGTTCTGGTTAGAGAACTCGATGAGAGTATTCGATGAACTCTCTTGTACACCTGAAGAGAGCTTGAAGTGTGTCATATCCTTGCTGAGGGACTCGGCAAACCATTGGTGGAAGACGTTGACGTCAGTGGTCCCGAGAGAGCGGGTGACGTGGGACTTATTTCTGGAAGAGTTTCGAAAGAAGTATATAAGCCAGAGGTTTACTGATCGGAAAAGGAAGGAATTTCTTGAGTTGAAGCAAGGAAGAATGCCAGTAGCGGAATATGAGCGTGAGTTTGTTAGGCTTAACAAATACGCTCAAGAATGTGTGTCGACAGAGACCATATTGTGTAAGAGGTTCGAAGACGGACTGAATGAGGACATCAAACTCCTAGTGGGTATTTTGGAGTTGAAAGAATTTGTAGTGTTGGTCGAAAGGGCAAGTAAGGCTGAAGAGTTGAGTACAGAAAAGAAAAGGGCTGTGAGTGAAGCCCGAGATTCTAGAAAGAGGCCGATGGGCAAGTCGTATCAAGCCCAGTCGAAAAGGTCCAAGAAAGTGATTCCTAGGACGTCAGCACCAGTGGGTTATTCGCATCGAGACTTGGGTAATACTCGTTCGGGTTCGAGAGTCCAAGCTACCTCGATGGAAAGTGTGGGCAATCCGAAGAGTAAACCGGAGTGTCCAAGTTGTGGTAGGTATCACACTAGAGAGTGTTGGGGTAACAGTCGAAACTGTTATAAGTGTGGTTCCCCCGACCATTTTATTCGAAATTGCCCTGAGAGGGATGATAAGGAAGAGAAGCAAGAGATGAGATCCAATGATGTGTCTGCAAGGGGTAGACCACCAAGGATGGCACCTTTAGAGTTGAAAGAACTGAAGGTTCAGTTGCAAAAGTTGACAGATAAGGGTTTTGCAAGATTGAGCTACTCACCGTGGGGTGCTTTGGTATTGTTTGTGAAGAAGAAAGATGGGTCTATGAGGTTGTGTATAGACTATAGACAGCTTAACAAAGTGACGGTTAAGAATAAGTATCCTTTACCAAGGATTGATGATCTTTTGATCAACCAAGAGGAGCTACAAGATGTTCTCCAAGATAGACACGAGGTCCAGTTATTATCGATTGAGAGTGAAAGAGCGGGATGTGTTGAAAACTGCATTTCAATTAAGGTATGACCATTATGAGTTTTTGGTTATGCCGTTTGGTTTGACGAATGCACCGGCGATTTTTATGGATCTGATGAACCGTGTTTTCAGACCATATGTGGACAAGTTTGTAGTTGTTTTCATTGATGACATATTGATCTATTCTCGAGATGAGAACGATCATGAAGAACATTTGAGAATTATCTTGCAAACTTTAAAAGATAAGCAGTTGTACGCTAAGTTTAGCAAGAGTGAGTTTTGGCTCTGTGAGGTCGAATTTCTAGGACACATTGTGTCGGGTGATGGTGTTAGAGTTGACCCGAGTAAGATATCGACTGTTGTGGATTGGAAACCGCCGAGGAACGTGTCAAAAATAAGAAGTTTCTTGGGATTGGTAGGATATTACAAACGTTTCGTAAAAGGGTTCTCTATGATTGCTACCCCGATGACGAAACTATTGCACAAAGATGTCAAGTTTGAATGGACTGAGACATGTCAACAGAGTTTCGAAAGACTGAAGACATTATTGACTGAGGCGCCGGTTTTGGTTCAACCAGAATTGGGAAAAGAGTTCGTGGTTTAAAGTGACACATTGTTTAATAGTCTCGATTGCGTGTTGATACAAGAGGGTAAGGTAGTCGCTTACGCCTCGAGACAGTTGAAACCGCACGAGAAGAATTATCCGACTCATGATTTGGAGTTGGCTGCGATTGTTTTCGCGTTAAAGATTTGGCGACATTACTTATATGGTGAGAAATGCCGAATCTTTACGGATCACAAGAGTTTGAGATATTTGATGGATCAGAAGGATCTTAATTTGCGACAGAGATGGTGGCTTGAGTTGTTGAAAGACTATGAGTTAGTCATTGATTACCACCCGGGAAAAGCGAATGTGGTTGCGGATGCCCTGAGTAGGAAATCCTTGTATGCTCTAAGAGTTATGAGGACGAGTTTGGCATTGTCTGATGATGGTGCTATTCTGGCAGAGTTGAGAGCTAAGCCACTATTTGTTCAACAGATATGTGAAGCTCAGAGAAATGACTGTGAGATGTCAGCTAAGAGAGATAAGCATGAGTCAGAAAGTGATTTTGATTTTCGAGTGGGCTCGAATGGTTGTTTGGTCGCATCGTGATGTAATTTGTGTACCTAGAGATGAGGAGTTAATCCAAAAGGTTTTGCATGAGGCCTACAAAGTGGATGTTTGTCAAGACATCCGCCAAGATGAAAATGTATAATGACTTGAAGAAGTCTTATTGGTGGCCGGGTATGAAAAGAGATATTTCGAGTTCGTGACAAAGTGTCCGATTTGTCAACAAGTGAAAGCCGAGCATCAAGTGCCTTCAGGATTGCCTTCAGCCAGTGATGGTACCCGAATGGAAGTGGGATCGGGTTACCATGGATTTTGTGACGGGGTTGCCGATGACTCCGAAAAAGGGAGATGTTGTGTGGGTTGTTGTGGATAGACTAACGAAGTCGGCTCACTTTATTCCTGTACGTGTTGATTATTCACTGGATAAGTTAGGTGAGTTGTATGTTGCAGAGATAGTGAGGTTACATGGCGTACTTGTGTCTATAATATCGGATAGGGATCCGAGGTTCACTTTGAGGTTTTGGAAGAGGTTGCAAGAGGCTTTGGGAACAAAGTTGAATTTCGAAGATCGTTCCATCCGCAAACCGATGGTCAGTCTGAAAGAGTGATTCAAGTTCTCAAAGATATGCTTCGATGCTGTGTGTTAGAATTTGAGGGTAGTTGGGAGAGATATCTACCTTTAGTCGAATTTGCTTACAACAATAGTTATAAGTTAAGTATACGGATGGCTCCGTATGAGGCCCTGTATGGTTGTAAGTGTCGGACTCCTTTGTATTGGACCGAGCTTAGTGAGAAGCGGATCCATGGGGTCGATCTAGTAAAAGAGACCGAGGAGAAAGTGAAAATAATCCGTAATAGTCTGAAAGTTGCTTCGGACCGACAGAAGTCGTACGCGGATCTGAAAAGAAAAGAAATTGAAAAAGTGTTTTTGAAAGTGTCCCCATGGAAGAAGATTATGAGATTTGGACGAAAAGGAAAATTGAGTCCATGATTCATAGGGCCGTATGAGATTACAGATAGAGTTGGGCCAGTAGCATACCGGTTGACTTTGCCGGTAGAGTTGGAAAAGATTCATAATGTGTTCCATGTGTCGATGTTGCGACGGTATCGCTCTGATCCTTCACATGTGATTCCTTCGACGGAAATTGAGATAAGATCGGATATGTCATATGATGAAGAGCCGATTAAGATCTTGGCTCGAAAAGTGAAACAGTTGAGAAATAAGAGCATAGCACTAGTGAAAGTGTTATGGCAGAAACACGGTGTGGAAGAGGCTACGTGGGAAACGGAAGAAGCTATGAGAGAGCAACATCCAAACCTTTTTACTGGTAAGATTTTCGGGGGCGAAAATCTCTAAAGGGGGAGAGTTGTAACATCTCGATTTAGGGCCTAGTCGGAATAGTGGTGCGAGACCACAAATCCGAGGTATATGAATGAGTTTTTGAGGTTTATGCTATGTATGCATGCTAGTGTGAAAGTTTCATGAAGCAATTTTGTGAAATTGCGGTTGAATTGTCCAAAAGGACTAAATTGCAAAAGTTGCAAAATGTGAGATTCTAGAAGCTATTTGTGTGAAATAGCTTTAGAATATTAATTAGAGGTCCTTAAATAGCAATTTTTCCAATTTTCTAATATTTGGACAAAATTGGGCATGGATGAGTTAAAATAGAAAGTTTATCAAAAAGGGCATTTTGGTCATTTATCTATTAAGTGATTAAAATAGGAGAAAAGATGACAAAATTCATTCATCTTCTTCTCCAAGGTCACAAATTTTCAAGAGCCATTGTTAGGGTTCTTCAAATTTTTCAAGCTTGCTAGTAAGTGCATCTAGCCTCGTTTTTATATTCTTTGTATTTTTGAAGTCCTTGAAGCATGAGTAAGCTATTTTTAGCTATTTGATGAGCTATGATGGATGTTCAAAAATGTGGCCATGTATGACATGCATGTATTTTGATGTTTTATGGAAGATTATGAAAGCTTGATGTAGTAGAAACATCTTTTGCTAAATGAGTTTCCATAGAAAATGCATGTAGGGACTAGTTTGTGAAAGTCTTAAGTTTGGTCATACATGTGTGATGTAGTGAGAATTGATGATTGCTTTAGTTTAGTAAGTGATTCGGCTAAGCATGAAAGGCTAAGAAGTTGAATAAAAATCACTTTACAAGCCTTGGGCCAATAGTGTAATTATGAGAAAGATTTGGGGCAAAAGAGTAATTTTGGCAAAGTATGAGATGTGGGTCAATTTGGTCAATGTGTGTATTGAATAAGCTGATTTATTCATTATAGATCAAGAAACCCGAAGCCCGGATCGAAACCGAGGCAAAAGCAAAGTGGTAGACTAAATTACACGTTTCTATACTTTTGTGTATCGAGGTAAGTCTATGCATAAACAATGCATTCAAACTTACAATTTGTTAATGCTAGCTAGTGTGTAGCAGCATGATTGAGAATGAATGAGAATCTATGTGGAATGAATGTGGTAGATATGTGAATGTATAGTGATAATGCTAAATGGTGGGCTAAGTGCGATACCATCCTAAGGCATAATGACGATGAGCTGGCTATGTGCGATGCTATCGTTAGGTATATTATCTAGTGGGCTATGTGCGAAACCACTATGATTACCTTCATGGTAGGCTAAGTGCGATACTACCTTATTAATTGATTGTGGTGGGCTAAGTGCAAAACCACCGAGACATTAGCTGTGTGGATTAGCTGTGTGGATGTATTATCGAGAAATAATGATGTGTTGTATATTGTGTAAATGTGATATTGAATGCAGGGGTGCATGTCAATAGTTATGAGTAAGTGACTCATGATGTGTTGGAATAAATGTGGTAAGGGATAGAAAGAGTAAGCATAGTTGTACATTATATGTTAGTATAATGCTAATTGTTGTTTAGCTTATACTATGTTGCTTAATTGTTTATGTGTAAACTTACTAAGCTCAAAGCTTACTCCCTTTCTTTTCCCTTGTCTTATAGAGTAAAGTGTTGAATGGAGATACGAGGATCAATTGGAAGATCGCTCACACTATCAGCACACTCTGGTACATTAGACTCAATGTTTTGTATATGGCATGTATAGGGGCTAGACAAGTTAGTGAATTTTGTTGTATATGGCTATGATGAGTTGGCCTTTAAATGGATAATCTATTTTGTATAATGCCATAGTTGTTCGCTACTTTATTATATGAAAAGATGTAGTTATCCAAGTGAGATTGTAAGATTGTGAGTTGATTATGGATGTGTTGAATGAGTGCATGATTGTGTATGCTAGAATGGTGAAAAGAACTTGGCAAATAGCTTTGTTCTTGTCCATGTGGATAGACACACGGGCGTGTGTCTAGGCCATGTGTGACACACGGCCAGCCCACGGGCGTGTGACTCAGCCGTGTGTCCCCTGCATGTTAGTATTTTAAATCAGAATAGACTACGGACTAGCCACACGGGCGTGTGTCTAGGGCGTGTGGGATTAATCAGTGTTGGCCACGGGCTAGCCACACGGGCGTGTGTCTAGACTCTAGGCCGTGTTAAGGTAGTCAGTGTGCACCACGGGTGGAAGGCATGGGCGTGTGCCCTAACCATGGGGCATTGGCAGAATGCTTGAGTTTTCATGCACGGGTAGTGACCATGAGCGTGTGTGACATCCACGGGCGTGCCAAATCTTACACGGGCGTGTGAGCCCTGTATAGATGGAAAAATTTTAAGATCGTAAGAGTTTTCGATATGTTCTCGAGAGCCCTTGTGTGTTTGAGAGAGGCCTCGTAGGTCAGGATTGAGGTTGTTGTGATGGCCAAAGAGAGTGGTCATTTTGTGCCTTAGTGGCGATCTTGAGGTCTTTAATTCGGTAACGCCTCGTGCCCGGTTCTGGCGTTGAATACAGGTAAGGGGTGTTACAGTTTATGTCATGCGCAATCATTACACGTGTATGCAAAATGGCCATGCTCAGTAACAATCATTTTGACATAAATTAACATCATAACAGTCACACGACCACAGTCAAGTCAATTAAAATGCAGTCATACAATCACAATCCAAATCAATCAAATTCATAGTCTAGTCAGTCATTTACCTACAAGGGCAAAATAGTCATTTTACCCTATAAGGGTATTTCGGTAATTTTACCCACCGAGGGTATTTCAGTAATTTTACCCACCGAGGGTATTTCGATAATTTTACCCACCGAGGGTATTTCGGTAATTTTACCCACCAAGGGTATTTCGGTAATTTTACCCACCAAGGGTATTTCAGTAATTTTACCCATCGAGGGTATTTTAGCTTTTAGCCGGTTCACAGATCATGGCATTAGCAGAACAAACAGGAGTGTGAGATTACACACCTTGATTACGAGTGTGCCGCCAACCCCTTAGCACCGATCCTTGTTTCACCGGATTTTGCTAAGTCCTTTCGAATACCAATGAAGATTAAGAATCCCTGAAATTATCCTGCGATACAACGCACCCTAACAGGAAGAAATGAGATAACAATGCGATTGGGCCTAGGGCCCATTCTCGACCCAAATGGACCCACACACTCGTGTTGTAACAACCCAAACCCGGCCCAAACATTACGACCGAATTTGATTTGTTACGGAGAAAAACCCTTTTGAACACCATTTTAAAACCAATTTAAGTTTTGTTGAAAACTTCTCGTTTTTGGTTATCTTGCCGAAACTATACTTAGAATTAATTGAGTCAGGTTGTTATACAAATTTCATATGTGCCCGATGGCACGATAAAACATTTTCGTGTTAATTTAAGAAAACATGTGATTTTAATTAAATTTTAATAATATAGTTCAAATAAAGTATCCAACACATAAGAAATAACAAAAGTAAAGTTTATGGAGGCCTTATTACAACCCAAAATAAAAATAACCCAATAATAAAATAAAATAGCTAAGTCTAAAGTTCAATATATTTAAGTCCACCGCATGGCCACCTCGAGTCCAATGGCTCCTCAACCGCCATCTACGAGTCACACTGAAAAATGTTAAAGGAGAAGGTGAGTCACCAAGACTCGATATGTAACCCTTCCCCGTATGTAAACAATTTCATACACACAAGATATAATCAATCATCATGTACTAAGTCATGCACCCGACCTAGCCAACCAAACGCCTTTGTCTACCCCATGTGGTACCAAACCACTGGTGACCGTAGTCACAATGTGTTACCAAAACACTTTGGTGGTGCCAAACCATTTGGTGACATATAGTCACGATGTGTTACTAAAACACGGTGTCCGTGGACACAAATCGGGTGATGGGGCCAACCCATCGTGTGATACCAAATCACCGCGCAGACGATCCCATATCTCAAGTGGGGCCAACCCACGGTGGTGTTAACCACGAGGGACGAGTCGCTATGAGGTACCAAACCTCCGGAGGTACCAAACCTCCGTGACATATAGTCACAGTGTGTTACCAAAACACTGGTGCCCGTCGGCACGAATATACTGCCCCCTCCACTCATCAATCCCACATCAACATTTATATCACATAATTTATGCTACCATATACTTAATCACATGTACATGTTTTATCATCAGCAATAAGCAACGTGTACTAGACACACCATGCTTCCCAAAAGCATCTTAAAATATTTCATAGTCAACAAGGACTTACCTGGTTCCTTGCTTATACCATTCATGGTATTAATCCCGAATCTACAAAGATCCAGTTAGCACACACAACAGTTTAGTACATTTAATTAATTATAAGTGTGTATGTACACACCTGTCACCCTTGGATGTTCTAAATCCCGAAAAGAAACGTTGGTCACCACAGATCTACTTGTCCTATATTCGGCCAAATTCCCAGGTTAGTACTATGGCCTAATCGGCCAACCAATTAATTTGAGAGGGTTCCTTGTGAACCCGAATCCTTACCTTCACACTTTTGGATACTAATCGCAATACTTGATTCCCGAATCCGCTCACAATCACCATTGATTAGTAAGTAAAACTAATAGCCTTGGCTTTTAATCGAATTGTTATAATAAAGAAATTGATCTTACCACCACTTCACCGAAATCGAATGCTAGAGATCGGGGCCCGAGTCGATCGCTTTCATTCCCCGAGCACCTAGAAGAATCGCTCACTACTCGATTAGAAGCCTTATAACCATTGCCGAAATCGGCACCTCCTTGTAAAAGAAATCGGCGAAAAAGAAGGAAAAGGGGAGATAGATATTCGCCCTTACTTACCTTGATCCAAATCGATTAACAAAGGAGATGCGGGGAAGATACTATGCTCAATATTCGCCAACAGAGAGTTTAATAAGAGGAAAAGAAATCAAGCACTTCCAAGGAGTGTATTCTGGCCAAGGGGGAGAAAGAAAATAATAGGAAAGAAAGGTGCTAGAAATTTTGGCTTGAAGGGGTTTGAGAGAACAAAGAAAATAAAAGAGCACAAAGGGAGAGGGGTTAGGGATTTTCGGCAACTAGCAAGAATGGAAAAAACAAAACAAGGTGGTAGGGTGAGGTTTTTATAAGCATTCGGCCCCCCCTCCTTAAGCTTGCCGTCCACCCTTGGCAACAAGGAGTTCAAACTCCTAGCCAACTCCTAGTTTTTCTCTTGGCCATTCATTTGATTTAATTCAAACAATTTGAATTAATAAATAATAATCTCCTAATAATCCATATAATAACCTCATTTATCTCCCATTATCCTTGAAATTAAACAAATAAAAATCTAATTTTAAATGCTCATATTATCTCTTATTAATAATAAAAGAGTTTAAAGGGAGGAAGACTCTCCCACTTGTGCCGTCCACTTAAAGAGCAAAAAGAGAGGATTTTGTGACTCGAACCAAGGCTCTCCCTTGCTCCTTGGTGGCGTCACAAGCAGCTTTTAAGTGGGCTTACTTTGCCACTTATTCTAGGCTCATCTTATGTCCAAATTATCCCCATTTATTCTTATAACCCCCCACTTGTTAAGGCTCCCTACCTCAAAGCTTGAAAATAATATTTTTCCCACTACTCGAGCTTACTAAAAATCCATAATTAAGCCTTAACATTCCATAAATAATATCACAGCAGTTCATAATAAGAAAAATAATTAAATTCCAAATAACCCCATTTTTGGGATGTTACACGTGTGGCCCATTTAGCCCAAATTTAACTACAGATATTAGATTCACATAGTCCAGTCCAATATCTACTAAATAGTCATACAATTTATTCATATGGGACCACATGGTCCCTTTCGGCCCAAACAGCCTAAACCCATAAGAACACTCATAGTGGCCTCAACTATCGCGTCGAAGCTCCCACATGTGCGCTCGCATGCTCGTGTGGCTACCATCGCCGTGTGACCAAAATTTTGGCATTTGTCGCTGTACAGCTAGAGTAGTGCAAAATACACACCTGATAGGAATCTGGAGTTAATCCACACTCCGATCGTGTGGCTACCATCGCCGTGTGACTGGCATTTCGGCATTTGCCGCTCTACAGCTAGAGGTAGTGCGAAATACACACCTGATAGGAATCTGGAGTTAATCCGCACTCCAACCACTCCTGTGCCCAAACGCCCACCAAGGTATGCTTACTCTCATCATAGATTGCTCTATTTAAAGCCAGCTTCTCACCTTCCCTCTTGTTAGCTTTCCGACGTGGGATCCTTCCTTCAGCAGAGTTTAATTCCAACACAAACTCTGGCCGTCCCCACTTAGCAAAATAAATATCCCTTTTTGCTTGCAATGGGATTCGAACTCAGGCTCCCCTGTAACATAATCCACGCCGCTAGCCACTTTACCAACTAGCTCCTTGTTGTCTTAAAACATGCGCAACTAAATATAAGCCTATGGCCCAAAGTCTAAGTTCATTTAAAAAGAAATCAAAATGAAATGCAAGCGCCAAGACTTGAACCTTGGACCCCTTGCTTCCTTGTGTGGCGTCATTCCCTTGTCTCCCATGTGGCGCCATTTGCCACTAGAGCACAACTCCATTTGTGTCATTTTTCTCCATATTTTATTCTTAAAGCTTACTTACTAACTCTCAGGGTTTTATTCACCTAAAACCAAAATTTTCCCAAAGCCCAGATTTGATCCCGGGACTTCATGGAAGCCCCCTAACCTTCCAAAATCCCTCACCTAATAGGTTCAACTTGCATTAGTGCCATTCTCTTATTCTAAAAAATTTTAAACGCTCCCACGCCCAAGGCCCAATGGGCCCAATTCTACTAGGCCCAAATTTGGGGCGTTACACTTGTATTTGTTTGTATTGAAATAGTATGAATTATGCTTGGTTGAGTTTGGTTGAATGCCTAATTATGCCATATTGTGTACCATTTGATTTGGTGTAGGTATATGTAAAATTGGGTGGCAAAATGGCTTGGTAAATAGCCTATTTTTGTCCACACGGGCAGAGACACGGGCGTGTATCTCAGCCGTGTGTGACACACGATCAGGTTACACGGCCATGTGTCCCCTGGTGTTGAATTAGAAATTAAATCAGTATGCTCCACACGGCCCAGCACACGGGCGTGTGACTTGGCCGTGTGGCATAAGTCAGTATACCCTACACGATTGGCACGGCCTAGCACACGGCCTTGTGAGGCCATTTTGAAAGGGCACACGGGCTGGTCACACAGGCGTGTGGTTGGCCGTGTGACCCAAGTCAAAGAGTTACACGGGGTCAGACACGGGCTGAGACACAGCAATATGATCCCATTTCGAATGTCTACACGCCCAGGCTACACGGGCGTGTGTCCCCAGTATTTTGCAAAATTTTCTAAGTGTTCTAAATTTTTTTTGAGATATCGATTTAGTCCCAAACCACTCCTAATGCATGTTTTGGGCCTCGTAGGATCATATTAGGGAAAATGTGAATGATGTTGAATGATGATTACATGAAATTTGAAAATGTATGTGAAATGTATGTTTAATTATATAATAAGTCCAGTAATGCTCCGTAACTCTATTCCGGCATTGAATACGGGTAAGGGGTGTTACATTTATTGGTATCAGAGCTACGGTTTAGTCAATTCTTGGACTAACGTAGCATATTTGAGAGTCTAGCTATACATGCCATATATAACCTGTGATAGTGTGATATCTCCTGACAGTTTAAATCGTGTTTTCATATAGTAAATGGATCCCAATCGAGCTGTAGCTGATGATGTTGAGAGTAATACGCTAGCCTTCGTTCATGGAGTAGCACAATCGGAGTCGAGACCCGTATCGGGTAGTAGTCAGGGAGGAGAGGCTAGAGAAGCCTTCTTCCAAATGATGAACGAGTGGTTTACTGAGTATGTCCAAACTAATCCGGCTACTCAGCAACCTCCACCCCCACCTAATCCCCAATCGATTCCCGTAGCTCATCAAGGTTTTGAACCTCTATGATTGAATAAGCTGCCTATTGATAAAATCTAAAAATACGGGGCTGAAGAATTCAGAGCTACTATTGATGACGACCCTGAGAGAGCCAAGTTTTTTCTTGAGAATACTATCAGAGTATTTGATGAACTATCCTGCACACCAGTTGAATGTGTAAAATGTGCCGTATCACTTCTGAGAGACACATCGTATCAATGGTGGAATACCTTAGTATCTGTGGTACAGAGAGAACGACTCACCTGGGAATTCTTTCTAGCCGAATTCAGAAAGGAATACATCAGCCAACAATTTATTGATCAAAAGCGAAAAGAGTTTCTGGAGCTGAAATAAGGTCGAATGTCTGTAATCGAGTACGAGAGACAGTTTGTAAGACTCAGTAAATATGCTCGAGAATGTGTTTCCACTGAAGCAATTATGTGTAAACGATTTGAAGATGAGTTGAACGAAGATATCAGATTGCTAGTCGGGATTCTAGAGTTAAAAGAATTTGTGGTGCTAGTTGACCAAGCTTGTAAAGCCGAAGAACTTGGCAAAGAAAAAAGAAAAGCTGATTTCGAGGCTAGAGATTCGAGAAAAAGATCGAAGAATAAACCCTATCAATCTTCGTCAAAGAAATCATGGGATTCATATAGTCATTTGAATGCTTCAGTGGGATATTCTAATAGAGATCGTGGGAAGCAATACAAGAGTCCTAAATCTCAGGCTACTTCAGTGTCGAGTGTGGGTAGTGTGAGAAATAATAAACCCGAATGTCAACAGTGTAACATCCCGATTTAGGGCCTAGTCAGAATAGTGGTGCGAGACCACAAATCCGAGGTATATGTATGAGTTTTTAGGTTTATGCTATGTTTGCATGTTAGTGTGAAAGTTTCATGAAGCAATTTTGTTAAATTGCAGTTGAATTGTCCGAAAGGACTAAATTGCAAAAGTTGCAAAATGTGAGATTGTAGAAGCTATTTGTATGAAATAGCTTTGGATTATCAATTAGAGGTCCTTAAATAGTAATTTTCCCAAATTTTAATTTTTGGACAAAAATGGGCATGAGTTGATGGTATTGGAAAAGTTTGACTAAGGGGCATTTTGGTCATTTGTTAATTAAGTGATTAAAAAGGGAAAAAGAAGACAAAATTTAATTCATCTTCTTCTCCAAGCTGCCGAAAATTTCAAGAAGCCATTGTTAGGGCTCTTCAATTTTTCAAGCTTGCTAGTAAGTGCATCCAAGCCTCGTTTTTGATATTCTTCGTATTTTTGAAGTCCTAGTAACATGAGTAAGCTATTTTTAGCTATATGTTGAGCTAGGATTGATGCTCAAAAATGTAACCATATATGAAATGCATGTATTTTGATGTTTTATGGAAGAATATGAAGGCTTGATGTAGTAGAAACATCTTTTGCTAAGTGAATTCCATGAAAAATGCATGTAGGGACTAGTTTGTGAAAGTCTTGAGATTGGTCATACATGAGTGATTTAGTGAGAATTGATGATTGCTTTAGTTGAGTAAATGATTCGGATAAGCATGAAAGGCTAGAAAGTTGAATGAAAATCACTTTACGAGCCTTGGGGCAAAAGTATAAATATGAGGAAGTTTAGGGGCAAAATGGTAATTTTGCTAAAGTATGAGATAAGGGTCAATTTAGTCAATGTGTGTATTGAACGGGTTGATTTGTCATTTTAGATCAAGAAAGATGAAGCCCGGATCTTAACCGAGGCAAGGGCAATGTCGTGGACAAAATTGCACATCTCCATACTTTTTGAGTACCGAGGTAAGTTTACGTATGAACGATGCATTTATGCGTATACATTGTTAATGCTAGCTAATGTGTAGCATGATTGAGAACCTATTCAATTCTAGTGGAATGAATGACATAGTAGTTGTGAATGGATGAATGTATTACAAGTAGACATGTGAATGTGTAGTGATAATACTTGATAGTGGGCTAAGTGCGATACCACCTTAATACTTAACAATGATGGGTTGTGTGTGATACTATTGTTAAGCATATTATTTAGTGAGCTATGTGCGGAATCACTATAATTATCCTTTGTGGTAGGCTATGTGCGATACTACCTTATGATCTGATTGTGGTGGGCTAAGTGCGAAACCACTGAGTAATTTAGCTGTGTGGATGTATTATTGAGAAATAATGATGTGTTGTATTTTGAGTAAATGTGCTATTGAGTGCAGGGGTGCATGTCAATGATTATGAGTATGTGACTCATGATGTGTTGGTGATGTGGTAAGGGATAGAAAGAGTAAGCATAGTAGGGGATATGAATTACATATGTTAGTATAATGCTAATTGTTGTTTAGCTTATACTAGAATGCTTAAATTGTTTATGTGTAAACTTTCTAAGCTCAAAGCTTACTCCTTTCTTTTCCCTTGTCTTATAGAGAACAAGGATTGAATCGTGATACGCGGATTAATCGGAAGATTGCCCACACTATCAGCACACTCCGGTACATTAGACTTAATGTTTTGTATATGGCATGTATAGGGGCTAGATAAGTTAGTGAATTTTGTTGTTTTGGCTAAGATGTGTTGGCCATTAGATGGATAAACTATTTTTGTATAATGCCATGGTTGTTGGCTACTTTATTATATGAAAAGATGTATTTATCCATGTAAGATTATGTTCATAATGAGTTGGTTATGGATGTGTTGAATGAGTACTTGTTGTCTGTGCTAGAGAGGGTGAGAAGGGCATGACAAATAGCTTTGTTCTTGTCCATGTGGTAGAGACACACAGGCGTGTGTCTAGGCCATGTGTGACACACGGCCAGCCCATGGGCGTGTGACTTGGCCGTGTGTCCCCGTGACGTTAGCATTTTAAGTTAGAATAGACCATGGGCTAGCCACACGGGCGTGTGCCTCAGGCCGTGTAAAGTGGTCGATGTTCACCACGGGTGGAGAACACAGGCGTGTCAGCCGTGTGAATTTAGTCGTGTGTCGACCACGGGTGGAAGACACGGGCATGTCTTGAGGCACACGGGCGTGTCCCATTCCACATGGGCGTGTGACTCTTGTCTAAGTGAAAGAAATTTTAAGATCGATAAAGTTTCGGTAGAGCCTCGAAAGCTCTCGCATGTATGTTTAAGACCCCGTAGGTCCTTATGGAGGTAGTTGTGGTAGCTATTGAGAGTAGTCACCTTGAGCCTAAGTGGCGATCAAGTGGTTTTAACTCGGTAATGCCTCGGGCCCGGTTCCAATGTAGAATACGGGTAAGGGATGTTACAAACAGTGTGGACGATGACATTTTAGAGATTGCTTGATGAATAATAAAGCTTGTTTCAAATGTGGTTCCTTATATCACTTTATTCGAGATTGCCTTGAGTTGGCCGAGAAAGATAAATTTCAGAATGCAAAACCGAGTAACACAGCTTCTAGAGGGAGACCACCTAGAAATGCGAGAAACGTGACCAGTAATAAAGGAACGACAAAGGACTTTGCTGTGAGATCCAAGGCTAGAGCACCTGCCAGAGCTTACGCTATTCGCGCTCGCGAAGATGCATCATCACCAGATGTTATCACCGGTACATTTTCTCTCTATGACACTAATGTAATTATAACACCCCAAACCCAGCCTAGACGTTATGGCTGAATCTGGCGTGTCACATTGAAGTGTTTTTCGAAAACCATGTTTTCATTGAAAACCCTTCTTGAAATTTGAAACTTCTTGCCATTTAAAACTTGTACAAAACCTCAGTTTGCGTTTGTTTATTTCCAATCGTGGTTTATTAAAAAGTTATTCCCTTTTAAAATGTTATTACCTTTAAAACCTTATTTGTTGCGGAAGCTTAATTTAAAACAAATGATTTACGAAAACGTGATATTTAAAAATTGAGTTGCGAAAACGTAGCGTTTCAAAATAGTTATTGTTTTGGAAAATCATGTTCTACTTCTAGCAGATATAAATCACAATCAATAAAATCCCAAATTTAAAATCCAAAAATTATAGAGGCTTTATCACAACCCGAATCAAAATCAAAGTGCTTAAGTAAATGAGCAAAACAGAAGTGCAGTTGTGTGACCCTCTCCGAGTCCCTCGCAGCTCTGAACCATCCAACATTGGGGATTACCTGAAAGGTTAAAAACGGGGTGAGTTTATGAAAAACTCAGTGTGTAATCCCCTTATTAAAGAAACGATCAAGATATCTGTAAACAGTAAGAATCGATGCGGGCACGAGCCCTTTCACGAGAATGATGCAGATTCGATTCAGAGTATAAATGGCCAAAGCCCAAAACAATATCATTTGGGTCATAGCCCTTAATAGAATCAATTGGGCCTAGCCCATCACAGTATCAGTATGGTACACATATGCAACCCACCCCAATCCAGCCAACACACCACTCGTACCAACCAACACACCATGTGGGGATAAAATCGACCCACTCAGCCAGCACACTAATATTGCAAGATAGCCGCCAAGATAATAATAACGCAGAGAGATGCGCCGATGATCGATATCGCAAACAAGGCTACGATGTGATAGAACGCATCAAAGCCGCGAAGAACGGTATATGCGCGCTTTAAGCCTTCGAGAACGGTCTCATAATTGGCACATAGCCGCCGGTAATTGTAATAAGATCGGCACATAGCCATCATTTCTGGTAATATAAACGGCACACAGCCATGGGTAAGTATGATCGACACAAAGTCATAATCAAGACGGCACAGAGCCATAATTAGGTTGGCACAGAGCCATAATCAGATTAACTAGCTTAAAGCCATCGGTAGGTCCACAGTTGTCTCGTATGACCCGTACGACCCTATCAGAACAGTACTTTCTCCATAACCAATATCCCAACCCCATGCAGTATGTCATGTATGCAGAATGTCTGGCCCACAAATCATCATATCATTCACGGTTAAGTCAATCAAATCATAGTCATACAATCACAGTCAAATCAGTCAAATCATAGCAGAAATCAGTCATTTACCCTACAAGGGCATTATGGTCATTTTACCCTATAGGGGCATAACGGTCATTTTACCCTACAGGGGTGTTACGGTATTTTACCCTACAGGGGTATTACAGTAATTTTACCTACAGGGGTATTACGGTAATTCTACCCTACAGGGGCATTACGGTCATTTTACCCTATAGGGGCATTACGGTCATTTCACCTTACAGGGGCATTATGGTCATTTTACCCTATAGGGGCATTACGGTAATTCTACCTTATAGGGGTATTTTAGTAATTCTACCCTACAGGGGTATTTTGGTCATTTTATCTACCTTGGGGTCTCGGTACAGTTAACGACCTTTTCGAAGGCCTACAATCGCCTCGAGCGACATAGATAATTCATTTGGTCAAAATAGTGTAAATGGGCTCAAAGCCCAATATTCGGCCGAAATGGGCCCACACGTTCGTGTGGCCCATTTGGCCCAAATTCAATCACGATTATGCGAACTTCATAGCCCAATCCAATTTTTATTACTTTTCGTAAATTTTATCCGTGTGGGGCCCACGAGCCCATTAGGCCCACACGACCCATTTCGGCCCACGAGGCCCATAACGGCCCAATTGCATGAGAACCCTCGTGGTGGCCTCTTCAGTCTACTGCCCACGGTTGTGGGCTCGATTTTTACCACTCGAGGGATCGCACGCTCGTGAGGCCTCAAATGCCGAAGTTTTGGCTTTTGCCGATTCACAGCGGAGATAGTGTGATTACACACCTGTTTACGGAGTCGTTTCAAGATCTACGAGCACCCAACCTAGATTCATCGAGATCCAATGTTAGTCCTTAATTGTTAGGGTAACACCCTCATAATAACACTTAATCCGAAATACCCTTCTTACCTTGTTTGAATGAGGGTGACCTTAATCCCTCAACGCTCGTTGTTCAGAAACGATCACACGCCTTCGCTGCTTTCCTAAAGTATAGTCAAGAACCGATTAGAAAGTGGTAGGGCATATTCGGCCAACCCCAAAAACATGAGGTAACCTTATTACCTTACCGGACGTTTGAGATCGAAAGTGTGACTCCTCCAAACCGTTCACATTTCACCACTCCTCGAGGAAGACCCTAGCATCGCAATGAGTGCAGTACGTGAAGAATGAAATAACAATCGGTTAATGGGGTTATTCAGTTTTGGAAAAGAAAGGAAGAGTATAGGTGCATTCGGTTTTAAAAGAAAAGCAGAGAATAGATTTTGATCACTTACTGATAGTCAGAACCTTTATAGTAGATCGACGCAGAGAAGGATTAACAACAGTGATATTCGACCAACAAAGAATAGAATATGAACAGAAGTTAAAAGAAGAGAAGGGAAGGTTCGGCTATGAGAGAAAGAAAATATCAAAGATGAGGAGAAAAATGACACGAATGGTCAGAAGGGAAATGACACGAGTTGTCGGGCCAGAGTGAGTATCTGATAAGACTTGAGAGAACCCAAAATGCAAAAGGAAAAAAAACCCCAAACTCTCAAAGAAAGAAATTCGGCACTCTCCTATCAACACTCACAAGAACCGAACAAGGAAATCCTAGTGCCGAAAATGCTCCATCTTTTCCCCCTAGCCGAATTTCACTAAGGCCTTAGAGTCCCATTCGGCCACAACTCTCCTCACACTTCAAACTCCTTGAAAATTTTCACAAATTACTCCCCTTATCCCTCCTTGATATCCTCCATAACAACTCCAAGACCAATTCAAACTTCACCTGGCAGAGTTTCAGTCCAACTCCACTTCTCCTGCTGCAAGGAAATAAAATAATTATTCTTTTGCATGCCGAGGGATTCGAACCCAAGCTCTCCCCTCAGCCAAATCACGCCACTTGACACCAAACCATAAGCTCATCTTGTGTCTCCTTTCCCCTACAATTATTTATAAAGCCTACCTGCTAAGCTCAACCCCTTTTAATTAAGGAAGAACAATTTTTTGCTAAAGCCTAGGTTTGAACCCAGGACTTCTCCAACACTTCTCAGGACCCTTAACCACTCAAGCAGTTATTTATTTGTGTCCTTCCCTTGCACATCCAAATACTTATATGCGGCCCTTCATCGCCCCGCTTAAGGCCCATTCCTTCTAGGCCCAAATTTGGGGCGTTACAATAATTGCCTTGATTGATCCTGGATTGACTCATTCATATATTTGTATGAATTTAGTGCCTAGTAAGAGTTTACCTGTTGAGTATACCGAGTTTGTGATTAAAGTATCGAACCCCTTAGGCAAGTATGTCCTAGTTGATAATGTTTGCAAGAATTGTCCTTTTATGAGTCGGGGATACTGTTTTCCGACAAATTTGATGCTTTTACCATTTGATGAATTCGATGTGATTCTGGATATGGATTGGTTGACTCTGCATGATGCTGTTGTGAATTGTGGACGAAAGACTATTGAATTGAAATACCAGAATAATGAAATCCTTTGAATTGAATCAGATGAGTTGAGTGGGTTGCCTGTTGTGATTTCGTCGATGTTAGCTCAGAGATATGTGAGAAAGGTTGTGATGCTTATCTTGCATATGTACTGGATACAAAAGTATCTGAATCGAAGATTGAATCAATACCAGTAGTCTGTGAGTATTCGGATGTGTTTCTAGAAGAGTTACCTAGGTTGCCATCGATCAGAGAAGCTGAATTTGCTATTGAATTAGTACTGGGGACATCACCGATATCAATAGCTCTGTATAGAATGGCTCCGACAATTTTGAAAGAATTGAAAGCTCAGTTGCAAGAATTAACAGATAGAGGTTTTCCACAACCTAGTTTTTCGCCTTGGGGTGCACCAGTGTTATTCGTAAAGAAGAAAGACGGATCAATGAGACTGTGTATTGATTATCGTCAGCTCAACAAGGTTACGATAAAGAATAAGTATCCTTTTCTGAGAATCGATGATTTTTTCGATCAGTTGAAATGGGCAACAGTGTTCTCGAAGATTGATTTGAGATCTAGCTATTATCAGTTGTGAGTGAAAGATTCGGATGTACCAAAAACTGCGTTCAGAACAAGGTACGGGCATTATGAATTTCTCATTATACCTTTCGGATTAACTAATGCTCTTGCAATTTTTATGGATTTGATGAATCGAATTTTTAGATGGTATTTAGATAGATTTCTTGTTGTATTCATTAATGACATTCTGATCTATTCACGAGATGAGTTTGAGCATGCCGAGCATTTAATAATTGGGCTACAAACATTAAGAGACAAGCAATTGTTCGCTAAATTCATCAAATGTGAGTTTTAGCTCTGAGAGGTCAGATTTTTGGGACATATTGTTTCAGCGGAAGGTATACAAGTGGACTCGAGCAAGATTTCAGCAGTTGTTGACTGGAAACCACCAAGAAATGTGTCTAAAGTCAGAAGCTTTCTGGGATTAGCTGGTTATTATCGGTGTGTTGTGAAAGGATTCTCGATGATTGCTACACCGTTGACTAGATTACTGCAGAAAGATGTGAAATTTGAATGGTCCAAAAAATGTCAGCAGAGTTTTGAAAAGTTAAAAGCATTGTTAATTGAGGCAGGCTCAATTAAACAAAACCAATCATAAAAATAAGATTTGGTTCAACCTCGAGTCGGGTAAAGAATTTTTGATTTTTCGATGCGTAATTGAACGGTTTGGGTTGTGTTTTGATGCAATGGGGTAAAGTGATAGCTTATGCCTCTAGACAGTTGAAGCCGCATGAAAAGAATTATCCGACGCACGATTTAGAGTTGGCTATTATTGTTTTCGCATTGAAAATTTGGCGACATCGTTTATACGGTGAAAAGTGCCATATCTTTACTGATCACAAGAGCTTAAAGTATATAATGACTCAGAAATATTTGAATTTGCGATAACGAAGATGGCTCGAGTTATTGAAAGACTATGAGTTAGTGATTGATTATCATCCTTAAAGTATATAATGGAAAAGTGAATGTAGTCGCATGCAGGAAAAGTGAATGATGCTCACGAGTAGAAAATCTTTATTTGCTTTGCGAGTGATGAATACTCAACTAACCTTGTCTGATGATGGTTCGATTCTAGCAGAGTTAAAAGCTAAACCGGTATTTCTTCAGCAAATTTGTGAAGCTCAGAAATGTGATAATGAATTGCAAGTTAAAAGAGTGCAATGTGATTCGACTACTGATTCAGACTATCAGATCGGATCAGATGATTGTTTAATGTTCCGAGGTAGAATTTGTATACCAAAGAATCCCGAGCTTATTCAGAAAATTCTACACAAAGCACACAGTGGTTGTTTATCAGTTCATCCGGGAAGTACAAAAATGTATAATGATTTGAAACAGTTGTATTGGTGGTCGGGCATGAAACGAGACATTTCAGAGTTTGTGTCGAGATATTTGGTTTGTCAACAAGTTAAAGCTGAACATAAAATGCCTTCGGGATTAATACAGCCTGTGATGATACCAGAGTGGAAATGGGATAGAGTTACGATGGATTTCGTATCGGGATTGCTCCTGTCTCCGAAAAAGAAAGATGCTATTTGGGTTGTCGTTGATCGACTGATGAAATTGACACATTTCATTACGGTACGTATGGACTTCTCACTTGATAGATTAGCTGAATTGTATATATCTGAGATCGTTAGATTACACAGGGTGTGAAACACCCCACACCCGCCACGAGCCTGAATCGGATCTGGTTTGTTCCTTAAGTAAACCGGTTTTCAAATTCTTTGTTATTTAGAGAAAATTCGTGTATTTTCAGGAGAGTTTCGTTTTGGGTTGGGCTTAGATTAAAAACCCATTTGATTTATTGGAAAATCAAATTTTTATTAAGGTGACAAAATAATTTTTAAAGTTTATAAAAATATATATTTCACTTAAAATTTAATCCAACAATCGTTTGTAGCAAACTAATTAAAAATAAAGCAAAAATAAGAAAATCCATATGGGCCTTGTGGCCTTATTACATCAAGTAAAACCCAATAATAAAATTAAAGATACTAAAAAGAAATAAAGTCCAAATTAAATAAATTCCTCAATTGATGCATGGCCACCTCAAGGTCTACAGTCCGGTCCGTCCTTTGTTCATCACACGAAGATAGTTCCCACAAGCGGGGTGAGTCAATGAACTCAATGTGTACACAAAATTAACCTTCAACAAATCAGGCATATAAGTTCAGTATCAAGTTCATGTTCATATAAAATAAATGATGCAACCCAAACCCAAGCCTAATGGTCCATCCGCTACACACCACCCGCACTGGCCGGTCACACCGTGGGGACTACTAAGTCAACCCTCCATCCGCTACACACCATCGAAGAAGCGATCGGCTGCGATCGACGTGCTCATCGCCCATATAATTTGTGTCATTAGACACCATATTCAAATAATGTAACCGAAGTTACCAAATTCGAGATAATGTAACCAAGTTACCATATTCAAATTTTGTGACCGTAGTCACCATATTCCGTTGGTGAGACCGAAGTCAACACCTTCTTCCCCTTTCTCATATATCCCGAATGCCCCATAAATGCATAACATACTTAATTTCTCATTATTCACATGTTAAC
The DNA here is from genome assembly GCA_025698515.1 of Gossypium sturtianum. Classification (NCBI taxonomy): domain Eukaryota; kingdom Viridiplantae; phylum Streptophyta; class Magnoliopsida; order Malvales; family Malvaceae; genus Gossypium; species Gossypium sturtianum. The sequence goes on along the minus strand of CM046943.1, from coordinate 118,322,110 downwards.
AATATAACATATTCGTAATCCTATCGAAAGTAGGAAACGTGCACAGGTACTCTTACCACATTTGTGGTACTTAGCCACATTCACATTCGATGCATATTCATATATTAAAATAATTGCCATATGATATATTGAAAGTTAGTGTGAGTACACACACGATTGGCTTAATAGATTCCTTGAAATCCCGAAGAACGATCTACCGATCTAAAGTTTAGATCTGTTAATTCCTATATTCGGCCCATCATACAAAAACACATTAATACCCTTTTCGATTTTAAAACCAAATCCCAATAGGAATGGTATTACTAATACTTACCTTGTTTCACGATTGGATTGATCAAGTTCCCAAAAATTACTAGTATCCCTTTTCCTTGAAATCGGCTAACACTAAATCATGTAATTTTGTCGATTTCGACTTTTGGATCAATGAAAAATAATTCTAAATACCAAAAATAAGCCTTGGCGATTAGATCTATGTACTTACCTTACGCTTTCCAAATCAAGAGGATTCCTTGCCCTATATATGCTGCCGAAATCTTCATGTTAGATTTAATCTAACATATACATCATAACCTTTAATCAAATAAATTTATCTTACCTTAGATCCTTGATCCTTATATTTGTGATTGTAGAGCCCCTTTAGATGTCGTAATTGATTGCTCCTTCACTTAGAATCAACAAAGATTCGGCTTTGTGAGAGAAGCAGAGAAGAAAATAGAAGAAGAGGAGATGGATTTTGCTTAAAGAAAAATTTGGCGAGAGAGGGGAGAGAGCTAGGAAAATTTTTGCACAGAGAGGAAGAAAGCAAAAGTTGATGAGTAGCCCTCCCGCCCTCCTTTTATAGCCGAAATTATCAGCCTAGGAGTCCCTTACTTGGCCACCACTCCTCTTTTTGATAATATTATCTCTTTTATTTAAAAGATAAAAGCCTTTAATCCATCAATTATCTCCTCAATTTTCTTAAAAGAAAATCCTTTATTTATCACTTATTATTCACATATTTATGCAAATAAAACTCTTCCTTTTCTAGAAACCCATGCCATCCACCTCGCCTTACTGGAAGCAAAAATAAAACTTATTTATTTGCTTCTCAAGTGACTCGAACTCGGGCCTATTTCCTGCATGTGACGCCACTTCCTTAGGCCCTAAGTGGCATCTTGAGCCACTTTTCCAAGCTGTTTGTGTGTCAAACTTCTCCAACTTTTTCTTTTAAGGCCCTCTAGCCCTTATTTCCTATTTTGAACTTTAAAATTTGACATTTCGGCATCATTTCTAAGTTTCCTAAAATTTTCGATCAGCTCTGTTTGCTAACCATTTTCTTACACCAGTTTCTTACATTTCTGGTTTCAAAAATGTTGAGTTTCCAAAAATGTTTCCAAAATGTTGAGTTTCCAAAATGTTCATTTCCATTTCTATGCATTTCTAGAATTCCAAAAATACCAAAAATTTATTCATAGCTCTTAAGACTTGTCATTTCGTACAATTAAATCGAAAATGCATAGGCCCTTTCCGAGGATGTTCTGATTCTACCCCCTTAAAATAATTTCGTGCTCAAATTACTTACTAACAAACAATAAATGCGGTCTAACTCACCCCACTTCGCTATTGCTGCGCTCGATCTTAAAGAACTATCACACTTCCTAGGCACATTCTCTAGGTTCACATCCAAGGTTTGATCACTTTCCTAGCAATACAAGAATAAGCTAACCCTATAACAAGCAAAGCATTTAAAGGGTATTCGAGAAATAAGGGCGTACCGTTGTCATATCTCGGCACATCTTCCTCCTCACGACTGACAACTGCATAAACCAACCTTGGTTGCCTCGCGTCTGCACCTTGACATCTCTCGCTTGGTGCTCCACGTCCTCGCCCGAACCATTTCCTCCATGGTTCGGTCCACGACCTCGGCCGAAATTTGCTTTCCCACCTCTACCGGCTGATTAATATTACGAGTTGTTGGTCGACTCTCGCCGGGTTTCTTGGGACAATCCTTGAGCATATGGTCCTTGGACCCACACCAAAACATCCTCCCATTTTTTCCGGACTCCCTAAGTGCTTCTTTCCATAATGCTCACAAGGGCGATCATCGCCATCCTGTACGACTTCTGGCGATTTCGCGGCCCATCAACTCTAGGCCTCTTATTCTCGGATGATCGGACAATCCAAAACCTCTTTCGGCCTATTCGGTCGAGTGTTACGCCTTGCGAGAATCCTTAATTCATTCACCACTTTAGCCTTTTCCACTAACGCGAGAGAATTCCCGCTCACGATGCGGTGCTATCAACAATCTTAGATCATCCCTCAGCGATCCCCTCAAAGCAGACACAAGCGCTCATGCTCGGTTGCTACTACCCTCGAGCATAACGGCTCAACCTTAGAAATTCCGCCTCATATTCGCTCACGGACTTGTTCCCTTGAACTAGCCCGAGAAAAGCTTTCTTTTTGCTCAAATGCGTATACACGGGTTCCCACATATTTCTTCCGGAATGCCTCCTTAACATATTCCCGAGTCGGATCCTCTCGCCGTGGCACCATCTCGCACTGATTAACCACCACCGATAAGCTTCATCGCGTAACGGTGCCACCATCCCTTTCAACTTTTCCTCGAAGTCGGATCAAGCTCATCCATGATGCGCTCCGTTGCTTCCAACGATTACTCGGTATCTTTGGGTGCTACTCCGACACTCCACGAAACATCTCGGCTCCATTAGCTCCGGGCCGTTCGAGCCTGATTTTCGAGTTTCGAATTTCCTCTGCACAGCCACCAATTCCAAAACTCGCGGCATAGCTCGCGACACAAAGATCGCCCCCCGTTTGAGCTTGCTGCTCCACACCAATTTGGAAGTGGTGGGGCGGTGGTACCTCATTATCGGACCCTTGACCCGATCTAGCGGGTTTCGACCTAGTCATTCTTCCTCTATCAGCGTCCACGGCGGCCATGTCCTCTAGAGCTCATTTAGTGTCGAGATCGATTAAGAGTTTTATGTATTAGTACTTTGGTTTCACTTGTTTACTCATGAAGAAAATTTTTATGACAAGAGTTTTAAGAGTGGTTCTTTCGTATTCATACAAACACACGATCTTTCAATTCATTCATTCATCCATCAAACAAGTATGAACTTCCGTTCATTCGAGAGAAACGTTGTAGTTTTCATCGTTGATGTTTTTCCACTACCAGTGGGTATTTTCGTAATTTTGTCCTCTGAGGACATTTTCGTAATTTTCAAAAGGAAGAGTTCCTCGGTGATTTTGTCAAAAAGTATTTTGGTAATTTCAAAATCCAGAGGTAATTTGGAAAATTTTAAAATCAGAGGGTATTTGGTAATTTTTAACCTCGGGGTATTTGGTAATTTTCCAAAACCAGGGTAAATTTGTAAAATTTAATAAGTTAGGGATATTCCAAAAGTTGTAAAACTTTATGGGTTCTCTTTTTTTGAGAGTTTTATTTTCCAAAACGGTGATGTTGCAAGAATTTTCGAAAACCAGGGTCATTTTGGTCATTTTGTAAGTTAGGGGCAATTTTGTAATTTTTCAAAATCAAGGTATTTATTATTTTTTTTTTGATAGTTTGCAAATTAGGGTTTGTTGTTTTGTTCTCTCTTTTTTTTTTTCAAAACATGGCTAGTTCCCTTTCGGGTTTTAGTCATTAGGTTTAGCCTATGACCGAGCCCTCTTTGGTTAGGGTGAACCAAAGCTATGCACCAGGTAGGATTCGAATGGAGAGGAGGTGAGTCACGCGGATTGCTTAAATACCAAGCTCCCATCGAAACCATTCCTAGACATGCGCCTGAGAGGTTGCCCACCGTGAGCCCTCTGAGTTAGGGTGAACCAGAAGCTACGCACTGGTGGGATTCTGCGAAGAGGAGGTGAGTCACTAGGCTGCTTAAATACCAGGCTCTTCCTGGATCCAATCCTAGACATGCGTCAGGGGTTACCACACCCTAGCTCGTGACTTAGCCATAGGTTTGTTTAGTGCATTAAGTCTTATGTGGTTTTGTGTTTGAGTAATCTAGCCCTAGGGTTCAAGTTCCTATCATTCTATTCTGCGTTCCATGCGGTTCAGTAAATCATAATGTTGAATTGCGGGGAGACTTAGGTGCCATGCCATAAAACCTGCTTATGTTCAAAGAAAATCATTTGGGCTCGAATTCAAAATGTTTTGGGCTGAGCCCCTGAAGTAGAGAAGTTTAAACTGGGCTCGATACCAAGTGAAACACCCCACACCCGGCCCACGAGCACGAGCAGGATCTGGTTTGTTCCTTAAGTAAACCGGTTTTCAAATTCTTTGTTACTTAGAGAAAATTCGTGTATTTTTAGGAGAGTTTCATTTTGGGTTGGGCTTAGATTAAAAACCCATTTGATTTATTGGAAAATCCAATTTTTATTAAGGTGACAAAATAATTTTTAAAGTTTATAAAAATATATATTTCACTTAAAATTTAATCCAACAATCGTTTGTAGCAAACTAATTAAAAATAAAGCAAAAATAAGAAAATCCATCTGGGCCTTGTGGCCTTATTACATCAAGTAAAACCCAATAATAAAATTAAAGATACTAAAAGAAATAAAGTCCAAATTAAATAAATTCCTCAATTGATGCATGGCCACCTCAAGGTCTACCGAGTCTCGGTCCATCCTTTGTTCATCACACTGAAGATAGTTCCCACAAGCAGGGTGAGTCAACAGACTCAATGTGTACACAACATTAACCTTCAACAAATCAGGCATATAAGTTCGTATCAAGTTCATGTTCATATAAAATAAATGATGCAACCCAAACCCAAGCCTAATGGTCCATCGCTACACACCACCGTACACAGCGGTCACCGCCAGTGGACTACTAAGTCAACCCTCCATCCGCTACACACACTATCGAAGGCGATCATTTGCGATCGGCGTGCTCATCGCCCATATAATTTGTGTTATTAGACACCATATTCAAATAATGTAACCGAAGTTACCAAATTCGGATAATGTAACCGAAGTTACCATATTCAAATTTTGTGACCAGTAGTCACCATATTAGTTGGTGAGACCAGAAGTCAACACCTTCTTCCCCTTTCTCATATATCCCGAATACCCCATAAATGCATAACATACTTAATTTCTCATTATTCACATGTTAACAATATAACATATTAAGTAATCCTATCGAAAGTAGGAAGCGTGCACAGGTACTCTTACCACATTTGTGGTACTTAGCCACATTCACATTCTTATGCATATTCATATATTAAAATAATTGCCATATGATATATTGAAAGTTAGTGTGAGTACACACCTGATTGGCTTAATAGATTCCTTGAAATCCCGAAGAAGCGATCTACCGATCTAAAGTTTAGATCTGTTAATTCCTATATTCGGCCCATCATACAAAAAAACACATTAATACCCTTTTCGATTTTAAAACCAAATCCCAATAGGAATGGTATTACTAATACTTACCTTGTTTGTCGATTGGATTGATCAAGTTCCCAAAAATTACTAGTATCCCTTTTCCTTGAAATCGGCTAACACTAAATCATGTAATTTTGTCGAGTTTCGACTTTTGGATCAATGAAAAATAATTCTAAATACCAAAAATAAGCCTTGGCGATTAGATCTATGTACTTACCTTACGCTTTCCAAATCAAGAAGAGGATTCCTTGCCCTATATATGCTGTCGAAATCTTCATGTTAGATTTAATCTAACATATACATCATAACCTTTAATCAAATAAATTTATCTTACCTTAGATCCTTGATCCTTATATTCGACAGTTGTAGACCCCTTTAGATGTCGTAATTGATTGCTCCTTCACTTAGAATCAACAAAGATTCGGCTTTGACAATAGAAACAGAGAAGAAAATAGAAGAAGAGGAGATGGATTTTGCTTAAAGAAAATTCGGCAGAGAGGGGGAGAGCTAGGAAAATTTTGACAGAGGAAGAGAAAGCAAAAGTTGATGAGTAGCCCTCTCTCTCCTCCTTTTATAGCCGAAATTATCAGCCTAGGAGTCCCTTACTTGGCCACCACTCCTCTTTTGATAATATTATCTCTTTTATTTAAAAGATAAAAGCCTTTAATCCATCAATTATCTCCTCAATTTTCTTAAAAGAAAATCCTTTATTTATCACTTATTAGTCACATATTTATGCAAATAAAACTCTTCCTTTTCTAGAAACCCATGCCGTCCACCTCGGCCTTTTGGAAGCAAAAATAAAACTTATTTATTTGCTTCTCAAGTGACTCGAACTCAGGCCTATTTCCTGCATGTGTAGCGCCACTTCCTTAGGGCCCTAAGTGGCATCTTGAGCCACTTTTCCAAGCTTTGTTTGTGTGTCCTAACTCAACTTTTTCTTTAAGGCCCTCTAGCCCTTATTTCCTATTTTGAACTTTAAAATTTGACATTTCGGCATCATTTCTAAGTTTCCTAAAATTTTCGATCGGCTCTGTTTGCTAACCATTCTTACATTTCTAGGTTTCCAGAAATGTTCAGGTTTCCAAAAATGTTCAGGTTTCCAAAATGTTCATTTCCATTTCTATGCATTTCTAGAATTCCAAAAATACCAAAAATTTATTCATAGCGCTTAAGACTTGTCATTTCGTACAATTAAACCGAAAATGCATAGGCCCTTTCCAGGATGTTACAGGGTGCAAGTTTCTATTATTTCGGATAGAGATTCGAGGTTCACATTGCGATTTTGGAAGAAATTGTAAGAAGCTTTGGGTACACAGTTGCACTTTAGTACCGCATTTTATCCCCAAACCGACGGTCAGTCTGAGAGAGTAATTCAGATTCTCGAAGATATACCTCATTGTTGTGTTTTAGAATTTGAAGGCAACTGGGAGAAATATTTACCATTGGTTGAATTCGCGTATAACAACAGTTTTCAATCGAGCATAAGGATGATACCGTATGAAGCATTGTATGGTCGTAAATGCCGAACTCCATTGTATTGGACCGAGTTTAGTAAGAAAAAGATTCACGGGGTTGATTTGATTAAAGAGACCGAAGAGAAAGTGAAAGTAATTCGCGACAATTTGAAAGTAGCTTCGGATCGACAGAAATCGTATGCATATTTGGAACTATAAGACATTGAATTTCAGATCGACGACAAAGTATTTCTGAAAGTATCTTCGTGGAAGAAAATCCTTCGATTTGGTTGCGAAGGCAAATTGTGTCCGTGATTTATCGGGCCGTATAAGATTATCGAAAGAATAGGGCTAATTGCATATCGACTAGCTTTACCGTCAGAGTTAGAAAAGATCCACAATGTATTTCATGTTTCGATGTTGCGTCGATATAGATCAGATCCGTCGCACGTAATTTCTCCATCAGAGATTGAAATTCAACCTAATATGACGTATAGCGAAGAACCGATCAGAATTTTAGCTCAATAGGTTAAAGAATTGAGAAATAAGAGCATAACTTTGGTGAAAGTATTGTGGCAACATCCCGGGGTTGAAGAAGCTACGGGGGAACCTGAGGAAGCTATGAGAAAATAGTACCCTAACCTCTTTTCTGGTAAGATTTTCGGGGACGAAAATCCCTAAGGGGGGAAGAGTTGTAACAACTGTTTTTAGTCAAATCAGAACAGTGGTTTCAGGACCACAAATCTGAAGTCAAAATAATTAGTTTATTATTATTTTATTGTCTATAGCATGATAGTATGAATGTGTGAAAATTTCGTTAAGAAATTTTATCGTTTGAGTGCTTAATTTGATAAAAAGGACTAAATCGAGTAAAGTGTAAAACTTGTGTTCTATTAGCTAAAGGTTTCTAATAGCTATAAAATTAAATAGTGGAGGTCCTTATATGGTAATTATACCATTGTTAAAATGAGTGGACAAAGATGGACATCTTTTTAATGGTTTTAAAGGTTAATGTATAAGGTTAATTAAGTAATTAAATAATAAAATGGTAAATTAATAAAACAAAAAGGCCATTTATTTCATTTATCATCTTCCTAGCCAAAAATTAGGGTGAAGAAAGCCATTAAAATAGCTTGAAGCATTCGGCACCTTCCTTGGCTTGCATGTAAGTGATTTTGACTCGGTTTTTAATGATTTCTATGTTTTTGGAGTCGTTGTAACTTAATCTAGCTAGCCTAGGGATTATTTTGCAAAACTGTTAAAGATTTAAAAATTGTAATATAATATATATCATTAATCATTAAGTGTGACGTTTATTTGTTTTCATCATGTTTGTTTTATATTCAATGAGGTTATTTTAAATATCTCTTAAAAGATTCAACAGTTTCTAGTAGTTTATGTAACAAATAAATAAATCATGATGCTATATAAAGTTAAACAGTTAGTGAGGTAAATAATCAACTTTTAGTCATGTAAGTGCATGTCACTATATTTTCTTCATTGTAATGATAAATCAAAAGTTCCATTGGTAAAATCTATTTATGATAATGTTTTCCATGATTTTTTTTCTTTCTGTAATTCTTGGAGTCAAACATTAAGTGACATAATTTCATTGTGTTTTTTAAAATCATTATATAAAATATAAGAGACATAAAAAAGAATGATAATTTATTGTATTCATCACGTTAAACCTATTTTTTATGAAAAAAATTAGCATGCCACCTTTTTATATATTATAAATATGACAAATTAAATGGTTACGAACAAAACTTATTAATAATTAGTAACATAAAATAAAAATATTTTCTAAAAATAAAAATTATAATATTTTGTCATTAAAAATTACACTAGTTCATGAGACGTCACAAAAACATTTCCCACCAAGTTTTTTAGAGGAAAATTTTGGCCCCAAATATATACTGGTGTGAACTTATGACATTTTTTTAAAATATTCATTTAAGATATACTACCAATCATTAAATATGACAATTAGTTATTTTCTTCATACTTGTAGTACATTCATAACGTTTTTTTAAGTGTCACACAAAAATTATCACTAATTGATAAATTTGTTGAAATGAGAGAGAGTTTGTTCAGAATCTTTTTTCTTTGTGAAGTTTAGGTTTAGTACTTGTGTTCATGTTTGGAATGATGCCAATAGTTGTTTGATCCGTGAGTTAGAGAGTATTGGAGAAGATTTGATCTGTTGAAAGCAAGGATTGAAGTTATATGAGAATCCCAAGCTAATCACAAGATTCCATAAGATCAACTTCAACTAGACTTTTTGGGATGTTTCAACTAGATTTTGCGTGATTTTTGTACCTAAATCTTAGAGCTTCGAGTTATCTTTGAAATAGATTTTGAATCATTTAATTTTGAGGTATGTAGTTTCAGATATGACCGTTTTCATAAAGTAGTACAATTTATTACATGGAGTTTGAGATTATTCACATGATTTCATAAGGGTACTTCAAATAGACTTTCCAATACCTTTTGACCACCTTTTTGTGCAATTCTTGTGCCCAAATTGTAGATCTTTGAGTCTTCTTTCCATGATTTTTGAACCATTGATTTTGTAGTTCTGTAGCTTGAAATATGGTTGTTTCTACGAAGGAGTGTAGTTCCTTGTATGTAGTTCGAGATTAATTGCAGATCAACTTCTTCAACTTGTGAAAGCAGATCATAGCACATCCAAGTACTAAATTAACTATGATTTATTGTTCTTAACTAACCGAGTTGATCTTGAATGTATTAAAAATTTTAAAATTTCATCACGTACAAAGAAACAAGGCTTTGTTAGCATAGTTAAAATTCTGACAAGTGATGCAATTTAATATTTACATAACCTTATTAAGAATTATACATTTTATAATAAAAAGGTAAATTAACTTATATTATAAAACATTTTATAATCAATAAATGAACTTAACACCCGGTTATCTTTATTGACCAAAATCTAAGGAAAGTTAAGATTAAATTGAAAGGATTAGCAGATTGTCGGACTCCACCAAGAAATTAAGAAATTTTAGTGTCCGAATTGTGATTAGTTGGATCTAAATTCTGGTTCGGTTGGGATAGAATCGGCTAGTTCCATAGTGGGAGACAAAATGATTAAGGATGAATGGTTGTGATGATCAGTGAAGATCGTGCCAAATGAGTATATAAATAGTTGTGTGTGGAGACAATTTTCTCAATTCTGTCTACCAATTTATCTCTCCATAGTATCATCTTCTTTAGTAGCTCTGAAGAAGAATAGGATATAGCTGAAGAAAGCTCTGCATGTCGCAGTAGTCGTGTGAATTGAAGTCTAGTAGTAGAGAAATTAAGGAACTGATAAGTTTCCTTACCTATCTATACTTGTGGATTAAAGAAAGAAGTAGAGTAAGAACTTTTAAAAGTTTCTGAATAATTATAGATTCTGGGTTTTAAGGGTTGAACACCTTTAGTTTAATTGATAAATGGTTTTCATGCTAAGCCATCAAGGAGGCTCTAACGTTTGGACAAGCTAAGCTATCAAGGTGAATTTTTGTACTCCATCCCTAGAATGTTGTGTGCTGGCATGATTCTGTGTTGAGTACTATGATGATGTATGAATTCTATTGATTATAAATGCTAAGTATGCATAAGATTGAGTAGGTATATGAGTATTTGTCAGTGTATTGGTATGTATGAAATGGTTGGGATTTTATGTTTCAAAATTCTGTACTCCATGATAATACGTTCATGAATGTCATGTATTGCATGTTTAAAAGGTGAGGTACGGATGAGAGAATATTGACGGGTTAGATGAAGTTAGGACTAGGAATGGACATTTTGTATACCGCTATACGGGGTTGCTCAGTGCAAACCATGATGTGTGAAGATCTCGGCCTTGCGGAGGGGACATTTCGGTGTTTGAGCATCAATGCTAGAAATGAAAAATTGGAGGTATGGGCGGATGAATAGGGAAATGGAATTCCATTAAGATACCGCCATACGGGGTTGTTGAGTGCAAGTCGTGATGTGTGAAGCTCTGGGCCTTATAGGGGGTACACTGTGGTATACAAGCATCAAGGTTAGATATGAGATGAATCAATATTGACGGTTATTAGGTTTCATAGAGCAACACCGTGATGGCGGTCAATAGTCTCTATGGGGCGACACCACGATGGCTGTAAGGTCATCCAGGGCAACACCTCAAAGAGGTTCAAGGTGTAAGACCATAGCTCGACTATGGAAACTAATAGAGTCTGTCGAGACAATAAACATGAGGATTATAAGGTGTAAGATCATATCTCAGCTATGGAAACCAATAGAGTCCACTCGGACAATAAACACGGTCTAGTCTGCCAGAACATAAAACGTGGGATAGTCTGCTAATACATTAAACATGAGATTACTTGAGTAAGATCATAATGCGATTATGGCGGCATGTTCAGTCCACAGATTAGTAGCCTGGAAACTTGCCAAGGTACAAATGAAGAGTCGCAAAGGGACCTGAGCGACAAAGCATTTCATAGGATGGACTTGGCGTGTTTAGGGACATAGGATGTCTGGATAACTAGGGGACCCGCCAACAGTAATGATGAATAGAGCCTAAGAGGCGTCCTAATTTAGTCATCTGTGAAAGGAGGGAGTAATTCCTTAAATGAGATAGTAAACATGACTTTCTTTGATGAGAGTCTGCTAGAGAAGTCACGAAATTCATTTAGGTTAAGCAGATGTAGAAGAGGATGCAAAGGATAAAGTCCTAATTAGTAAGTCGACAAGAGGTAGTTGATCTGCTGTAATTCGGTGTAGCATATTAAACTAGTTTTCACACTTTAGGAGCTTGAAATTAAGCATTATCATTAGGATTTAATTATGTTTTAGTAATTTTTGTTAAGTTCAATAAAATGTGCAAATTGAGTCTTTTATTGATCTTGTGGGTTGAATAAGGCCTAAGGTGAACTAATGAACTTTATAAGTGTGCATGAGATTGTCATAAGGCATACTAGATAGATACTGGCCGCTATGTTGCAACATGAAATGATCGATGTCGCAACATAGGGAGCAAAATGGAGAAATCATGAAGCGCAGCCGTTTGTCGCAAGGCAGGACTAAAGGTGTCGCAACATACCCTTTAAGATATCTCAAGAGAAGTATACTGAATCCTATATCGCGACACAGGTCCTGGTGTGTCGCGACATCGACTCTAGATGGGAATTAAACACGAGTCAGGGGACGTTTTGGTCTGCACAATCAAACTTAAAACTCAAGAACATCGGCTAACCTAGGGTTAAGGATGATGGCCACGATATCTATAAATAGGATCATTTTCACATGTAAAGACACCATTCACTTTGGTGAGAATTAGTCTTTGAAATTTAGTTTAGTTCTCTCTTTTTTAAGTTAGATTTATTTCTATTTGTTTTTGTTCTATTTGAAGAGATCTGAATTGTTGAGACAATCAAACATTGTGGATTCACGATCAATCTTAATACAATCAGGCTCCTTCATAAACTCTATATTGTCGATTTATTTAGCATGCTTTCTCTTTATATCAATTTTATAGTGTCTATGGAGACCATGAGGAACTAATCCCTCTATGGGGGATTAACAAGTAAAGGGATGATCTATTAACTATTGTGTGGGGATACTCGACAGATCAGCTATTTGGGAAAGGAAGAACGTAAAACAAACCCTAGGCCTGACAACCCTGACAAGTCATCAAGGTAGAAATTAACCCAAAATTGGTATGACCCATCGTGACCACCTTCACCTAAGCGAAGTGCAGGTTTGTGAATTCAGAAGACAAGTAGTCCTTGACGACTCATTATTCGAGTGGAAGATCCTGTTGGGATATTGACTAGTTGATTAACGAGGAACCCAAAGCGATAGTTGAAGGGGATTACCGAAGCGAGCTAATCACCCATAATTAGATTCGATTATTTCTATTCTTCAATCTCTCAAATTTTATTTCTTTAGGTTATTTTATTTTATTATTCATAAAAATCATAAAAACTTCTTTTTACCTTTACTCTCGTACTATAACTGACTTAAAGTACTAATTAGATCTTTCCATGTTTAGGTTAAAATCGATCTTACACTTGCCTCCCTAGGGCACGATCCTCGAGTACTCACCTACTCCTTTGTAACTATATTACAACTAGACCTGTATACTTGCGGACACCGCCTCATTGTTATATCTTTTACTACAGTATTCACCCTTTGGACGTTAGTACGTCCGGAGGCGGACAAGTTGTCGGCGCTGTTGCTGTGGAGGCAACCCATTAGTTTGATTTTAATTTTTTCACTTTAGAAGGAATAATTATAAATTTTTTATGTTAAAGATACAATTTTATTTTATTTTTTATTTATTGCTACTAATCTTCTCTCTCTGGAATTAGTGTATGACTTGTAGTAGAGACACACCTATTGTAGCAGTCATAGATCCAAAGAGAATAATCCGAAGAAATCATCGCCAGCAACAGCAGTAGCAACAACAAATGCAATATCCACCACCACCTGCTGTAGGTAACGTACCACGCGAGAATCAATTGTTTGGCGACGCTGACGATAACGTTTTAGGAAATCCACCAGCACCAACACTACCCACAAACATGCACATCGGTCGTAACGAGAGAACCTTAAAAGACTACGCATTACCAAGTTTGGACATGGTTCAGGAGAGTATAACGAGGCCAACTATTATAGGAAATAATTTTTAAATTAAACTAGAAATGATTCAGATGATTTAGAATAATTTACAGTTTAGGGGCACAATGATAGAGGATTTGAATCAACATTTAAAACGATTTCTCCAATTGTGTGATACTTTTAAGTACAATAGGGTCACTGATGATGTTATTCGTCTTTGTTTCCCTTTTCTTTGATTGATAACGCCTTTTCTTGGTTAGATTCGCCAAGCACTAGGGTCTATCATGATATGGGATAAGCTAGCTAGAAAGTTTTTGCAAAACTTCTTCCTTATTAGCAAAGCGGTTCAACTAAGAAGAGAGATTGTTATCTTTAGACAGATAGAAGAGGAAAGTTTCTATATGGCAAAATGTTGATTCAAAAATGCCTGCACCACGAATTTCCTGAATGGATGTGACTGCATGTGTTTTATAATGGGTTGGATGTGAATGCATGATCAAGACTAGACAGAGCAGCAGTAAGAGCCCCTATGAATAGAACGTATGAGGATGCGTACAAAATCATTGAGAACATGGCGTTAAACTCCTACCAGTAGCAAATTGAACGATTTTATATGGCCAGAAAATCGCTACTGTAAAAGCTATCTAGGAGGATGGAAAGTATCAACAATTAGTAGATAGAGTTAACCGTATCAAAGCTGCTAATAAATTGTCTATGTATGGAGAAGATAAACTAATCTTTCCCTACGTCAACAGCCCTGCTAAGGATGTGAACTATATCGACAACAGGGGTGGAAATCCTTATTCAAATACCTACAATCCCAACTAGAGAGATCACCCAAATCTGAGATGGAGAAGAAACCAAGGAAGAGGTAGTAGTTTGAATTAAGCCAAAAATACTAATTATCAACCTCCTTATTTGCAGAAACCTTAGGAAAGGGTCAACCTAAGTGACCATACTGTATGTGGTCAACAATTGGATAGAATCGATGGAGAGATGTAGTCAATGAGAACATACGTAAAACAGGTGCAGTCTGAGTGCACCAACTCAACCAGAACATTGACTAAACTTGATGACCAAATGAACCAATTGATGAGCATGACGAGTGGCATCAAAAGGAAGATTAGCATCAAAATCCCACAATACATAAAATAATCCCCCGAGAGGAGGCAAAGGAGCATGTGAAAGTAATAGCACTCCAATTGGGCAGAAATCTTTGAGTAGCCCAAAAAATCCTACTCTGGAGGTAAATATGGAGAATGCCGATGGTTCTCAAGAGAAATCCCTAGAAACTAAAAATGAACCAGAGCCAGAGGAGAAAATTACACCAGCATTTGAAATAGAAAGAGAAATCATTAAAAATGCTACTGCTACAAAGATCCTATTCCCTTCAAGACTAGAAAAAAAGAAAAAGCGGTACGAATGTGAATTTGTAACTTTCTTAAACTTGTTCAAAACGTTAAATAAACCTGCCTTTAATCGAGTTAGTTGAGAAAGTTCCTAAGTACGCCAAGTTTTTAAAGGAAATCATGTCTAGGCGTAGGAAAATTAAGGTAGAAGAACAAGTTAATTTATGTAGAGAAACAATGAAGGTGAAAGAAGGAGAAATAAGGCGGTGACCAGGTAAGGGTCACTAAGGGGGAATAATAGGGATCGGTATGATGTGCCAAACTATTTTCGTGTTTGTAAACCTTTTGATGCTTACCGTCTTTGAATTCCCTACCTGTCCTAAGCCTCAAAAAGTTACAAGCCGAAAAGTCTTATGTGACCTAAATATCCTTATGCATGAATGGACATTATATTAAACAATTGCATAAATGACTATTTGTATTTTGCTCGGATAATCAAATTACTTGTATGATTTATTAATGGATCCCTACATGTGAGACCCTTTGTGTTTGTATACTTTGTAATTTATTGAACTTAGATGTTTGTGATCAAAAGTGGTAAGTCAATTAATCATCATGATAAAGTTACTTGTGAATATGAAACACTTAGTATTGTGCTCCAAAGTCAATTCTTGTATGATATCTGCTCAAGGGACCTTTTTTATTTCTTGTCTTTGATATTATTTTTTGAGGTCAAGCAATGACTTAAGTGTGGGGGAGTTTGATCTATAAATAGGCTCATTTGTCACATGTAAAAGACACAATTCACTTACCTTAGAATTAGTCTTTTAAATTCAGTTTTGTTCTCTCTTTTCTTAGGTTAGATTTATTTATGTTTCTTCATTGTTCTATTTGAAGAGATCTGAATTGTGGAGACAATCAAACCTTGTGGATTCATAATCAATCTTAATACAATCAGACTCCTTCGTAAACTCAATATTGTCGATTTATTTATCATGCTTTCTATTTATATATATTTTATATTGTCTATGGAGACCATGAAGAACTAATCCATCTATGGGGGATTAGCGAGTGGTGGCATGATCATTAACTATTTTGTAGGGATACTTAACGGATCGAGCTA
Source organism: Gossypium sturtianum (assembly GCA_025698515.1). Taxonomy (NCBI): domain Eukaryota; kingdom Viridiplantae; phylum Streptophyta; class Magnoliopsida; order Malvales; family Malvaceae; genus Gossypium; species Gossypium sturtianum. The sequence goes on along the minus strand of CM046943.1, from coordinate 118,306,169 downwards.
TTTGAGAAAGGAAGAGCGTAAAACAAACCTAGAGGTCGACAACCTTGAGAAGTCATCAAGGTGGGAATTAACCCAAAACTGGTATGGCCCATCCGTGAACACCTTCATCCCAATTTGGTTTGGGTGTGAGAGTCGGAAGACAAGTAGTCCTTGCCGACTCGTTATTCGAGTGGAAAAGCAGGAAGATCCTCTTTGGGATGGTGACTAGTTGATTGATAAGGAACCCCAAGCGACAATTGATGGGGATTCTTGAAGCGAGCTAATCACTCATAATCATATTCAATTATTTTTATTCTTCAATCTCTCAAATTTTATTTCTTTATGTTATTTTATTTTATTATTCATAAAAATCATAAAAACTCCCTTTACCTTTACTCTTGTACTATAAATGACTTAAAGTACTAATTAAATCTTTTCGGGTTTAGGTTAAAATCGATCTAGCACTTGTTTCCCTTGGGTACGATCCTCGAAGTACTCACCTACTCCGTTGTAACTATATTATAACTAGACCTGTATACTTGCGGACACCGCCTCATTGTTATATTTCTTACTACAATATTCACACTGCGGGCGTTAATGCGTCTAGAAGTGATCGATAGTCAAAAGATTAGGTAAACCAGATAAGAGTGTTTGTGAGAGGAAATGCCAACTCAAGGCCGAATGCTTAATAAAGTCTGCCATAAAATAGTGAAGGCGGAGGCCCATCAGGATTATGAAACAAGGCACTAGTTCTTCAAAAAAGTGAAGGTATTGTATTTTGGTAAAAATAACAGTTACAACAATCATTTGGGTAGACGCCAAGCATCGTTAGCCTGAAGTAATGAATACAAATATCAAAAGGTAAAATAATGAGGATGGAGATGAGGTGAGACCCAAGAGAGGACATGGTCAGGACCAGACTAGGGTCTATGTCCGCCAATAAATGGCTCAGAGTGCATAAGGCATGGGCATTGTCAACTAAGTTCATGAATTCTCCTATGAAATTCAGGGAGTTTAATTCTGAGCCAGAAATCTCAATTTTTTTTTTTAAAGTTCTATATCACGAGATCTCACTAAGTTATTAGAACTTATCAAATTCTTTGCTTGAATGCGAGGTTAGATAAAGACTTAGAAATCAAGAGGGACCAAGCCAAACTTCATTGGGAACTAGGTGATGCGCGGTAGATGTTCATATACATAGAGGGTTACCCACAAAGGTCACCCCTCATGGTTGAAGTTGATTGAGTCTAAACGAAGTCGGATTGTAAATTGTAAATAACCGTTAGATCATAAAAAGTGTCAATTGTAAGAAATTGGAACCAATATGATGGGTGTAAAAGTTTTAGGAGGAAATTGAATGGCTTAAGTTGTATATGGATGTATTTAGATTAGAATAGATATGTGTTAAGTTATTCGGTTTGTTGTGGCATCCGATACCCAGACTTGGCAATTGAGTCGGGTAAAGGATGTTACATGAACAACATTAGTATACAAAGTTTATTATACTTTTATATAATATTTTTAAATAATGAATTTTTGAAAAAAATTAAATAATATATTATTGTTATTTGACTTTGAATATATTTGTATAAATAATAATTAATTCAAGTTAATTTTAAATATTAAAACTTTTGTTCTTAATTTATATCCATCATAATACAAACAGTAAATATTTTAAAAATTAAATATTCATATTATTTTGTTTTTACTTAATAAGAAACTAGTATGTATACAAGTTGTTTTTATTATTACAATATTGAAAGAGAAAGATTAAGATCACAAGATTTAAATTTGTGTCATTTGAATGGCGAACGATAGCTTTAACCACTACTTCAAACAATTTTAGATTATATAATATTTAATTTTATTTAACTATACAAATAAAATTTTAATTTAAACTCAATTACTGTAAATATTTAGCAAGGCCCTAGTGAGTAGTGATTGGTTGGTTTTGGAACCAATATTTAATGATTTGGAGGCAGTAAACTGTGAACCCCTAATGGCTAATGCTTGATTTAGCTAAAAATCTACCCATGTCCCTTTCATTCTGACTGTATAATGGGACTATTGTCATTTACATATAGTTTGTATTTAACCATAAAGGTAAATCTTATATCATCCTTTGCCCTCCAAAAGAAGAAGAAGAACCCTATGCCTACTACCCCCAAATTAAGAACTTGTACCCCAATGCCTTTACACTACTTGTCTCCCCTTTTGGCTTTTCATTTGATATTTTCCCCATTACTTAACAAGCTCATTGATTCATTGCTCATTCATTTTCTGAACAAGACACCATGCATTTAATATTTTAAATTTGTGGAATTTATATCCAAATTAGGAATATGATCTTGCGTGGTTGACATTTTATTATTTAATATAACCATTTTTTTTATAATTTATCATTAATTGTTATTTTTAATCAGGTTAAAATATGTTGTTAATCCCTGTACTTTGATAAAATTTGAGATTTGGCGAATGTACTTTAAAAGTTAAAAATTCAATCATTATACTTTTTTTATTTAAAAATCTCAATCCAATTATTAAAATTGGTCAATTTAAAATTTTAATTAGGTTGTCTTCATATTATGTGACATATGATTAATAGAAAATAAATATGTTAAGTTGACAATTTTTAACAAAAACTACCAACAACAATCATGATTGGATTAGAATTTTAAATTGAAAAGCTAAGAGAATTGAATATTTTTAAAAACTTTAAAGTGCATGACTAAATTTCAAATTTTATCAACACATTGAGGACAAACAAATATTTTAACCTTTTAATTAATTGTATTATTTATTAAATATATAAAAGTTTTAAACTAAATTATAAATTTTTAAATAAAAATACAAATATGAATTAATCTTTTGTCCAAACAAAATATAATGTTCAGATTATGTAAAGCAACATTACAATTTTTTTCACATATCTATCATCTTTGTCCTTCCATTATTATAACTCCTTGCCTAAAAATTCAAAATACAAAGCATTTTTGATATCATCTTTGTCCTTCCATTATAAATTTTTAATTTTTGCACGACATATAAAAAGTATAGAAAGGCATATAAGACAAATTATTTTATGAACCCTTTACATCATATTATCTATGTTTTTAAAATTATTTAATGATATTTTAACAAATTTTTATGTCATTGATACATAATTTTAATAATTTTTTTAACCTAAACATTGAACCTTGAACTTCAAACTCGGGTTGGGTTCGAGGTTTCGTGTTGGTCGAGGAGTTAGGTTGGGTTTTAGGTTTAGGTTTGGTTTTGGGGTTAGAGGTTCAATGTTACTGGATTCAAGGTTGAGGTTTAAGATTCGAGTTTGGAGTTTAGGGTTTAGGGTAAAACAAATTACCAAAATTATGTATCAATGACATAAAAAAATTGCTGAAATGTCCTTAAATAATTGGAAAGAGACCATGGATGATATGGAGGGAAGGGTCCATAAAATAATTTCCCGGCATATCAATAACATCAAAAAGGAAAAGGCTTAATACATAATTTGGTTCTTGGGTTTAACATTTTTAATGTGGTACTTGTATAATTTTTGGTACAATATGGTACCTATATTTAATAAAAGTTATACTTTTTGGTACATGAAGGTAACAATGTTAACTTTTTAGTGTTTAGTTTAGGTTTTAGAGTTGATTTGATGAAAATTCATAATTAGCTAATAATATTGCAATTAACTTTCATCAAATCAATCCTAAACTTTCGGATTAAATCACATCCATTGAACTATATTTGACAAATTAAATGCAAAATTAAAAAAATTCACAATTAACACTAAATGTATTCTATTAACAAAATCATTAAAATTTCAAACCTAATAATATTAGCAATTAACTTTCATCAAAACAACCTTAAATTTTGAATCAAACACTAAAAAGTTAACACAATTACCTTCAGGTACCAAAATTTAACTTTTGTCAAATACAGGTACCAGGTTGGACAAAAAATAACACAAGTACCAATTTAGAAAAAAAAATGTCAAACATGAATACCAAAATGATATATTAAGCCAAAAGAAAACTAAAAATCTTATAACTCCTTATAGTTCACTAAATGCTAGAAAGGAATAATCTTAAGAAATTACAGGATATAAATTTAAAAAAATTGTGAACACTGTTAAAATTCTCTATTAAAATTAAGCCCATTACAATGTCTTTTTGTTACATGAATAATGTCTCGAAAATATTCAATTGATGTGCAAGTATACTCGATCGTTATCAAGTAATAAAGTAGTAAGAGTTATCGTTTCCATATGGATTGTTTATGCGAATCAAGAAATGCAAAATTAATACTTAGAAAATTGGTTAGTGATGATGTAATGCCTTTAACTTTGACCCGATTTACGGATCAGTTTGGTGTTACCACATAAAACTTAATTGTTTAACAAAATCTATTTGCAATTGCTTACTTCTTTAAAACATTTCCTGTGGCATTCCAATTGAAATGCTTAATATATAAGGGCAAAGAAAATGCCCTTCAATAGTTTATCATGTGAACCTAGATACAAATCTTTACGAAAAGAAGTTTAACACAACAGACTAAAAGGGGTGTATTCCTAGACTACACCAAAATTTCCACTATATGCATAATAGCCTACTTTGTCACTATCTTGGTGAACTCTTAACGTTGTCCCTCCAGACTCAGCCTTTCCATAAATACTTGAAATGAAATAATAAACCTTGTAAATACAAGAGTACTTATGAGCTCTATAACCATACCTTTGAACGATACTTTGCAAATCTTTTATGAATTTATATGAGTCGACTATTACTCTGCATCATTTACTTTAGTTGATACCATTACAGTTTTATCACTCTTATATATGCCAGTCATCAAACCCTTGCTATGCTTAATCTTTCATATTTAGTAAACTGAGGAAATCCCTTCCATTGTTTCATAAATTTTCCATCTTATAATATTTTCTTAACAGAACATTCCCTTAGAAAACCCTTCCAACTATCCATGTCTTAACTTATATTCCTATTTCAAACAGTTGTTGATTGACATTTATCTCAGGCAAATACTCATACATGTTGGTGAATACTTACGCAAAGATAACACAGTCAACAACTGATTAATTCATACATTGGTTCAATACCACACAAACCCATATTGATATTATGCTACATAGGTCCTTCAGATAAATTTCACATAAATCCATTTCAAGACCCTAGATACTCAGGATAACTAAAACTCAAATTCCATTTGAATTCAGTAGAAATCACTATACAACCAGATATGGAAAATTCCAAGTAAATCTGATTTAACCATTACACAACACAGATGAACTCGCATTGACTACTTCTTAGGTCACACGTAGCTACGAATACATTCATATTCAACAATAGCAAATTATCATGGCAGATACCATTCTTAACATACAAATACACATTTCCTTTTAAAAAATCCCCTTTAAGGCTTATTCAATTATATCATGGATCTTATTCAATCCCTTGACCTTGGACATATCATAACCTTCTCTCATTAGTAATTACTACAGAACTATCATAATTTATTTAGAGCTTACCATAAGGGCGAATAAGCATATCTTACCAGAAAGTCTTGGTAGAGTGCACCACAAGGGTCACACAGAACCCGCCACACAGGCCAACACATAGAAGTGCGTTGCCAAGGCATTCCTTTGAGTTTTTCATAAAGGCATTCCCTTGAGTGCATACAAGGCATTCTTTTCATATATTGCCACAAAGGCATTCCTCTTATATATTTCCATAAAGGCATTCCTTCCCTAGCGTGGTTTTTATATAAAATTTCCTAGCCTCACATTTTGTGAGGTTTGCCCATCATTGTCCCGGGACATGTAGAGAACCCTTTTAGGTAATTTTCACTCATAATTCCTTTTTAGAGGGTACCATACATGTAAGGTTACCATTCCATGCTAAACCTTTAAAACAACAACATATTTCCAGTCCAGGCTAAATCTGTGTCACATGCATCTTCGAGTCCGCAACAAATGTTGGAGCTCAATTTCTAACTAGAATCGCTTCATGCACTGAAACAAACTAGCACAATCATCTTAGGTTACCACAAACAATCAATATAGCACACATCTCACATCATACATTTCGGACATACTGTTACAACTATGTTTCAATGTTTAAATACTAAAACAATAATTTATGTATACTTGAACTTTTAGATTCACTATTAGAAACACATATTATACTAAAAAATAATTCATTCATTCATAGATATAATTCATCATCACCATTACCCATGCACTCAAACTCGTCTAACCTTTCATCAAATTACAAGTCTAATTTATACCCTTTTCTTAATCAAACCTTACCTACATACACATCATTCTACTTTTCATTTATGTAATTATGCACACAATAACTTTTCTTTACACAATTCTCTTATGTTTTACTTGTTTAGTTGATACTCAAGTTTTGTCATTATTTAATCGTCTATACCCACAGTTTACATGTAAAAGTCAGAGTAGAGACTCACATTCAAGTTGACTAACTCAATTCTTTAATCAAATTATACTTCAATGCATATTTTAACCATATCAATAAGATCTCATTTCACAGTATACATTTCAAACAAACACCTACGTGGTCATGATTATATACCACAACACTTATGCACAATTCATCACATACTTAGAATCCATATGTTCTTATCAAATGTTCATGCTATCCTCAACGATCATTCATGCACTCATTAATTTCTTCTAAAACATATATTATAAAGGGCTTATCTAAAAGATTTACAGGAGTCCTCATGAGAGAACTCACATTCGACCAGGTTCGCTTGTGAATATGATGTGCGAATTGTGCAAGTATACACGTCGAACAAGTAATAAAGTGATGAGTGAGATCGTCTCCACAAGGATTAGAACAATATAATTTGGTCGAGTTATTAAAGTTAGGATGGATTAATGCTGAAGCAAAATAAAAATGAGAATGTAGTGGCAAAATGAGAGAATGATGATGTATAAAATGTGCAATACAAAATAAGTAAATGAAAAAAGAATGTCACGACCAAATAACTACAGAAAATAAGATTAAGTAATTGCAATGTTGATTAGGATGGCTAGGATTACTGATGCATCTACCTTCTCTAACTATTAATGCCACATGAAAGTCTTGAACATTCTACTGCTCGATAGGTTTCTACATTAGTTTACTTCTTTCGAGAGCAAACCTTGGGCTACCTTCCTAAGGTACTATATGTCTATAGACTTAAGTTAGAGCTACCACTAATATTTTCTACCCTCTTTCGAATGAGGGAAGGCTTTGTGTCTAGAGGTTGCTGCAAATAAATAAATTTTCATTCACTCATATTATCTAATGTCTATCCAAATAACCTAACCTTGTCGGCATTAAGTTATCTTAATAAATTGCTACATATTCGTCAAGACACAGCCTGTAATAAGCATGAAATACAATATATAAAACAACAGAATAATTCCAACTTAAATTGTGAACATTAATAGAAATTAAGGGTGCGTTTGGTTCACTGTAATGGAATAGAATTTGTAATTGAATAAATTTATGTCGATAATTCAATTGTTTGGTTGAATGGAATGGAATAGAGTTGTAATAGCATTCTTGTGTTTGGTTGAATGGAATAAATGTTGTAATAGTATAAGGAAAAAGGCTTAAATTACCAAAGTACCCTTAGCTAAATTTTTTTAGGTAGATGATTATTTTTATTGTTATTAAATTTTAATAAAATTATTATTAAATATATTTTAGTAAAAATAAAAATAAATAATTTAATCATATTTTAATATAATTATTATTAAATACAATTTAATAAAATAATATATAATTTAATAACATTCTTAATATAATTATTATTATATGAATTAAAAAATCATAATATATAATATTATAAAATAATATATAACCTACTTTATTATTTTTAAACTACAATACATATTTAATGTGCTAAAATATCATTAATGAAACAAATAATTTAATTATTCTAAAATAAAAAATAAAATATCAGAAGTAATAAATAGCTTGAGAATTATATTTCACATCCAAACATAATATTCATATATTAACAAAAAGTTACATTATTTCATTAGCTTATATGTCATAATCCATATGTTAAATTTTACAATATCAAAAAGTTACAACATTGTAATGACATTCTATCATGTCATTATATACCATCCAACTATTACAAACACAAAAAGTTACCAAAATATCACCAACACAACCATGATTTTTAATGGTTAGTAAGAAATCTTCTGACTCATTCCAATCGCACAGAAGAAGGTAAACTAAAGAAAATGAGCATTTGCGTTGGATGGTCTGGAATTTTGCTCAACACGTGATAGCGCTCATCCTCAGTTAAACCTTCTACTTCACATAAGGTTGAATATAATTTTAGAGCACTTTCTTGAATGGTCATTTCTGACTTTTATTTCATTAGCACTTCGGAGGCAATACTCCTACTGATTTCAAGGCCAACGGTCCGTATGTTTTCCGCCAATAAAGTGGCAACATCAGTAAATGAAGTAGAAGAAATATGATCACTTCCATCAGAAATCTTTTTTTTCTTCTTTGAAAATGTGGAATCACCTTGGTTTCTAGGTGGTTGCGGTTGTGTAGCTGAAAGATCCATGTCATTCAAAGAAACATCAACTTCGCATCCATGGAAATCGTTTTTTTCTTCATGAGTATTTGTAACAGCTACATCCTCAACATCTATTTCTTCAATAATATCAGCGTCTATTTGAGCATCTTTGTAACAGCCCATTTTCAGTGAAATCAGAACAGTGGTTTTGGGACCACAAATCCGAGCCGAAAAGAAAATTTATTTTAATATTATTGCATGGTTTGCATTAAGATAGGAATGTCATATTAAAATTCTAATAAGAAAATTTTATCGATTATGTGCTTAATTACGGAAAGGACCAAATTGCATAAAATGTAAAAGTTTAATTCTAGTAGCTAGAAGGATTAAATAGCTATGGAATTCAAAACTTGATGTCCTTATAAGGTAATTAGACCATTAAAGAAAAGTTAGTAGATATTTTTTGTGATTCATCCATGGAAAAATTAGAAAAGGTTAAGGACTAAATTGGAACCTAAAATAATTAAAAGATGATAATAGAAACATCATCTTATTTTATATCATCTTCACCAAAATTTGCATGGAAACCCTAGGAGAGAGATAAGAAACTAATCAAGCTTAATTGGGTAAGTATTCAAGTCCCGTTTTTAGTAATTTTTATATTTTTAAAATCGGGATAGTCTAATCTATCTATTTTGGGTATTAATTTGAAAAGTTATCAAAGTATAGAATTTTTTCCATGGATGAATATGCTGAAAATTTGAAATTTATGGTAGAAAATGAAAGGTTGTTGATAGAAAACAACTTTTACAAAGTGAATTTTGATGAAAATGTGATTTAGGGATTAAATTGTAAAGTTGTGAAAATTGAAGAAAAATTTTGAATTTTATGAAATACATGTGCTGTAAATGTCATATTAAAATTTCAGTTAGGCTTGGAATAAAGATTAAATTGCATGAATTTCATTTTAGAGCCTAGGAATGAAATTAAATTTATGAAAAGTTTAGGGGGTAAAATGGTAATTTTGCCTAGGATGTCAAATGAATCCATTGAATATGAAATGTGCTAAATTGATGATTAAATTCATTTATATAGATACGAACAACTCAAATTCAAAGCTAGATCGAGGAAAAGAAAAAGTTTCGGATTAGTAGAATTTCTTGTACGAACGACTGTTAAGGTAAGTTCGTGTAACTTACTTATACATGTTACTATGTTTGAATTGAATGTTGTATTTGAATTGAATATGATATGTGCTTGTGTGAATTATAATAATGTTATAAATGCATGAAGTATACATGTGCCTGAAATAAGTCCCGAAAATGTTACATTAGTTTGAATATTGAATTTCGATAGATATATGTGATTTTCGTATAGAAAGTGATCCTGCATATGTTGCAGACAAGATTTAGCTTCGGACGAGTAATCACGATATAGCCCTCCCGAGCATCCTGTTATATAGTTCCTGCGAGCATCCTGATCGGTAGTGATTTAGCATATGTTGCACACTACCGCAACTCTTTGTGAGCGTCCTGCTATGCGATCGGTTGTGATCCTGCATATAATGCGGACACAAACGCAGCTCTTCATGAGCATCTTGTTAAGCTCGCTAGAATTTCCTATTACCTTATCCGGTGCTCCATGATAATAACTCTTCGGAGATATCTGATAAGCTCTAGGAGCTTTCTGAGTAAAACTCTTATGAGTTTCCTGATTAGCCCGGATAAGTGTCTGTTACATGACTCTTACGAGTACCCGGTTATGTAGCTTGAGAGTGTGCTTCCTAATTAAGTACCTTAATAGGTACCCCTGATTAAGAATTGATGGTTTATAGAATTGTACACCTTGAGTGTACTATTTGAATATCCATCGATATTTCAATAATTCAACGGATAAAACTCACGACATGAGAAAATGATGAGATAAATAGAAATATGTTCTGAATGCTTCTGAATTATTTGATGAAGGATTATACGATGAGCTCATCTATGCTTACTTGATGTGTAAATGTATTATATGACTAACTTGCTTGATTGAGTATATGTGTTTTGGTAAACTTGCCAAATTGATGAAAAGCATGTTAATTGTATGCTTAAATATTAATAAATGTGATTGGTAAGTTTTAATACCTGTTATACGAACTTACTAAGCATTATATACTTATTAGGTTTTATTTTCTCTATTTTATAGTACACAAAAGCTCGTGAAGGTTGGAGATCGGTCGGAGTGTCATCACACTATCCGTTAGCTTATTTTGGTATAAATAGTAAACTTATTTTAGTATAATGGCATGTATAGGTTAACTTGGCCATTGTTGGCTTGTAAATGTTGTTTCTAATCTAGTCATTGGAATGACTAGTAATGTTTTGTTTTGGTATATTTATAAGGTCATATCATGATAAGTATCTATATGACAAGTATATTAAGTATGTTTGATCAAGTTATGTTTAATATATAGATTAAACAAAGGTAAGAATATAAACATGAATGCATATGATAATATATTAAAATAGATGTTAGAATTGGCTTGAATTTAATGCTTGAATTGGCTGGTATATGCTTGTAAGTGTTGGTGTAGGTTATTGCTAAATTTGGGTGAGAAATAAAGTTAGGAAATGACTTTATTTTGTCCACACGGGTAGACACACGGACGTGTGTCTTAACCATGTGTGACACACGGCCTGGTACATGAGCGTGTAATTTGGCCTTGTGTCCCCTGCATCTTAAAATTGAGAAACAGAATGCTCAAAATTGGGTACACGGGTAGAGACACAGGCGTGTGTCTCAGCCGTGTGTGCTACACGGCCTAGAACACGAGCGTGTGTCATGGCTGTGTGAACCCTGCACCTAATTTTTGAAAAATTAAATTGACCACACAGCCTACTCACACGGGCGTGTGGCTGGCCGTGTTGCATAAGTCAGAGAGTTACAGGGGGTCGAACACAGCCTGCAGCACGGGCGTGTCCTATGGTCAAACGGGCATGTCCTTTGACCACACGGGCGTGTGTGCCCTGTATCTAGGAAAAATTTTGGAAATTTTGCGAAAAATTCTTTAAGTTCCCGATTTAGTCCCGACTCGATTACAATGTTTATACTGGGCCTCGAGAGTCCATTCAAGGGATAATATGATTAGTTTTGGATATGAATAGTAATTGACATGAATTACGTAAAATTATTCTGTAAACTCTAGTAATGCTCCGTAACCCTATTTCGGCGACGGATACGGGTTAGGGGTGTGATAAACTGCAATAGTAACATATTTTAAGCCCACATTTAGCATGCTTTTGGATGATCTAAGCCTTGAATTATGTAATTTGGTGCTCTTAATCCTTTGTTTTCATGTTTTATACTCGAGGAAAGCACCGGTGAATGAAAAGAAGCGAAAGCGAGGCTTAAAGCGGGCCAAATGGGCCAAAGAAAGAAATCGACACGGCACAGGCTAAAGCAACGCAGTCGTGCCTCCCTAATCAGGACCAGAACACGGCTGGCCATGATTCACGGGCGTGTGTCAGGCGTGTCCTGCCGTGGAGAAGAGGAATTTCACTCAAATTTACGATACTTAGGGGTAAAGAAACACATTTCAAAAGCCTATATAAACACCCTAGGGCCAACTTTTGGGGCGTCGGCTAGAGCCAGGGCCAGAGGCGAAAGAAGCGGTTGTGGGAATTTACTCGAAGAAAGCCGAGTTGATTCATCTCAAGAAGCGAGTCATACTCAAGGCAGGAGGATCTCTCTTTAATTCCTTGGGGTTTTAGGGTTTTTCTTATGTTTTGTTTTATCTTTTCTTTTGAGATGTTTTCTTTTATCATTATGAACTAAACCCTCATATACAGGGGATGAAACCTAAGATGAATCTTGTTATTGTTTTGAACTATATGATAAATACTTGATTTGTTCTTAATTATGTGTTCTTAATTCTTGTTTTGATATTTCGGGATATTGATTCAAATCTTGATGTGCTTAGGCGAGGAGGAGGAATAGACCTGTCTAGAGTAGATCTAGCATAATTAAGTGGAGTTGATCGCAACCCTAGAGATAAGATGACGAAAATCTGTCGGATTAGGGTCAAACCTAATATGGGTGTCCATAAGGCAAGTTAATGCAATTCTAGGGGTTTTAATTAGAAAGAGATTTCAATTAATCAACCTAGGGTTAAGCGTTAGTAGCCTCGAGAGAGGTATTAATATAAATTAGGGAATCCTACGGATCAAGTCAAGTGAATAAATCGTCTAGTTGAGTTAAATAACAAGTGAAGTCTAGGTGAATTCTTCCTCGCGGTATTGTCTTAATCAATTGGTTTTTCCCACAAGTATTTCCCCAAATTTTGTTCTCTTTGTCTTTGCATCTTTAGCTTAGTAGTCGGTTAATTTTAGATTAAAACAATTCACTTCAATTTTAAGGCTAAATAATAAAAGAAAGTTAGCATTAGTACTTTTGGTTCCTTTGGGTTCGACAATCGAGTCTTGCCTTAACTATACTCTTTGTTCGATAGGTGCACTTGCCTCAAATCATTGTCATAGTTAGTTTCGAGTTCAATCATTCTCTTTATAAATTTTAAAACTTTGACAAATCATACGGTGATCAAGTTTTTAGCGCCGTTCTTAGGGAACTAAAATATTAAGAAAGCTCAATTTTTATTACTTTAGCCATTTTTATTTTAATTTTTGCAATTTACTTTTATTTCTTATTTTGTTTTTAACTTTGCTAACTTTCCTTCTTTTGTTCCTTTTAGGTACCTCTAGTTTATGACTAGAAGGAACTTCAGCGAGGACCCCTAATTTCTGACAGTGAGTGAAATTGAAGCAACCGCTCTCGAAGCAGAGAAGAGAAATTAGGCGAAGCTTAAATTACAGAAGAAGAAGAGCAGAAAAGCGTCACCAATACCGCGAAGAGATGGCTAGAAATAATCCGCTACTTCGGAGGTGGCGAAAATTAGGCTTCCAGAACTATGTATGATTATGCTAAGCCTAGTTTAGTTAGTGCACTGAATCTAGTATTGTTAGACCTACTATTCTTTGCAAATAATTTTGAATTGAAACCTAACACTATACTGAGATGATACAACAGTTTGTTCGGTTTGATGGTTTGCGGGATGAGGATCTAACACACATTTAGCGAATTTTCTAGAGTTACTGTGAGACCTTCAAAATAAATGGCATTCTTGATGATGCCATACGTCTTGATTATTTCCCTTTTCTTTGAGAATAAAGCCAAGCGGTGGTTGCATTCTCTTCCACGGTCAATCACTACATGGGATCAAATGGCGAAAATTTTTATTGAAATATTTTCCATGGCCAAAATAGCTAAGTTAAGGAATGATATCTCCTCTTTTGTGCGGATGGATTTAGAGACACTTTACGATGCATGGGAGAGATACAAGGATTTGTTGAGAAGGTGCCCACACCATGGATTACTCTTGTGGCTACAGGTCCAAACTTTTTACAACGGTGTGAACCCCTCAACAAGGCAATTAATCGATTCAGCCGTCGGTGGAACTTTAAATAATAAAACTCTGAAGCGGCCTACGAGTTTCTGAAGAGATGTCATTGAATAACTACGGTGGCAAGTTACAAGGACAAGGCCAACAAAAGCAAGCGAGTTTTCAACCTCGGCGCTTGATAACCATGCTATCAAATCAGGTAGAGGTGCTAAATAAAAAGATTGATGGTTTGTATTCTTCGCAGGTACATCCAATTATGCAGTGCGAAACAAGTGGAGGCGTGGCGAATCCTGAGTACCCACCCTACCATGCAGGCGCAGAGCGGCGGATGAACTATATGGGTAACAATTTTAGATCTAACAATAACCCTTATAGTAATACTTATAATCGAGTTGGAGGAACCACCCCAATTTTTCATGGGGTGGTCAAGGAAATCAAAGACAACAACCACCTCAAAACTTCCAAAAACAGCCCTACCCACAGGAAAATAAGCCGAACCTTGAGGAGATGCTGACAAAATTCATAGCGATCTCGAAACCCGTCTTCAAAAGGTGAGACAACACTTGGCGATCGGCAAGCATCGATTCAAGAGATCAAGAATCGGGTAGGTCAACTTACCAAGATCATGTGAGCGACCACAAGGTAGATTGTCAAGCAACACTTTGAAACTAACCAAAGGAGAACCTTCAACCATAGCTGCTCATGATAGTAAAGGGTTAGATGAGCCCAATTTAAGGCAACAAAATGTGGTAGGAAAAGGTAAGGTTGAGGTAACCCAAGAAAAGCCAAAGCCAGGTAATCAAAGAGTACCAACCTCGCATACCATACCCGAAGCAATGAGGAGGCGACTGAGAGGAATAGTTCTATAAGTTTCTCAAACTTTTAAAGAAATTACATATTAACTTACAGTTACTTGAAGCTCTTTCGCGGATGTCGATTCTAGGAAATTTTTAAAGAACTTTTGACAAACAAGCGAAGGGTAGGCGAAACATCGCATGTGGAGCTAAGCGCAATGTGCTCAGCAATTCTACAAAATAAACTACCACGAAAATTAAAAGATCGGGGAGTTTACAATTCCATGCTTAATTGGTAGTTTATCTATTGATAATCGTTAGGCGATTTAGAGAGCAAGCATAAATGTCATGCCTTATAAAATGTTTAAACAACTAGGTCTAGAAACCCAAACAAAATAGGATGAGCATTAAATTAGGTGATAAGACTATTCGAATTCCTAGGGCATAATCGAAGATGTGTTAGTAAAGATAGATAAATTTGTATTTCCAGTAGACTTTGTAGTTTTAGACATGGATGAGGACAATAGTATCCCCTTAATTTTAGGAAGACCCTTTCTAGCAACTTCCAGGACTAAAATTGATGTCGATGCAGGTGAACTCATACTCTGTGTAGGTGACGAGAGAGTCACTCTTCAGGTTCTTGATTCGGTTAGAACATCAAGTGATAGAGGTGAGAAAGTAAATTCAATTGATAACCAATTAGTTAAACCTCCTTTTCAGGAAGCACCATGGAACTACACACCCGAGCAAGATTCTATATCTCATGACAACAAGGAAATAATTCATGAGGATCGAAGGCTTCATATTGATGAACTAGATGAGTGGAAGACAAACTTAAAAGAGAAACTAGGGATACACGAAGTAGAACCCAAGCCACTCTATGGGACTAACAAATTCAAAATAGGAGATCATGTATTATTAGATAAAGCAAACCCTCGAATATCTCCTCCTGACCCGAATACAAACAAATAAATCCCTTTTAGGGTAATCAATGTCTTCCCATACGGAACAGTCGAGGTAAGTAATCCTACATTTGGCACTTTTAAAATAAATGCTACTCGACTCGAGTTATATCATTATAGTAGAGCCCGATAGCATGAGAGAGGATGTTCAACTCTTCAAACCACCACGATTATGTGAATGAGAGGTAAGTCTAGCTTAAGACTATAAATGGCGCTTCTCGGAGAAGCAACGAGAGCACTAACTCCATTAATTTTACATTTTCATTTTTACTTTTATTTTCCTTTTGACATTTAATTTTAAACTAACAAAAGTGCGGATTTTTGGACCACCACGACCTTGCACGGCGTAGTGGCGTGGCGCGTGTGAACACTATGGATTTTAAATCGTAGCGACATAGCGAGAGGTAATGCGAGCCAATAGCGGACAACTACAAATTGCCGCGGCGTGCGATACGGTAGTGGTGACTATGCGGGAAGTCACCGCGGGCTCAGGCTAAACAACACGGCCCGTGCGATACGGTAGTGGTCGATGCTTGTTAGATCATCCATGGGCGTGGCGACTGAACATGGGCATGGGAGAAAGCGAACATCGCACAAGGCGGCCGTGCGATACGGACGTGTGACCTAACACACCCATGATACATGAGCGTGGAGAGTACGGACCTCACAAATCTATTTAAACCCCTCCTTCTTCTCACCTACTCCTATCTCCTTTCTCCACCCTATTCTTGATTTCTCCCATTCCATACTTTTCTTCCCTAACCTTTCCCCAACTATCAAGCCATACCATGCTAAAAAGCGGAAGGAACCAAGCCACAGATCTCCAGTGGGAGACAGGTTACATAAGTTCATGTGGTAGCTTCGGCTACTAGACAAGCCAAGGGTCTTTAAGGCCATTTAATTTTTCTTCTTCTTTCCTCTTCTCCTTTATTTTCCTTATCTTTACTTCTCTTACTGCTTAATTTAATTTATTTTATTTTAGTTTCTTAGTTTTAGGTTCTTGATTTGGCAGAATCACGCCACAACTTCCTAATATCCATCCTCTGAAATGTCTTCCTCAATGCGGCCCGAATATTGTGACCCCATAAAAAATTTGAGGAGTTTCACCTCTAACCCTATCTTTTGATTTTCTATACTATATCTACCTTTGTACATTGAGGTCAATGTACATCTTAAGTAATGGGGGGTGAACCTAAAAAGTGCCTAACTTTTTTCATTATTCTCAAATCACTGAGTTAGTTCTTGTTCTCAAGTATGAAGAGGTGTCAACAATATAAATCCTGAATTATGTCTTGTTTTAAGTAAATTTTCTCATATTACAATTAGAATGAAATTTCCTATGATTTTTGATTTTTATTGATATATTTTAGATTAAGTCACTGATAATTGTGCATTGATAATTTAAACTTTAAGATACTAGAGAGTCAAGCATGATAAGTCTATTTTTCAGAAATTAAAAATTTTTAGGTTGTCTACCTGAATCTAGTTATTACCTTGAAGTTTGAATTTTACAAGGTTGATGTCAAAAAACCCATAATTTTTGTGAGATTTTGAGCCTTTTAGAGCATATATTCTTTTTTTTTTGCTCACTTTATTGATTATGAGTGTGTCAACATTGATTTGTTATTCTAGAACTTGCACCGATTATACATGTCGAGACCACACCTCTGATTTGATATACTAAGATGATAAAGGCACCTAGGATTTAACCCACTTACTCACTAAAAAGCCTACCTTCATAATTAACCCCTAGTGAACCCCGTTGATCCTAACAACCCATTTTATTGACTCACCCATTAATATCAACCCAAAACCCTTTGTATTGGTTATCACCATTCCTTTTGACTACCCTTATATCGAGATTTGATTTGATCAGTTGCCCGACTATGATCTTTATTTCAAGTAGTTGAATTTATCCTTTATTATGTACTTGATTTGTTCTTAAAAAAAAAATAAAAAATCAAAGTATATTCATTATTAGTTTTGTGATTAGGTGAGCTTATACGTTAAATTCCAATTATTGAAGAAGAAGCTCGTATTAGAGTATTATTAGTACAAATTTTCAATTGATGTAATTATTTATATTCAGTCCATTGTTTCTAGTTAGGTAATTTTTCAATTCAATCTCGATTCTAATCTTCTAATTCAGCCTTTATCCACACCTTTAACCAAGCCCCGTTACAACCCTTTCAAAGACCTTTTTGATTTGTGTATCATCTCATATTATAGTGGTGGAGATTTGATTTTCATGCAAGCCTATGGGATTAACTCTTCATGTTTGACTTTTGAGTGTAATTGAGACCTTAAACACTCTGAGTGATTTGAGTGAATCTTTAGTGAGGATGTCAATCCTTGTCGATTTTGAATCAGGGGTAATTATTTAGATAAGGGGAAACACCTATGTTTTCATGCTACAAAATGTATGACTTAGAATGTTTGAATCTTTAGGATTCTTTGAGTTGAATTATCCATGTATGAATTATCTTTGAATTATGATGAAACATTTTTGATGAATATTATGAATTGAGGAAGTTCGTTTTAATTATGAGTTGAGAATTTTGCTTGAGGACAAGCAAAAGCTTAAGTGTGGGGGTATTTGATAAAGCGCATAATAGTAACATATTTTAAGCCCACATTTAGCATGCTTTTGGATGATCTAAGCCTTGAAATATGTAATTTGGTGCTCTTAATCCTTTGTTTTCATGTTTTATACTCGGAAAGCATCGAGAGAATGAAAAGAAAAGAAAGCAGACTTAAAGCGGGCCAAAGAAAGAAATTGACACGGCCTAGGCCCAAGCAACACGGTAGTGCCTCCTAATCGGACACTGAACACGGCCTAGCCACGATTCACGGGCGTGTGCCAGAGGCGTGTCACTGTAGTGGAGAGAGAGAATTTCACTCGAATTAGGATACTTAGGGGTAAGAAATACATTTCAAAAGCCTATATAAACACCCAGAGGCCAACTTTCGGGGCGTCGGCTAGCCAGGAGGCCAGAGGCGGAAGGGAGCAAATTTGTGGGAATTTACTCGAAGAAAGCTAGTTGATTCATCTCAAGAAGCGAGTCATTCTCAAGGCGGAGGATCTCTCTACAATTCCTTGGGGGTTTTAGGGTTTTTCTTATGTTTTGTTTTATCTTTTCTTACGAGATGTTTTCTTTTATCATTATAGACTAAACCCTCGGATACACGAGGGGATGAAACCTAAAGGCGAATCTTGTTATTGTTTTACGAACTATATGATAAATACTTGATTTGTTCTTAATTCTTGTTTTGATATTTTAGGATATTGATTCAAAATCTTGATGTGCTTAGGCGGAGGAGGAATAGACCACTGTCTAAGAGTAGATCTAGCATAATTAGCAGGAGTTGATCGCAACCCTAGAGATAGGATGACAAAAATGCCGGATTAGGGTCAAACCTAATATATGAGTCCATAGATTGAGTTAATGCAATTCTAGGGGTTTTAATTAGAAAGAGATTTCAATTAATCAACCTAGGGTTAGACTTTAGTAGCCTCGAGAGAGGTATTAATATAAATTAGGGAATCCCTACGGATCAAGTCTAGTGAATAAATCGTGCAGTTCGAGTTAAATAACAAGTGAAGTCTAGGTGAATTCTTCGCCGGGTATTGTCTTAATCAATTGGTTTTTCCCACAAGTATTTCCCCAATTTCGTTCTCTTTGTCTTTGCATCTTTAGCTTAGTAGTCAGTTAATTTTAGATTAAAACAATTCACTTCAATTTTAAGGCTAAATAATAAAAAGAAAGTTAGCATTAGTACTTTTGGTTCCTTTGGGTTCGACAATCCGGTCTTGCCTTAACTATACTCTTTGTTCGATAGGTGTGCTTGCCTCAAATCGTTGTCATAGTTAGTTTCCAGGTTCGATCATTCTCTTTATAAATTTTAAAACTTTGACAAATCATACAGTGATCAGGGTGTTACAATCTTTCCTAGTGGCTCGATCTTTTGCGTAGATGGCGATAAGTTGGTCATAATTTGGGAAACTCGATGTTTGAATTGATGAGCTTCTTTATGACTCTATAAAAAATGAGAACCCATATTAGATATAAGTTTGGTCAAAACAAGATAACAATCACTTGAAATAATTCTTATATTTATATATGAGTTCCACTCAGCATCTTCAACAACAAGCTGTCTATGCTCGTCCCAACCAAAGTCGCTATTTTTTCCAATAAGCATGTCATAAGCGATTGCCCAATCCCTTTTTAATGTCTAATCATTGATTCAAGATTAGGTTTATCCTTCAACATAGTATGGGGTAAAACTTTTTCTAACATTTTTTCCAACTCATTTAAATAATCGACTTTGAATCTCGTATCTATATTAAAGGTTCCAACATTGTGCAAGTCGACTATCTGAGGCAACCAACATGACATCTTCTTCTAGAACCCATTTCCTTTTGGTTCCTCGAGAATTTTGAGAAGAAACACTTGATTGTGAAAAACACGACATAACTATCTTAGAAAAAGCATAAATTAAAATTAAGTTCAATATTATGAATCAAAAATTCGACACTTTATAAAATTATAACACATAATGAATCAAAGAAAATAAATTATAATTCAACAAGTCTAGTACAATACAAAAAACAATTCAAACACAACCAAAGTTTCATAAACTAGATACATGAAATAACATAGACAAATTAACTTTTACTATTTTTACCTAAACCTAACTAATTTCTAGATGCTTGCCATTCATTGAACATTTGATTGGCTAGTTTCATCCTCCAAGTAGCCCATGCATCCGATGGATGAATATTTCACGATATTTGGTTCATCGTCATCTATCACATTACTAGTTAATTCTTCTCCCAACTCCACTTCAATAGGATCAAGACTCATATATGTTGAATAAAATTATGGACCAAACAACATGCAATAATGATTCTATTGTGCACCCTCACAAGATAGATTGATGGACTCCAAAGTATTCCCCGTCTAAGTTTTAATAACTCAAAGCATCTTTCAATAACATTACGCCTGAAGCATGTTTCATATTGAAAATTTCTTCCGGAGTACTTGGCTGGTAACCCTGATGACACCCATTCAAATGATATCTTTGTCCTCTAAAAGGCGCAAGAAATCCCTTACAGTTTGTGTATCCAGCATCAACTAGATAATAACTACCTATAATAAAACTATTTATCATGGTTAAATTCCCAAAAAAGTATGATCTTAAAAATTAATTCAAATTCCTCTAATTTTGCACTTTACCATGAGGAAATTTTAGACCATGTCTCCTACTAATGACATCTCGAAGAGCCCGTCCATCAACAACAGAACCTTCCCAACCAGGAAGAACATAAGCAAAATGCATATCAGGTGTACAAACACCTAACATATTTTTTGCTATGTCACCTTTTCGTATTCGATATCTAGGTTTATCAACTGTTGGAACCCTAATCTTGATGTGGGTTCCATCTAAAGCACCTAAGCAATTCTACATCACATGTATAAAAACTCGGGTTAGTGTAAGGGCCAAATATTTCCTGGGCCCAATTAACCAAAAATACAAAACCAAAATAAAATATAAAGTCTAATCTTTTTTTTTACAAACCCAATAAAAAAAAACAGCCCAAAATTACATCTAACCCAACCCAAACACTAACCCTAGGCCCAAATGGTCCAAAACCTAAACCAAATCAGAAAAATAAGAAAACCCTAGCTAAGGTGCGCGCATGCCTCAAGCAGCTCCTCCACATTCTTTTGCCACGTCGGCCTCCGTACGGAAAGGAAAAACGATAGCACATCAAAGAAAACAAAAATATATTGTATTTGTTTTTTCTTCAACATTCGGCTATAAAAACCGAAGAAAACATTTGTATTTTTTTTACTACCAACAAAAATCAATACAAAAAAAAATAAAAGCAGATCAAGCAAAGGTTCCTTTATCTTCTTTTTCTTTATTTTTTTTCTTTATTTTTTTCCTTTTCAAAACTATTTTTATATACATACAATGATTTTTTTTATTTTTTAAACTACATATATACAATATTAAAATATAGTATAAAAATAAAAAAGAGAAAAAAATCACCTTTTCGGGCTTGACGTAGCGTGGCTTGTGATGGCGGCGGGCCAGTGGCGATCGGCCATTTGGAGTTCTCGCGAGAGCTCGCGGAGTTCTCGAGCCTGCGAGAGAGAAGAATAAAGGGGAAGGGGTTTTTTTTTGAAAACAAGTTTAAATGATTTTTTTAAAATTTTGGGCTTAAATAGCACCCAAAAAACGTCGTCGTTTTACTTGGCCTCCCCAGGCGCCAAAATGGCGTCGTTTTGGGGAGGCCGACCCGAACCTGACCCAATAAGCTAGGATCCGCGTGTTTTTGGTAAAAATGGGATATTTATGCATACGGCCCTTTCGCTTTTTTACTATTTTGCAATCAAGTTCTTATTTGTTTTTAATTTTACCCCATAACTTACTGCGATTTCAGTTTGGTCCCTGTTTGAGCGACGTCGTTTTGGAGGAGAAGGGAAATTCTCCCTTTTAGGCCCTCTTTGTTATTTGTGCGTTCAATAGGGTCCTTTTCCTTTTATTTACTTTTAGATTTTCCCGAACTTCTATTTTAAATTCAATTTAGTCCCTTCTTAGTTATTTTACCATTTTATTATTAAAATTAGTTAATTTTTATTATTATTATTATTATTACCACTATTATTATTACTATTATTACCATTATCATTATTTTTATTTTTTATTGTTTATTTTTATTACTATTATCATTATTGTAACACCCCAAACCCGGCCTAGAAGTTAGGCCCAAATCCAGTGTGTTACATGGAAAAACTGTTTGAGAAATTCTGACCTCTTTATTTAAAACCCAAAGCAATTGTTAACTACTTGAAAAGCGTATTTATCTTTAAAAAACTTTTGGTGGCGAAAGCATATTTGAAATAAACAATTTACAAAAATGTGATGTTTAGAAATAAAGCTGCAGTATTTTGAAATCGTTGCGAAGCGTAGATAAAATACAAGTATTTTTGAGAGATCGTTTGATGAGTCGAAAATCGAGGTAGTGAGCTTTAAAAGCCGTGACTTTTGAAAATATTGTTGATAATCGAGAGAAAATTTCGAGTTAAAATATTTGTAAAAGTTTGTTATAAAATCCATTTATTAATCAATTTTGGAAAACTATTAATTATGATTTTAGAAAATCCCCGTTAAAACAATTCAAGCAATATAATAAATGCGACTAAACATAAAGCAATTTAAAACATATCGAGAGGCCTTATTACAACTTAAACCAAAATAGCAAAATAATAAAATAAGCGAAATAGAAATTTAAGTTCAAGAACACCATTTAGAAGTATGGCCTCCAAGAGTCATCCATGGGCCCAAGTCCTCATTCACAGACATTACCTACAAGGTTAAGAAAAGGGGGTGAGTTACAAGAACTCGTATGAAATCCCCTTACAGTCATCCTTTGAGCTGAACCCATAAAGCAATATCATGGGCCTAAGCCCTTTTTACATAATAATGTATCAAATATATTATATGAATGTAATGCAATTCCCAACCCAACCTAATAATCCATCAGCTACACACCACGTACCATCCATCACACATGTGAGGGATCAAGTCAACCCACCCGCCAACACACCAATCGCGAGGCAAGCTACCATATCAGAATTTGTGGCGAAGCCACTAGAATAATAGATTATCGTGGCATAGCCACCAGAACCAAGTAATGGCGAGCCACGGAATCGAGAATATCGTGGCATTGCCACTATCGTGATAATATAATCGGCCGCGACCTTGGGTAAATATGATCGAAACACGAGTCATTGATTCATATGTTAGGCACATAGCCATTATCAAAATTTGTGGCGAGCCACGAGAATCATATACGATAATATAATCGGCACCTGACCTTAATCACGATGGCACAAAGCCATATTTAAATTGGCACATAGCCATTATCGGAATTTGTGGTGAGCCACGAATCGAAATATGGCGAGCCACCAGGCTACACTTCTCTTGACATTTTTTCCATCCCATATACATAATAATGTATCAAATATATCATATGAATGTAATGCAATCCCAAACCAACCTAATAATCCATCCGCTACACACCACCCGTACCATCCATCACACCTAATTTCCGAGTTAAAATATTTGTAAAGTTTGTTATAAAATCCATTTATTAATCAATTTTGGAAAACCATTATTTATGATTTTAGAAAATCCCCGTTAAAACAATTCAAGCAATATAATAAGTATGACTAAACATAAATCAATTTAAAACATATCCCAGAGGCCTTATTAAAACTTAAACCAAAATAGCAAAATAATAAAATAACCAGAAATAGAAATTTAAAGTTCAATAACACCATTTTGAGTATGGCCTCCATAAGGTCATCCATGGGCCCAAGTCCTCATTACGGGCATTACCTACAAGGGTTAAGAAAAATAGGGGTGAGTTACAAGAACTCGAGTGTGAAATCCCTTACCATCATCCATTGGGCTGAACCCATATAGCAACATCTTGGGCGGAGCCCACTATCATAACAGAACATATATATATATATATGAAGCAAATGTATGCAACCCAACCCATCAAGCAGTCTCTCCCAGTACCAACCGGTCTCTCTGTGGGGATCAAGTCAACCCACCCTTGATCTCTCAATTTGCGAGACAAGCTGCCATTTATAATAATTTTGTGGCTTAACCACTAGAAGTATCATATCACGGTAATATAATCGGCACCTGACCTTAATCACGATGGCACAAAGCCATATTTAAATTGGCACATAGCCCATGCTCGAATTTGTGGCGAGCCACCGGAATCACATACGGTAATATAATCGGCTGCTGACCTTAATCACGATGGCACAAAGCCATATTTAAATTGGCACATAGCCCATATCAAAATTTGTGGCGAGCCACCGGAATCATATCACGATAATATAATCGGCTGCATGACCTTAATCACGATGGCACAAAGCCATATTTAAATTGGCACATAGCCCATATCGAGAATTTGTGGCGAGCCACGGTCTATACTTCTCTTCATTCAAGTTTCCCATCCCATGAAATATGTGATGATGCAATACACATAACAACATAAAATATCCACATGTATAACAACCATTAGTCTAGTAATTTATCGATGAATCGGCCCATTATTGAGCTTTGTAATTGACCCACTAAGGCATTCTATCAATTCGGCCCATAGGGACATTTCGATAAATCGGTAATTTTACCCACTAAGGGTAGTCGGTAATCTCGCAACCAGAGGTATTTGGTAATTTACCCTCCAAGGGTATTTTGGTAGTCGGCAACCTAGTTTTAACTACTAATGTGAGGCATAAAAATTGAAACTGTCCATCTGCGTCATCTTGACTAAATTGACTATAACTCGAGTTAGGAAACTCGAAATTTAGATCCGTAAATTTTCCTTGAAACTAGGCTCATATATCTTCTTACTACAATTTTCCAGAATTTTTGGCTTAGCCGTTTAGTACAGTTTATTCATTAAATATTCCCTTGTTACACTGTCCAATAGTTCTGACCTCTCTTACCCAAAATTCAAATATCTCACTGTACGGTTTTCATATGTTTCTCCCACTTGTTTCTATTGAAAATAGGCTCACTAAGGAATCTATAAATATAACTTATAACTCATAATTCACTTTGTACAATTTTAAACGATTTTTCCAAGACAGAACAGGGAACCACGAAGTCAATCAGAACCAGTCTCACTAAAATTAAGATATCACTGAATATAAAATTCCTCTTTCTCCTCCGTTTCTTTCATATAAAAATAGACACAGTAAGCTTTATTTCGATATCTTTTTCACTTTCTAAATCCCTTTATCCTATTTTTCATGATTTTTCAAAATCACGTCACTGCTGCTGACCAAACTGTTTCATTGCAAAAATATGGTTACCATTACGAATATCATGCGCTTTCGAGTGGTCACGGATGCGGTTTCGAGTTTTCCTTGGTATTTTGACCGAATCACAGAAAATTTCATGCAAACTTTCAGAGAGGTATGAGATTACAGACCATTTCAAGCGGTATTGAGGAAAGTGCGGGATTACACACCTTATTGGAATGCGTAACACGATACTCTCCGCGGCACCAACAATCCGAGTCTCTTATTACGAGGATAGGTGATCGGGCGATTTAGTTCCTATAGTGACCGATTAGTCAAACTATTAATCCATTTAGCAACCAATCGAATAATGAGCGATATCAAATAATCCATAAAGAACTCCTTACCTTGTTGCGATTTCCACCACTTGACTTATGGCTAGAATGATATTCGGCCACCCACTAAGATCACGATTCGATTAAGAAGAGATTTTCCTATAGGATGGGGAATGAAATGATGAAGAAATAGGATGATAAGGGTTTGGCTATAGAAAATCGAGCAGGAAATGTGATCACAAAGTGATGTCGATTAAATAAGAAGAAAAGGTTGATGAAATGGTCAAAAGAAAAATGAATGGAGAAAAGTGCTTTGGTAATTTCAGCTATCAAAGGGAGATGAGCAAGGTGAGTGTTTCGGCCAAACAAAAGAAAAGAATGCACAAATGTGTTGAGAGCTTTCGACCAAAGCTAAGAGGAAGATGGATTTGAAAAGAAGACACAAATGTTCAAAGAGAAAAGTGTACCTCTCATGCACCCAAAAACTAACAAAATGATCTAAAGAGAAATGAGAAATTCGGCTCTTCCTTTCCCCTAACAAAACCGTACATACCTTGGAAAAAGGTCAAACATTTGCCAAGCAAAACTTTCCAAAACACTTTCCTCTCTTTGTGCCAACATGTTCCCTATACTTTCCTTTTCTTTTGATTTCTTTCCCTACCTTCATCCTTTCCTAATATCCTTAGCCATCTTGCAAAACTTAAAAAGTCCAACTTGCCTTATTTATTAGCTTGGCTGACACTTAGGAAAGAATACAAAAATAATAGTCAAAATTTGCAAAAGATGGGATTTGAACCCCTTCCTTCCATGCTCTCCACTTGATGCCTTAACCTCCTTGCCATATTCTCTCTTATGCTAGCAAAATACACACTTATTACCTTAAGCCTTGATGCCACTTGCCTTTTCCCCTTAAGTGCTCAAATACAAAAATTTACCTATAGCCTAACTTGAACCCGTAACTTCCTAGAAACCTCGCAACTTTCCAAAATCACCTTCCTAATAAGTCCAACTTGAAATAATGCCGTTCTCAAATTCCCAATAATTTTAAACATTCTTGCGCTCGAGGCCCAATGGGCCCAATCCTACTAGGCCCAATTTCGGGTCGTTATTATTACTATCATTTTTAATTTGTTTTTTTAATATTTTTATTCTTTTATTTATTTGTTTATTTTCACAATATTCTATTTAAACTTTCAGTTTTTTTTTACTTGTTTATTTCATTTTCGCCATTATCATTGTTATTTTATTCTGTTATTTATTTATTTACGACTTTTCATGTACTTTCACAATTTAAATTTGTTGTTATTATTATTATTGTTATTGTTATTGTTATTATATTGTGATTTGCATCATTATCCTTTTCTAAATCAAAGCATATAAGTTAAATAAAAGCTTATTCTCGGGAATTCAAAAATGTTGTGTCCTAACTCATTAGATGTGACATTTTGTTATCTCGAGGTAGAATTTCTAAAAATAAAGGCAATAATGCTGTATTTGGAATTTTGTGAAATTGTGCCCTAACTCTTTTGGGTTAGATTTTTCATTTGACCCAAATAGCTGAATATCCTTCTTAAGCTTAAATGCATGAGTTTTAAAAGTCAAAATACAAGCTTAGTTTAGAGATTTGAAATGTCGTATCTAACTCTTGAGCGTGACATTTTACTTCTTGAAATAAGAGGTCTTAGCATCCAATTTAATTTGTTCAAGTTTTCTTTTAAAATAAAGAGGATCGTATTTTAAAATCTTTTCAAATTTTGACATTAAGATGTTAATTAATCAATTAGGTACCAATTTTGGGCGTTACGAGGGTGCTAATCCTTCCTCGTGCATGCAGACTCCGAACCCATTTTCTCGAACTTTTAGGCCAAAATCATTGTTTTAATAAATCAAAATGTTTTAATGATCAATCTCAAGGTGATCCGATCACACCTCGAAAAAAGATTGGTGGCGACTCCATTTTCGTTTTTAAAGTTGACCCTGTTTGTTTTAAAAAAATGGTTTCGAAAGCTTGGCGACTCCACTAGGGACAACAGCGAGTCATGCCGTAAAATTGATTATTTTCTATCTTGTTGTCGAAAAATTGAAAATCTAATGTTAAAAATTACGATCCTTTTATTGCATTTGTTTGTGTTATTTCATACGATTGTTGTGGTTTGAGTCTCATAGAATATTTTCGCATCATATTGCATAAGGACCATTTGGTCTTACCTCTTTTAAGTGAGAGTGAGAAGCTACTCCTTCGTGAGGTTTTCACCTCCGTGCAGGATAGTGGATCGCTTTCGGGATACATCCGTACCTATGTCTTCGTGAGATTTTCATCTCCGTGCAGCCATAGGGAAATGTATTCCCTAAAGTGAACTCGGTCAAAGTATGAGCCTATAATGGGTGAGGATCGAGGAATCTGTGAGTTGAGTACCTCAACTTTAGAACCACACCGCATGTAGAAGACCCTAGGAGCCAACCCTAGATAGTATTGCGAGAAACCCTAGCGGTTACCTAGATAGGTGCTTGATTCTCTTTCATTTGCTTTGAGTTTTGTTTTTTTATATTGTACTGACTTATTGTGTTTTTGCTATGTTTGCATGTCATTTCATATTTAAAAGAGTGTCGATTCGCGTTTGATTACTAAATTAGAGAGCTTGTCATGTTGAATGAATTTCTTGATAAAGTGGAGGATAATCACGGCTATCGTATGTAGTCGGAGAAAATGCAATTAGAAAGGGAATAGCCTAGGCGAGGGGTACGTCGAAGTATGGGACTACACCGTATCAGCGTGACGCAAAATAACCTTTAGGAATTAAAGGAAATATGGGATCAGTGGAATGATGAGACCAAGCAGTTGTTCTACTATAATTATGGGGATTTACCATATCTACTCGACATCAAGGTAAGCGAGCATTTATTAGGCCCTCGCTCGATGTGGAACCTTGCATACAGTTGTTTTACCTTTGGGAGGGTAGATTTAGTACCCAGTGGAAGAATATACAGCCCTGCTGCGTTGTCCAAAGGTTCAAGTCGATAAAGCTTATTCGGGCGGCTTATGTCCCGACCTTTTGAAAGAAATTGATGAACATTACGGGGAATGAAGCGAGCAGTGGATTCTGACTAGGATCAAGCAAAAAGGCGAGTGTAAGTGCATCCCATGGAAGAATTTGTGATTTAATTCTAGCGCATCTAATACAAAAAAGAGAGTCGATGTGTTTTCTTTGAGCATCTATGGGATAATGATCTTCCCTAGGGCATTAGGGTATGTAGATGAGGCGGTCTCGAATCTCTTTGATCGACTTGATAAAGGGGTTACAGCTATTCCTGCAATCTTGGCCAAGACATTTAGATCTTTGAATGCATGTAGGAGGGCCGGTGAGGGCATATTTATAGGGTGCACATAATTGTTGTTAGCTTGGTTCCACAGTCATTTCTAGAAGGTGGATAAGGTTTCTTATCGGGTTTTCTCCAAGAATTACTCCCCATTAAAGGAGATATTGGCCACGCCAAGAAGGGATGACATATCATAGGAAAATTGGATAGCGCTCCTCCAAAATCTTAAGGAAGAAGACGTCGAATGGAGAGCTTATTGGTTGATTCCCAACGAAATTCTTTACCAATGTGGGAGTTTTGACTGGGTCCCTTTGCTTGGGATTTGGGGAGCCATTGTGTATGCTACTTTGCACGTATTGAGGCAATACAGATCAAGACAGTTCATACCAGCAACGCATAGGCTAGCTTAATGTGAGTTTTCGTATAGGGGAGATAACTACAAGAAAAGGGTGAAGGAGATTTCTAATGCTTGGAATCGGACTCGTCGAATGAAAAGGTGGCGTAGGTTCAATGGCGACTCCCAGAAATCTGATGGATGGTGGAGTAAAAGAATTAATGAAAATATTCGAAATTCGAATTTAGAAGGCATTCGTGATGGAGAATACTTACAAGTGGTCCGTCGAGAACTAGAAATCATAAAGCAAGACTTGAAAGGAGGAATTTGGAACTTGAAAAGAAGATAGAACAATTAGAGGAAGAAAAGTTGCATTTAAGGTTAGATCTTTGATGTTCAAAAGCTAGAGGCCAAGAAATTAAGGAAAGGAAAGAATAAAGCGAGGAAGACTTGGATAGTTTGAAGGCGGATTACAAGAAATTGCATCTATCGATGAGAACTATCGGATTGGGAAAAAGCGTCAGACAATGGTGACAAGAGATCCAAGAAGAAAGGACCAAAAGGCGATCGATGGGAGAGAAAATTCGGGGAGGCTCGAGGAGCACGAGAAGAGGCCACTAGAAAGGAGTTTGCTAGAAACCCAAAATGACAAAAGAGAATTAAAGGCTAGAGTGGCGGAACTTGAAAAATTACTTCATTAGTATAGAAATCGTAGTTACTGTGATTAAGTTGAGGGCAAGTTTGAACAAGATTGAAGAAATGAAAGGAAGGATAGAAGAACTAGAGTGCGCATTACAAAAATGTGAGCTCAGAGTAGAAGCTTCTTGAGGTAAGTAAGGAGCGTTGGAAGGAACTGACTTTACCATTCTAAGAATCAAGTTAGGAATAGAGATTACATTATGGGCGAAGTAGTGGCTCGGTTGGGAGGTAGTTGATCATTTACAGGACATTGGCAATCTGGTGACATGTTAAGCGTGAAGTATGAGCTAGAATCGGATCGAGGTCAAGAGAGTTAAGCCGTTGCTTAGGAAAGTCAAAACTTTAAGCATTAGGGCAAAGCCATATTTGTAATTTGTTTTATGTAAAGAATTTTGTTTTCTAGTAAAGTTTTCTAAATGAAATTGAACCAGAATCGACGCCTTTTTGTATTCATTTCATGCATTTGCATTACATCACATCATGTGTAACACCCCACACCCGGCCTATACGTTATGACCGGATCTAGCGTGCCACATCAGGTGTTGTTTGAAAACTTTGTGTTCGTTGGAAAACTCATCTATGAATCAAAACTTTCTACCATCTTAAAATCCCGAATTTCGTTGCTTATTAATCAAAACAAGTTTTACTCGAAATTATTCCTTTTCAAAAAAAATTACTACGCATCTATTATTTTGTTTTTAAAACCTTGTCTGTTACGGAAGTTTGGTTTAAATAGTTGCAGAAACATGATATTTTAAAAATAGTAGTTATTGGTTTAAAATCAGTGTTTAATAGATTAGCGGTTTGTAAAGAAATACCAAATAAAAGTTAAAAATAATTCTAATGGCCTTATTACAAAAATTATTAACCCAAAAATTAAAGTAAAGTAAAGTAAAATAAAGTAGCTAAATTAACCCCAAGAGCATTATGGGGCGTGTGGCCACCTCAGGAGTCCCTCGCATCTCCAAATCCTCTAAAAGGTGGGATTACCTTGCTGATTAAGAGAAAGGGTGAGATTCACGAGAACTTCGGTGTGTAATCCCCTTATTACAACCACGGTTTGGGCCCAAGCCCATATGGTATCAATCGGGCCTAAGCCCTTATCGATGCTTGATGCAGGCGAAGCCTTATCTGATGTGATTTTGGGCGAAGCCCTACTCGGTAACAATGCGGGCGAAGCCCTATATATGCAAAACAAATATGTACCCTGACCAGTCCAACCAACACACCACCGTACCAACCAACACACAGTGAGGACCAAGTCAACCACCCAACGGTACACCAATAACGCGGACTAGCTGCTAACAGCGATATCGTGGTGAGCCACTAAATCGATATAACGTGGCAAAAACCACTAAATCGGTATAACATGGCGAGCCACCGAGTCTGATGCTTCCTCCAAATCCATAACCCAACCCATGCAATATGCCATGTCATAGTTAAATTATGTAGCGATTGCATCATCATCATCATCAACATCAATCATCTGGTTACTACTCATACATCGATGATCCTACCACTAAAGGTAAAACAGTAATTTCGCCCCCAGAGGTATTTCGGTAATTTTACCCACCAAGGGTATTTCGATAATTTACTCATCTGGCCTTTCCGGAGGCCAACTATCGCCTCGAGTGACACGAGGTTCCATTTCCGGGTCAAAGCGGTGCAGTGGGCCTAAAATCCAATTTTGGCCCAAAGCGGGCCCCTGCGCTCGTGTGGCCCATTGAGCTCATTTTGGTCTCGGTTACTGCGGACTTTACTGATCGCATCAAGCATCCGGCACTTACCATCAATTTCGCTCATGTGGGCCATTAACCTATTAGGCCCGCCCAGCCCGCTTCGGCTCAGCGAGGCCCATTCGACCTCGGTTCCACGAGAGAGTTTGAGCCACTCCCCAATCTACTCGCCACCACTATTGACTCGGTTTATCTCCTGACGCTCGCTTGCGCTCGGAGATCTTAGTTCCGATACTCGGCACCGGTATATCGGCTTTTACGATTCACGAGATCATAGCATATCAGTTAGCGATGGTGTGAGATTACACACTGTTATGGATTGCGGTTCGCGACACTTTCAGAGGCACCTAAGATCATAATTGACCATTAGTTAGTCTTCACCCTTGGTAGTCCAAAATATAGAAATACTTTATCTATAGACTTCACTTACAGAGAGCAGCAGACTCCTTGCTATGGAGAGTATTCGGCCTACACCTCTGATTAAAGAACCAAGTCCCTAGCGATATTTGATGAACAAACAAAGTGTTAGCAATCATCAACATTATTTACACGAGAGAAAGGAGAGAGGCCAGAAATTTACCCAGCGATCACAAACATTTTCACTAGAGCGAAATAAGAAAGTGCTTGTACTACTCTGCCCTTACCAATCACCAATGAGCAGCGACAACCGTCAATTGCACGACAACGAGATTCAGACCCAACCACCAAGACAAAGTTGAGCGAAGAGGGTTAGATTCGACACAAGGTTTGGCGGCAAAGAGAACCCCTGCTTGCAAGAAGAAAGTATTGAGCCTAGGAGAAATCAAAAAAGTGAGAAGTGCAGCTACGGCAGAAGTAAAGAAAATAGATAAATGATTAGGAAAAAGAGAAATGGGAAGAAGGAAGGAAAGAAGATGAGAGTGAAAGGCTTACTAATTCGGCATAATCAAGAAAAGAAAATGAAGGAGAAGAAAAAATAAGAGCAAGGTGAAATCGGTAGAGGTCAAAGATGAAAGAAAATGACCGAAATGCTAAAGAAAGTCCCAAAATGCCAAAAACTCTCAAAGGAAAACTCAGAGAAAATCGGCACCTCTCCTCTCCCAATGAATATGCACTCCCCAATTACCAACCTTGGCCGAAATTCCCTATCACCACTTCCCCACATTCGGCCAACACTTGCACACTCATCCATCCCTTGATTCTCTCCACTCTTTTCTCCTACTATTGCTCTCGTCCACCCATTTGAATTATTTGACCAAGTCTCCAACTCCCCTTGAAGATTTTGATCCGAACTCTGCTTCCTCCACTCACCTGACACAAAATATAAGCCTCCAATTTGCAACTTTGAGGATTGAACCCCTTCCCTCCTTGCTCTCCCAGCTGGCCATACGACCACCTTGCCACATGCTCAACTTATGTCTCCTAAATGTACATAATTATACTTAATCCCTACTGCCAACACCCCTATCCTCTAACGGGCCAAAAACTAAAATTTTTCCCAAGCTCTAACTCGAACCCAGGCCTCCCTAGAACCCCCAAATACCCTCAATTAACCAGCTGAGCAAGCACAATATACAATTAAGCAAAAATTACAACCTCTAACTTTTGGGGCGTTACAACGCTACCCCCTTTAAAGAAATTTTGGCCTCAAAATTTACCTGACTAGAAGAGATGAGGGTATTACTGTCGCATCGCCTCCTCTGGCTCCCACATGGCTTCCTCTGAATCGTGATTACGCCACAACACCTTGACTAAATGAACAGATTTCCTCCTCAGCACCTTAACATCCCGATCCAGTATCTACACCGGTTCTTCCTCAAAAGTTAGATCAGGTCTTACCTCGATCTCCTCTACCGGCACTATATGTGAGGGATCAGAACAGTATCGCCTCAGCATAGAGACGTGAAACACGTTATGAATATGACTTAACTCCGCAGGCAGTTCCAGCTGATAGGCAACCGGTCTTACACACTTTAATATCCGGTAAGGTCTGATGAATCTGGGACTCAGTTTTCCCTTCCGTCCAAATCTCAAAATCTTCTTCCAATGTGAGACCTTCAAGAAGACATAATCCCCCACAGAACACTCTATCTCTTTACGCTTTAGGTCAACATATGACTTCTACCTATCAGATGCTTCTTTTAACCGATTATGGATTAATTTCACTTTCTCCTCGGTTTCAGAGACTCGTTCTGGACCCAACAGTCACCGCTCGCCTAATTCTATCCAACAAGTAGGGGTACGACACCTACGACCATATAACGCCTCGTATGGTGCCATCCCGAATCTTTGGATTGGTAAATTTGTTGTTATAAGCAAATTCCGCTAAGGGTAGATAGTCTTCCCAACTGCCCTTGAACTCAATCACACAGCTTCTCAACATGTCCTCCAAAATCTGTATTACCCCTCTCCGACTGACCATCAATCTGCGGATGGAATGCTGTGCTGAAATCTAACCTTGTACCCAGAGCTTCGTGTAATACTCTCCAGAATCGTGATGTGAATTTAGGGTCCCTGTCCGAAATGATAGACACTGGTACCCCATGTACCCTTACAATTTCCGCCACGTATAACTTTGCCAACTTCTGTAATGAGTAATCAGTGCGAACCGGTATGAAGTGGGCGGATTTAGTCAGTCGATCAACAATAACCCATACCAAATCTTTCTTAGTAGGCGTCAGGGGTAGCCCACTAACAAAATCTATGGTTACCCTCTCCCACTTCCAGAGTGGAATCTTAACAGGTTGCAGCAGTCCCGAAGGCAGTTGATGCTCAGCCTTCACTTATTAACATGTCAAACACTTACTTACAAAATCAGTAACCTCACGCTTAAGTCCTGGCCAGTAGTACAGT
Organism: Gossypium sturtianum; assembly: GCA_025698515.1. Taxonomy (NCBI): domain Eukaryota; kingdom Viridiplantae; phylum Streptophyta; class Magnoliopsida; order Malvales; family Malvaceae; genus Gossypium; species Gossypium sturtianum. Next base: position 118,271,324 of record CM046943.1, on the reverse strand, counting down.
TCATGAAGATCTCAGTATAACTTGTTTCCACCAGGATGCATAGCGTATGGGCTACTATGCGCCTCCCACAGAATCGAATTCCTTAACTCAGAGTCCCTCAGTACACAAACTCTTCCACGGAAGCATAATACTCCCTCACTATTCATCCCAAAATCCACAGTCTCTCCCTTCTTCACCTGTTGGAACCGGGGAACCAACGACTCATCCAACATCTGCTTCTCTTTAATTTGAACTACCCACGTCAGTTTCACTTGGAGTTCAGCTAACAGACTACCATCCTCAAACAGGCTGAGATGAGCAAACATTGCTCTTAAATCAGACACAACCTTACGGTTCAGTGCATCTGCTACCACGTTAGCTTTTCCCGGATGATACTCAATCGAACAATCATAATCCTTAAGCAACTCTATCCATCTTCGCTGCCTAAGGTTCAACTCCTTCTGAGTTAGGAGGTACTTGAGACTTTTATGGTTAGTATAAACGATCGACTTTTCCCCGTACAAGTAGTGTCTCCAAATTTTTAGTGCGAATACCACCGCAGCTAATTCCGAGTCATGAGTGCGACGCATCACAATAGACAATGAATTCCTTTCCAGCCTCTGGCTGAATTAGTACCAGGGCTTCCGTCAAAATCTTCTTCAGTTTCTCAAAACTCTTCTACTGTTTATTAGCCCAAACAAACGGTACTCCTTTACGCAGTAACTTAGTTAGGGGTGCAGCAATTAGTGAAAACCCTTCAACGAACCGTCTATAATACCCGACCAAACCCAGAAAACTTTGAATCTCGGATCACCGGCTTGGTGGCTTCCAATCTAAATACGACCTCAACTTTTCGAGGTCAACCTAATCCCCTCGGCGGACACGACATGTCCCAAAAATGTCACCTCTCGCAACCAAAACTCACACTTGCTGAATTTGGCATAAAGTTGTTTTCTCTCAATATTTGCAGAACAACCCAGAGATGTGAATCATGCTCCTCCTCAGTTCTTGAATACGCCAGAATATCATCTATAAATACCACTATGAACCGGTCCAAGTAGAGTTGGAAGACCCGGTTCATCATATCCATGAAAATAGTTGGTGCATTCGTTAACCCAAACGGTATGACTAGAAACTCGTCATGCCCATAACGAGTCCGGAATGCAGTCTTGTACACATCTGCCTCCTTAACCTTTAGCTGATGGTATCTCGATCTAAGATCTATCTTGGAGAAAACTACGGCTCCTCGCAGCTGATCAAACAGATCGTCTATTCTTGGTAAAGGGTACTTATTTTTAATCGTCAGTTTATTCAATTGACGATAATCGATACACATGGGCATTGAACCATCCTTCTTCTTTACGAACAGTTCCGGTGCTCCCCATGGTGACACACTCAGTCGGATGAATCCTCGATCCAGTAGCTCTTGGATCTGAGCCTTTAATTCTACCAGCTCTTTCGGTGCCATCCTATAAAGGGAGATGGACACCGGAGTCGTTCACGGTAGAAGCTCAATGCCGAATTCGACCTCACGATTTGGTGGCAACCCCGGAAGCTCTTCAAGAAATACATTCGAAAACTCTTTTACCGTCTTGACATCCCCAACAGACAAACCTTTAACATCAGATGTGCTAACATACGCTAGGAATGCCTCGTAACCTTTGCGAACCAGCATCTCAGCCCTTAATGCTGAGATTACGTTGGATAAATAATCCCTTCGCTCTCCTATCACAACCACCTCCTCATTCTCTGAAGACTTTAGTACCATACGTTTAGCAGTGTAGTCCAAATTCGCACGGTGTTTCACTAACCAATCCATGCCCAAAATGAGATCGAATTTGCCAAACGGCAGTTCCATCAAATCTGCCGGAAAGACAACCCCTTGGACCCTTAGAGGCACATCTCTAAATAGTTTATTCACCTAACCATTTGTCGATGGACTAATCAGCAGCGATTCCCTATCAGCAAGTTCAAACTGTATGCCCAATGTTCCTGACACAGTACATGCAACATACGAGTGCGTAGACCCAATGTTAATTAAAGCTGTAAATGGTACATCATAAATGGTACCAGTTATGATGTCAGGTGCGTCGCCATCCTCTCGACGCCGAGCAACATATACCGATCTTTGTTGTCTCGCCACGTATTACCCGGCACCTCTACCCGGTACTCCTCGACCTCGTCCAAACCCATTTCCCCCTCTGGTTGGACCACGACTTCTCGGTGGCTGCTGACCACCTCTCCACATTTGCCCATAACCACGACTGCGGCTTGCATCGAGCAGGCCTCTGCAGTGCAGTCTCTAACCTTATGATCCACAGAGCCACATCGGAAACACGCCTTGAGTTCTTTTCGGCACTCATCCAAATGAGATCTCCCACTCTGCGCAAAGTGCAGTGGCGCAACATTAGGAACCCAGCTCGGGCTGGCCCATCAAACCTAGGTCTTTTCCTAGGCCCACTAGAAGAACTTGAAGGCCAAAATTCCTCTTACTCCTGCCCCTATCCTCCTCCACGATTACGGCGCTGGCGCGTTTCACCTCCTTAGTAATTTTAGCCTTCTCTACCAGGGCAGCGAAGTCTCTTTCCCTCTGCGGGGCTATCAGTACCCGTAACTCATCCTGAAGACCATCCTCAAACCGTACGCAGCACTCATATTTAGTCGCAACAATACCCTGAGCGTACCGGCTCAAGTGCAGGAACTCTGCCTCATACTCCGCTACGGACTTATTCCCCTGAACCAGATTCAAAAATTCCTTTCTCTGAGCGTCCACATAACTTGCCCCGACATACTTCCCTTGGAAGGCCGCCTTAAAGAAGTCCTATGTCACATGGTCGGCCTGAGTGCCTTCCCTCACGGTAAGCCACCATTGATACGCCTCATCTCACAGTAAAGACACTGCTCCTTTTAGTTTTTGCTCTACCGTGCAGTCAAGGTCATCCATGATTCGCTCAACCGCCTCCAACCAATACTCTGCTACGTTCGGGGCTACACCAGAGATGTCCCTGAAGATTTCCGCCCCATTTGACCGAGGTCACTCAGAAATTGAGCCCCGGGCCACTAACCTAGTACTCGCTCCAGCAACCCTTTCTAGAATTCATAGCATCACTTGGGACAGGGCATCATCCCCACCTGCTCGGTCATGAGACCCCGTCTCGATCCTTTGGTGATCTTGGCGCTTCCCTTTCAAGCATATGTCGGATGCGATGGCCCGACCCTAGCACCTCGGCCTCTACCACGGCCACGTGTACCCCTTCTGCGACCTCTTGTACTCATATCGTTGTAGCATACTTGCTCGATTAAGAATTTTATGAATTAGCTTATAGTTCATGTAATTATTAGCGAGATATCTTATGAAGCGATGAGTTAGGGTTGTTCTCATGAGATCACATTTACTACGGTTTGAGTCTCCTATAATCTCGGTTTCTACAACTAAAGAGTTTGATATACTACTACTATCCCTAGTAGTTTCTTAAAATCTGATCACATCAGCATATAACAAAGTATAGAGTCAAGAAACTTACGGATTTGGTGCCGGAGACTCGGTGTGCCACACTTTCAGTAATATCACTACTTTTTTAAACAAGAATTTTAACAGATTTGGAAAATTTTCAAAACCCATTCCACAGCCGAGTTTTGCAACCTGGCTCTAATACCACTAAATGTAACACCCCACACCCGGCCTATACGTTATGACCGGATCTAGCGTGCCACATCAGGTGTTGTTTGAAAACTTTGTGTTCGTTGGAAAACTCGTCTACGAATCAAAAATTTCTACCGTCTTAAAATCCCAAATTTCGTTTCTTATTAATCAAAACAAGGTTTTACTCGAAATTATTCCTTTTAAAAAAAAATACTACGCATCTATTATTTTGTTTTTAAAACCTTGTCTGTTACGAAAGTTTGGTTTAAACAGTTGTGGAAACGTGATATCTTAAAAATAGTAGTTATTGATTTAAAACCCGTGTTTAATAGATTAACAATTTGTAAAGAAATACCAAATAAAAGTTAAAAATAATTCCAATAGCCTTATTACAAAATTATTAACCCAAAAATTAAAGTAAAATAAAGTAGCTAAATTAACCCCAAAGCGTGCGGGGCGTGTGACCACCTCGAGTCCCTCGCGGCTCCAAATCCTCAAAAAGTGGGGATTACTTGCAGTTAAAGAGAAAGGGTGAGATTACGAGAACTTCGATTATGTAATCCCTTATTACAACCACGGTTTGGGCCCAAGCCCATACGGTATCAATCACGGGCCTAAGCCCTAATCGATGCTGATGCAGGCCAAATCCTATCTGATGGCTTATGCAGGCGAAACCCTACTCGATGCTTGATCGGGCGAAGCCCTATATGCAAAACAAATATGTACCCAACCCAACACACCACTCGTACCAACCAACACACCTGTGGGGACCAAGTTAACCCACCCAACCAGCACACCAATAACGCAGACTAGCTGCTAATAATAGTATACGTGGCTGAGCCACTAAATCAGTATAACGTGGCAAAAACCACTAAATCAGTATAACGTGACGGAGCCACCAGTACAGTGCTTCCTCCAAATCCATAACCCAACCCATGCAATATGCCATGTCATAATTAAATTATGTAAGCAGTGCATCATCATCAACATGAATCATACAGTTACTACTCATACATCGATGATCCTACCACTAAGGGTAAAATAGTAATTTTCCCCCTCAGGGGTATTTCGGTAATTTTACCCACCAAGGGTATTTTGGTAATTTACTTATCTACGGACTTTCTGGAGGCCAACTGTCGCCTCGAGCGACACAGGTTCCATTTCGGGTCAAAACGGTGTAATTGGGCCTAAAATCCAATTTCAGCCCAAACGGGCCGACACGCTCTGTGGCCCATTCAGTTTATTTTCGGTCTCGGTTCTGCAAACTTTGCAGTCGCATCAAGTATTCGACACTTACCATTGATTTCGCTCATGTGGGCCTGTTAACCCATTGGGCCCACTTAGCCTACTTCGGCTCAACGAGGCCCATTACAGCCTCAGTTCCACGAGAGAGTTTGAGCCACTCCCCCAATCTATCGCCACCACTATTGACTCGGTTTATCTCCACGAGCATTTCGCACGCTCATGGAGATCTCGATTCTTCCAATACTCCGGCTTTTTGGTATGTCGGCTTTTAGCGATTCACGAATCATAGCATATCAAATTAGCGGTGGTGTGAGATTACACACACTGTTATGGATTGCGGTTGAGAGACACGCACCGAGGCACCTAAGATCATAATTGACCATTAGTTAGTCTTCACCCTTGGTAGTCCAAAATATAGAAATACTTTGTCTATAGACTTTACCTACGAGCGACAAACTCCTTACTATGGAGAGTATTCGGCCTACACCTCCTGATTAAAGAACCGAGTCCCTAGCAATATTTGATGAACAAATAAAGTTGTTAGCAATCATCCAGCATTCGGGCCCCCACAGAGAAAGGAGAGAGACCGAAATTTCCCCAAGCGGTCACAAATATTTTCACTAGAACAAAATAAGAAAGTGCTTGTACTACTCTACCCTTACCAATCACCAATGAAAAATGACAACCGTCAATTGCCTGACAATAGGATTCAGCCCAACCACCAAGACAATGGATTCAGAACGAAGAGGGTATATAGATTCGGCTTACAAGGTTCGGCCGGCAGAAAGAGAACCCACACTTCAAGAAGAAAGTATTCGGCCTAGGGCGAAATCAAAAAGTGAGAAGTGTGGCTACGGCTTAGAAGTAAAGAAAAGAGATGAATGATTAGGAAAAAGAGAAATGGGAAGAAGGAAGGAAAGAAGATGAGAGTGAAGGCTTACCAATTCGGCACTTAATCAGGAAAAGAAAATGAAGGAGAAGAAAAAATAAGAGCAAGGTGAAATCGGCAGATGTCAAAGATGAAAGAAAATGACCCAAAATGCTAAAGAAAGTCCCAAAATTCCAAAAACTCTCAAAGGAAAATTCAGAGAGAAAATCGGCACACTCTCCCTCTCCAAACCAGAATATGCACTCCCAATTACCAACCTTGGCGAAATTCCCTATCACCACTTCCCCACATTCGGCCAACACTTGCACACTCATCCATCCCTTGATTCTCTCCACTCTTTCCTCCTACTATTGCTCTCGTCCATCTATTTGAATTATTTGACCAAGTCTCCAACTCCCCTTGAAGAGTTTGATCAGAACTCTGCTTCCTCCACTCACACGACACAAAATATAAGCCTCAATTTGCAACTTTGAGGATTCAAACCCCTTCCCTCCTTGCTCTCCCATTGACTCCTGACCACCTTGCCACATGCTCAACTTATGTCTCCTAAATGCACGTGATTATACTTAAGCCCTCACGCCAATAGCCCTCTCCTCTAAAGGGCCAAAAACTAAAAATTTTCCCAAGCTCCAACTCGAACCCGGGCCTCCCTAGAACCCTCAAATACCCTCAATTAACTAGCTGAGCAAGCACAACATACAATTAAGAAAAATTACAACCCTTAACTTTTGGGCGTTACATCATGTGCATTTAAATTTCATGGAAAGACCTAATTGGTTAAAATCATTTGAGTTAATCTGGAAACCAACAAAAACTTACCAACCAAACATCATTGCCGAGCAAAGACAAAAGACATGGATAAAAGATTGGAAAAGAGAACAACTCCAAAAGACATGCAAGATCAACTACAATTGCAAATGCAAGAGCAAGCGGCTAAAATCCGGCCAAGACATGATGGACCGAATGTTGGAGTCCCAAAGAAATATGATGACTTAGTTGACCCAACTTCTTGTTTGGAGGAATGGATAAAGGAAAGGGCCCCATAGTTAATCTTTGGAGAAGATAATGAGGAACCTCTCTATCCTGCAGGTTTTACTCCAACAAATACTGCTGACATAACCTAAGGTGTACCCTCGAAGAACATTCATCACGATTAAGCCTCAACAATTTTAGGATGGTGTTTCGGTACCGATGAACTTTCAAGATGGATCAGGTTCTAACCCAGGGGATAACCCAACTAATCCTATTATCACGACCTTGATGAAGTGGTAGAAAAGGAAAGAGCAAGGACAAAATTGGTAAAGCGGTTAGAGGACCGATGTAAATGGTGGAGGAAAAGTTCAAGGCAATGAAAAGCGCTGATAGTCAGTGGCATGGAATCGATGCTAAGGATCGAGTTTGGTTTCAGATCTAGTGCTTCCCTACAAGTTCAAAATGCCAGAATTCAAAAAGTACAATGGGACCAGTTACCCCGAAGCTCATATCACCATGTTTTGTAGACGGATGATCGGGTCTGTTAACAATGATCAAATACTAATACATTGCTTCCAAGACAGTTAGGTGGGAGCAGCGTCCAAATGGTACAACCAATTGAGCCGTACTAGGATTGGTTCCTAGAGGGACTTAGCTCAAGCATTCATGAAATAGTATAGTCATGTAACATATATGACTCCTGATAAATTACTTTACAAAACATGGAAAAGAAGCTGAGTGAGAGTTTAGGGCAATATGCCTGCAGAGATGGAGGGAAATTGCCATACAAGTTAAATTGCCAGCTCCTAGAAAAAGAAACTACGATGCTCTTTATCAACATCCTAAAAGCCCCGTTCATCACTCACATGATAGGAAGCACTACAAAAGTTTTGAGGACATAGTGATGGCCGGTGAAATGATCGAGAATGTGATAAGGAGTGGAAAGATAGATGCTGGAGAGAGTAATAAAGGTCAACCTCGAGAAAAAGGAAAGCGAGGTGAACAACATGAGTACATATAACAAGGGTTACTCAAAATCGATTCTGATAAATCGACCAAGAATGATGGCTACCAGTCAACAAGGTTTATCAAGGCGAGTCGACACAAAGCAAAACACTGAGAAGCTCCAATTTACGCCAATCCCAATGACATACAAGGAGTTGTATCAAAGCTTATTTGGCGCACACATGGTATCCCATTTTTACCTAAAACCATTCGACCTCTATACCCCAAATGAGTGCGATGCAAGCGCTCAATATGACTATCATACGGGAATTTTGGGGCATTTTATAGAAAATTGCTTTGCCTTTAAGAAAGTAGTTGAATGACTTATTAAAATGGGCATTGTGAAATTTGATGATGCACCTAGTGCCAAAAATCGCTACCCAATCACACTAATAATGGGGTAAATCGATAGATGGAAAGGTGGGAGAAGAATCAAGACCGATATTGAAGTAAAAACTCCTTTGAGATGGAGTGCGGATGGAAATGGTAAAAGGAGGTTGAGCATTTCGGATCTGAAGGAGTTGTGAAAACACGAGGAACTCTTTGTGAGTTCCATCATGAAGAGGGCACAAGATACAAGAATGCGTAGAATTCAGAGCCTTGGTGCAAGGTCTGATGGACAATAAAGGGATAGAGTTCTATGAAGAAGTTAAAGAAGAAGGAAGCATATGTGCGTCAGAATCAACAATGAAGGTCCCAAAAGTCAACCATCCTGTGGTCATCATTTCGCGACCTAAAAACAACGAAGCTGGAGTACAGATGACACCAAAGATCATAATTCAAAAATCGGCGGTCTTCTCTTATCAGGATAGCAAAAGGGTCCATTGGAATTATGATTGCAACGTGACAATCCCGGGAAAGGAGAACTCAGCCAGTGCTTCAAAAGAGGATCAAGATGTAGGTTCTCATACTCGTAGTGGAAGGCGTTACGATTTGATAAATGCCCGAGCAGAACCCGTAAAAGGAAAGACCCTAATGGTGGAGCAAAAGAAGGAAAAAAATAGCCAGACCTGAGCCGCTTGTTAATGAGCCAGTAAAAGAGGAGGAAGTTAAGGAATTCTTGAAGTTTTTGAAGCACAGCGAGTACAATGTTGTGTAACAGTTGCATAAACAACCAGTTTGCATAGCTGTACTAGTTTTACTCTTAAGTTCGGAGGGACAGTAAAATGCATTGATGAAAGTGCTGAACGAGACGTACGTGGCCAATGATATCTCTGTCAATAAACTGGACCGGCTGGTTAATAACATAAGTTCCAATAACTTTATCTTCTTCAACGATGATGAAATACCACCAGGGGGTATGGGATCCACTAAAGCTCTACACATCACTACGGATGCAAAGGGTACATATTGACAGGGGTTCTGATCGACAATGGATCGGCACTGAACGTATTGCCCCTATCCACACTTAATAGGTTACCTATGGATAGCTCACACATGAAGGTATGCCAGAATATATTGAGGGCATTTGATGGCACAGAAAGGGGAGTCATAGGAAGAATCGAAATACCTCTGTCGATTGGCCCAACTACCTATGAGGTGGACTTCCTAGTAATGGATATCAAGCCCTCCTACAATTGCTTATTGGGAAGACCTTGGATACATTCGGCAGGGGCAGTGCCTTCGTCGCTACATCAGAAGTTAAAGCTAGTATCAGAAGGTTGGCTGGTGACAATAAATGCCGAAGAAGATATTATCGCTGCCGTAACCAGTGATGTGCCGTACTTGGAGACAAATGATGAGGCAATTGAATATTGTTTCCGGTCTTTAGAGTTTGTGAATGCAACATTCATTACTGAGGGGAACAGGATTCCAGTACCAAAAATATCCAAGGCTACCAGGATGGGATTACAACTAATGGTAGGAAGGGGAGCTCTACCGGGAAGAGGACTAGGGAGACATCTTCAGGGAAGAGTTGAGGCTCCAATGCTGAAGGACAAGCATGACCGCTTTGGCTTAGGGTACAAGCCAGATGTGAGACAAAGAAAGAAGGAACTGGAACATAGGCAAGAAAGGAGAAGGGCACGCGTGAGTGGGGAAGAAATCAAATAGGAACCAATGATATTCCCCCACATATCCAAAACTTTCGTATCGAGAGGGATTATTCATCCCGAGTGAAAGACGCCAAGAAAATAAAGTTTTGAAGAAATGTTGGGAAACGTTCACATCAATGCCATATATGAAGAAACAACTGAAGGAGGGACCTTGTCAGATATCTGCCCTTATGAACCTGGGAGTGTTCTGAACAATCGGACTGCAGAAGAAATTCCTGTAGTTTTTAGAGCTTACTCAGACTAATGTTTAAAACACACTAGTTGCTTTAAGCCTAGAAGCAATAAGAATTCCTTTGTGAAATAGGCTTATGTCCAAACATCATTATGAAATACATATTTGATATCTTTTTGAGTAAATATTCTTTCTTTCTTGTAGATTCTTTCATTCTTTCTACACAAGTAATTATGTTAGATTCTTTCATTCCTTGGACCTTTTTTCCAAATCATTCTTTCATCTCATTCATAATCATACCATTCCAATAATTATTCTTAAATTTATTCGTTCTTTGTATAATCCTTTGTACCTACAACAGGTTCTCGGATATCAATGACATGAGTAACGCTGCTAGGGAATTAGAACCTCCTTTTGAGCAAGACATGTGTTTAGAGGGATCCCAGGACTTTGAAGATGATATAGACTGTGGCTTATCTCTAGACTTGTTAAGAATGGTAAAACAAGAGGAAAAACAAATTCTACCTCATAAAGAGACAGTAAAGATTGTGACCTTTAAAGAAGGAAAGGTAGTGAAAATTGGAACGTGCATAACCGAAAAAACGAAGCGAGACCTCGTAAAGTTACTTCAAGAATTCAAAGATGTCTTCACGTGGCCATACCAAGATATGCCTAGGTTAAGCACTGACATTGTTGTACACCGCCTCCCCATAAAAGAGGATTGCAAGCCCATTCAGCAGAAGCTCCGGAGAATGAGGCCTGACATTGTGCTAAAAATAAAAGAGGAAGTCAAAAAGCAGTTCGATGCCGAATTCTTATAGGAGGTCAAATACTCAGAATGGGTAGCCAATATTGTGCCTGTCCCTCAGAAAGATGGGAAGGTGAGAATGTGTGTAGATTATAGAAACTTAAATAAGGCCAGCTCGAAAGAGAATTTCCCCTTGCCTCACATTGATACTCTAGTAGACAATATGATAGGCTATTCGCTGTTTTCCTTCATGGATGGCTTCTTGGGATACAATCAGATAAAAATACATCCTGAAGACATGGAAAAGACTACCTTCATAACCTTGTGGGGTACATTTTGTTATAAGGTGATGCCATTTGGGCTGAAAAATGTAGAAGCGACATATCAAAGGGCCATGGTGACCTTGTTCCATGATATGATGCACAAAGAAATTGAAGTTTATGTCGATGATATGATCGCAAAGTCCCGAACAGAAATGGAGCATATCCAAGTTTTGAAGAAGTTATTATTGAGACTGAGGAAATTCCAATTAAAGCTCAATCCAATAAAATGTACTTTTGGAGCTAGATCGGGAAAATTGTTGGGCTTCGTAGTCAGCGAGAGGGGAATTGAGATTGACTCAGACAAGGTCCGGGCTATACAAGAATTTCCTCTGCCACGCACTCAAAAAAAGTTAGAGGTTTCCTTGGAAGGCTAAATTACATTGCTCGGTTCATTTCACAATTAACCGAGAAATGTGATCCTATATTTCGTCTTCTTAAGAAACACAATCGGGCGTGTAGAATTATGAATGCCAGAAAGCTTTTGATAAGGTTAAACAGTACTTGTCAAGTCCTCTAGTATTATCACCTTCATGCCCAGATAGGCCATTAATACTGTATTTGATAGTGTTTAATAACTCTATGGGATGTGTGTTGGGTCAACACGACGATTCGGGAAGAAGAGAAAATGCGATATACTACATCAGTAAAACATTCACTGAGTGTGAAATGAGATATTCACCAATTGAGAAATTGTGCTGTGCCTTGATTTGGACAACTCGGAGGTTGAGGCAATACATGTTGTACCATACAACCTGGCTAATCTCGAAGTTGGACCCTCTAAAATATATGATGGAGTCAACTGCTTTGAATGGAAGGATGGCTAGATGGCAAATTCTGCTCTCTGAATTTGACATAGTTTATGTGAGCCAAAAAGCCATGAAAGGAAGCGCAGTAGCAGATTTTCTGGCCAGCAGAGCTATAGAAGATTATGAGCCCCTGAACTTTGACTTCCCCAATAAAGAACTAATGTATGTGGCAGCTACTGAAGAAGATGCCACAAAAGATCACCTTTGGAAATTGAACTTCGACGGAGCATCAAATTCTGTAGGTAATGGAATTGGGGCGCAGTCTTGGTATCCCCAAATGGAGATCATTATCCATTCACGTGCAAATTGGATTTTGATTGTACTAATAATATGGAAAAGTATGAAGCATGTATCATGGGACTCCGTGCAGCTATAGAACACAAAATTAGAGCGCTGGAAGTATATGGAGATTCTACAGTAGTGATCTACCAACTGAAAGGTGAATGGGAGACAAGAGACCCCAAATTGATTAATTATCGAAGGATAGTCCTGGGGTTAATTGAGGAGTTTGATGATATTACTTTCAATTATCTCCCGCGAGACGAAAACCAATTGGCAGATGCTTTGGCTACTTTGGCTTCCATGATCAAGTGAGCAAACAAGAGGATGTAAAACCCATTCAAATGAGTATTTACGAGGCCCCAGCTCATTGTTACAACGTGGAGGAAGAAGAAAGAGATGATCACCCTTTGTACCACAATATATTACGATACGTGAGAAATCATGAATACCCTGATCAGGCAACCGAGAATGATAAAAGGACGTTGAGAAGATTAGCCTGTGACTATGTCTTAGACAGGGAAATCCTGTACAAAAGAAGAAAGGACCAGGTACTTTTGAGATGTGTGGACGCTGTTGAAGCTAAGAAAGTTTTGGAAGAAGTCCACGAGGGTGTTTGTGGAACACATGCTAATGGTTTCACAATGGCTAGACAAATTATGAGATTCGGTTACTATTGGTCCACCATGAAGGGAGACTGCATTAATTATGCTAAGAGATGTCACAAATGCCAAATTTATGGAGACAAAATTCATGTACCTCCTTCGCCTTTGCATGTTATGACTTCCCTATGGCTTTTCTCTATGTGGGGTATGGATGTCATCGGGCCGATCTCGCCAAAAGCTTCAAATGGGTTTTGATTCATCTTTGTAGTCATCGATTATTTCACCAAGTGGGTAGAGGCTGCTTCATATGCCAATGTTACTAAGTCGGCGATCGTGATTCTAAAAGAAAATCATATGTCGATATGGAATTCTGAGAGGATCATATCTCGAAAATGCATTAAACTTGAACAACAAACATGATAGCGGAGTCTGCAGATCAATTCAAAATAAGACACCACAATTCATCACCATATCATCCAAAAATGAATGGTGCAGTGGAAGCAGCCAATAAAAACATTAAGAAGATCGTGGGGAAAATGGCTGAAACTTATAAAGATTGGCGAGAAGTTACCATTTGCTCTCTATGCTTATCGAACATCTATCAGAACTTCCCAGGGCAACGCCTTTCTCATTGGTTTATGGAATAGAGGCGGTTTACCCATTGAAGTAGAGATAACTTCCCTTGAGTTTTGTTAGAGCTAAAGTTAGATGAAGTAGAATGGATCCAGTCTCGATATGATCAGTTGAATTTGATTGAGTAAAAAGAGACAAAGGGCTATTCGTCGAAAGTCGGATGTACCAAAAACGAATGATGCGAGCTTATGACAAAAAAGGTTCACCCAAGAGAATTTCATGAGGGGACATGGTATTGAAAAGATCCTCCCCATGCAAAAGGATTTGAGAGGAAATGGATGCCAAATTGGGAAAGACCTTATGTGGTAAAAAGACTTTCTCTGGAGGAGCACTTGATTTTGATTTGAAATGGATGGGAAAAACTTGCCCAGTCTTGTAAATTCGGATTCAGTCAAGAAGTACTATGCTTAAAGAAGAAAAGAGGCCAAAGTGAAAACCCACAAAGGGCACTTTGAGACCTTCTTTTAAAAAAACGGAGAGGCCAAGGTGAAAACCCGCAAAGGGCGCCTTGAGACTAAATGGGTTTTAGTCGAAAACCCAAAAGGCGACTCAAATTGTGATCAAAGATGGGGCATGCGGTTTGCTATACCGATTTAATGAAGAGAGGGTATGCAACATCTTGGGGCATCGACAAAGTACTCTAGATCTCCTAAACACATATTGAGCTTAAAACGGTCTTCAAAATGTTCGTCTAGAGAAGCTCAGGCTGCGATATCTGGGGCACCTATTTTCTCCCCTCACTATTTTGTATTCCAGCAATGTTTGCTTTCTTTAATTAACCTATTCTTTTCAGATTTTGTTCCTGATAAATTTCAGTTTTGTCCATCATTATGATCATTTTCAAGCATTTTGTATTGAAGTAACGATTAATGGACTAATAATACTTTCACTAAAGGAGTTTTGCATATTACTCTGGAAACTTCTGAAACAGGACTATTATTTAGAACTCGCCAAGCCTAAGGGTTGGAAATATTTGAGAAAGAAACTCTAAATAGTGACTATTTCTTCATTTTTGTTAAAAAAATATCGGCTAAACGAGAAGACATGATATTACGTCAGTGATACAACTTTGAAGAACAACGAGCAATGACAACCCAGACATTAAAAAAGAGATCATTCTCATGACATTCTGCATTCATGAAAATATCATCCATAATACATCTAGTTAGGAGCATTCGATTCATTCTGATCATTGCATCCTAATCATTATGCATAAGCATAGGTCCATAAAATCGATTCTACAGGTTAGGTCCCCCAGAGGACGGTGTAGCAAGATCGGTGAATCCACAAGTCCTATACCTCTGAAGTTGCAGTAGGCCGGATCAAATCTACCATGGAGAATCTTATCTTCCTAAAGTTACAGTGGAGCAGATTGAAGCCATTAACCTTATCTCCCTGAAGTTGCAGTGGAGCAGGTTGAAGTTACAAGTCTTATCTCCCTGAAGTTGCAGTGGAGCAGGTTGAAGTTACACATCTTATCTCTCTGAAGTTACAGTAGAGAAGATCATGGCAAGCCTTATCTCCCTGAAGTTGCAGCGGAGCAGGCTGAAGACAGCGGATCTTATTTCCCTGAAGTTGCAGTGGAACAGAGCAAAGCTAAAAGTTACAAGTCCTATACCTCTGAAGTTGCAGTAGGTCAGATAAAATTTACCATGTTGTAACAAAGCAGATTAAAGCCACAAATCTTATCTCCTTGAAGTTGCAGTAGAGCAGATTAAAGCCACAAGTCTTATTTCCCTGAAGTTGCAGTGGAAAAGATTAAAGTTACAAATCTTATACCTGTGAAGTTGCAGTAGGTCGGATCAAATTTACCAAAACCAAGCCTTATCTCCCTGAAGTTGCAGCGGAGCAGACTGAAGATAGTAAATCTTATCTCCCTAAAGTTGCGGCAGAGCAGATTGAAGCTACAAGTCTAATATCTTTGAATTGGATCGAAGCGCTAGTTCCTATGCCCCTGAAGATGCAGTGTGATGGAATGAAGCTACTCAAAGAAGAAAAGCACCAAAAGAAGTCAAGATTCAGCGAGACCGGGAAAAATTGGCCCTTTTAAAGTTTTTGCTTCATTCTCGTTACACGGCAACGAGTAAAAAGGGGCAGCTGTAAGGGCCAAATCTTGCCTGGGCCCAATTAACCAAAAATACAAAACCAAAATAAAATATAAAGTTCAATCTTTTTTTTTACAAACCCAATAAAAAAAACAGCCCAAAATTACATCTAACCCTACCCAAACACTAACCCTAGGCCCAAATGGCCCAAAACCTAAACCAAATCAGAAAAACAAGAAAACCCTAGCTAAGGTGCACCGCATGCCTCCAACGCTGCTCCTTCACGTCCCCGCCACGTACAACCTTCGTACCTGCAAAGGGCAAACGATAGCACAACAAAGAAAACAAAAATATATTGTATTTGTTTTTTCTTCAACATTCGGCTATAAAAACCGAAGAAAACATTTGTATTTTTTTTACTACCAACAAAAATCAATACAAAAAAAAAAAACAAAAGCAGATCAAGCAAAGGTTTTTTTATCTTCTTTTTCTTTATATTTTTTCTTTTTTTTTTTCCTTTTCGAAACTGTTTTTATATACATACAAAGATTTTTTTATTTTTTTTATTTTTTAAACTACATATATACAATATTAAAATATAGTATAAAATAAAAAAGAGAAAAAAATCACCTTTTTGGGCTCCGGTCGCCGTGCACGGTGGAGCTGACGGCAGTAGACGATGGTGATCGACGCTGGAGTTCTCGTCGGAGCTCGCAGGCTCTCGGGCCCTGCAGAGAAGAATAAAAGGGGGAAGGGGTTTTTTTTTTCCTGAAAACAAGTTCAAATGATTTTTTTAAAAAATTTTGGGCTTAAATAGAACCCAAAAAATGGCGTCGTTTTACTTGGCCTCCCCAGGCGCCAAAACGGTATCGTTATGGGGAGGCCGACCCGAACTCGACCCAATAAGCTAGGATCCGCGTGTTTTGGGTAAAAATGGGATATTTATGCACACGGCCCTTCCACTTTTTTACTGTTTTGCAATCAAGTTCTTATTTGTTTTTAATTTTACCCCATAACTTAGCGATTTCAGTTTGATCCCTGTTTGAGCGACGTTGTTTTGGAGAAGGGAAATTTTCCCTTTTAGGCCCTCCTTGTTATTCGCGCGTTCAATAGGGTCCTTTTCCTTTTATTTATTTTTAGATTTGCCCCGAACTTCTGTTTTAAAATCAATTTAGTCCCTCCTTGGTTATTTTACCATTTAATTATTAAAATTAGTTAATTTATTATTATTATTGCTATTATTATTATTACCACTATTATTATTACTATTATTACCATTATCATTATTTTTATTTTTTATTTTTATTACTATTATCATTATTATTATTATTATTATTATTATTATTACTATCATTTTTAATTTGTTTTTTTATATTTTTATTCTTTTATTTATTTTTTATTTTCACAATATTCTATTTAAACTTTCAGTTTTTTTTTACTTGTTTATTTCATTTTCGCCATTATCATTGTTATTTTATTCTGTTATTTATTTATTTACTACTTTTCATGTACTTTCAAAATTTAGATTTGTTATTATTAATATTGTTGTTGTTATTGTTATTGTTATTATATTGTCATTTACATTATTATCCTTTTCTAAATTAAAGCATATAAGTTAAATAAAAGCTTATTCTTGGGAATTCAAAAATGTTGTGTCCTAACTCACTGGATGTGACATTTGTTATCTCGAGGTAAGAATTTCTAAAAATAAAGGCGATTCTGTATTTAGAATTTTGAGAAATCGTGCCCTAACTTACTAGGTTCTGATTTTTCATTTGACCCAAATAATTGAATATCCTTCTTAAGCTTAAATGCATGAGTTTTAAAAGTCAAAAGACAAGCTTAGTTTCGAGGATTTGAAATGTCGTATCCTAACTCACTGGGCGTGACATTTTACTTCTTCTAAATAAGAGGGTATTAGCATCCAATTTAATTTATTCAAGTTTTCTTTTAAAATAATGAGGATCGTATTTTAAAATCTTTTCAAATTTTTGACTTTAAGACGTTAATTAATCAATTAGGTACCAATTTTGGGCGTTACGAGGGTGCTAATCCTTCCTCGTGCGTAACCGACTCCCGAACCCGTTTTATCGAATTTTGCAGGCCAAAATCATTGTTTTAATAAATCAAAATATTTTAATGATCAATCTCAAGGTGATTCGATCACACCTCGAAAAAAGATTGGTGGCGACTCCATTTTCGTTTTTAAAGTCGACCGTGTTTGTTTTTAAAAAAAATGGTTTCGACAGTTAGGATACTATATTTAAATCTAAATCAACTAAATTATGTACGAGCTATATATGGAACTCACTCTAATACCTTGAACCATTTCCACCTTAGGTCTGTAGAATTAGCTTTAATTGGCTCTGCCTTTTTGAATAACACATCTTGTAAGCGTATGACAACATTTAAAACACTGTGAAATGATCTGCTAACGATTTCCCCGGACCTATTAAAGTGATGCTTGATGACTCGATTTTTAAGGTGATGAGAAATTATATGTAAAAACATTGCCACTTGCTCATCAACAAGTATGTTCTCTGACGACTTCAATCCCCCTAAAGTTTGTAACATCTCACATAGTTTAAAAAAGGTAATTATATTCATCCTAACTTATTCAATACAGGTTTCGTTACTAGCATATACAAGTCTTTTCACATAATCTCGTTTCGTATAAAAATCTAAAATATATTATCTAATCCTTGGTCTATAAGTATGTAGGCTATGGATGACACCCAATGTAACTAAGAACCAACTCGCAACTTTTCACATTTGCAACCTTACTGTCAATGTTAGACCAATTCTTTTACGCCTCTCACTTTGTACAATTAAAGGCAGACGAGCCATTACAGCAAGATATTAAAGTGTTACATATCTTCGAATCATAGTAAAAGGGTCACATTTCTTCAATACTAATTTCAATAACAGTAAAACAAAATCAAAGAATTTAATTGCCAAAGAACTTATACTGATTTAGTGAATACAATAAGCTCAACTATGGGTGGGGGAAGCAATCAAGCAAGCCAAAGAAGAAGACGAAGCAATAACACACAGTCAAAGAAAAATGAACAATACATATTAAGAATCTTTGCAAAGCATAAAATAGAAATTACAACTATCTTTGTAAGTAAAAAAACCTTGAAATTCATTTCTTTATCAAATTTCATTCAACAAAATCAACTCTTTGTTTAGCAAATAATAATGTCTTGAATAAAAATTATAGTTGTTTTAAATGAAAAGTTAATTATGAACATCTAAACTTGAAATACATCCACATCCAAATTACATAATTTCCATTTTTACAGAAATATACGTATATTATATGAAATTTTTTAAAAATTCAATCTTGAATTTACCTTTTAAAAAGCTTGTATTCATCCTCACATTGTAATTAACTAATGTTATATTTGAATTAATAATTGTGCTTAGAAAAAGATATATTATTTTGTTTGAATAGTTAAAATTTTTAAAAGGAAAAAATAATATAAATTTAACAATTTTTGTAGGAAAAGAAAAGAAATAATTGAATACATTAATTTTTTTTATAAGGTATATATTGAATAGTTAAATAAAAAGGGCTCAACTTTCTTAATATAACATTTCACTTAAACTAAAAAAGGTATTTAAATAAGGTCTTATTTTATTTTATTTTGTATTAACTCAATTCAATTATAGGTATACAGTAAGAAACATGAACAATGTGCTCATTAAAAAATAATTTCTAAAAATGAAATTTAGATGATACTACTTGTTGGTTTGGTTTGAAAATCTTAAAGAGTACTTTGGGTATTTGTCAAAGTCAAGCACAACATAAACGTAATGAAACCTTAGGTGCTCTTCCCTTCTCTTCTTGTTTTGGGGAGAGAAAGAAGAAGTTGATTGTTGACCAATTTCTATATCTACCGAGATTATATTATTTTTGTCTAAATTTTATAATAAAATTATATTTTAAAAAATAGAATTTTTTTATTGTGTATAAAAATAAAATTATTATAAGTAATAGTAAAAGAGTTATTAAGTTATTATTATAAAAGTTAAATACATTCATTTTCTTTTTCCTTCCAAAAAAAAAAAAAAAGTGTTGGGGTCATTGTTTTTTTTTTTTTTTGAGATTTCAGATTGGGCTTTTATAAAATGAAACATAAGTACATTAGTGGGCATAAAAGAAAAGGTTCGAAGAAAAAACTAGCCCCTAGAACAAAACTAAGCAGAAACGACCCAAAAGCAAATATTACCCTAAGGAAACAGAACCTAAAGCTTCCTAAAGATCCAAAAATTAAAAAAACAATTAAAAATAAACAGAATATTCTAGAGCCATATTAATGGCGCCTCTTGAGTTGCCCAATTAGAAAAACTGGTCACCGTTCAGTCACATCAACTGTATTTCCTTCTGCTATACGCTTTCGGTTCCCAAAAATGGCCGTTCACCTACTGCTTTGATAGTCACGATTTCACCCTCACCACTTTCATTTTCATCATTTTATTTTCAAATCCGATTATCCTCTCTTCCCCTTTCCTTCCGCATTTCCTTCTTTCATCGTCTTTCCTCTAGCTTCAGTCTAGTGCACCCTTCTTTTCCAACTCTTCCAGATGCTCAGCGTACGCCGGGATGCTTCCGATCAGGTAAATTTCATCCTTCCCCTTCATTGTTTCTGTTGCAATGGTATGTGCTAGTTTATTCGCTGCTCGTGGAATGTATTCAAACCTGCAACTTTTGATTTTCGCCTTTAGTTGTTGAATATCATGAATATAAGCCCCGATCTTTGATTTATCTTCATTTCTTGTTTTGCATTTCTTTATTATCGTTAATGCATCCCCTTCAATGATGAGTTCTGACCACTGCATGTCAATGCCGAGTTGTTTTGCTATCCTACAAGCGATTGCTTCAGCAGCAAAGGTTGATTCAACCTGTGGGTGAATCTTGGATAAAGATAATAGAACTGAGCCTTCTCTGTTTCTGGCTACGATTCTCACTGCTGCTTGACCAATCTTTCCATCGTAAGCTGCGTCGAAGTTTATTTTCACAGTTTAGTCTGGTGGATGCTGCCATCTTATTACTTCCGTAAGGTCTTTTGGTAATTTCTCTTCTATTCCTTTCAGTTCTAATATGTAGCTTTTGATGAAATTTGATGTTTCTTTCCCTAATCTACTTATCTTTTCATGTACTTACTTGTTTCTATCTCCCCAAATTGCCCATAGCGTACAACAAAAGACTCTGCATCGAGAAGGGTTAATTTGTTCGAAAACCCATGTAAGCCACTGAATGAACTCCAAATGCGGTACTCTTAGTATTTCTGAAAAAAAGTAGTTCTTTCCATACTGTTTTTGTGACAGGGCACTCTCTGAATAAATGGTTGTTTATTTCAGCTTCTTTTCCACGCCGAGGACAAGTTCTATTGTTGGAGAGCTTCCGAAGATGCATGTTAACCCTTGTAGGAAGATAGTTCCACGATATTCTCCAAATAGTAATTTTGATCTTAGAGGGAAGATTAAGTAACCATAGTTTTTTGTAAAATTTTCTATAGTCAGTCTGTAAAGCATAAGCTCTAGGATCTGTTTCAATACCCTGTAATAGTTTATAGGCATTGCGTACCGTAAATTCACCCGAGAGCGCTCCACTCCAAGCTAGTATGTCATCATGGGCCTCTTTTGCAAGCGGGATGCGAAGAATCTTAGCTGCTACATCCGCCGGGAAGGTAGATCCTATTAGCTCTTCTTTCCATTTTCTACTGCTCTCATCAATAAGTTCGGCAACTTTAAAATCACACAAATTATTAACGCAGGATGATAAACTAGCATTTTTAAAATCTGGTATCCACAAATCATTCAAAGCTGAAATCTCTGATCCTCTACCCACTTTCCAACAAAGACCATCTGTTAAGACTCCTTTGGCTGCCCATATGCTTTTCCATGTAAACGAACAGTTATTTCCCAAACGTGAATTTAAAAAATTTTCATTCGGAAAATATTTTGCTTTGAATACTTGTGCGACTAGTGAGTTATGATTAGTAAGGATCCTCCAACCTTGTTTAGCTAATAAAGCCACATTAAACTTTGCCAGACTCCTAAATCCCATCCCTCCCTCATCTTTTGGTTGACACATATGTTGCCATTGGCACCAATAAATACCCTTTTTCCCATGTGCTTTTTGCCACCAAAACCTGGCTATAATCCTTTCGATCTCTCCACAAAGGAATTTGGAAGTAAAAAACAAGACATAGCATAGATCAGAATAGCTTGAAGTAAAGATTTAATGAAAACCTCCTTGCCTCCTTGTGATAAAAATCTGTTACTCCATCCATTGATTCTAATCTGTAACTTTTCTTTAAGGTTTTGGAAAGATTCCTTTTTTCGTCTGCCAACCATATTGGGAAGCCCCAAGTACTTTTCCATATCTGTTGAGGATCGTACTCCTAAAATTGTCAATATCTGCCTTTTACTCTCTTCTGAAGTGTTTGAACTGTAGAATATTGTAGATTTGTTAAAATTAACGCATTGGCCAGCACATTTTTCATACTCCTTAAGAATTCCTTTTAGCATCTGCGCTCCATTATTTGTTGCTTCCCCAAACAGTATACAGTCATTTGCAAAGAGGAGATGTGAAATCGCTGGCCCTCTCCTACTTGCCTTCGCACCTTTTATCAGGCCCCCTTTCATAGCCAATCTCATTAATGCCGACAAACCCTCACTGCATATTAGGAAGAGAAAAGGACTAAGAGGGTCGCCTTGTCTCAATCCTCTAGTGGCCTGAAAAACTCTTCCTCTTTTCCCATTAATGTTGATTGCATATGATGCTGTGGTAATGCATTTCAAAATTAATTCCACCCACTTTTCTACAAAACCCATCCGCGACATTACTTCCTTTAGAAACCTCCACTCTACCCTATTGTAGGCTTTACTCATATCAAGTTTTACCGCCATATATCCTTTCTTCCTTGTGCGTTTTTTGCCGAAATGTGTGTAGAATTTCATAAGCAAGAAGAACATTATCAGAAATTAACCTTCCTAGGACGAAAGCACTTTGGACTGCATCTATACATCCCCCGATTACAACTTGAAGCCTATTAGCAATTATCTTTGCCACAATTTTATATAGAACTGTACACAAGCTTATTGGCCTGAAATTGACTAAACTGGTGGGGTTTTGAGTTTTTGGAATGAGTATGATGTCTGTGGAGTTTAACTGTCCAAGGCTCTGATCATTATTTAGAATTCCAAGACAGAACTTCATAACTTTTTTACCTACTATGTGCCAATATCGTTGAAAAAATAGTGCCGGAAATCCATCAGGTCCTGGTGCTTTTGTTGGCCGTGATGGGGTCATTGTTTTTTTGTCATGTTTATGGTGAATTTTCCACGTTATATGAATCACTACTATTTATGATGTTTTTTTAAAGAGTGAGTAGGATTTTTCTTTTTTGAAATTTTGTTGTCATTCACGTGCTTTCCCACATTACATTATTTCTTATACCTCTATTCGATTCGTTTTGTATTATATATTATTATATTTTTATAATTTATATATATTTTTATTTCTATATTTTTTATCTATTTCTTTTTTTAGTGTTTAAAAGTGGTTAGGTCTACTTTTAATACAACTTGCGAATGATGGATTTTCTATTTGTTTTTTACCGCATCTTAATTTATATTTTTTCATGTGTTTAAATAAAAAAATGAATAACGGATTAGAGTGTAGAGATAATTAAATAATTAGTTCAATCATTGTAAAAAAAAAATCAATTTCAAAAAAATCTTGAAATTTGTAAAAAAAATAAAAAATTGATAAACATAAATTAATAATAATAACATATGCATTCATTTTAAAAATTATAACAACAAAATTAAATATTTAAATTAATTTAAATTTTATTCAAACAGTTTTTAATCAAATTTTCACCCAGTTCAATTGATTTTTTATTAATTTATTTTTTCTCGATTTTATAGTACTGATCGAATCAATTCAATTCATCAATTTAATCCAATTTTAATAAACAAAACATAGCATTTAAACCATAGATTAATATATTATTTTTCTTGATAAATAAATTGAATTTAAAATTATTATAAATATTCTTTTGGATCATTTTACAAAATGTTATTGTTAAGCCCTTAAACCACTCCTTTACCTAAAACACACAAACCATTCCATTATTTCAAGAGGATACACATTTAACACAATGGTTTTAACTTAAAGCATTGCATGGTTATTTTACACATACAAACATCTTAATACATGGTTGAGATGGGGACTTTTCCCTTTTCAAAATTTAACATGCAGTAGCTCCCTTCTTCCCTCTCAATTCGAACATCAAAGAAAATTAGCAGGAATAAGAAATTCTCCTAAGTATTTTAGTCTTTCTCCTTTCTTCTTTTTTTCACTGTCCCCCTCTAAGAAACCCAAGAACTTTGCTAGAACCCTTTTCGAATCCCAAAATCACATGCAAGACAAATCATATGAAGTTGCTAGAACATTTGATGTAACTTTTTTTTTAGGAACCAAATCATATGAAATATATATGGGAGTTTCATATGTTATGAAACATGCACCTGTCAGGATATTGATATCCTTGCAAATAAGGAAAAATTTCATAATCACAAAAGTATACTACACTTAAAATCAAAACCTAGATCTTTTAAAACTTAAAATCAACCCAATGGTCATTTCCAACTAAAATATCCAAATAAAAAGAAACTTAACCAAAAACCAAAGGCAAAATGCATTTGTTGATGAACCAAAATTGAAAAAGTCTAAATCACATCGCTCTCACTTTGCTCATTCAACCTTTACTATTTATCATAAAAATGAATGGAAAACATGAAACCAGTAAAACTAAAAATGAACACATAATATTACATAAGGTTGAACAATTAAAGCATACTCATCTAGCATATGACTAAACTAAAATGACTTAAACAAGTAGTGCAAACACATAACAACGATAAAACATGGAAAAAAAAGACAATTTAGGAAATGGTTTAAGGTATATAACACTAGAAATGCAAGTTTCGTAAGATTACATGGTCAAAAAATGAACAATAATGGTATTATCAGCAGCAACCCTTACTGTTAATAGCAATAATATATTGACAAAATATACATGTATAAACTAAAATTGAGTCATTGTTGGAAACACAATGCTAAAGAAAAGTAACTCTCATAAGCATAACAACAATATAAATAGGGATTAATCAAAAAATTAAGAAGCATTAATAAGCAAAAAGTTTCCTTTGATCATATATCAGCTTTATTAGTAAATTGGCTCTTGATATCAGTCAATAAGAACATGACAAGCAACCTATTCTTTATTGGATGTCATACACTTTGGGGGTGAAATGAGACAAAATTGATAGTTTAGTTTAAAAGACTAATATGAGAGTTGGAGTATAGTTCAAGGGCCAATTTACTAATAAATCCTATTATATTCACATTACATACATTGATCACAGTCAAATTCAAGAAGCAATATTACATAAACCATAAAATGAACACATAATTCAGGAAGCAATATTACATAATCCATTTTACGGCTCCAAAAACCAAGAATCCCCCTTATCAACTTTCTCACAACTACTGCTTGTATAAACTGAATGCCCAACAACCATTACAAGATTCTTAAGCTTGGCATAAGCTTGGCATACAGATAGTAATTATTGAACCATTACAAGTTTCCCATCATTTCTCAACATACCTAGACGGACAATTGAAGCAGTTATAAAAAGATCAATACTTTGGGTATTCAATTCAACAAAGCTAAAACATAAATTCTTTGGAAAAGGAAAGATCTTGATCATCAAAGTTGAACTTCTCATTTTGCTGACTTAGGAAAGTATAAATGAATTTTAAGGCGGATAAAAATGTGGTTTTGATTTACATGAAAAACAAGATCAAAGGAGAGGTAGAAAGGGTAAACTCACCAAAGCTTTGGTAGGATAAAAATTCAAATCCAAGATCTCGAGAGATTTTGTTTATTAAAAAATATCAGATATGATGGTAAAAGGAAGAAGACCAACAAAAGGGAAAAAATGGTGAAGAAAGCAGTAAAAAAAAGAGACATAAAAATTTTTGGGTAAGAAAAATGGCAAAGATGAAAATGAAAGGAACATCAAAAAAGGAGAAATGTTTACTGAAGGATGCTAGATGAAGGGGAGAAGTGCTATGGTTTGAGTCGAGAGAAGTAAGGAATGACTGTCATTTGAGTGTTTTTGAGGTGAGAATTTGGTGAGGATAAAATAAGGTTCTTCAAGCACTTTGAATTAGTAATTGGTGGAGAGGGGAGGGATAGAATTCAACAAATTTCCTACATAAGCCTGAATGGAATACACTGTAATAGGGAATTCCATTGAACCAAATATTTGTTTGTGTGGGCTGAAAAATAGACTTGTAATAGACTTGTAATGGCATAGCCATTACATTGAACAAACATCCCTTAAAGGGTTCAGCCAAGTAATCCCAAGCCTAAGAGATTTAGCTCATAGCTGGGTAAATCGAGTTCAAGTTTAATGCAGTAATCAACATCATCTTTTACAATTAAGTTCTAAAGGAAATGCGATAAGTATCAAAGGAGAAATTCGGAGATGTTGGCTTTCGCCTATTTAGTTCTCAACACCAGCATCACAATGTCTTCCAGCAGCCAAAGATGATACAGTCGTCTTCTCCTTCTTCAGCCACATTCCTTCTTGGTCCTTCCCTTCTTTCCTATCAAAAGTTGCTCCTATTTTTTCTTCTATTCCAAAAATTTGACTCTTTCTAGGGTTCCCCTTTTGGCTTTTATAGATTTGACCTTTTAGGGTAGGTCCATCAGCCTATAATCCTTTCTCTCTTTTTTAGGTGGATTTTTCTAGTAAAGTACAGCTGGGACTAAGAACGGTACACATTAAGTGCTGACTAGGCATCTTCCAGGTATTTCCATAGCATTTGTGTTGGCAAACTACCTGAAATTTGTCACGTCAAACCTTCAACCCTCTACTCCTTCTCCTACACTTTGCACCTTCCAATCAACCACCAAACAAGTCCTTCCAACAAGCAATTAAAAGCAACGTGTAATAGTAGTTAAGGACAAACCAAGCTCTTTAAAGTAATGCTCTAAAAATACTAATGCAATATCCTAAAATGCAACTAGAATCACTTAAGTACAGGAAATTAATTAAGTCTAAAGGCATAAAATATAACTCTTTCAAGAGTTATCACCGAACTACTTATTCTTTAACTTAATCTTAACTTAATCTCCATTCCTTCACTAATTTGAAATTGCCAGAATTCATATCCCACACACATACCTTCATCCCATTACCCGTAGATATATGATTTACATACTATCCATGATTTTAGATTCATAGTTTAATCAATTTCATATAGA
This sequence comes from Gossypium sturtianum, assembly GCA_025698515.1. Lineage (NCBI taxonomy): Eukaryota > Viridiplantae > Streptophyta > Magnoliopsida > Malvales > Malvaceae > Gossypium > Gossypium sturtianum. The sequence goes on along the minus strand of CM046943.1, from coordinate 118,244,569 downwards.
TATATTTCAGTATGAACAAAAAATATATATATAAAAGGGTCAATGTAGAAGCCCACTGATCCTCACCTATTGTCGTTCAAAGCTCCAGATCCAACCATCGACTAGAAATCACTACTCAAGGAACATAGAAATATCGTCAAAACCCATTCACATACCTTTAACCATTTCTCAAACATGGAAAACCCCATACAAAGCCGCTTTTTCTTTAATCCTAACGTTCAACCAAAATTAATGACTTACTCTTCAAGATTCCACCTCGCATAAGCTGCAATACTCACGAGAATACGAAGTAATTTTCTACTTTAGATCCAATCTTTAGTTTCGACCTAAGGGCAACAAACCTAGAGCGACTTCAAGAAAGCTACAACAACATTTTCAAAGGAAAGAAGAAGATAAAATGTCTCCTCTCTCCAACCAATTTAACTAATATTTATTTACTGAGATAGGACCAATGTTCCCATAGAGACTTGACACGTGTCACACCATTTCACCATTATCCTCGTTAATGGTCTATAGTTGTAAATGCAAATATAAAAAATAATTCAATACGGACAATCCCTGGTCACCCTAACCAGAGGGGTCCTAATTATTATACTCACAATCCAACTAGAATTATTACTCTAATAACATGGCATACTATGCCTTTGGCAAGCACTCCTTTCGAAATCATCTCTCCACCAGGCTGTTATCTCATTAAACAGTAACTGGATATTAGGACTTTTTCGGGCAGGCTGTTACATATTCTTAACCACTTAACACAAGATTCTCCTTAATATATGACTGAAGATTAGGAAATAAAATTCTTACTAACTCTTGTGGTGGTTACTATACATCCAAACGTGTACATTAAATAATAATTTAGGTGAATTACTGTAACACCCCTTACACGTACTCAAGCGGAACAAGTTTTGAGGCATTACCTAACTAATCTTGCTTAAACATCTCGAATAGGGTTATAAAATTTCGTTTAAACCCATCACTTGCACATACTCGGCCTAGGAGGCCCTAAACATACTTCTGAGAGGTATCGAGAACTAATCCGGGAACTTTTACGAGTTCGAGAAACTTTTCGACAAAGCAGGGGGCCACGCGGTGTGGGGTCTAGAGACATGCCCGTGTGCCCTTAGGCATGCCCGTGCCTTCCACCCGTGAGTCGACATCGACTAATTTCACACGGCCTTGCACGCTCGTGGCCACGGCCCGTGTGCCAAACCTTGACATTACGGCTTATCCACACGGCCTATACACACGTCACGTGTTAGCGGTAGTGTGTGGCGATTTAAATTCCAAGTGCAAGGTGCGGACTTCACATGGCACGGGCATACACCTATGTGCTAGCCGTGTCTTCCACACGGTTTAGACACACGCCCGTGTGTCTACCCATGTGGACAATTAGAAGGCTATTTACCAAGCCTTTTGCCACCCTACATTGCACGTATACATACACCAATCCCATTCAACATAATTCATGACCCAAAGACACATCTAAATACTCAATTCAACATCCATACACAAGTGTATACACTTCAAGAAAATCACTTTCATTAAGAAAAAGAATTTGCCAAGTATTTGCCTAACTTAAGGCCGTTTACAAAATGACTTTAGTAACATACATAGCCAACACTTTGGCTAACAATTACAACTTAACAAAATACTCGAGTCCTATACATGCCATACTCAAAATAATTCTAAATTATTATACCAAAGTGATGTCGATAGTGTGATTTTCGAACTCCTACGTCCACGATCCTCGAGTTGTCTTGGCAATACTACAAAGAAGAAGGGCAATGAAAGGGTAAGCATAAAGCTTAGTAAGTTTGCATGGAAATAAATAGCAATAATAAGCTCATAATATAATCCATCCATGGCATTAACTAACCATACGAGTCAAAGGCTTCTTGACATACTTACTTACGATTGCCCTTATTTAGCACATACCGTGCCACATATCGTAATCGTTTTTTTAAGTGACTCATTCACGTAGTACGTAATCACTCATTCACATGACTTTAGTACAATTCTCATTTGTACTTCTAAACTCATCTACTTATCCCATTAATCACTATGGATGGTCAAAGGCGCATATTCATCGTCATTGAAGTAGGTACATGATCATTGTGATTTGAGTTTTAAATTTATAGTGATCGAACCCGAAACTAACTATAACAACGATTGGGAGGCAAGTGCACCTATCGAACAAGTAGTATAGCTTAGGCAAGACCCGGATTATCGAACCCAAAGGAACCAAAAGTACTAATACTAAATTTCTTTTTATTATCTAGCCTAAAATAAGTGAAGTTTTTATTTAATCTAAATTTAACTAACTACTAAGCTAAAGACGCAAAGACAAAAAGAATGAATTGAGGAAAATCTTTTGTTGGAAAAACTCGGTTGATTAAGACGATACCCTTATGAAGAATCCACCTAGACTTCACTTGTTATCTAACTCACGAACTGCAGACGATTTATTCACTTGACTTTTTCCGTAAGACTCCCTAATGTATATTAAACCCTCTCTCGAAAGCGAATAACGTCTAACCCTAGGTTGATTAATTGAAATCTCTTTCTAATTAAAACCCCTAGAATTGCATTAACTCAATCTATGGACTCCCATATTAGGTTTCACCCTAATCAGGAAAAATCTCGTCACCCTATCTCTAGGCGCGCGATCAACTCTGCTTAATTATGCTAGATCTACTCTTAGCGAGGACTTTGCTCCTCCACCTAAGCACATCAAATTTGAATCCATATCCGAGAAATAGTAACACAAGAATTAATAACACATAATTAAGAACAAATCAAGTATTTATCATATAGTTTAGCAAACGATAACAAGATTGATCTAAGTTTCATCCCCTTCAGGTATCTGAAGGGTTTAGTTCATAATAATAAAAGAAAACATCTCAGAAGAAAAGATAAAACAAAACATAAGAAATCCCTAAAACCCCGAAGGAATTAAAGGAAAGATCCACCGTCTTGAGTAGAATTTCGCTTCTTGAGATGGATCAACTGGCTATCTTGAGTGTTTCCCACAAATCGACCTTTTCATTTCGGCTCCTTGGCCTAGCTCATCGCCTCTTCTAGGTTATACTTAGGGTGTTTATATAGGCTTTTGAAATAGGTTTCTTTTCCCTAAGTATCCTTTTCCGAGTGAAATTGCTCTTCTCCACGCATGGGGACACGGCCATGGCACACGCGTGTGAATCATCTTTAGCCGTGTTCGAACTTTTAATGAGGTGAAACGCGCTGTGTAAATCATGATCAGCCGTTTTCTAGTCTATCAAGGAGACACGGCGTGTTGGCTCAAGTCCGAGCCATGTTGATTTTCACTTTGGCCCAATTTGGTACATTTTGAGCTCGTTTCTCGTTCTTTCCATCCTCTGGTGCTTTCACGAGTATAAAACATGAAAAGAAAGGATTAAGAGCACCGTTTACATAAATCAATGGATAAATCATCCAAAAGTATGCTAAATGTGGGACTAAAATATGTTACTTTTACGGTTTATCACATGCCCCACACTTAAGCTTTTGCTTGTCCTCAAGCAAAATTCTCAACTTACAATTAAAATGAACTTTCCATGATTCAATATTCCTATCAACAATGTCTCATAATAATTCATAGATAATTTATACATGTATAATTTAACTCAAAGAGTCCTAAAGATTCAAACAATATAAGTCATACATTTGTAGCACAAAACATAGGTGCTTCCCTTCATCTAAATAATTACCTCTGATCCAAAACCTAAAAGGATTGACATCCTCACAAAAGATTCACTCAAATCACTCAAAGTGTTTAAGGTTAAATTAAGCACTCAAATGTCAAACCTAAAAAGTTAATCTCATAGGCTTGCATGAAAATCAAATCTCCACCACTATAATATGAAATGATGCACAAATCATGTAATATCAAGGATTTAGGAAGTCCGGTATTTTATCTCGTGTTTATGTGCCTTTGTGTGTTGCATGACTATCCGAGTATGTTTGGGGGCTTGGGTAACCTTGGGGTAACGAGGAACCTTAGTGAAAATTTTGGGTTTTAAGCTTTTAGGGAGAGCTAGGGGAGCTAGGCCTTAAGGGATTTAATATGGTGTTTGATGACACAACAAGTGAAGTGGTGGAGTGGCAAGGTGGCGCCTAGGAGCAAGGGGTTGACGCTGCAAGGAGGGAGTTCAAGGGGGGAAGAGGTTGAGCAACTTGGGGCGATATTTTAGGGATTCATTTTGGCATCTGGACGGAGGAGGTGTTGGAGATCGTTTTGGGACAACTGGAGTGTAGGAGGTTTGAAAGAGTCAAACACCTTGATGAGTGGTGGAGAGTAAAGTAGGAAGTTTGAATCATTCAAACTCATTTGAATGAGAGGATGTGAGTAAAATTAGGAGAGAAAGAGGGGATGAGGTGAGAGGCTTGAGAGTTGGCCGATTATGGGGTTCTAAGGGGGTGGAAATTTCAGTCATGTTAGAGGGGGGTAGGTGTCGAATTTGTTTAGTGGCTGGAGTATTCATCTTTTGTGTTTTCTCCCTTCTCTAGTCTTGCCAAAAGTGTCAACAAGGGTAACTCAATTTCTGTCTTCTTCTTTTCCTATAGTCTAAAGCCGAAGGTAGGTGTGACCATTTGGGCATTTCGTTTACCATCTTTTCCCCTCTTGCCGAATTCTTAACATTCAATTTCTTCTCTTCCCGTTAGTTTATTCCTTCACTCCCTAAAAAACTGAAATTCACCCCCCACCTTCACCATAGCCGAAACTTCTTAAACCTCAACCCTCTCTTCCTCTTTTCATCGATTATATCACTTTCAAAAGCCGAACCATACTTCTCAAAAACCTTAAACTTTTATCTCACTTTCCAAAAGCCGAATAACCTATCTTTGCACAAGAACCTTGGCGAGAATCTCTCATTTATCTTTACCTTTCTCTCTTGTTGATCTATTCTTTTTTTTTCTTTTTATCTTGTGTATTCGTTTCAACCTCATTTCTTAGCCAGAATCATCGGTGCCGAATATCTAAGGGTGGTAAGGATCTCTTCTCATTGAGCTTTCTTTCTTCTTTCTCCTTGGTTTGCCGAAACCAAGAATCTAACCTTGTTCTTACGTGTGGACGAAACCATGAAGGGTTGGGTTCGGGTCTTTTGTAGCCGACATTAAGGGAGGAGGATCTTTCGGGATTCGATTGAGCAAGGTAGGAGGATATAATGTTTCGCCAAAGGCCACATCTTTTGTTCATATGCAGAAAGCCGAATTTAACATGGCTTATGTAGGGTGTTCGACAACCTTTAGATTCAAGCGAATAGTTTTGGGATTACGTTGACTTTGTAAGATGCCCTTTCAATCAAGTGTTCTTTAAGTTCCATTGTTATTTGGATTCAAGGTTTAACAGAGTTTTCGACAAGATCTCATCCGATGGAATCGAGTACCGGTCAGTTAAGGGAGGGGTTGGACACGACGTCCCTACCCTAAGTTCAAAGAAGCGGTCTATTTCAGTGATTCGGGATTGGTGCGGCGGGGTGTGGGCGGCGTCGAGAAAAGATAAGCAAATCACGCTGTAATCTCGTCGAGTGAGGGCGTTAGGAGATCGATAGTCTAGTTCTTTAGGTTTTCAAGTGTGTAGTTATTGCCCAATTTCTTAATGGCTTTAATAAATATATGTGTGTTTGTATGGTAGTGGCCGAAATGGTGGTTGTGGTGGTCTTTGTTACCTAATTTGGCTAATCCCATTAACTGAGTTAGTATACTATTTATGTTGAGGTTGTGGTTAACAAAATTTGTGGATACATGTAAGCATGTTTTATATACATATCTAGTATGTTTATATGTTATATTGCCATTTCAACATAATATCTTTTTGTATGTGCATGGGGTTGGGATATGTTGATTAAGGGAAGTGTGTGCATTTATGTACGTGGGTGACTTTGTCACGATTAGTGATGGCCTCGAGCCTCATTGTGGATTGATGATGACCATGAGTCTCATCGTGGATATCGTGATTTAATCACGTGGATCGCTGGCTAGACCACTAAGTGGACTTTGAAGCGGTGTATCAAGTCGGCATAGACCGCCAAAGAGGTGTGTAGCGGATGGAGGGTCGATTTAGTAATCCCGGTGCGTATTGGATGGATGTACGGGTGGTGTGTAGCGGATGGATACTAGGTTGGGTGGGCCATCATATTGCATTTCTATTTTGCTCATGGCATGTTGGTTTGATGTGGTTGTGAGGCTAAGCCCATTAGTGGAAGCGTGTCGTTTAATTACACCATCGAGGGTTTGACTCACCCTATTATTTCTAAAAACAATGCGGGTGACACATGATTCGTTGGGCCGGGTTGGAAGGGATTCGAGGTGGCCATGCAGTGTGTTTCCGTACATTTAATTTCAAACTCTTTGGTTTTACTTTGGTTATTTCGTTTTTGTAATAAGGCCACTCCAACTATTTGGGATTTATGGTTTTAAGTTGGATTTGTTATTTAATAACTTTTAAAATGTGACATTGAAACGTTTTTACCACGGAGACATAAAATGAATCAGATTTTATACAACTTGGGCATTTTTATTGAGCAAACTACTATTTTTAATGACAACTCCTTAAACGAAGGGTTTATTTCTAAAGTAAAGTATGATTTCACTAATTAAACTAGAACTTGTTTCACCACTTTCCAGTAACATTCCAGTTCTTTGTGGTGTTTGGGCTGAGTTTGGGGTGTTACAAATCAAAAGGTCTTTGAAAGGGTTGTAACGAGCTTGGGTTAAGGTGTGGATAAAATTTGAATTAGAGGGTTAGAATCGAGATTGAATTGACAAATTACCTAACTAGAAACAATGAACCTGAATAAAAGTAATTACATCAATTGAAAACTAATAATACGAGTTTCTTCTTCAATAATTGGAATTTAACGTATAAGCTCACCTAATCTCAAAACTAATAATGAATATACTTCAATTTTTTTAAGAACAAGTCACAAATATTTACAATAATAAGAAAGTACTTTAACAATCAAATGTAGAACATAGTTAGGCAACTGCTCAAAATCAAATCTCGACAAAAAGGGTAGTCAAAAGGATGGTGATAACAAATACAAAGGGTTTTGGGTTAATATTAGTGGGTGAGTCAATAAAAAGGGTTGTTAGGATCAAAGGGGTTCACTAGGGGTTAATTGTACCACCCCAAACCCGCCCCAACACCCAGAACCAGCTCAGGCATGTCACTAAGAAGATTTTAGAAAAACTTGTCGCATCTTTTTTTTTTTAAACATAGTTTAAACGTTTAGCGGAAAACTTAATAATTTGAAAATTAAGTAAAAGAAATAAATTTTAATTAATGCCTTAATGAATAAAACTTAAATTTTGCCTCACGAGTTCTAGTATTTAAACACATGCCTTAATTTCAATTAATCGAGAAAAAATCTAAATGTATGGAAACCCAAAACCAAAGCATAAAACCAATAAATAAAGAGCTGGCAGTGGCCTTATTACAATAAAATATAAAACCGGATAAATTAAAAATACTAAGGAAAATAATAAAATCCACATCTTTTATTGAATCAAAATGAATCCATGCATGGCCACCTTGTGCTCCTCTCCAATTGATCCTATGCACTCAGGTGTTACCCGAAAAATGTTAAACAGCGGGGTGAGTCACGAGACTCGAGTGTGCAACCCTCATGCACCATCGGGATTGGGCCTTAGCCCACGCAACGAATAATGAGAATATCATACAATAGGAATTATGCAAAGCCCATCCCAATCCTAGATCCATCCGCTACACACCACCCTTTACCTCGCAATCACACCATTGGGGATTTCTACAATCAACCCACGCCGCTACACACCATCGATGGCGGTCGCTGCAGATTAGTTGCTCATCATCGATTTGTGACATAGTCACCAAGATGATCGTGGCGAGCCACTACAAATCAGATCGTGGCAGAGCCACCGCAAAGCGTAACACTTCCCCTTTTATCAATCACCCAAATTTCTTGCAACATAGAAATCAGCATACATATCATATCATGTTAACGGAGACATTCAATTAAGAATGACAGAAATCACTAACCTAGTGATTCGCCTTTACCCACCACAGTTTTCAACAACCATGCCAATATTTGGCATTTAACGAGAATATAACGAGTTTATATGCATACTAATCAAGCAATCTAAATGATGTGAGAATGTTACACACCGATAAATACGTAGGACTACCCTCTATGTCGATACCCTCGCTAATCGGATCTACTACCCTTTGTCTACAACTTTGCTCAAAAGCGGAAGAACGCTGAAGTTGAGGTTTCCCTATACCAATTAGACCCTGAAGTAGGGTGATTCGAGTGCATCACGATTTAAAACCTTAGGCGATTGGATCTCCTTCAAATCCCGAAATACCACAAAAGAAAAAAACACAAGATCGGTCTTCCATATAGCCATTCTGGCTAGGGTCTCTAAAAATTGGGAAAAGATTGAATCACGCGAATCGACACTTACCTTCAGTTTCCTTTAAGATTTGGCACAAGCAGTCACCACAGAGGAAATTCGACAATCACAGGAGATACTTTTAAGAAAATACCAGAAAGATGAACAAGAGAGATACTGATGCGTTTTCGGCTACAAGAACCAAACAAGAGCGTAGTTTTGGCTTTTCGTGAATGGAAGAAGAATAACAATCGGGATCAGAAGATTCGGCTAGGGGGAATTTCAAAGAAGAAAAGAAAGGGTGAGGGAGGTGGTGATTTTCGGCTTTTGGAAGAGAAAAGATGAGAAAAGAAAACAAATGAGATGGCCTTCAAACTTTCTTGGCACACCCATTGCCATACTAAACCGATTCTCCCCCTCTCTTGTGTTTGATTTTCGCCAACTCTGCAACCCAAAGGATAGCTCTCATCTTTTTCCCTTATCCTTATCGTAACTCACATCAAAAAGAGTCCTACATCACACCACTCCTTCCTTTTTTTTCACTCATTATCCACTTAAATAAAACATTAAAAGTCCCTAAATTTTAGCCTTGTTGCCGTCCCCTCCCTTGCTCCCTTTAAGTGCCGAAATTGGCCCAATTTCTTGGGCCCCATCACGCCACACTTGGGCCTCTCCACCGCCCAAAACGTCACTTAAAGCTACCCTTTCGCGCCCAGGATTGGGCCACAAGCCTAATTTGCTAACTTAAACAATAACTACTATATTTTAAGCCCTAGAGTGTCTAAATAGAATGTTTAGTCAAAGCCTGCCCAATCCTTGAGCCCAATCTGGACCTCTAATTCTCAAATTGACACATTAAACATGTCTACACATTAAACGCATAAGCCCATTAATTCGGGATATTACATTAATTATGAAGGTAGGCTTTTTATGGAGTAAGTGGGTTAAATCCTAGGTGCCTTTATCATTTCGTATATCAAATCAAAGATGTGGTCTCAACATATATAATCGAGGCAAGTTCTAGAATAACGAGTTCAATGTTGACACACTCATAATCAAAAGTGAGCATGAAAAAGGATATATGCTCTTATAAGGCTCAAAATCTCACAAAAATTATGGGTATTTTGATATCAACCTCATAAATTTCAAATTTCAAAGTAATATTCAAATTCGTGTTAACAACCTAGAAAAAATTTTTAATCTTGAAAAATAGACTTAGCATGACTTGATTCTAGTATCTTAGAATTTAATTATCAATGCACCATTATCAATGACTTAATCTAAAACATATCAATAAAGATCATAAGTCATGGGAATTTCATTCTAATCATAATATGAGAAACTTACTTTAGAATAAGGCATAATTCAGGGATTTGAGAATAATGCAAAAAGTTTGGAATCCTTAAGGTTCACCCCCCACACTTAAGATGTACATTGCCCTCAATGTACAAAGATATATATATAGACAATTAAGTGTAAATTCAAAATATATGGAGAGAGGTGAAGCTCCCTAAATTATGGATGAAATCCTTGCGTTGGAGGTGAAAGATAAGTTGGATGAGGTGTCTCTGGTGGTGGTACGGTGGTCGCCCATAGTCTCTGCGCTAGATGAAGAAATTGGGTAGCTCGTGCGCGCACTAGCTTGTGAAATAATAATAATAATTCAAACTATACTATTTAAATACTTAAAGAAAAGCAAGCTAAAGTGACGGAAAATAAAAATGAAATAGAATTAAAAGAAAAGGTAAATGGACCATAGAGTCCTTATTGTTGAATGGTGATTTCTAAAATTTTGTGGATATGGTGGTGGTCGTGGTGTGATTCCCTAGCACTTTGAAGAACCTAAAACCAAGAAACTAAAATAAAATAAGTTAAATTAAGCGAGAGGAAGTAAAGATAAGGAAATTAAAGCAAAGAGAAAAACAAGTAAAAACTAAATGGCTCTCAAATATTCTTGGCTCATCGAATGATTGGAAGCCGGGTGGCATGAACTTATATAGATCGGTCTCCTCAGGAGACTATGCTTGATTCCTTCCGCTTCTTGGCATTTGGTGTAGCTCAAGGGTTTTGGGAATGTATTGAGAAGAAAAGTAGGGAGAGGGTTGGGAAAAATGAAAATGGTGGAAAGTTGAGAGTTTATGTTCTCAAATAGGGTGGGAGCACAGCAGGGGCCACGCGCGTGTTCTCAATTTTAATAAGCTCGTGCTTTTAGTGATTTTGAATTTTGGGCGTTGTCAGTGGTGCTTGGCCACGGCCGTGGTCAAGGTGCCACGCCTGTTCTTCTTCACACTGATTTGTTTAGAAACGGGGCGTGTTTAGCCCGTGTTCTACAAGTCAAGATAGTCCACGGTTGCTCAAGACGAGCGTGTCTTGCTCGTGTTTGGTAAGTCAAGATAGTCCACGAGGAAAGCCCGCACGGCGTGGACTATTATCGCAGCCCGTGTTGGGAAAAATTTCTTCTTTGTCGTGCACGGCTACTAGCATGCCCGTGGTTTGTCCCCAGCTTCCACACGCCACGGGCACGCCGCGTGTATGCAAGGCCGTGCGGTGGTCTAAAACCCGCGCTTTATTGGATTAATTAGTATGGGATTAAATGCTAAAAATTGAGAATCTAATGTTAGTGAGGTTAGTGCTCTGGTTGCCTCCCGAGAAGCGCTTGTTTAAAGTCTTAAGCTAGACTTACTCCTGTTTTCATTTCTAGAAGAAAGTTTACTGGTCTTTCAAGCTCCTCTCTCATATCCCTAAAATCTTCACCATTATAGATTTTGAGTCGGTGACCATTTACCTTGAATGTGCCTTGAGTGGGATGAGTTACCTCTATTGTGCCATAGGGAAAGATTGTTTTAATCATAAATGGGCCCGACTATCTTGATTTCAGCTTCCCCAGAAACAATTTAAGCCTTGAGTTGTATAGCAGACCAAGTCCCCTACTTCGAATTGTTTCGATTTCTTTAGACGAGCATCATGGCGCCGCTTTGTTGCCTCATTGTATAGCTTCGAGTTCTCGTGAGGCATCGCCTCTCCATTCTGCTTAGCTTGTTCATCTCGCATCATTCTTTTTCTTTCCCCGCAGCCTTTAAGATCGTGAATTTAAAAATTTTATAGCCCAAAAGCTTTGTGTTCTAACTCTCAATGGTAGATGACACTTTTCCTGTAGACATGTTTGTATGAGGATGTTCCCAAAGGGGGTTTTAAAGGTCGTTCTATAGGCCCATAAAGCGCCATCTACTTTTATTGCCCAATCTTTTCGCTTGATTCAACCGCTTAAGTTCTCGCTTGTTACTTCAACTTGCCCACCTGGTTTGAGGGTGATATGGGGTAGCTATCCCGTGGTGTACTCCATATTTTTTAAGACTTTGTCAAATTAAGTATTACAGAAATGAGTGCCCTATCACTAATGATAGCTCTAGGTATTCCAATCGAGAGAACAGCTTCTTGAGAAACTTAACTACTACTCTAGCATCATTGGTAGGTAAAGCTTCAATTTTCCACCCATTTTGACATGTAATCAATCGCCACTAGGATGTATTTATTTCCAAATGAAATAGGAATGGACCCATAAAATCAATACCCCATACATCAAATATTTCACATGATACCATATATGTTTGAGGCATTTCATCACGCTTAAAAGCATTACCTGTTTTTGGCATTTATCACACGGCTTGACATACCGTTGGCATCTTTGAATAGAGGGGCCAATAAAACCTCGATTCGAGTATTTTATGTGCTCGCTTTAATACCATCGTAGTGTCCTCCCGGAAGGTCCTAAATGGCAATGTTCCGTGATTTTGCTTGCTTCTCGCTTTTTGTAATGCATCTTGAATCACTCCGACCACGTGATATACGGAAAAAAGGATCCTCCCAAAAATAGTTCTTCACATCGTAAAAGAATCGCTTCTTTTTTGATGATGTGTTAGCTCTTTCAGTAGGATGTTAGCAAACTAAAATTCACAATATCGCAAAACCAGTGGTACCTCATACAGCTTGGTTATAGAGAATAGTTGTTCTCACAGGAACGAGTCGCTTATCTCTATCTCTTTACGCTCCTTTATGTGGATTTTTTAAGTCTAGATAGGTGGTCATCGCAAGATTTTCATTCTTTCTTATCCCCGAATTTCCAAATTGAATTCCTGCAAAAGTAAAATCCATCTTATGACTCGAGGTTTTGGATCGGGTTTAGTTAAAAGATAACGGAAGCGTAGAGTGGTCAAGTAAACAACAACTTTTGATAATATTAAATATTGTCCGAATTTATCAAATGCAAAGACCAATGCCTAGTAATTCTTTTTCCGTGGTGGTGTAATTTTCGCGCTACGTTAATGTTTTGTTTGGCGTAATAGATCGTTGGAAGTGCTTGTCTCTTCGCTATCCTAAAACCGCACTAATTACTTCAAAGTCACCGGCATCACACATTAGTTCAAAAGGAGATTCCTATCGGGGCAATTATAATTGGGGCGTTTATTAATTTCTCTTTAAGAATATTAAATGCATCTAAACATTCCGATTAAAATTAAAAGGTACATCTTTTTCTAGCAATTTCGTTAGAGGCTTAGCTATTTTAGAAAAATCTTTAATAAATCTTCTATAAAATCTTGCATGTCCTAAAAAACTTCTAATAGCCTTAACTTGAACTAGGAGGAGGTAATTTTTCTATGGTTTCGACTTTGCTTTATCTACCCTTTTTGATTCCTTTACTAGAAATTTTATGTCCCAATACAATTCCATCTTGTACCATAAAGTGACATTTTTCCCAATTTAAAACAAGGTTTCTTTCCTCACATCTCATTAGAACTCGCTTTAAATTTTTAAGGCAAAGATGGAAAGAATTACTGAATACTGAGAGAAATCATCCATAAATAGCTCCATAATGTCTTCTACAAGTTCACAAAGATTGCCAACATACAACGTCGAAAAGTAGCGTGAGCATTACATAATCCAAAAGGCATTCTACGATAAGAAAACGCATCTGCATGGGCATGTGAATGTTGTCTTCTTGATCTTCAAGTGCTATTGGAATTTGGAAATAGCCTGAGAGTCCATCTAGGAAGCAACAGTACATATGCCCGTATAACCTTTCTAACATTCGATCAATGAAGGGTAAAGGAAAATGATCTTTTCTAGTGGCGCTGCTCAAATTTTCCCGTAATCAATGCAAACTCTCCAACCTCTGATCGCTCGTGGGAATTAGTTCATTCTTATCATTGGCTATCACCGTCATGCCTCCTTTCTTTGGAACAACTCGCACAGACTTACCCAATTGATGTCGAAATAGGATAAATTATTCCAAAGATCTAGAAGTTTAATTACCTCTTAACTTTCACAACTTCTTTTTACGTTGGGATTCAATCGTCATGAGGTTGCACACATGGCTTGTATTCCTCTTCCATTAAAATTTTTTGGGTGCAAAACAATGGGCTTATTCCCTTAATGTCGAGATTTTCCAAGCTATGGCTCTTTTATGTTCTCTTAGTACTCAGATCAACTCCTCTTTTTCCTTGGGTTCTAATTCTCAAGAGATAATTACCAGTAGCGTAGAATTGTCCCCGAGGAATGCATATTCTAAGTGTTTCAAGAATCGCTTTAATTCTAATTTGACGGCTCATCAATGGAGGGTTTTGTTTTAGTTTGTCATTGACTTTAATGCTCTCTTCTTTCGTATGTCTAGATGAAAATGTATTCAAATTCAGCTCGCCAACTTCATCTTCTTCCCCTCTTCTTGAGTCCGTGCACTGCTTCCATCGTGGTCATCATGTATAATTTCAGAATGAGTTTTGAATGATATGATCAGAGTGGTATCAACAAAATAACAGAATTATCTTGTTCTCTAGAATATCGCATGGCATCATAAATTTGGAAAATAATTTCCTCATCGCCTATCCTTAATGCAAGTTTATCGTCACCTACATCGATAACACAACTTAGCAAGATAGCTAAAAAAGCGCGCTCTAAAATTAAGGGAACCTCAATGTCCTCATCCATGTCAAGCACAACAAAATCAACAGGAAAATAAATTTATCAATTTTTACCAAGACATCTTCGATAACTCCTCTAGGATATTTAATAGATCTATCACCTAACTAAATACTCATCCTAGTGGGTTTGGTTCCCAGATCTAGTTGTTTAAACATTTTATAAGGCATTAAATTAATACTCGCACCTAGATCAACTAATGCTTGCTTAATATATAAACTACCAATTAAATAGGGAATAGTAAAACTTTCTGGTCTTTTAATTTGGTTGGTAACTTGTTTTGGAGGATGGTGAACATTATTCATTAAGCTCCACTCGCTGATACTTCTTCAAGCTTCCTTTTTATTCGTCAGAGTTCTTTAAGAATTTTCAAGACGCCGGCATTTGTGAAATGGCTTCAACAGAGGGTAAGTTAATATGTATTTGTTTAAAAGTTCAAGAAATTTACCGTATTGGGCATCTAATCTGGTCTTTCTTCAACTTTGGCTGGTATGGGATTGGTGGTTTACTTTCTTTATGACCGGAGTTACATCCTCAACTCTCTCATCCTTTGCTTTGTCATCTTCATGTGGTATTTTTCTTTGGTTCGACTAACTCCTTTCCACTTCTCAAGGTAACCGCTTTACTGCTTTTTTTGTTCCTTTAGAAAAATTCGATCGAATTTCGTAAAACCATCTTAGTAAGTTGTCCAACCTGGACTTAGTAAGTTCCCCAACTTGATTCTCGATCCCCTTAATTGATGCCTCGTTGATTCTAAGGGTGGTTTCTGTCTTGAGACGGTTATCTGTGGTCGCCATGAATTTTGTCAAGATCTCTTCAAGGTTCGGACTCTTTTTCGTGGATAGGTCATTTTGGAAATTTTGAGGAGGTTGTTGTCTTTGAATTCTTGATTTCCTCGACCTCCCCATGAAAATTTGGGTGGTTCCTCCAACCCGATTATAAGTATTACTATAAGAGTTATTACTAGATCTCAAATTATTACCTATATAGTTCATCTGCTTCGCTTTCTTGTGCCAGCTTGGTAGGGTGGGTACTCAGGATTCGCCACGCTTCCACTTGCGCGCCGTGATCGCAGACATCGATGTACTGCGAAGAACACAAACTATCAAGCTTTTTATTCATCATCTCTACCGTGTTGATAGCATGGTTATCAAGGCTGAGGTTGAAAAATCCTACTGATTTTGTTGGTTTTGTCTCTGTAAACCGCCAACGATAGTTATTCAGTGACATCTCTTCAATAAACTCGTAGGGTCGCTTCGTGAGTTCGTTGTTCGTGAGTCTCCACCATGCCGGTCAATCAATTAGTTGCCTCGCTGAGGGTTTACACCATTATAGAAAGTTTGGACTTGGAGCCACAAGGGTAAACCATGGTGCGACACCTTCTCAAGAGATCCTTGTATCTCTCCCATGCGTCGTATAATGTCTCTAAATCCATCTCGCACAAAAAAGAAGAGATATCATTCCGTAATTTGGCCGCTTTGGCCGGTGGGAAATATTTTAATAAAAAAATTTGGTCATTTGATCCCATGTAGTGATTGACCGTGGTAACGAAGTTTAACCACCGCTTGGCTTTATTCCCTTAATGAAAAGGAAATAACCGAAGACGGATGGCATCATCGAAACGCCATTTATTTTGAAGGTATCACAAAACTCTAAAAAATTAGCTATATGAGTATTTGGTCTTCGCCCCGTAAACCATCAAATTGAACAAATTGTTGAATCATTTGTATAGTGTTAGGCTTTAATTCAAAATTATTAGTGTTATAGCATGCCTAATAAATACTTGATTCTCGCCTCCGTTAAATGAGGTTTAGCAAAATCATACATAGTACATTGAGCATTATTTTCTCGCCACATCTTGTGGTGGTGGATTATTCTCGCCCATCCCTTCAAAAGAGGATTGGATCCGCTTTCTCGCTTTTTCTCAGTAATTTAGGGCTCGCCTAATTTCTCTCTGCATTCTCATGAGCGAGTAGCTTCAATATCATTGTCGTGATACTAGTGGTCCTCTGGTTCCTTCTAGTCTTAAACTAAAGGTACTGCTAGAAAAGAAAGAAAGAAAATTTAGCAAAGTTAAAAACAAAACAAAATAAAAATAAATGTAAATTGTGGAAAATAATGGCTAAAGTAATAAAATAAAGCTTTCTTAATATTTTAGTTCCTCAAGAATGGCGCCAGAAAAACTTGATCACCATGATTTCGTGAGTTTTAAATTTATAATGATCGAACTCGAACTAACTATAACAATGATTGAGGCAAGTGCACCTATCGAACAGTAGTATAGCTTAGGCAAAGACCTGATTATGAACCCAAAGGAACCAAAAGAACTAATACTAACTTTCTTTTATTATCTAGCCTAAAATAAGTGAAGTTGTTATTTAATCTAAATTTAACTAACTACTAAGCTAAAGATGCAAAGACAAAAAGAATGAATTGAGGAAATACCGTTGGAAAACTCTGGGTTGATTAAGACGATAATTTTAGGAAGAATCCACCTTTGAGACTTCACCTGTTATCTAACTCTCAACTGCATTTATTTATTCACTTGACTTGATCCGTAAGACCCTAATGTATATTAAACCCTTTCTCAATTTTAATAACGCCTAACCTAGGTTGATTAATTGAAATCTCTTTCTAATTAAAACACCTAGAATTGCATTAACTCGACGATGGACTCCCATATTAGGGTTTCACCCTTAATCTGGGCAAAATCTCGCACACCCTATCTCTAGGCGCATGATCAACTCCGCTTAATTATGCTAGATCTACTCTAAGCAAGGACTTCCTCGCTCCACCACCTAAGCACATCAAATTTGAATCAATATCCCAAAATATTAACACAAGAATTAAGAACACATAATTAAGAACAAATCAAGTATTTATCATATAGTTCAAAGAAATGATAACAAGATTCATCTAAAAGTTTCATCCCCTTCGTGTATCTCAAGGGTTTAGTTCATAATAATAAAGAAAACATCTCGTAAGAAAAGATAAAAACAAAACATAAAAATCCTAAAACCCTAGAAGGAATTGAAGGAGAGATCCGCTGCCTTGAGTAGAATTTCGCTTCTTGAGATGGATCAACCGGCTATCGTCGAGTGTTTCCCACAAATCGACCTTTTCGCTCCTGGCCTTGGCCTAGCTTTTCACCGCTCCCTCTTCTAGGTTATACTTGTGGTGTTTATATAGGCTTTTGAAATAGGTTTCTTTTCCTAAGTATCCCTTTCCGAGTGAAATTGCTCTTCTCCACGATAGGGACACGCCATGGCACACGCCGTGTGAATCGTCTTTAGCCGTGGTTCGGACTTTTAATGAGGTGACACGCCTGTGAATCGCCTTTTAGGCCGTGGTTCGACTTTTAATGAGGTGACACGCCCATGTAAATCGTGATCAAAGCCGTGTTCTAGTCTATCAAGGAGACACTGTTGCCGTGTTGGCTCAAGTCGTGCCGTGTCGATTTTTCACTTTGGCCCAATTTGGTCCGCTTTTGAGTTCGCTCGCTCTTTCCATCCTCCTGCTTTTCCGAGTATAAAACATGAAAAGAAAGGATTAAGAGCACCTTTTACATAAATCAAGGGATAAATCATCCAAAAGTATGCTAAATGTGGGATTAAAATATGTTACTTTTATGGTTTATTAGTACAAAGCCAATGCCACATCCCGAGGTGGTCTTACATGAGTCACCCTAAATGCCAATGCCATATCCTGGATATGGTCTTATATGGGGCTTTCACATCGAGTATCGATGCCACATCCAGAGATATGGTCTTAAACAATTTTCATAATCACTTAGAAGCCATATCCCAGAATATGGTCTTATACGGGATCTTAACTTGATGCACAAGGCCATGTCCCGGACATGGTCTTATACGGAGGACCCTACCCATTTCTCATCTCGATGATAGCAATCTCATATTCATTATAGTCCGCTGGGACTTCAACATCATATTCAACATTAATTTCTCAATTTAATGAAGTATCATGCACCAATGTGATATCGTGAGCATTCCCAATTATGCTAACATAAATATTACATTAATCACATACAAACTTACCTCGTTTTTTCAAAATGAGCTAGTTCGCTCGGCTTAGTCCAAGACTTTGTTCTTTCCGATCGGAAAGTGATTCTCGATTCTTCTTGATCTATAATAGAAAATTAGCTCATTTTAATCACTACATTAATAAAAGCATCTCAACATCATGCTTAGGCAAAATTACTATTTTGCCCTCAGACTTTGACAAATGATATTTTTTGCCTAGGCCTGAGAAATTAATTCTAATCACATTTCTACCTTCAACAAGCCTAGTGAACATTTAATACTCTTATAGCCATCATCAAAACTCAACATTTCACATATTTACTACAAATTTGTAACCTTTTCATTAAGGTCTCATTAGTGTGTTTTCAAATCAACACCTTTCACAAAAGTTGTTCATCTAACAACTAAGACTCAATTTCTTCCACAAAAATGCAGCGATTAACTATAATAGCTCTCATGGAAAAACTCTAAACCTTTCACCATATTGCACATTAGTCCCCTCATTTGAATGCTTAAGCCTTAAAGGGTCTCAAAAGTATAATTATTTTCAAGAAAAAGTCACTAGAACACTTACTTGAATGTATGAGAGCTTGCTAAAATTTTGAGCATTCAAACCCCTATTTGCTTGCTAGTTTTGGTGGAGAAGGATGAGAAAAAAAAGATGGACATCATCTTTTCTTTTATCCTAATATTAAACTAACAATTTAATCCACCAAACATCACCAACTTTGACCAACTTGGTCAATTCTTGTCCCCTATGAAGTCTATGGCCTACGTAAGCTAATATCAAAGGTCAATTACCTTTAAAGACCTCCAATTTCCAATCTATGGCTATTTGGTACCTTTAACTTATAGAGATGGAACTTCGACTTATGCGATTTAGTCCTTTTTCGCGATTAAACATGAAATCGCTAAAATTAAAGCACCAAAATTCTCATGGACATATACTATCATGCTCGACTCATAATATAACAAGGAAATAAATTTCTCTAATCTCGGATTGAGTTGTCCGAGATCACTATTCCGACTAGCCTCTGCAAATCGAGTGTTACAACTCTCCCCCATAAGGATTTTCGTCCTCCAAAATCTTACCCGATGAAAAGGTTGGGATATTGGTTTCTCATCGTTTCCTCGGGCTCCCATGTATCCTTTTCTATTAGTGGTATTTGCCGGAGAAATTTCACTAGGGCTATGCTTTTTTTCTTAATGGTTAACCTCTCGCCTGCGCAAAATTCTAACCGGTTCTTCACCATAAGTTAAATTGGTTGTACCTCTACCTCAAAGGCCGGAACTATGACGTCATGAGAAGAACAGGCGGTATCGCACGTAAGATGGATTACATGAAAGACATCATGAATCTTTTCCGCCTCGTGTAAGGCCAATCAGCTACGGTCTGCATATCCTCTCAAAGAACTTCATAAGGTCAGATAAAATGCTGGACTCAATTTGCCTTTCCATTAAATTGAGGATTTTCCTCCAGTGATACTTTCAAGAACACCTTATCAGATTTTTAAATCTATCTCTTTCCTTTTCAAATTGAATAGGACTTTTGTCTATCCGAGGCGACTTTTCAAACGATCACGTATCACCTTTACCTTCTTTTCGCTTCCTTAACCAAGTCGACCCTGGTGTATCCTGCTTTCTCTGAGTTCGACCAATGAGGCTGCTCGGCACTTTACGCCCATACAATGTCTCATAAAGCTACTCATTTTTAAACTTGATCGAAAGTTGTTGTTGTAGGCGAATTCCACCAATGCAAGTATTTCTCCCAATTACCTTCGAATTTCAAAACACAACATCGAAGCATGTCTTCGCAAGATTCGATCCACCCTCTCTCTCGACTGCTCGTCGATTTGTGGATGAAAGGCTGCACTAAAAATCAATTTCGATGCCCATGGCCTATTGCAACTTTTTTTCCAAAACGTAGCGTGAATCTCTGATCTCTATCTCAGAATGATTGATAACGGTATACACCATGGAGTCTTACTATCTCGCCATGTATAAGTCTACTAATTTATCAGCGAATAGTCGACTCGCCTTTGGTATGAAATGGGGTGACTTTTGTGAGATTCATCAACCACTACCCACATCGCATCTTTCTTCTTTGGAGTCAACAGATAGGCCCGCCACAGAAGTCCATGGTAATGCGGTCCCATTTCCACTCGGGGAACCATATGGGACGAAGTAAACCGAAGGTACTTGATGTTCGACCTTCACTTGCCGAAAAATCGAGCATTTCGATACAAACTTCCAAATGTCTTTCTTCATACCAAGCCACCAATACCATTTCCTCAAATCATTGTATGCTTATCGTTAAATGTTTGGGTGCATGCGTTCGAAACCTCACTTTATAAACTTAGGTACAGATTCTATGAATAAGCTCCATGTCATTCTGGGTACCACAGACCCTATCTCAAAATGTCAGAACATCTATCAAGGTTACTGAAATTCCCGACTCAGCGTTGACTCACATAAAACTCTTAACCATAAAAATTGTTATCTCTTTACAGGCACTCGAAAATCTCTTGGAGAAACAATGGTTTGCCTTTCGATTATTAAGGCTGAAACCATCGCTCCAACAAGTAATCAAAGTGCTCATGGCTCTTAGTGCAAACAATGATTTTTGCGCTCCAAGTAGTCGACTACGTTCGCCTTTCGGATAACCAGTCGATTACCCGACTCGCGAAAATGTAATGCATTTCTGTCACAGCCGTTGCCTCAAATTCCAGATTTCTTTTTGGTCATCGATATTTTGGCAGCACATGGTGGGGTGAAAATGAAACACTTTTCTCATATAAATGATCATCTACAAATTTTCATATGAACACAATTCGCGTGGCTCTGAATCATGAGTGAATTAATTCTTCTGCGTTAAACTAATTACTTTAGAAGGCATAAGCAGCCACGCACCTACTTGTATAAGTACACAGCCCAATCCGTTCAAGGGTAAATGGCTATAAACCACAAATTCTCTTCAGCTCGAGTTGCACTGGCAGGAGCACCGATCCATGATGTCTTGATTTATAAAACTGCAGTGACGCTTTTACTGTCGTCGAACCGTATTTTTGCAAAGAATCCGTCGCCAGGGTAGCTATCATAGAAGAAACCCCTTGAAAAAAAAAGCTATAATAGCCAGTATTTCAAAACTCCTTATGAATTCGCTCACCGTGATTTCCGATCAGCAGTGCTGAAGTAAT